>OX465275.1:97088996-97838996 GCA_949987645.1 Tachina grossa
ATAATATTATTATTATTATTATTATTATTATTATTATTATTATTATTATTATTATTATTATTATTATATTATTATTATTATTATTATTATTATTATTATTATTATTATTATTATTATTATTATTATTATTATTATTATTATTATTATTATTATTATTATTATTATTATTATTATTATTATTATTATTATTATTATTATTATTATTATTATTATTATTATTATTATTATTATTATTATTATTATTATTATTATTATTATTATTATTATTATTATTATTATTATTATTATTATATTATTATTATTATTATTATATTATTATTATTATTATTATTATTATTATTATTATTATTATTATTATTATTATTATTATTATTATTATTATTATTATTATTATTATTATTATTATTATTATTATTATTATTATTATTATTATTATTATTATTATTATTATTATTATTATTATTATTATTATTATTATTATTATTATTATTATTATTATTATTATTATTATTATTATTATTATTATTATTATTATTATTATTATTATTATTATTATTATTATTATTATTATTATTATTATTATTATTATTATTATTATTATTATTATTATTATTATTATTATTATTATTATTATTATTATTATTATTATTATTATTATTATTATTATTATTATTATTATTATTATTATTATTATTATTATTATTATTATTATTATTATTATTATTATTATTATTATTATTATTATTATTATTATTATTATTATTATTATTATTATTATTATTATTATTATTATTATTATTATTATTATTATTATTATTATTATTATTATTATTATTATTATTATTATTATTATTATTATTATTATTATTATTATTATTATTATTATTATTATTATTATTATTATTATTATTATTATTATTATTATTATTATTATTATTATTATTATTATTATTATTATTATTATTATTATTATTATTATTATTATTATTATTATTATTATTATTATTATTATTATTATTATTATTATTATTATTATTATTATTATTATTATTATTATTATTATTATTATTATTATTATTATTATTATTATTATTATTATTATTATTATTATTATTATTATTATTATTATTATTATTATTATTATTATTATTATTATTATTATTATTATTATTATTATTATTATTATTATTATTATTATTATTATTATTATTATTATTATTATTATTATTATTATTATTATTATTATTATTATTATTATTATTATTATTATTATTATTATTATTATTATTATTATTATTATTATTATTATTATTATTATTATTATTATTATTATTATTATTATTATTATTATTATTATTATTATTATTATTATTATTATTATTATTATTATTATTATTATTATTATTATTATTATTATTATTATTATTATTATTATTATTATTATTATTATTATTATTATTATTATTATTATTATTATTATTATTATTATTATTATTATTATTATTATTATTATTATTATTATTATTATTATTATTATTATTATTATTATTATTATTATTATTATTATTATTATTATTATTATTATTATTATTATTATTATTATTATTATTATTATTATTATTATTATTATTATTATTATTATTATTATTATTATTATTATTATTATTATTATTATTATTATTATTATTATTATTATTATTATTATTATTATTATTATTATTATTATTATTATTATTATTATTATTATTATTATTATTATTATTATTATTATTATTATTATTATTATTATTATTATTATTATTATTATTATTATTATTATTATTATTATTATTATTATTATTATTATTATTATTATTATTATTATTATTATTATTATTATTATTATTATTATTATTATTATTATTATTATTATTATTATTATTATTATTATTATTATTATTATTATTATTATTATTATTATTATTATTATTATTATTATTATTATTATTATTATTATTATTATTATTATTATTATTATTATTATTATTATTATTATTATTATTATTATTATTATTATTATTATTATTATTATTATTATTATTATTATTATTATTATTATTATTATTATTATTATTATTATTATTATTATTATTATTATTATTATTATTATTATTATTATTATTATTATTATTATTATTATTATTATTATTATTATTATTATTATTATTATTATTATTATTATTATTATTATTATTATTATTATTATTATTATTATTATTATTATTATTATTATTATTATTATTATTATTATTATTATTATTATTATTATTATTATTATTATTATTATTATTATTATTATTATTATTATTATTATTATTATTATTATTATTATTATTATTATTATTATTATTATTATTATTATTATTATTATTATTATTATTATTATTATTATTATTATTATTATTATTATTATTATTATTATTATTATTATTATTATTATTATTATTATTATTATTATTATTATTATTATTATTATTATTATTATTATTATTATTATTATTATTATTATTATTATTATTATTATTATTATTATTATTATTATTATTATTATTATTATTATTATTATTATTATTATTAATTATTATTATTATTATTATTATTATTATTATTATTATTATTATTATTATTATTATTATTATTATTATTATTATTATTATTATTATTATTATTATTATTATTATTATTATTATTATTATTATTATTATTATTATTATTATTATTATTATTATTATTATTATTATTATTATTATTATTATTATTATTATTATTATTATTATTATTATTATTATTATTATTATTATTATTATTATTATTATTATTATTATTATTATTATTATTATTATTATTATTATTATTATTATTATTATTATTATTATTATTATTATTATTATTATTATTATTATTATTATTATTATTATTATTATTATTATTATTATTATTATTATTATTATTATTATTATTATTATTATTATTATTATTATTATTATTATTATTATTATTATTATTATTATTATTATTATTATTATTATTATTATTATTATTATTATTATTATTATTATTATTATTATTATTATTATTATTATTATTATTATTATTATTATTATTATTATTATTATTATTATTATTATTATTATTATTATTATTATTATTATTATTATTATTATTATTATTATTATTATTATTATTATTATTATTATTATTATTATTATTATTATTATTATTATTATTATTATTATTATTATTATTATTATTATTATTATTATTATTATTATTATTATTATTATTATTATTATTATTATTATTATTATTATTATTATTATTATTATTATTATTATTATTATTATTATTATTATTATTATTATTATTATTATTATTATTATTATTATTATTATTATTATTATTATTATTATTATTATTATTATTATTATTATTATTATTATTATTATTATTATTATTATTATTATTATTATTATTATTATTATTATTATTATTATTATTATTATTATTATTATTATTATTATTATTATTATTATTATTATTATTATTATTATTATTATTATTATTATTATTATTATTATTATTATTATTATTATTATTATTATTATTATTATTATTATTATTATTATTATTATTATTATTATTATTATTATTATTATTATTATTATTATTATTATTATTATTATTATTATTATTATTATTATTATTATTATTATTATTATTATTATTATTATTATTATTATTATTATTATTATTATTATTATTATTATTATTATTATTATTATTATTATTATTATTATTATTATTATTATTATTATTATTATTATTATTATTATTATTATTATTATTATTATTATTATTATTATTATTATTATTATTATTATTATTATTATTATTATTATTATTATTATTATTATTATTATTATTATTATTATTATTATTATTATTATTATTATTATTATTATTATTATTATTATTATTATTATTATTATTATTATTATTATTATTATTATTATTATTATTATTATTATTATTATTATTATTATTATTATTATTATTATTATTATTATTATTATTATTATTATTATTATTATTATTATTATTATTATTATTATTATTATTATTATTATTATTATTATTATTATTATTATTATTATTATTATTATTATTATTATTATTATTATTATTATTATTATTATTATTATTATTATTATTATTATTATTATTATTATTATTATTATTATTATTATTATTATTATTATTATTATTATTATTATTATTATTATTATTATTATTATTATTATTATTATTATTATTATTATTATTATTATTATTATTATTATTATTATTATTATTATTATTATTATTATTATTATTATTATTATTATTATTATTATTATTATTATTATTATTATTATTATTATTATTATTATTATTATTATTATTATTATTATTATTATTATTATTATTATTATTATTATTATTATTATTATTATTATTATTATTATTATTATTATTATTATTATTATTATTATTATTATTATTATTATTATTATTATTATTATTATTATTATTATTATTATTATTATTATTATTATTATTATTATTATTATTATTATTATTATTATTATTATTATTATTATTATTATTATTATTATTATTATTATTATTATTATTATTATTATTATTATTATTATTATTATTATTATTATTATTATTATTATTATTATTATTATTATTATTATTATTATTATTATTATTATAATTATTATTATTATTGTTATTATTATTATTATTAGTATTATTGTTATTATTATTATTATTGTTATGGCGCAACAGTAGGTTTTGAGACATTGCATGACCATATAAGTTATTTACATCTAAATACATAACGTAATTTGATTCTTTTGTAGGATCATAATCACTGATGTATTTGTTATTTGCTATCGAATGTCGCTTACTGCATTGAATTATACCTCCCCTAATACCCCGTACTACGAAATTGTACATGTTAATATCAGTTAACAATTCTAATTCTATTTCCGTTGTTTTCAACATTGCATCCCAAGATAAACCCGGGGTAGTATAATATTGACAGGGATCTAAATTGTAAATGTTTTTACAAACTTTACGGAAGTTTTCAAATATATATATCACAAAGCAATAAAACATCTACTTTTAAATATAATAACAGATAGTCCAACAGAGTGTTACAATTAAAGGTATTCCAAACCTTTTCAGCATGTTCGTAATCATTAACACTACACGACTCATTAGAGAGTTTGGTAAAGAACCATGAATGAGGTGGTAGCTGTGTTTGGAGTCGATTTACGGAATCTAGATAGTCATACGGAAAGACACCTTTAAGCTTCATTAAATTGAATTCATTGTCAATGCGATAGGTTGATTTAACAGTTGACAAATCATCATCGGACAAAAACCCTGCTAGTTTTTCTAAACGCGATGGCATAAACCGACAAGAATCTAGAAAACGCAGTTTAATCGTGTCTTTTTCATTTATAAAATTTTTTTTTGATATGGATACATATAATTCCTTCTTTAAAGGAATTATATTTATATCACCTTCGATAGATGAAAGCTCTCGCACAAACAAATGACAATCATAAGCCGAAAGATTATGGAAAAATATAGGGATGAAGTTCGCGATTTGATACTCTAAATTGCACTTGTTATGTGCTGGACCCCTGTATTCACCTGTTAAGTGACAATGGTCGGCCACGCGATCTTCAACAGATACATTTTTTTACAAATGTGACAAATTTTGTCCTCATTTTGTCTAATCTGTTGAAGCGGTGTTAAGGAATTCATTGGTTTAATTACACTTAAATAATTGTTGTATATATCTAGACTACCCTTAACTAAATTAGTAAAAAAATGTTTTGGTGAGTTATCACCACTATATGTTCTAAAAATATTTAAAGTAGAATTAAAGGAGCATTTTATATAATAACTGACATTTTTGGGATTATTGTCTGGGGGGTGAGAAATTTCAAGTCAGGGTGATGGTACTAGGTCAGTATAGTAAAACCCTCAAAGGCGTTCGTATGTGTCAGTTTTTTTTTATGACCTTTTAAATTTTTTCCTTATCTTGATGTTTTTTCGCTTAGTTGTAACATTTTGGCAAAAACGTAGTTTAACATAACTCGAGAACCACTTGTCCGATTTTGATGAAACAAACTCAAAAAAATTCAGAATTACAATTTCTTTAATCCGTTCATATAACGTTTTTCTTTATAATCAACAGTTTTGCCGGTAAAAATAAATTTGTGGAGGCAAAAAAATATTTTTTTGCCTAAAAATTAATTTTTTTTTTTAAATTCATAAAAAATCAAAAACGGAAAAAAGGATCAAGTGTTATTAATTTCGTGTAAAGTCACATAACCTATAAACAAAATGCGACATAGATCATAGAAATCGATTAACGCGTTCTGCTTTTATTTACAATTAAGTGAAGGTATCCCATTTTGACAAGACTATTGATATTTGTTTTTATTCAAAAAAGTGTCATTTATCGCCTTTTTTATAAATTTTCCCCAATAACTCCAGACTTCTGGCCATAAACTACTAAAAAAATCAAGTAAACATTTTTATAATTTTTTATTTTTATTTTATTTATTTATTTTTATTTATTTTAATTAATATTGCCTAGACTTTTTCGATGGTGGTTGTTCGGGACTAGTGGCATCGCATTGGAGTGTTGCCTGACGACTTCGATAAGCTGTGACTTTCACACCGGGTGTCAACAAATGGTTTGATTTCAAAATGGAAGCCAGCTCTTCCGATTTATGCTGTGTTAATTCCAACTTGGCAAGAATTGAATCAAGCTTATTTTGATTTATTAAAATTGGCACATTGGATACTGATGGCTCATATGGGGGATCATCACGTGCATGATATGTCGGAGCAGTCGTAGAAGAGAAAATGTCTGGCTAGAAGCTTTTGGCACAGGAATGTGGTCCGAATGAAGCAATGGTGTTGCGGCACTTGCAACACCAACGTAATTATACGATTTTCTTATCCTTTTTGCTTCTCCTTTATTCGCACATGCATAGCAATTCAATGGATTTTGACCTTCGCCAGGATTAGTCCAAGTCATTGGGATACCGAATAGCATACTTTCACGTCTTCTATTTTTCCAATCCATTAGACGGTTGTAGCAGCTTTTACACACTATATTTGGTACCCAATTTTCGTTCACTATAACATTTTGGTTGAAGTACATCTCGTATGTTTGAACAAAATCAGTACTGAAATTTCCACGTTTTTTATGTGTTGAGACATATTGACCACAGCAGTAGCAAAAGCTATTTATATCTGGCTTGCACAGTTCCATATTCTATTCTCTTTTGTTCACTTTTAAAAAACTGGAGAAAAATCACTTTTACTGTTCGCGTTCGTCGGCACTTGTTGAATGACAAAAATCACAGAACCAGTGTGAGAAAGAGAAAATGTACATAATATGACAATGCATGTTTTATGTGAACATTAAAGAACCAGTGTTGCCACATCAATATTTCTCTTTTAGTACAGTAGAAAAATATGAGAGAGTTCGGCTTGTGAGTGTCAATGTTTTCTCCAAATAATGTTGTGCATATCTGGAGCAAATTTTTGAAATTCATACATTTACCTAATTTTGAATAAATGAGAAACGCCTGCATCGATTTTCATGATCTATCCCTTTTTTTGCTCATGAGTTATGTGACTTTACGCGAAAGTAATTAGTTTTGGCACTTTTTTTCATTTTGGATTTTTTATGAATTTAAAAAAAAAAATATTTAAATTTTTAGTCAAAAAATACTTCTTTCCCTTCATACATTCATTTTTAACTTCGAAAGTGTTGCACATATAGGAAAACGGTATAGAAACAGATTAGAGAAATTGTAATTCTAAATTTTTTTGAGTTTGTTTCATCAAAATCGGACAAGTGGTTCTCGAGTTATGTTAAACTACGTTTTTGCCAAAATGTTACAACTAAGCGAAAAAACATCAAGATAAGGAAAAAATTTAAAAGGTCATAAAAAAAAAACTGACACATACGAACGCCTTTGAGGGTTTTACTATACTGACCTAGTACCATCACCCTGACTTGGAATTTCTCACCCCCCAGATTGGCTGTTGTACTGTGCTATAAGCAAATGGGACATGCCTTTGTGTAGATTTCATATTGGCTGAATTTTGAACATTAACTGATTCCAGAATACATTCAAAACCAGCGTACACCACAAAAGGCACATCCATTTGCTTTTTTAAATTCTTAAAACTCACTAAATTATTTTCTGCAGTTGGCATCTTAGTTACAATTTTGTTGCATTGCTCCTTATGAATTTTTAATGATGTCTCGTTATGGAAATAAATAAGGCGAGTGTTACATATATATACACATTTCTTGTGTTTTGTTAGTTGACTTCTAATCAATCTGTAATTAAATAAAAGAATTAGAATATTTTTTATTTATGTATATGTTTTAGTAAATATAAACATAAATATTAGTGACATACTTTGAAATATTTTTGATCCAGACATAGTGGAATCGTTCACCATCTTCCAAGAGTTGTAAATTGATATGCTTGGCTTTTTCTTCTGTAGTAAAATAATATGGACCCACTATGTTTTCCCCTTCCAACCCAAACACATTTATACTGATATTTAGATTATTCAACTCAAACACCTTTATTTTATTTACGGACGAGGGAAAATTAAGTTCTTTGAAATTTAAAACGATGTTATTTTCCAGCACTATAGTTTCATCTTGTACGTTATTAATTTTATATGATGAACATCTCGTTGGATGCTGTCCATGAGCGATTGGATATAGAGCCGATATTATAGGCCACTTGAAACAATACTCATCCTTATTTTGCACGTTAACGCACGCAAACTTTCTCTGTATTGCAGGTGGTAGAGGGATGTATTGTGAACCCTTAATGGATTTGTATTCATTAATATTAATTTCGAGGTGTGATATTTCTATTAAAGCCCATCCGCTATCACGCTCTTGAAATTCGCTCATCTTTTTCAAAATAATATTGCACTGGTCACTGTAACTGTGGTCAATATCATCTGTTGTTGAGGCTCCGCTAAGTATAGTCATTTTAGTTTGATGTGATTTTACGTTGATATCACATGCGTCTTGTTCTTCTTTTATCAATACGTATTCACAAAATAGTTCACAATTAAATTTTATGGAGCAATGTTTTTGAAGCATATTCCTCAACAATTCAACCACTTGGGCTTTAATTTCATCCAAAAAGTTTCAGGTATTAAGTTGTTTTTATTGCTATTTTCGATCATATATGTTGCAATGCGGTCCCGGTATACTGAGTTTATACACCTTAAACCATTGTCTAACATCTTAGCACAATTAATTTTATGTCTATTTGTTCTTACATGATAATGATAAGTCGTTTTAGGAATATAATCTCCACAATCTTTACAATAAACACTAGTTTCTTCCACTTTTTTCGGATGCTCAATTAAATGAGTGTATTTGAGAAATACTTTACGATCCGTGAAACGTATATTACATACGTTACACATCATTGATGAACCTTGATGTTGCATTCTCACATGACGTTTTAAGCAAAAATTGCGACTAAATGATTTTCCACAGATATCGCAAGTAAACATGCCCATTTTCCGGTTTTATTTAATAATTATTTAATGGTATGTAATGATGAAATTTTCAAAACAAGAATAAATTATATTAATTTCTACAGATCTATTTATACTCGAAATTGTGGGCATGGTTTAAATGATGTAAGGAGCAAGTTTTTATGTACATCCCTATGCACATATATATTAAAGTGTAATAAAAATAGACGGAACTGTTACAAACATGCTGCTAGATAATTTATATACAGTTCTATTAATAACAATAGAACTGACGAATGCATACAAACATACACATTTGTAATAAAAAGAGACAACAACAAGATATGTGATATAAAAACACAGTTAGAAAATTATTCAATGCAAACACAATCCCCACAGACATACATACATAACATGATGAAATATCCTAACGCACACAAACACAATAACCAATAGAAATGCATTACTTGTAAGTGCATAAAATAGAAAAAGATAAAATAAAGATACGAAATATTTAAAAAATTCCCCTCAACAAATTTTTCATCGTAATATAATACAATTTCCAAACAATAACCAATAGAAATGTATTACTTGTAAGTGAATAAAATAGAAAAAGATAAAATAAAGATACGAAATATTTAAACAATTCCCCTCAACAAAATTTTCATTTCAAATTATATTCCCTTAAAAATAATAGTGATGAAGGAAAATAACACGACGGCAATACCTAGCATGATGTGCACTTTTACATTGCACTTTGATACATACATAAAATAGAAAGAAGACAAATACCACTTTGGCAACACCTTGCATGATGTGCACTTTTACATTGCACTTTGATACATACATAAAATAGCAAGAAGAAAAATAGCACTATGGCAACACCTTGCATGATGTGCACTTTTACATTGATCCTTATGGCACATTTTGGCCCCCGAACCCCACAAACACACTACTTTGATGATGTTTTGTTTTGTTGTGTGAGCATAAGTGTGAGATAAGAATGGTTAGATGTCGGTCGGTTGATGTACATACTCGTAGTTTATTATGTTGGCGCGCAAACTTGTATGTATGTTTTAGATTTTTGTTTTAATTTTGATTTTTTTTTTTGTTTGTCAAGTGGTTGCAGCGGGTTTATGGTTTTAGAGTGCAATGTTTTTTTTTAAGTGAGAGTATGCATAGAGAAAATGTTGCCTTAGTTTTTTGTAGTATTCTTTTTAGCTAGTGGAGATGGAAGGGTATTTTGGAAAGAAAGAAATTATTTATGCTTGTGGGATATCTATGAATGTTTTTGTTGTTGGTTTTGTTTTAGTTTGATTTTGTACGTATGTTTTTGTTTTAGTTTTGAATTGAAGTGTGATTTTTTGTTTGTCAAGTGGTTGCAGCAGGTTTATGGTTTTAGAGTGCAATGTTTTTTTTTTAAGTGAGAGTATGCATAGAGAAAATGTTGCCTTAGTTTTTTGTAATATTCTTTTTAGCTAGTGGAGATGGAAGGGTATTTTGGAAAGAAAGAAATTATTTATGCTTGTAGGATATCTATGAATGTTTTTGTTGTTGGTTTTGTTTTAGTTTGATTTTGTACGTATATTTTTGTTTTAATTTTGAATTGAAGTGTGATTTTTTTGTCAAGTGGTTGCAGCAGGTTTATGGTGTGTGTGTGTGTGCATAGAGAAAATGTTGCTTTAGTTTTTTTTTATTTTCTTTTTTTGATGGTGACCATGGAAGGTTATTTTAGAAGACCTTATGCATGCTTGTGGGAAATCTATGAATGTTTTTTGTTGTTGGTTCTATTTAGTTTGATTTTCCTATTTCCTATGTTTAAAGAGTTTGAAGAGATGAATAAAATATGTAATTTATGAGCAACGAACTTACTTGAAGGTTGGAGAAATTGAAGTGTAAGATATTTAGGATTGTCAAAGGGAATTAGAGATGCGTGATCATGGGAGCCAACGTTATGCTCATGCATGTGTATTTGTGTATGTTTTTAGAATAACTTGAGCGTTGGCAGATGGGTAAGTAGTCGTATGTATATGTATATAAAAAAACGAGTGTGTAATGCCGAGTACACATCTAGCATTTCTTGTGTTATAATCATTTTTTAAAATGTGTGCAACGTCTTTTACTTTATGTTTTTTATAGGGAAAGCAATACCACACAACAAGAAAAAATTTCAAAAATGACAAACGTTGGCACTAGTACATACTGTTGCGATGTTACAAAATATCATAATATGTACTCGGTATTTGTTTTTTTTTTTGTAATATTCTTTTTAGCTGATGGAGATGGAAGGGTATTTATAGAAAGAAATTATGTATGCTGGTGAGATATTAATGTTTTTTTTGTTGGTTTTATTTAGTTTTATTAATTTTTGGTTTTTTTGTGCAAAGAGGCTGACATTTGTCAAACAAACCATACAGACTTATATACATACATACTTACTTACTACATAGATATGTATTGTATATGTAAATAAATTAATGAACAGCAGTTTTGTATATTTTTTAATCTACATATTTATTTTAAAGAAATATCGTAAATATATGTATGTATGTTGTAACAATGTAAGCATAGAACGTAATTCGTATAAATTGAGACGTTCTCTAATCTAGCAGCAAGTACAGCATTGTATCTAGCAAGTACATCATCGTATAAAATCTTAAAAAATATATATTATACATTCTATAAATTATTAAAATGGATTCGGTATATAAATGTCATATCTGCAGAAAGATATACAAATATCAAAAGTGTTTCTTGGATCATATCCAAAATCATGATGTTGAGGACAAATATATACATCAACAGCAACAATATCAATATCCTCAACAACAACAATATCAATATCCTCAACAACAACAACAACAATATCAATATCCTCAACAACAACAACAATATCAATATCCTCAACAACAACAATTACAAATGTATTGGGAGCAAACTCCTACGGCCGTGCAATGGTACCCAAATACTGACCAACAATTGCAATATCAACTACAGCAGCAACAAAAACAAATGTATTGGCAACAACCCTCTACCTCCATGCAATAGTACACAAATACTTATGAACATCAACAACTAAATACAATATCAACCATAACAACAAGAACAACAACACCAACAACAACGAGAACTACAAGGAGCGGATGCCTATGGAGGTAATTTAATAAATAATACCAGCATTGATGAAGAAAATCAAGGAAGATATGAAGATAATATGAAATTTTACACCATAAGCAAAGCGTTCAAAAATAATATTGTAACGTATGGATTAAATAATAAAAGAGATGAACTTTTACTAGAAGATTTCATTGGTGAAAATGAATCAATTTTCATAAAGATGCTTGAAAGTCATTTACTAAGCCACACTGTGATAAAATTTAATGTAAGTATTGTGGCAGAATATGTAAAAATTGTAGGAGAGGAATTGGAGTTCAATATTATTCATCATAGAGCTAAAATAAATTTGTTGACCAGAGGAGATGAAATATATGAAGTATTTTCTAACCAAATTTCAGAAATTCAAAATAAAATGTCTGAATTCCAAGAGAAGGACTCTGGTTGGACTTTGATACGCATAGTCCGAGCAGAGCTAAGTATTAATAAGGCTTCTCTAGTTAAAGGAGCAAACTGGATGAGTTTACCAGAAAAACTTCAAAAAATAAAAGCTTGTATCAATGTAGAAAACACGGATCAATATTGTTTCAAGTGGTGTCTAATCGCCGCAGTGGATACTTCTCAAATAAAGAGTAAACAGCAATGTAGCTCATACAATATTCATGACATAACTGCTGACATCATTTGTACCCAAAACGGTGTAACGCTAGATTTTAAGAATTTAATATTTCCAATATCTTTAAAAGATATTAAAATATTTGAGAAGCGGAATAGCGGAATCAGCGTAAACGTATTTGGTTATGATGAGGAAAATGATGTAGTTGTTGGTGCGTATTATATTACAAAGGAGGAAAAATGTAATCATATCAACTTATTGTTGTTGGAAAATATCGTTGGTCATCATTACGTTCTAATAGAAAATATGTCTAGGTAAGCTAAAAGTGTCAAGTACTAGTTAATATAAAGAAATAAATATATATATATATATATATATATATATATATATATATGCATATATATGCATATATGTATACGACTACTTACCCATCTGCCAACGCTCAAGTTATTGTAAAAACATATACAAATACACACGTATGAGCATAACGTTGGCTCCCATGATCACGCATCTCTAATTCCCTTTGACAATCCTAAATATCTTACACTTCAATTTTTCCAACTTTCAAATAAGTTCATTGCTCATAAATTACATATTTCGTTTACCTCTTCAAACTCTTTAAATATAGGAAATAGGAAAATCAAACTAAATAAAACCAACAACAAAAACATTCATATATTTCCCACAAGCATACATAATTTCTTTCTAAAATAATCTTCCACGACCACCAGCTAAAAAAGAATATTGCAAAAACACCAACGCAACATTTTTCTCTAAAAGCATAAACCTGCTGCAGCCGCTTAACAAACCAAAAAAAAAACATTCAATTCAAAATTAAAATTAAAACAAAAACCTACACAAAATCCTTCGTACCTACATAATTAACTATGTACATCGACGAACGGATATCAAACCATGCTTATCTCACAAACCATATATTTTATTCATGTCTTCGAACTCCTTAAACATAGGAAAAAAATAAATAAAAATCAAACTAAATAAAACCAACAACAAAAAACATTCATAGATTCCCACACAATTTCTTTCTCAAGTACCCTTCCGCAACCGCTTAACAAACGAAAAATCATACTATATACAACCAAAAGAATATTACAAAAAACCTAAACTATGAACACACGCACACACAATATAAAATCATAAACCTGCTGCAACCGCTTAACAAACGAAAAAGCATACTACGTACAAACAAGCCCCGCGTGCGTACATAATTAACTATGCACATCGACGAACGGATATCAAACCATAAAATTAAAACAAAAACACATCGACGGGCCGACATCAAACTACCCTTTTCTATGTACAAACCGTCCATAACCCTCGTCACTTCACACCATTGACAGTAATTATCTAAATATGTAAATTGTAGCCCATAAATTACAAAATTTCGATTTTAATTACCCAAATTTGACTATTTTAATTGTTAAAGCTCATACATTCTACTACTACTGAAATAATATGAATCAAAACAATTCACACATTCCATTTGCAATAATGCTAAGTATATAAAGCAGAAATCTACATCTACTGACACCACACACAGTCGACCAAACACAAAAGAACGCTGATGATGAAGGTTTAGTGGCCTTCGAAAACGGCTGGCTGTTCCGTTCAACTATGTGTTGTTATTTGTTCATTAATAATTATGACATGTAATTTGGCTTAAAAAGCAATACGAACCTTAGCCCGTTCAAATCACAAAACAAAGTATATTTTAAGAGTTTAAAACCACCATTTTTATGGTAATAGTGCCCAGAAAAAATTACACATTACCATTAGAACTACTTGCCATATAATGACTTACTTTTCTGATTGCCAATTTTCATTACTCGCTTACAAATCACATTACCTAAAATTTAAAAAAATTACGTGCAAGTAGCTAAATAAAGAGAATGATTTTTTTAGACGAAATAGATTACGTGAGATGTTGACATATAAAAAAAAAATGTAAGTACTTCTTAAGAATCGATTATTTTAGTCTCACGCCTTTTTAAAATCTTTAAGTTGGTAATCCAGTAGGGAAGTGATGAAATCGATTTTATAAATATTGACTCATACCCTTAGTCAAAACAACATAAATAATTCTTGGTACGAAATATTGATGAATCATCGAACCATAATTCAAAAGTAAATCATAGTCCCCTTCTACCAAATTCTATTCGTGCAACAATAGTTGACCTGTCTAATTGCAAAAAAAAAAAAACGCTATGATTGGCTTGCTAGAAAGTCCTAATAGACTTAAATTTTGAGAACATCTATTTATACTAAAAATCTTTATATCAACCCAAATATGAATACCTGAAGAAATTAATTTCATCAATTAAAATGATAAGATATTACACATTTCCAGATAGTGAATCTGTTATTTCACTCCAAAGTAATTCCAATATGATATTTAACGATGACGCTTATGAGAAGCGTATTTTTGTATGGGGTGCGATAAGAATGTTGATTCATTCTACTTATGTAAAACTTACATCAGAATCACCAATCATTTTATACGAGATCATCATAATGTAATTTTCATGTTTAAATAAGGTGAGAAAAATAAAAAGCATGTTGAAAGGATAAATATGCATTTTTGATTATAAGCAAAGACCGTGAATTAAACGATGATCGTTATAGAAAATAATTTTACTACATAAAAGTTTACTTTTTCGTATTTTATCTGACGTTAAACTTCATGTGCCCAAATGTTATAAATGGCCAGCTACTTGTATACTGATAACTCAATCTGAATCAGATATCTTGATCTGAAAATTGGAACAGCTCCTGATAGACTGATCTGTAACCTGATAAACTGATCTGAAAATCAGATCAGCTCCTGATAAGCTGATCTGAAAACCAGATCAACTCCTGATAAGCTGATCTGAAAACCAGATAAGCTGCTGATAAACTGATCTGAAAACCAGATCAATTGTATCTGGATCAACCCAACTCATGAATGTGTTGTATACGGGTATGATTGATGGTGATGATGACCTTTTTTAAGTGAGAAATGATTACATATGAATGCGATAGGGGTCAACCAACAAACCTCATGTAGAAATACTTCAGGGGATAATTCTCATAAACATAGACATTTCAATGTTTCTAACACTTTATGAAAACACCGACGGTGAATTGCTGGTAGAGGTAACTGAGTTATTTCATTTTATTTGCTACAATAGTTGTTTATTAAAGATGTACTTCTTTGTATGTAAACTAGTTTCTACATACATACTACCTAATGTATTTACGCAGCAAAAAATTAGACAAAAATTCTCTATTTGAAGTAATAAAATCTGAAAAAAGGAGTGGCACATTAGAAGAAAAAATAAATCAAAATAGAGACTGACTGACCGACTGATACGTACACTCTGTCCGATAGGCACACAAAGCACACTTAAACATTTCAGAAATATATACATAATACGCTAAACTTTAATAAGATGAGAAAAAATCATATAGAACATCAAATGAAAGCCATAGGTGATCACCCTTCATAAAATAAACATATACCTTATTAATGTAAACATATTATCAGTATAAAGCAACACAATTTTGGGAATTAAAGTTTTAAAAATCTAATTATCCATAACGCTGACAGACAGAAATTTCATCATACACAGTCATCTTGTATCCTAAAGGAACCGTCGAGAGGGTATACCTAAATTCAATGAAAACGAGTTCGTTTTCTGTTGATTGCTATTCAAGAAGAAAATAAGTTTTTTCATTATGATTTAACTTATTTAAAAGTACATTTAAATTCAGTCTCATATCCGTACTTCTTAACATAAAATTACAAATAAGTGTTATCTAATTCTAAATCTCCAGCGCTTCTAAATGCATCAGAGTTTAAGAAAAAAACTCCTTTTATTCAATTGAATAAAATTTTAATTTGAAACAGTAAGCAAAGACATCAGCTTACTGCATTCTTATTCATAATCGTATAATAGAATATATAACGTCCAAAGGACAAATTCTAAAAGTCTTATAAATTAAGCAATATAGAAAATAACATAATTTTTATAAACGCGTAAGGTTTCAAAATTAACGCATATGATTTCATCGCAAAAAAAGTAGCGATTGTTTTCAACAATTATGAAAATAATAATTTCAATATCAAGCTCCTTTTGATTTTGAATGTTTATCAATAAAAAATAAAAAAAGAAGTAAGTTGACTAACAAAAAAATTATCAGTACCTAAGCTGGAGTGCCGGATCAGTTTCATTTAAAAATGTTTATACATTTTTAAAAAGGAAAGCAAGATTTCCAAAATAAATGTAGAAAGTGAAGAAAAACGGCTATAGTTAGGAGAAATTGTGTACCCCAAAAATTTCTAAAGCTGACTTACTAACGTGACATCAACTTTACAAAATTTAAATTAAGTATAAGAAATATTTCTATTATAGTTACTATTACTATAGAGTATGTATCTTCAGGAACTCAGTTTTACTTAAAACAGAAAGTCCTCACAAACTTTTAAGTAAACGCTGATAAAAATTAAAACAATGTTTTTAATTTCAAATAAAAAAAAACTATCAAGATATTTCACATCTATGTATACCTAGGCGAATATTTACAACAACAACAACAAGAAGAAAAGACATCACATGACAAAAAAAAATGTATTCAAAGATTGAGTTAAACACTTATTTGTATGTACATACATACATATATACATAAATTCAATTTTTAAATATGTATGTATACAATCAAATTACGTATCAATGCTCAAGTATTTATTAGATCTACATCATGAAAATATATGAAGCGTCGTCTAGTTAAAGCACAATGCAAATATAAACAATCCATACACTCAGGGAAAATCTGCAGCTTAAAAATAAGAATGCGTCACATTAATTCAATAATTTTTAATATAATAGAAAATGTATTTTGAGATATCTACAAACTAATGAGTTTAATAAATGAATACTGTAAATTAATATTTTGTCCATATTGAAATAAGAAATTTGAATATGACTAAACCTTCGTTAATGTTTCTTATTAATTCAACATGGTTTTTACTGATTTTAAGTTGGTTTTTGTCTGTTTGTAGAAAAGTCTTTCAGTCAAAGAAGGCGGATGTAGTTAAATAAACAAAATCTGTAATATAAACAAATTTCACACAATTTAAGCATGAGAAAGTATAAAGCAATCGTAAGTATAAAAACATATTAGGATTAGGGAAGTTCAGATATATGATAGTAGTTTATAGTACCAAATGTCGATATTGAAAACAATTAATTCCACCTACATATAAATATCAGCGCAAATATACACACATATCAGAATTCATCTAAGAAAAACCCAATAAAACTTTAACAACACCCCACCCCAGCCTTAAATTCTCCACCAGATATACATACACAAATTCCCCTGGTCATACCTATATACATATACAATATACAAAATTAATCTCAACAATACAACACTCTCACCTAGCTTAAATTACGGATAGTCTTACACTCCTACAGACATATATACACGGTTACATATTACAAGAACACCTCGCTCCTATTAAATCACAATCATCTTAAATTCTTACGGAAATACATACATACATACACATAACCAATTTACCTCAACAAAATCGTCACCCACCTCAAATCACGATCAGCCTTAAACTCCTACAGAAGATACACCCACAAATCCCCATCGCTACATATTACGTCAACAACCCTGCCCACCCAAATCATGGTCAGCCTTAAACTCCTACAGACATACAAACACACAGATTCCCCCGCTTACATATTACTAGAACACCTCGCCCCTCAAAAATCACAATCAGCCTTAAGCTTCCACAGAAATACATACATTAAAATTCCTACAAACATCCACACAAACACACACACGCAATAGCTCTACCTCAGCTCTACCAATTAAACCCTCGCTTAAATTCTCACAGACAGACACATCCACAAATTCCTATGGTTAAATATTACGGCAACAACGCCACCCAATCAAATCACGGTCAGCCTTAAATTCACACAGTCTAGCAGCACATACATTAGCATTAGAAAAAATAACTTTCACGTTTTCCAGTCGGCATTAGGAAATATTAATCATATTTTGCTGTCGGCATTTGAAAAAAAAAATAATAATCATGTATTGCCGTCGGCATTGGGAAAAAAATAATAATCATGTTTTGCCATCGGCATTAGGAAAAATTATTTTCACAGTTTCGCCGTTGGTATAAGGAAAAATCATTTTCATGATTTTCCCGTCGGCATATATGTATACTTACAAAATCTTAATCTTATGAAACCCCTTGATCCACCCAACAAAAAAAATTACATGTTCACACAATTAATGCCAACAAAAGAATCACCCGTTCACACAAAGTTAATGTAAACAAAAAATTCCTAATGTAAACAAAAAGCATCAAAGCGCCGCCGAAAACACAAATTTCCAAGAATTTTGAAATTTTAATTACCCAAATTTAAAAATTTCAAAAAAAAAAAAAACAATTTTTGTTTACATTATGTATTTTTTGTGTATGTATGTACATATGTATGTCTGTCAGAATATAAGGCTGATTGTGGTTTATTAAGGGCGAGTTGTTGTTGTAATATGTATTCGTGGGAATCTATGTGTATATATGTCTGTAGGAGTTTAAGGCTACCCATGATTTAGAGTAGATGAGGGTGTTGTTGTAATATGTATCCGTGGGAGTTTCAGGCTGATCATGATTTATGTTGTTGAGACTGATGGATTGTATATGTATATATGACTATGGGAATTTTTGTATGTATACCCTCGCAAAAACATAAATATGAAAAAAAGCCAAGTTCCTTTCCAAAATTTTGACCAAGTTCTTGTTTGGCACAATACCTAACACTGAAATATGCTATGCATTATACATATTTGTAATAGTAAAGGTGTCATATAATTTCCAAATAATCTGCTTTCTTGACGACATTGTTTTCGATATAAAGAAATGAACAAACATACATATGCTCTCCTTTTTTAAAAAGGTAAAAATGTTGCCATGTTAACTTAAAATTTCTAGTCTGCTATATTTCTATTTATTATGACTGCACGAGTTGAAAAGGGAAGAGTTACATAAAATAATGGGTTAGAGTGCGATGGATGCAATATCTAAAATGTAGCGTAAATTTTAGTGGAAGTGACACCCCTATTTTTCTTAAGTCTGCTTAGATGAAGTACTTTTGAAAACACAAAATTAAGGGCTAGCATAAGTGCAATGTGCATTAGGCTTATGCAGAAAATAAAAAATTTGCAAAACGCGAAGGGCTCACTGGGTTTTCATATGCAGGAAAAAACAGACTGCGTTTTTACTTTTTTGATATCTTAAAAAAAAGTTCCGCACCAAATGCATTTTCTGCAGCAAAAATGTGGATTTTTCAAATCCAAAAAAATCTCATATTTTGGAATGACAAAAAATTTTTTGTTAATAAGCCATCTACTAGTACCCGAATTTTAAAGATTAGCTGATTACGAATCTGCTATTTATTTTAAAATGCATTAAGTGGTTTTCGAGACATGACCATTTGCAAATTTGTGAAATTATCACTCAGTTTCTTTTGCTCAGAGAATTACTTGTTTTTTCCTACTTCTTGCAATTGGCATTGACTTTTACATCATTTCAGAATGGTTTTTATTGTAAAATTCTGTTGTAAACTGTGTACGTTGCAAATTTTATTATATTACACTGTGTGACAAATTTTCGTGAAATTGTATTTCGCGTTCTATTTATACGCTTTCGATGTATTTACGCTTTCAGGATGATGTCCGGAGTCGGTTACTTTAATGCAAATAAGACAAGTACACCAGGTCCGTTTAATATTAACTAAAGAAATTTATTTACTCAAAAATAAGAAAAATAAATTATAGCTATTTAATTGCGGAACAATTATACAATAGAATAATATAAAAAAAGAAACTAAAATTTCTTTTAAGAGAAAAAAAAACGCGGTTATACTAGAATAACTCACCTTTTATTTATAAAAGTATTGATTCACCTTTTGGGAAAAAGTGTCCTAATTCCCAAAGGCAGCCTCTCCCACTTATAAATAAAAGTATTAAAAAAAAGAGAACTTAATGTCTTAGTGGTTTACCTCAAAATCGCTAACAGAAAGCTTTAATAGTAAAGCAGTGTCCTATCTCTACTATTACCTCTTTCGCCAGCGCTTGCTGCCAACCAACTAATCATCGATACAGCGATGGCTCGCCTTTTTATAGTTGTGCCAGACAACACACATAAGTACACAACCACACAAACCATTGTATTAAATACGCCATATGTTTTACCAGCCATATGATCGCACGTTCATTATGCATGGTTGTTCATTCAGCGTTGTATAGTTGTGTAATATACTCGTATGTTGTTCTAACATTTCCGTTAATTTTAAACAACAATTTAAAATTTTAGTCTCATACACCTGTGTACAATAGTATACATATGATGATTATAATAATAATATAATCGTAGAAAAAACATGTAACTGGGTAATTCAATAAAATTAAGATTAATAATTTTTAGGAAGTGAATAATATATGATAAAATAATAAGGTAAACCAACCAATTCTTTAGGAGTTGTGGGCCAAAACGAGCTAGTGAATTTGGTCGTCACAAAGTAAACAAGGTTTCGCTTTGTTTAGAATAAGTTCAAGGGACTCCTGATTTTTACCAACAATATTTGGCAAAGCTGTAGCTTCTGTAAATTGCACGAAGATGTTATTAAAAAAGAAATTGTCACCAAAACCGCCAAAATAAGTATAGAGTTTTACTACCCTGTGGAAGTACTGTCGAACCTATTGTCCAGTCCGTGTGGATTTTTCACTATTGCAGTGTTATTAATGAACCTCTTTCTTAAAAACTTTATTAGCTTTCATTAAAAATGTTTCTATTAAATACACAAAACTGAGTTCAATTTTTAAGAGTATGAAATTTTATTGAATTATATTTTCAGCATAAAGAGTTTTGTATGTATAAATAATCAGTAAATTTGTTTCGTATATCTTTGGAAAGGTTAGTAGAATTTCTCGATGTAGTGTGCTGAAGTTCAATTGGCAATATTTAAATTGGCAATCATTGCATAAGTGATCCCATTCTTTTTTTTAATAATTATGCAAAAAACAACATGTAAGCACAACTTTAGTAGCTTTTTCAGGGCATAAGTTGATCGGTTTAAGCAAAACTTGAAAACGGTGTGCAAGAATCCCAAAAGCGTTTTCTACGCGCACTCTAGCAGAACTAAGGCATTTATTGAAATTAATTTCCTTTGGACCTATATTAGTGCCTGAATATGGCTTCATTATATGCTCTTTACAACTTCTTCTGCAATTGGAATTTGAAGGGAATTGCTTTCGAATATTTTTGAAAAAGTAGTGTGGCCAGAAACTCAACCATCTGAAATGCGTCCATTTTTCCCAACATCAACCATTAAAAATTCACTGTTTAAGTTAACAACAGCCATTAACACAATGCTGAATGTTTTCTTATAATTGAAGAAATATGATCCTGAATGCGGTGGTCTCTTATGGCTCGATTATGGATGGCAACCGAACTTTAGTTGCCGAGTTTACCAGCAACGCAACTGAACTTAAAATTTGTATTGTGTATGGCAACTTCCTTCAGTTGCCAAAAAGTTATCGAAAATACGATAATGACAGATTGGCAACTGAAAATAATATAAACAAATATTTAAAATATAAGAAATACATGTGCTAAAAAGCAAATTATTGAGTAAAAGTGCTTAAAAACATTACTGATCATAAAAATTATTAGTTAATTAATTAAGAAATTAATTATTGGTGAAGAGAAGTACAAAAGTTTAATCTATTAGACGACTCTTTAGAATTACCGCCTCTGCTGTGAGTAAATGTTGTTGCCTAAAATAAGTTTGAACAATCTCTGTTTTAGCTGTAAAGCATATTTTCCTTAAATATGCAGAGAAGAAATTCAAAAATGAAAATGATATTGCAATTACTGTTTAATTTTTATATTTTTTTGCTTTTAAACTATGCAGCAACTACAAATTTGTGGTTGCCAATATGGCAACTGAAATTACCAGCTGTTAGTTGCCAGTTGCCACCCGTAATACCATTTCGGCAACTAGCAACGCAACCAAAGTTCGGTTGCCATTCATAATCGAGCCATTAATTTCGATCTGTTTCCCATCGATTGCTCCAAGGCAATGTGGGAAACCAGTTGCTTCAAAAAATTTAAAGGACTCCATTTTCCATTGATCAGAGATCTCAGGTAACTAAAAATGAAAAGGCGTTAAAGCAGAAAAATTAAACAAATATAAATCGAATATTTACCTTAATGTAGCTCTCTAATACGAGCATGATAGCTTCGCATGTTTCAATCACAATTTTTCCAATAGCTTGTGGGGAGACAGCATAAAAAAATTTCAAGTCTTCAAAATCAGAGCCCTTGGCGAGATAGCGCAATGTAATGGAAAGTCGAGTCTCCGGTGAGATTACATCCCTCATGAATGTGTCCTGCTTCCTAATAAGTGGTGCTACTTTCTCCAGAAGTTGCTGAAAAGCATCTTAATTTAATCTTGTGAAATTTTTAAAGTCGTCCGGCTCCGTTGTTTTCAGTTCCCTTATTAAACTTTCATTCGATTTTTTTTTCTTGTTCTTCAACCATTCTTTAGACCAAATTCTTCGTCGCTTTTCTATTTTTTCATCATCAATACATTCTGCAATAACCATTAATGCAATAATTTTTCTTTTTTGAGCCATTGCAATAGAAGTTTTTAATCTTTAAATTTGTAATAGTAAACAAAAATATAAATTTGACAGTTGAATGAAAATCTTTCAATTCAGTTTATGAAGTGTGTGGCCAAGAATCAATTGAAAGATTCAATTGACAATTGAATTGAACCTGGTTAAAATGTTTGGGTTTTTAGATTTTTCTCACCTTGACCTACTAGCGTATTAACTTTCAGCTCTCTAGCGTAAGTTTAATTGTTTTATTTTAATGAACGTATTCCCGCCCACTTTTTCTAAAGAAACAAATTTTTGGCCGGTACTTACTTACTATTATAAACGAAATATATATACATATAATATTAAATATATAAATAGTATAATTAAATATGCTGTGCCGAAGTACATGAACTAGGAGGCTTAAGATTTATGGGCGTGTTAGTATTGTGTTTATGGGTTTCGGGGGCCAAAATGTGCCATAAGGATCAATGTAAAAGTGCAGATCATGCTAGGCATTGCCGTAGTGCTATTTTTATTCATGCTATTTTATGAGTTTATCAAAGTGCAATGTAAAAGTGCACATCATGCTAGGTATTGTCGTTGTGTTATATTCCTTCATCACTATTATTTTTAAGGGAAGATAATTTTAAATGAAAATTTTGTTGAGGGGAAGTTTTTAAATATTTTGTATCTTTTTTTAATTTTTTCTATTTTATTCACTTACAAGTAATACATTTCTATTGTTTATTGTGTTTATTTGCGTTAGGAAATTGTATTATATTACGATGAAAATTTTGTTGAGGGGAAATTTTTAAATATTTCATATCTTTATTTTGTCTTTTTCTATTTTATGCATTTACAAGTGATAAATTTCTACTGGTTATTATGTTTGTGTGCGTTAGGATATTTCATCATGTTATGTATGTCTGTGCGGGTTGTGTTTGCATTGAATAATTTTCTAACTGTGTTTTTATATCAAATATATTGTTGTTGTCTCTTTTTATTACAAATGTGTGTGTTTGTGTGCATTGCTTAGTTCTATTGTTATGGTTAACACTGTATATATAAATCTTTTCTTAGTGCACATTTTTGGTTTGAATTTTTATTTTTTGTTTAAAATGAAATTTTTATGATCGTTTGTCTTCTCTGTTTATCTGGCTATTTTTATTACACATATTTTATAGCTTTCCCCAGGAAAAAGGATCAGTAATTAAAAAAGGATCAAAGAAAAGGAACGTCATACATTTGCAGCACGTAACTGCATGACATTTTTGTTTAATTATTTCAATATGTTAATTCTTTTTACTTTTTTTATATGTTTAATTTTGTTAGTGCGGAAAGACATAAAAAGGGAGATGAATTCTTAGATTTATGTTTGCATCTACGGTTGGGAAAAATCGTTCAATTAGGGTTGTGAAACGCATTGCCTGTTGTGTAGAAATTGTGTTGTTGTTTTCTTCTTAGTGTCTTGAGTCTTGTATGGTATTGTATTGAATTGTTTAGTGGATATGGAAAAGGTGCACGTGCGAGATGTAATCATTTATGAAGGTTAGAATTGTTATTTTTTTTTCGTTTAAAATTAAACTTTTATGATCGTCTGACACCTTTATCTTCTACTTTTTCTATTGGTTATTTAAAGAGGGAAAATATGCATTCAACACAAAAGGGTAAAAGAAAAAAATCTTAGTTAGTTTTACTCTCTGCCTTAGAATATTTCACCATGTTATGCGCGTGTGAGTTGTGTTAGCATTAGATAATTTACCTACCTGAAATTGTGTGTGTGTGTAGGGTTTGTGTGCATTGGTCAGTTCTAATGTTATGGAGAAAAACAAATATACTTACATATGTTTTTGATCAAATAGATAAAGACAAATTATATAGTGTTTTCACACTGAAGATTAAAACCTGGTTTTAACGTTAAAACCATAAACAGCTGATTTTGCATTCACACTGCAAGTTTGCTAAATTCAAGTTTTAACTCATAGGCTGTCTAATAACTTTGCTGAAAATAAAATAAATCTCCTCTATTGCATTTTTTCTGCTTTTTAATAACACTTGTTGGACATGCTGTTCAACTGTTTTTGTTTGTATGAAATACTGAGATATTTTCCTTTGTTATTATATCACAATCATATTTATGCAAGTTATTACGATAATATATGAAAGGAGTGTAGACTTGTGGTCCTTATCAATATGACAACTATAACTATTTAATAGTTCATGCAATTCAGCTGATGAAACCATTTCAGATCAAAACCAATGTAGCTCGAAACAGGATGATTGAATAACTAATTGAAATTTATCACTTAAAGACTATAATTAGTCATATTATCATCACAACCCTCAGTATAATCAAAGTTATCAGAACTATGATCGGATGGTAGTGATGAAAATTTTGAATCTGATATATTATTATATGATTGATAAGCATCTGATTTGTAATCAGGTATTTCAAATGATCTTTTTTAAAAGTTTTGCTGTAGGTGTATATGTATCTTTCAATAAATCACCGGATTGATAATCATAATTTTTTTATTAAATTGTACAAATTGTTGTTGTTAAAACCAACTTGTCAATGAAAATATTTTCGTTGTTTTCCTTCCAAAAAACTGTTTCCTTCCATAATTTTTTGGTTATTGTTGCTGCTGCATCCATTTTTATCTTGAAAATCTTTAAAGCGTCATCTATTGTTATTCACTGGCATAAACATTATTAGCTGCTGCCGGTCATTTTAACTTGGCAGCACTGAATATATCACAGCGAAAACAATGTTCCATTTAATAAAACCAATTCAAAAATGGTTTTCTGGGAAGTGAAAATTTTCGATATGAGTGACATTTATCTGCCTATAAAAACGGTTTATCTTATAATATGTTTGTGCATTTTTATATTAATAACATTATTTCCAAGCACTTCTTCATTCTGTAGAAGAATTTACATAATTTAAAAAAATTTTATTTACAAAATATAAAATAATTTCCATTTTAGAGCGCATTGTGAAATATCTCAGTATTTCATACAAACAAAAATAGTTGAACAGTATGTCCAACAAGTGTTATTAAAAAGCAGAAAAAATGCAACAACAAATACACGCATTTCTACAGGAGATTTATTTTATTTTCAGCAAAGTTATTAGACAGCCTATGAGTTAAAACCTGAATTTAGCAAACTTGCAGTGTGAATTCAAAATCAGCTGTTTATGGTTTTAACGTTAAAACCAGGTTTTAATCTTCAGTGTGAAAACACTATATAATTTGTTTTTATCTATTTGATCAAAAACATATGTAAGCATATTTGTTTTTTTCCATAACAGTAGAACTGACCAATGCACGCAAACCCACACACACAATTTCGGGTAGGTAAATTATCTAATACTAACATAACTCACACACACATAACACACCATTAGACTTTTTTCTTTGGGGTTTTTTGAAGTCGATGGTTTACGCGAATAAGTCGACGACGACTCAAGCCTTAAAAGAAGAAATTGGACGCTGCATTAATGAAATACCGCAGCATTTATGCAGAACGGTCATTGAAAATTTCATTAAAAGATCGCGTGTGTGCCAGCAAAGCCGCGGCGGCCATCTGCCCGATATGTTATTCCATACATAACCTAATTCTGTATACTTTACGATACAATAAAGCTTCACGATTTGTTTTTAAATACCTGTGTTTTATTTAAAATTTAAATCTGGCGTTCTTGTTGGAACACCCTTTATAATACAATTTCCTAACGCACCAATAGAAATGTATTACTTGTAAGTGAATAAAATAGAAAAAATTAAACAAAGATACAAAATATTTAAAAATTTCTCAACAAAATTTTCATTTCAAATTATCTTCCCTTAAAAATAATAGTGATGAAGAAAATAACACAATGGCAATACCTAGCATGATGTGCACTTTTACATTGCACTTTGATAAACACATAAAATAGCATGAATAAAAATAGCACTACGGCAATGCCTAGCATGACGTGCACTTTTACATTGATCCTTATGCCACATTTTGGCCCCCAAACACCATAAGCACACTACTATTTTGCATCATTAACTCAAAAATCCTATTTTTTGACATATGACGTTGTTTTAGAAAATGAGCGATATGTAATTATGTAGCTTGTTAATTTGCAAATAACCTACTAGCCTACTATGCACCGTTCAAAGTTCTTATAATACCTGATACGATCTAAGAAAAACTTTTTAAACATTACGGTTGCAGATCTACCAATGAGTTGGCACAAGCAACAATAAAATGCAGGAACACAAAATGGCTTTAGATATAAAAGTTACTAATTTTTTTTTAAACCAACACTTCTTAGATACATAAGTTTATTTAGCAAGTTATTTTCATGGGTTTTGCTGAAAATTAATTGGTTCAATTTAGGTGCAGAACGTAAGGTTTTAACACAGGCGTGTCATTGATGAGCATGGGTTCACATTTATCAAAACTGCTCGTTATTGAAATGAGTGCTTAGAACCCATGCAGGTTCGCTGATGCAATGAAGTTTTTCACGTAAATACAAAAAAAAACTCTGTCTCGGCCAGGATACGAACCATGTTGCTCTGACTGTCCATGCGCACTCTCTACCACTGAACTATTACATTGTTATTACTCGTTGGAGATACAACTCGTTTTATGAAAAAATAATGCTGTGATGATAGTGTTTTAATTCCGTTTTTGCATGCTTTTTTCGTTGGATATTTATTTCAATCCATGATCTTTACTAATTTACTAATTTTTTTTATCATACATATCCATACATAATACATACGTACATTAGCAAACCAATTTATATTTACTTGTACATATTTATACACATACATATGTACATACATTCATATATATATGTATGTATCAACATGTCTTTAAAAAAATCTATAAATTCCCTATCGGAAATCTGGCTAACTTTAAACTAACTTTAAGCTAACTCTTTCGCAACTAGTACTGGCTACACTTGGATTACTTTGCAATGTAATCAACTGACTATTTTAACATTGCGATGTCCTAGGCGGTAGTCAATTGTCTCACTAGGCACTACTTTAAGCTAACTTAAAGTTGACTTTTTTAAATCACCTGGTAGTCAGTAAATTAAAAAAAAATTTTTTGTGGCTCGAACATGTAACATCACACGTTGTGTACTCAACGCGCTACCACTCGGCTAAGCTGCCATCAAAATAACAACAGCAAATTTTTAATTTTACTGAAATGAGATTTAAAGTAGCTGAGAATAAATTTGTTGGCTCTCACCAAATTCGATTACGTACTCAACTTTAGAATTAATTTTGGGTTTGTTCTGGATGACTTTGCAGCTAGCTTTTAGTCAGTCTAAGAAAATTTAACTATAAGTTAACTATTTTTGTAGTCAACCACACATTCTACGACAGGGTTCTAAACACAACAACAACAAGCATTTGTAATAGTTTGCTACTTCAAGTGTATGCATGTACAATTTGTACGCCAATTAGAGATGGGCGCGTGTCGTGTTTTTTTCGTGACACGAACACGCACGACTCAACACAAAGTGTTTATGACAAAAAATCTGATTTCATGCGTGTTCGGTTCGTTTCGTGTTAAGCAAAATTGAATTTATTTTAGATGTAAAATATGTATGAATGAATTTCCAGTAGAGAACAAATTTAATATTTTGTATCGTCAAACACACAACACCAACATATTTATTGATATTGCATGGGCCTTTGAATCTTAAAATTCTGTACGTAAGCCGATAGTATCCGCTGTGGTGGCAGATAGTATCAGCTGACAGTGCCAACTCGGTGCCATATTTTGAAAAGCGACTCTTGAAAAAATCAGTTAAATTTTCTGATCTTCAACACCTTACCAATCATATTTCGTGCGTGTTGTGCAGTATCGTGGTGACAAAATTTTTCGCGTGCGTGTTTCGTACGTATTTAGCGTCTTGGTATTCGTGTTCGTGTCCTGTTTGAAAAATTCGACACGCGCCAATCTCTACGCCATCTACTAATGTGATACAAAGCGAGCACGGTAATACCCAGCGGAGAATCTCACAAGACCTTATTCAGGCCTTTATTAAAGGCATGCTTAAGGTACGGTCAAACATTTGCACAGAAAAGCGTAACCAACAAACACTAATGAAAAAATTTTGATCCAGACACATGTTTATCATATTAAAGATTTTCGAACTGAACTAATGCACAATTTCATATAATCCAATGTCATACAATTCTCTTTGACTTGACAAACTTTTGTCTGAATTAAAAAATTGTTCATTAGCATTTAGTGGTAGCGCAAATGTTTGACAAGTGTGACCGTAGATTTAGGAATTTATTTGATTCTATAACTATTTTTGTCTAACGCGTAAGGGGGAAGAGAAGGAGTAAAATTTTTTTGTTCGTTTTTTATCTAAACTAAAAGTAAAATCTATTAATTTGAAGTCTTTTATGCTATGTTCAGACGGCAACATGAACCACTTGGTTCGCTCTCTAAACCACGATTGCGAACCATGCCGTTCAAACGACACATTTGTTTTGACAAATCTTTTTGATGCAGTGATGCCAACCTACCCATAGTTTCTAACTTAATATTTAAGTACATAATTAGCTAATTTTTACTTAAAATTAAATTTTTTTAGATACGATTTCATTTTTTCAATGGTCAATTAAAGTTCACTAGAAAATTTCCAAATACTATTGAACGCTTTGTCTTTGTCCAGACTTGCAATTTTTGTTGCAGCAATTCTTGAGTTTATTGATGAGAGGGGTAAGAAGATTAGAGTGCTCTGCAATTCTCTTTTGATTTAAAATTCGTAATTGTTAATTTCAAGTTGCTAGTTGTATTTGACGTGTTTTATAATTTTATTTCTTCAGTTGTATGAGAACCAAAAATATTAGAAAAAGCAAATATAAGTGTTAATTTTTCAGGAAAATTTGTGGTGTAATAGAATTTTTTAATGCATAATTGAAAAATTAGAATTTCATAATGTGGACACTAATGCAATTTCAAAGCAAAATTTTAAGAAATTCCAGCAACAAAAATTGCAAGTCTGAACGATTACTTTCCAAAAAACATAAGCAAAACATGTAGAAAATTATAATTGCATAAAATAAATTTTATGAAAACAAACGAACGTCATAATACATTTTTCTATTTATTTATTCCATGATATGAAACTATGTATTGTCCTATATAGTTATGAAATTTGAATGAAATTCTTTTTAATATTTATGTGTATGTTTTCAATAAACACACACGCATAAAAACATATGGTACGCTCATAAAGCTTAAGTGGTATTATATTACACAAGGTTGGAAATTTAATTATTATTTAAATATGCACTCAAAAACACAATTTCGTATTTAAATATAACTCAAAAGTAATTACAATTTGGTTACCAACTCAAAATATGGGTATTAGCACTTTTCGGGCTAGATTTGTTAATTTAGTACTTTTTATAATTATCTTTCAGAACTTTTTTTACTTTTTGTCCAATATGTATATACGTTATAATCTTTGTGCACTTTTTGTTCCTTTAATCTAATAATATCGACTTTTTACTCATTTAATTTTGCTAGTTTGCTTTATTAATTTAAAAAAGAAGAGGACTATAGAATAATCTTTTATTTCTTCCAAATTTTTTGTGCTTTGATAAAAACAGATAATGTATGTTTTAGGAAGAGTGAGAAATCGAAATTTTATTTTAAAACGACCAATTTGTATGTATGTACTTATGTAAACGTAGATACATACATGTGTATATATATATATGTATATGTACACTATTTATGGGTACCTTATTGAAATTTAATATGAAATGTAATATCTCAAGCTATGTATGTGTTGATCTCATGATTTTCTAATAAATTATTGTACAACAATGTTTTCGATGTTTTGATTTACAACAGAAACATTTTAATACTATCCCCTTTTCGAGATTATTCGAAAATTTTTACTTTATTTAGCGCTAAACGTATATTTTTTCAATTTAACCCTTTTTAAAATTTTTTTTACGCTTTTTGAGTATAAAGAGTTGGCATCACTGTTCTCATTTATACTTATACATACATGCACACCTACATACATACATACGTGAATAGCTGGCAGGAGTTTTATTTTCTGTGTTATTTGCTTTTTTACAGTAGATAAAAAAATTAAGCAAAAAATAATGAATAAAATATGTTCAATTTTTTTTAATTCATACACACATCCATTTTTTTGTTTGTTTTTTGTTTACTCATGGATATGTGTATGTGTGTACTCATTTTGTTTTGATAGCTAGTTCAGATAAATTAGCGATAATATGTTATCAAAACTAGCGATGATAGCAAGTTCTTCATGGTTCGCAACTAGTTTCAAAATGAACCAGTTGGTTTGTATGGCGAACCATCTTGATTCAATCAAGGTTCGACTGTGATCCTCAAATGAGAGAGCGAACCTTGATATTTGCTATCCGTGTGAACATGCTATTTGAATTGCTGGCAAAAGAAGCGAGAGTGGAAGGCCTACCCATGGTACATCAAGGTACAATTCGTACAAGTATAAAATTGATCTTTGCAAAAATGTAACATGTTTATGGTCGAAAACAAAAAATATAAACAAACTACGAGAAGTGTTCATGCAATTTACTTGGAAACAATCTACGTTAAACCAAATGTTGCCGATTTTTAAATTGTAGGAGACGAATACATGTTTTATTGTTGTACAATTGCATATATATATGTATGTAGGTATATCGATTCGCTCCGAAGTCAATATAGCGCTTTTATCTATACATATGAGAATATTTGCAAGGCATAAGTTTTATACAATAACTGGCTTATTTTACAAAATAGCTCATATTTTTTAGGGCGCAACTTTCATCACATGTAGTATTATGTCCACGAAAAATAAATGAGACGAAATATGTATATCATGCCGGTAGTTTCTTAACAAAAAGTCCTGTGGGGGCAAATTACGGCATTCGATACTACTCGTAATATACAAATATTTCAATAGAGTTTATATGAAAATATTTTTAAATTATGAGTCGTATCGGATGCCATGATTTGCCCCCTGTAATAAAATGTTTAATAACTTATTGAAATTTAAAGGAATTTATTGAAACCAACCGGCGAATAGATTTTAATCAATTATGTTTTATAAATAACCTCCAGTACAAAAATACTGCCTAAGAACTAACCGAAAGTAGGAAAGTGACAAAAAACCTTCAAAAAAATTATGTTTGGTGAAAAAAATACATATGTACCTGAAATCTACTGAAACAAATCCGCTTATACATTTAAAATCGGTTGATATGTATTTAAGTTAGTTAATGGTTGATAACCGATTTTTTTAATATTTTGGGGGGGGGGGTGTTTGCAAAATTTCGACAATACCTACCAGAAAAACATTAACACGTCCCAGGTATTTCGATTTTACTAATTTTTGTCACACAGTGTTATTTCTATATCGATTATTTGATTAGGCTAAAGTTCGTATCGTTCAGTAAACCAAATTACATGTGATAATATTTGAGAAATAATACCACCAAAGTTAATTGTAAATTATTATTTGCAGTCGCTTGAATATAAAAATTGAAATTTTAAAGTCATTGGAGTTTAGAAAAATTAAGTTCAGAACAATTAAAATGGTAAGATTTGATTAATGATTAGCAGTAGTATATTTCTGGGCATTCTGGCACACGTGTATTTTCCCCATAAGGATTATTCTAATTAGAATAGTGTATTTGTCCATAAGGATCATTCTAATTAGAATAGTGTATTTGTCCATAAGGATCATTCTAATTAGAATATTGTATTTGTCCATAAGGATCATTCTAATTAGAATATTTATGGACATTCTGGTGCAATGTATTTTCTCCATTAGGAAGGATATTTCCAATACATATATTTTCCCATAAGGAAGGATATTCCAATACATACATATATTCCTACAACAAAGTTAACTTCAAATGAGAATATATATTTTTCCCATAAAAAGTTTAAAAAAAGAGATTTTTGTAAATGGAACAATTCGAATGAGATTCTCATTTGAGTAATTTTATTAAATGAGAGTTCGATTAACTCACAAATATGTACATAAGAGACCAATCAGAATTTCTTTTTAGTTATTGTTATTCAAAGAGCCTTGAAATTACGTTTAACAACAATGGCAAAAATGAAGTTTAGCACAAAATTACAATTTTTTTATTTATTATATGAAAGTTTAAGAAATACATATAAAATTTAATTAATTTTTGTTTGTTTTTAGATCTATCAATAAATAATTAACATTGCCCAAGGAATAAAATCAGAATACACAAAAATGTATGATATTCCCTTAAATGAATCTTAGAAGATTTTAAATTTTAAATGGAAGGTTACACAATATGGATCCGAGGTTATTGCATATTTAAACAACAATAAGTGGTTTTATCTTCCGCAAAGAATCGTTAAATATTTAAACAGAGAGGATCCTTACTTAGCAAAAATGAATGACAAAATTTGGACAACTATTTACAAAGGACGTCAAACACCAAATGGTTCAGCAATATTCGAACTAAACTATAGCTCAATTTTTTATTTGTCATAAGAAATTTTATGTAGTTGCAAAATTTTTAATATAATAAATGTGTTTAGTAAAGTGAAGTGAGATTCGCTTATTTATTGATTTTTTTGTTATGTTAAACATGCGCATGCACGTTAACAAAGTGAATTTGAAATTCATTTCAGGAAAATTTAGTTTGAAAAATTTAAAATAAAATGTATGTATATATTTCAAATTCATTTTAAATTTTATGAAAATGAGAGTTTATGCTTTAAATGAGTTATCTTATTTATTTTATTACTTTTTTCATTTATATGGAAATTTTCAAAATTCTTACCAAAAAATTACATTAAAAAAATCCCATAAGGAAGGATATTCCAATACATGTATTTTTCCATAAGACATGCGTATGCATGTTTTTTCATGTCACAGCATCTAAAAAATTTAATGAAAGGTAAACATGCATGTGCAAGACACATCGTCATATATGCATTGCAATGTTTAATTACTTTTTCCATTTACATGGAAGTTTCCAAAATTCTTAACAAAAAAAATAACAATAATAACATGAAAAACTGTTTAGAACGAAAGACATGCTTATGCATGCTTTTCTCATGTCGCAGCCTGTAGATATATTTCACTTTACTCTAATTTTCATTTTAAGAAAAAAATTGGATTGGACATTTAAAAATTTAATGAAAGATAAACATGCATATGCAAGACGCAAGGTCGTAAATGTGTTACTATGTTTTATTACTTTTTCCATTTATGTGGAAATTTCAAAAAATTCTTAACCAAAAAGGACAATTTAAAAATATGATATGGAAATTTCCAAAACAAAATAAAACGTCTGTTTGTATGAAAAAACTAATAAGAAACACAAGCGCATACTTGCTTTTCTTACACATACCGCTATACGCAGTTGCGTTAGTTAAATCTAATTTTAATTTGTTCTGAGAAAAAGGGTATACGAAAAAACTAATTACAAAAAATATATTTCTATGAATGACAAACAAATATTTTTCCTTTATTGCTTAAATTCACTAATTTACAAGATCATAAATGTAGATGAATATGAAGATTTTCCAATCACAGATAATTTTCTATAGATGAATGCATGCATATATTGTGTGCAGAAAAAATATAAAATAAGACAGTTTTCTAAACAAAATTCTAGTCTTGCAACATCATTCAAAAACGAAGTGTTGTGTGAAAAAAAAGAAAACTTGACATTTTCATTGTTATACACATATGTGCATAGATTTAAATATTTTTAATTCCTAATAGGTAAGTTAAATAATTTTAAAAATAGTAACCTTTGATTTCTAACGTTTAACGTCTTACACAAACAGTCTATAAATTTCCTTTATAAAATTTTTTAGTATATTTAAAAAAACGTTTGTACAAAAATAAAATGATTTCGAATTTAGAATGCAAAAGAGCTTTCCCAACTGAGGAAAATTACAGAGAGCACGCACGAAGTCATGCTTCAAGCTCCAGCATAAGTCGTGTAAAGCTTGTAAAAAGTGCTTTTAAAAAAAGGCTTATGACACTTTTATATGAAAACCACAACGAGGAATGCCTCCTCCCAGAGGTGTTTATGAAAGAAGCTGCGGGGCCATTAAAGAAAGAAGTTGACTACTTTTTAAATAATAATGGCGCTCTGAAATTTACTATGGAGATGTATGACTTATATGCTTGTCCCAAAATGAGCGACTTAGAAAATACTCCAATAGAGGTAAAGCATTTTCAAACCAAAAATAAGGAAGTTTTCGATATTGAGGAATTCACAAGTGAATATTTCACTAATATTCAAAGTATATTAACAAAGATGGAAGAATTTCAAGAGCGGGACAATGGTTGGACTCTAGTTCAACTTTTAAAACTTCATCTGAACTTAAATAAATATCAACCACTAAAAGGTTCTAGTTTCATACCTCTCACGCCTAAACTGATGTCAAAAAAGCATGTATAAATGTACAAAACTATGATGAGTTTTGTTTCAAATAGGCAATTCTATCAGCCATATCAACTCATAGAAATGCGCAACGAACTAGTAGGTATGGAATCAACATTGCTGATGAAATAATCAATCTAAACGGCTTTTCTTTAAATTTTAGTGGGTTATGCTTCCCACTTAAAATAAAAGATATACAAATTTTTGAGGCTAATAATCCTGATATTAGTATAAACGTTTTTGGTTATGAGATGGAAAAGGACTTAGTTGTTGGCCCACATTACAAAACAAAAGCAATAAAATCTAAACATATACAACTATTGTTTTCGCAGAAAAATAATGGAGGAAATATAGTTTCGCACTATATATATATAAAAAATATTTCAAGGTAAATGTGATGATTATAAATAAAAATCATAATAATTTATTTTTAATTTTTTATGTTTATTTTACGTAGATTGATCAGATCACAACAAGCTAACCATCATGGAAGCATTATTCTCTGTGATGACTGTTTACAGAGTTTCCATTTTTATCAAGACTTAGAAAAACATCGAAAGCATTGTAAAAGACAGATTTCTTATGCCCCCCAACAAGATAAGTCGATATTACAATTTAATAATTACAATAATAGTATAAATGTACCTTTTGTAATAAACGCTGATTCAGAATGCATATTTGAAAATATTCAAACTTGCATTCCGCGTGGTGATGTTTCGTCTACAACATTAGTTGATAGACATATTCCTTACGCAATGTCGTATTTTATTACATGCAGTTTTAATTAGGAATGAAATAAGCTATGTACCTTTAAAGGATTAGAATCGCCTAGACTCTTTATAAAAAGTTTAATTCGGGATATAAAAGATTTAAATAATAATTATTTGAAGGTAAAACCAATGACTCCACTAACTGAAGTGGAAAATTTAAATTTCCATTCTAACAATATATGCCACATTTGTTCAAAAATTATTTTGAATGAATCAAAAGTTAGAGATCATTGTCATTTGAGTGGGAAATATAGAGGGGTTGCACATAGTTCTTGTAATCTTAATTATAAGGTACCAAAATTCTTCCCAGTTATTTTTCACAATATTTTTAGTTATTACTGTCATTTATTTGTGAAGGAGCTAAATAATATAAATGATGATCCAATTAATATTATTCCACTCAATAAAGAGCTATATACATATATCACTCTCTAAAACCATAACGGATAACAATAATGGTAATATAGAAATTAGATTTTTAGATTCCTATAGATTTTTGCAATCAAGCTTAAATGATTTAGTTAAAAATTTAGCTAAGAATTAATTTACTTATTAGAATAGGTGTCTTTCCATATAGTTATTTAAACTCTATCGAAAAACTCAAAGAAACTTCTCTACCGAAAATAGAGAGTTTTTATAATAAATTAACAGGTGAAGATTGTTCTCAAGAAGATTACGCACATGCGAAAGAGGTATGGAGTACTTTTAAGTGTACAACTTTAGAAGATTATTTAATTTTATATTTAAAAACTGATGTCTTGTTATTAGCTGATGTTTTCGAAAACTTTAGATTTCTTTGCAATGCTATTTATAAACTAGATCCTTGTTATTACTATACCGCTCAAGGATTTTCTTGGGACGCAATGTTAAAAATAACAGATATTAAATTAGAGTTATTGACAGACATCGATATGATTTTATTCATACAAAAGGTGATAAGGGGAGGAATAGTACAATGTTCTCAACGACATTCTATTGCAAACAATAAATATTTGAGTGATTACAATGAACATCTTCCATCTAAATATTTAATCTATTTAGATGCAAATAATTTATATGGTTGGGCAATGTCTGAAGCTGTACCAGAAGGTAATTTTGAATGGAAAACAGGCATTGAAAATTTTTGTTTGGATACTATACCAGAAGACTCAACTACTGGATATATATTAGAAGTAGATTTGACGTATCCAATAGAAATTCATGATATTCATAATAACTTACCATTTAGTAGTGAAAATAAAAATCAACCAAATTCTAAGGAAAAGAAATTAATTTGTGATTTAAATGATAAATATGAACACGTAATACATTATAAAACTTACAGTAATGTATAAAACATGGGTTGAAGTTAAAAAAAATTCACCAAATTTTGAAATTTAAGCAATCAACTTGGTTAAAGTCATATATTTCACTAAACAATTTACATAGAACTAATGCAAAAAACTCTTTTGAAAAAAATTTCTTCAAGTTACTAAATAATGCTGTCTACGGTAAGACGATGGAAAACGTTGACAAGCGTAAGAATGTAAAAATTGTTAATCGGTCTGAAAGCATTGGAAAGAAAATGGGGGCTCATGCCCTTTTTGCAAAACCAGAATTTCATTCCGTTAGCATATTTCAAGAAAACATGATAGCAGTGGAGCTAAACAGAAGTTATTCGTTTTATAATAAATCCATTTATTTAGGATTAACAATCCTAGAACTTTCAAAGTGGAAGATGTATAACTTTCATTATGATTATATGCTATTAAAATATAACATCAAAGCAGATCTAAATTATATGGATACCGATTCGCGTATATACACAGTAGAAACTGATGATTTTTATAAAGATATAATAAACGATATTGATACACACTTTGATACATCAGATTATGAAGCGAATAATAAGTTTGGTATTCCACAGAAAAATAAAAAAAATTTTTGTGGCCCTAAGAGCAAAAATGTATGCATTCAAAACGGTAGATATGAATGAAATCAAAAAGGTTAAGGGCATTAAAAGTAATATAACTAGAAATTTAAGTCTATTGGATTATAAAAACTGTTTATATAATAAGAAAATATATTATGGAAATATGTATATTTTTAAATCCAAACTTCATGATTTATATACTTCTCTAACAAGATATCTTTAAGTTATCTAGATAATAAAAGGATGGTATATAATAATGTAAATAAATTTGCTTGGGGGCATTACAAAGAAGAATTTATCAATGAAAGAGATGATGATTTTGTAATGGAAATTGATGATACAGATAATCAAAACACAACTAATTGTATTATAGATCAATTTTTAAATGATGATGATGATTTTGTAATGGAAATTGATGATAGAGATAATCGAAACACAACTACATAATTTTATTATAGATCAATTTTCAAATGATGATGATGATATTTTTATGCAAATTGAATGCTAATTTAATTTTTATTTATTAAAATTTATATTTTATAAATTCAAATTATATTGCAATTCAAACGAAATCGTTAATTAATAAGAAAAATATAACTTTAACGTATCTGTTTCTGGATATATTTATATAAATATTTGTTTGACTTATTTTAAATTACACTTATTAACTAAGAATTTCAAACATAGGTGACCACAATTAAATTTATTAAAGTTTTGTTTTCGCTCATAATTATATTTAATTGATATCTTTAAGTAATTAACTAGTTCAATTGGAGGTTGTAAGTTTCCAAAACTATCAAAATATTCTTTACAGTTGCGATTTTTATAATAAACACCTCTAATTTTTTTTTTAGTTTTTTGCCATATCTTGTTAAATCTAGATCTGTTAATGGTCGATTAGGTAAATTATCTAGAAGTTTTTTGGAGCTGGCTTATAATAAAGTCCATATCCAGATTTATGTATATGGTTTAAGATATAAGCCTTTTCCCATAACAATTGATTCCATAGTCTATTATGTCGAGTAGCTTCTGCTAGTTGTTCTTTTCCATTTTTGTATATCATTTACAGCCTTAATAATAGCTGATCCACCAGTAGCCAAACCTCCAAGTGCTGACAAAGCTGTAAGGATTGGAATTAGTGGAAGAAATCCTCTGATTTTGGGCATTGGTATAACTCTAGGTATAATAATATTAGCCCTCTTCTTCCCTTTGAAGTTCGAAGCAATGGATTTTAGTGCAATTTTTACAGCAGCGTTTAAATTGTCTGGTTTTTCATTTTTCAAGAGTTTTATAGTATTTTTAACAGCTGTTGAAAACAATTTTCTATCACATGTTTTTTGATTTCACTCTTTTTCTTCTTTGACTTTCTAGATTTATGCATTTTGACATCGTTCATACCTAATCCGAATTTAACTTTTGATTTCATAGCATTTGTTACGAACCAAGCGTGAGCTCGTTCTTTAAAACCACTATCTCTAGATTTGACTTGTTGCCAAGCTTTTTCAACTAAAATTTTATCTGAGTTATGTCTCTTATTAATATCGTGTTCCCGACAAGCTGCATCTAATGAATTTATTCCCTTATCGTCTCTTGCTAAACGTTTTTCAAGTTTTGTTCCAGGTCCACAAAACTGATAACCAGGTAAATGTAATTCAACAGGTAATTTGTTTGTTAAGTTGTTTACTAATCCACTACCAATTTTATACTGATTATCTTTAACTCCCATTTTACAGTTTATTACCATTTTTATTTATTTTTTTATTAATTATATATCAAACATGTAATACGATTGACATTATAAACTTAAATGCTGAGTTTTCGTTATATAATAAGAAATTTATATCAAAACCAAGTTAGTTACAAAAATGCGATTAGTAAAGCAAGCTAAACAAATTGTAGTAAGAAATGTGGATGAAGCTCAAGAAAACGAGCCGAAAATTAAACATAGTACACTTTTACCAAATTCAATACGAGCATTAATTGTAGGCCCCTCACATTGCGGCAAAACTAATGTCATGATTGGTCTAATAGAAAGCCCCAATGGTTTAAGTTTTAAAAATATTTACATATATTCAAAATCTTTGTATCAACCAAAATACTGTTATCTGAAGGCATTGATGGACCCAATAAAAGGAATAAATATTTTTACATTTGCAGAAAACGAGAAAGTTCTAAGTCCTACAGAAGGGAACTCACATTCTATCATAATATTTGTTGATGTTATTTGTGGAAAACAAGACACTATAAGAGATTACTTTTGTATGGGTAGACACAAGAATATACCCTGAAGAAAGTGCGAATAGTGAAATTGTGGTGATTTACTAGTGACGTTGTCAGTAGCACTACTGACCAGGTGTACCCCAGCTAATGGTATCATCTATTGAGATTTAACATTAGCTTGTCATTGAAAATCCACCACTAGACTATAGCACTACTGACTTAGTAGTTCTTTCGGGACCACATGAAGACATTGGCATCAAAGATTCACTAGTAAATTTTAGGGGCTCTAGTCTACAATATCGAAATATCCTCTCTTGTTGTCATTAGAAAACTTATAGTGATTTTCTAGTGACATTGTCAATAGAGCTACTAACTAGGTGTACCCCAGCCAATGCCAATGCTATTGACAAATAACATAGGGTTGTCATTCAAAATATATCAGTAGACTTTAGTACTATTGAGAAGGTAGTTCTTTTACGACCATATGGATATATTTGAACCGAAGATCCACTCGTAGATTTTAGCGACCCTCGTCTACATATATGAATTATTTTGCACAACATAATAAAAAAGAAAAACAAACTATTGACGCGTTCATTGACAATATCACCAGAAATACACTAGAACTGTCGTCTCTAACGTATCTCTACTGGCGCATAAAAGGAAAGTTGTCGACATTTTAACTAGTGCAATTGTTGCTGGAGAAAGAGTATTGACATAGAGACATATGGTTCTAGGTCGACTAGAGGGATAGATTGTTTTTATTTATGCCAAACATACACAAAAATCCCCAAACATCTTATGTGATAACGCAAATATGATTATAATATTTAAACAGAAAGAAATGAATTTGCGACACATATACAATGATCATGTAATTGGTGATATGTTATCAGTAAGGATGATTTGATAAATAAAGGACGATATAGAAAAGGCTTTGATGAATTCATAATAATATAAGTAAGCAGATCTTAAGTTGTTATAATGCAGATTGCAATCAGACATAAAACAGATCATAAGCAGATAAAAAGCATTTACTTAAGCAGATATCAAACAGATCATTATCAAATATATATATAAAAACAGATTTCAAGCACATATTGATATGAGAACTATGGATAATAAATTTTTAAAAAATATTGTTGCGACAAGAGAAGTATTGAAAGCAAAATTAAAAAATCTCAAACTGGATAATATAGAACGAGATAATTATTAGAAGATACATTTAAACCTATAACAAGACCTTTAAATATGATAATTGGAAAAATTAATGAATATCAATCTGATGATATATTGAATGATACATCTAAGTCCATAACCAAACCTTTGAATAAAATAGTAAAAAAAGATGATGATTATAACTCAGATGATAATCAATCTAATGATAACATAACAGATTCACAACTTCCACCACTTCCATCCGACGACAGTTCGAACAATATTGATGATGCAATAGATTATAACCAAGTTACTGATTCGAAAAGGTATCCATTAGTTGAAAATATAGAACTGCCCCTAAATAATAATATAATAGATAAAATTTATGGCTTCAACATAGATGAAAGTGGAAATTGGCGATACGCAAATAGTGAATTAAATTTTAATGCTGATAATTCTATTCAAATAGGGAACTCAACGTGGAAAATGACTCCAGGATTATTTGAAATAGTTTTTCCTTCAAAGCCTCAACATTATAATAAAAGTGATTTAAAAAAATATAAAGAAATTTTAATAAGTACAAATGCTCACAAACGTCAGTATGAATCAAAAAGTCAAATTAAAGGCACACAAGCGTATAAATATATTCGTACAATAAAAAATTTATTTAATACTAAAGCAAATGTTCTAACAAAAGGTAGCGGATTGTCGTTAAAGACTATTGATAATCGTAAATCTAGTTATATATATTGGAATGACTCAAATGAATTAGTTGACAGCTTGCGTTTACTTATTTCATCAGAAAGTGTTGGTCATAATAATCACAATAACGAAATAATTTCCATTATTGAAGAATTGAAGGAAGCTGATATAATATATTAAACGAAAAATGACCCAGCAAAAAATTACACATTACCATTAGAATTACTTGCCATATAATGACTTACTTTTCTGATTGCCAATTTTCATTACTCGCTTACAAATCACATTACCTAAAATTTAAAAAAATTACGTGGAAGTTGCTAAATGAAGAGAATGATTTTTTTAGACGAAATAGATTACGTGAAATGTTGACAAATAAAAAAAATGTAAGTACTTCTCAAGAAACGATTATTTTAGTCTCACGCCTTGTTAAAATCATTAAGTTGGTAATCCAGTAGGGAAGTGCTTCCACCAAAAATGCTTAATTCCAAACTCGATGACCTTTTTTGAAATTTTTTGCTGGGGAGTTATATAAATAAGTTTGGAGAAACTTCTTTGCGACATAATCTAAATGACTCAAAGTTAAAATTATGCAAATATAATTTACAATTGAATAACATAACAAAAAATATAAAAAATTGGACATTATGATTAAAACTATTAACGAACAACGTGAAGAACTTAAAAACAATTATAATTCTCAATTAAACATTATCAAAAGGGATGTTAAAGAATTACAAGAATTAATTACAAATGGAATCAATGAAATTGTTGAAGGTATTGAAAAAGTACTGAGGAATCAAATAAATTATGCAAATGAAAACTTTTCAAAGAATATCGAAGAAAGATTCAATACACTTGAGGATTTTATATTTAAATCTATGAAGCGAAATGATCAGCGTTGTCAACTTGGTGCGTTTCGCACCATTTTGGGAGCTTTTTGAAATTTTTTGTGCGAAACATTCCTTAGTTAGTGCGTGGTGCGCTTTTTTTAAATTTTGGTGCGTTTTTTAATTTTTGGTGGCGCCAACGCAAATTTAACACAACAATGGGTTAAAACTGAAAAATTTTTGTTGTGAAACTTACTAACTTCCTGATAGTGTTAATTACCATATTAATAGTAATGAAGTTTACAAAATATCACAATTTGAAATGAAATCTGTTGTATGACAACAATAATGATGAAAATATTAGCTTTTTTAGATTTAGTTGAACTGCAGTGAATTTTAATCAGAAATAATTTCTTATTCGGGCTGAAGTCTAGTGATGATTTGTTACAGCAAAAATGAAATGCATATAGACAAAGCTGAACAAACAGCAAATAAATTTCAAATTCATAAATATATTTATGACAATATGTCGAATAATGAATTTCTTAAATTTTTTTTGGTTAAGTTTTTTTTTTAATTATGTGCACATATTGTAAAAGACTGTTTGTTTTTATTGTTATATTTTTAACCCCCGACCAAAAAAACGGCTGTTATAAGTTTGTAATGTGTATCTGTGTGTCTGTACGAATCCACGTAAAGGCCAAATGGCTGGACCGATTTTGATTTAGTTTTTTCTGTTTGAAAGGTGACTTGATCGCTGTTTTAATAAAATCGGTCCATCCGCTTAAAGACATCACGTTTTCTAGAAATATTCGGGGGTTTGTGAAATTCCTAATTTTTGTTATTAATATGAATATGTTAAGCTTCTGATAAAAAAAAATTATAAATATTTGATTAGAATGATAAATAATGAACTTTTATTAGTTTTGAATGCTTTTTATTAATCGTTGATCTCTTTAAAAACTTTTGTAGAGAATTTATGAAATTAAAAAAAAAATTATCTGCATTTGTACTACAATGAATTTATAGTAAAAAATTTGCCAAGTCCTTTTAGGTTTTATTTTTTTAACCCTGAACTGTAAACGCCTGTTTTAGTGTTAAATTTTTAATACAAAAAAAATTTACTTTTTATGCAAAATTAATATAATAAACATTTTAAACTAAAAAAAGAAATTCTAAGCTTGGTGCGTTTTTTTGCAAATGGCGCGTTTTTTTCTCCATTTTGGTGCGTTTTAAAATTTCAAAGTTGACAACGCTGGAAATGCCGTAAATGTTGAGGTGAAAAACGAAAACTTGAACATCCGAAAATTAAAGGATAAAAATTTTATATAAATATATGACACTCTCATCTTTATGCTTAATAGTAAATAATCTTATTTAAAAACAGGGTAGGAAAAAATTCTACTCGCAAATGCTATTTTATTTTTTTCGTTCGTTTTAAAATTTGTATTCGGAATTTTAAAAATAAAATTCAGAAAATCAACTTTTGTTTATTTTTTTCGTTTGCGAGGAGAACGAAAAAAATATAGAATTTAAAATAGAATTCTTTTCCGAATTTTATTTGATAATTCTAAAGAACGAATGCAAAAGAATTATTCGTATAAATATTTAAGTTAGGCGGTAAATTGAGTTATTTTTGACATATCATCGCCAAGCCCAAACCACTATAGCTACAGAGCTGATATTTGGTGCGTAGATTCCTGTTCCGATATAAAGAACCAATTAGAAGGAATTTTTGGAAATTTAAACGCGAAAAGGGGTAAAAAGGGGCAAAAAAGGGTAAAATCTATATCACTATATCTCAGAAACTACGTTGGATAGATTAAAAATTCTAAAAGCATACGAATTAGAGTGATCGACTCGGTTTTCAAATGGTTTTAAAAACCGGTTTTTTCACAATACGGTTATCGGTTTTTCCAAAATGTTGATTTTTCGAATGTCGAATAGTCCGGTTTTTTTTACAATTTAAAAACCGGCTGAGTCGAATACTTTATGATTTGTATATTTTGGAATAAAATTAGTTAGTAAAATGTTAAAACTTACAGCCTGTTTGTAGAACGCGACAAAGGCGAGTCACAACGAGCCAGTTCATGGACGACTACGTAATGAAAAGCGTTTGTATAACGCGACTCAACTTTGTCGTGCAGCTTACGTTAGTTCGCCCTTATGTCATATATGTTCTAAATCGTACTGCTGCCAACATGTTAAAAAATAATGTTTGCTTATATATTTTCATATGAAATTGTTTTTTGGTTTAAAAAAAAGGCAACCCTGTTCTTGTACTGACATTCACATATATAAACAAATAAAATAAAAATAAATAAAAAACTAGAAAATAAAATTCACAAAAAATTTTCAAAAGTGAAAAATTTCCAGTAAAAATTAAATTTTTGTAAAAAATAAATGTGTTTTTAACATATTAATAAGTTATGTAATTAAAGGTCAGTAGTATTCCTCAACTACTGACTGTAAATTATGGCCTAAAAAAATAAAAAAGTTTAAAAAAAAATTGATAAGTGATATTTTCCCGGCACTTGGAAATATGAAGCCACAAAGTTACGACCGTTGACAAAGACTCATCTAAAGGATAAGTTAGATAAGACTTCGGAAGAGGTGGCAAATAAAGCAATTGCTAAAGTGAAGAAAGGATCCGTTTGTAAATTCCTTGCCCATAAGAAAGCCAGAAGATTATTGGCATTAGCTCAACGAAAATAAATCTAATCTGGACTCATAATTTGTGCACCACATGTGCGGTATACGACGCATTCAACAAGTTGTCCAATTAATATAACATAACGCTTCTGGGGGCTTCTTTGTGCCTATGTTTGCTTATATATGTCCCGGCCAACTTTTTTGGTATCCGCAAGTGCATACACAAATGCGTATAACACCACGCTGGCCTGCACATGTGCGGTTGTAATATAACTGGCCCGCAAACTATTTCAGCACCTTGTATTGCTTTGGCCGAGCCGCCTGTAAAAGCTAGTGCTACTCAAGAGCGTGCTATCAAATGAAAACGTACTCGTGATACCAATTAGATATGTACGCGAGCTACAATGCATGAAATAAGACCCGGCCAATTTTCTTTGGATCGGTAAGTGCATACACAAATGCATAATACTCTACGCTGGGCAGGGCCACCTTTAACAGAGTATTACCAAATAAAGATGTACGCAAAAAGTTCAGCAAGTCAGACATATGCATCAATTTTGGGGATAGATTTGGCAGATTTGTTCATATATATATATATATATATATATATATATATATATATATATTGTTACGAAAATAGCCGTCAACAATGTTAAGCAGCATTACACAAAAATATTCCAACAGGGTTAATGTAAGTGCTACGCGAAAATATTCCTACAGGGTCAAAGCAAAGAATAGTCTAGAATAGTGGCCAACAACTAAATAAGCATGCCTAGCTTGATTAAACGTAAACAAGCAAAAGCAACAACAACAAAAAGCGTCAGCTTATTAAGAAGATTCACATATTTACACACATACATACATGCTAATTCAAACGAAAAGCAAAAGATAAACAACCACAGTGTATTGCCTAGTTAATGATGTACACACGTATGCATATACACATGTATGTACATAGTTACCACATGAACTTAATTAGGCAGCATATAAGATGATAATGATCGTCTAGACATTGCTTGAAACTTCTAGTGGAATTTGTTGAAATATAAAAGGAGGTGACGCATCCAATGAGTTAGTTAGTTGCAGTCGTAAGTCAGTCGCGAACAGTTATAGTTAGTGCTAATCAGAAACTAGTCAAGTTAAGACCTTGTTGAAAGTGGATAATAACGATAAGAAGTAGTTAAGAAAAGACAAGTTGTAATTTGCTTCGTTAAGAATAAAAGGAAAAACAGTAGCAAATAAAAATTGTGTATTATTTATTTTTATTTTTGAGCAATCAAAAGAACTCACACGTTTAATAAAATTTAAACGTAACATTTGGTGTCAGAAGTGGGATTTGCAAATACAAGCGATACGTTTTAAAAGGGTTAAGCGAAAAGCAAGAGTAATAAGAAAAGGAGAACCTCACACGTTTGAAAAGCTTAAACGTGAACAAAACCACATACGTTTGAAAAGGTTAAACGTAGTAATTGGTTTTTGAGGAAAATGAAATTTCAAGAGCTTAATGTGAAGCAACTCAAGGAAGATTTGAATAAGCGGAAACTGCCGACAACTGGTAATAAAGTACAACTACAGGAGAGACTACTACAGGAGTTCCAGCGGCGCAACATCGAAATCGAGACATATGAGTTCGAGGAGAAAGAGCGTTTGGAAATGAGTGTAAAGTTAGATGATATTATGAGAACAGTAAGAGAATTGAGAGCTCAAATCGAATCTGACAACAAGAAATTTCTGGAAATGTCAAGAGAAACTTCAAGAGCCAAAACCGATAGAGTGCGAGTACGAGCACGAGTACGAAAAACATCTAGGGCCACAAATGACACACTTGACAAATGGAAAGCGAAGACTATGACAAACGTTCAAGAATCATCTGGAGCCAGCAATGAAAAACGTCAGGAAATTGCTGGAGACGCAAACAGACGGGCAGATGGTGTAGAAATGCAAGTCAGTAAATCAGACGAAGAGATTTCTGACTTGGGAAACAGCGTCTACGAAAACATTTCTGCCACAGAGCAAGACGCTGACGAAAAACTAAAGGCAGAAGATGCAATCAACAGTTGTCAGTGTCAACAAGCTGAACGTGAGCGAAGTTTTCCAGAAGTTTCCAGCAAAGTAACTGAAGCTCGTGACCTATATGATAGTCAAGCAGTTTGTGACACGGCGGAATTAGCTATGCAAGTCAGTAAATCAGACGAAGAGATTTCTGACTTGGTGAACAGCGTCTACGAAGACATTTCCGCCACAGAGGAAGACACTGAGGAAAAACTGAAAGTAGAAGACGAAATCAACAGTGGTCAGTGTCAACAAGTTGGACGTGAGCCAGAAGTTTCCAGCGAAGTAAATGAAGCTCGTGACATAGAAGTTTCCAGCAAAACAAAGAACGTTGCTAACTTAGCTGATAGTAAAGCGGTTTGCGAAACAGCGGAACAAGCTATGGGTGAAATGGTCTCGCTTGCTCAAGGTAAAGAAACTGCTACAGTATACAAAGCGCGCAGTATAAAAGCAGTCAGGAAGAGGAAGACAACTTCTATAAAGAACCTCAAGCGTAAGGCAAGCTCTAGTCAAGGGACAAGGTAGAGTCAGAGCCAAAGGCCATAAATGTGGAAGAAGTTGTCATCTACAGCGTACGGCAAGGCAAGCTGTATTGTTAACAGGAAGCAGAGTCAGTACCAGGGGCCACAAATGTCAACGAAGTAGTCATCTCCAGCGTATGGCAATACAAGTTCCAGTTGAGAAACGAGGCAGAGCCAGAACTAAAGCCGACAAATATGGAAGAGGTAGTCGTCTCGAGCGTAACTACAAGGCGTTTAGAAAACGCAGAAAAAGAAAGGCGATGATGTGCCTATTCGGGACGAATAGGCTTAAGTGGGCGGAAGTGCTACGAAAATAGCCGTCAACAATGTTAAGCAGCATTACACAAAAATATTCCAACAGGGTTAATGTAAGTGCTACGCGAAAATATTCCTACAGGGTCAAAGCAAAGAATAGTCTAGAATAGTGGCCAACAACTAAATAAGCATGCCTAGCTTGATTAAACGTAAACAAGCAAAAGCAACAACAACAAAAAGCGTCAGCTTATTAAGAAGATTCACATATTTACACACATACATACATGCTAATTCAAACGAAAAGCAAAAGATAAACAACCACCGTGTATTGCCTAGTTAATGATGTACACACGTATGCATATACACATGTATGTACATAGTTACCACATGAACTTAATTAGGCAGCATATAAGATGATAATGATCGTCTAGACATTGCTTGAAACTTCTAGTGGAATTTGTTGAAATATAAAAGGAGGTGACGCATCCAATGAGTTAGTTAGTTGCAGTCGTAAGTCAGTCGCGAACAGTTATAGTTAGTGCTAATCAGAAACTAGTGAAGTTAAGAACTCGTTAGACAGTTGATAATTTAGTGGTGAATTAATAATATTCTGTCGTGGAATTGAGATTATTGTGGAGTCTATCGTGTCGACTGGAGTAAAGGGAACAGCGCAGCGAATAGACGTGTATAAGGGTGTAAGTAAAGCCAGTGAGTCTTTATTGGTGTATCAACTGTGAGTGTCGGCAGAGTGAGTGCCGTGTGTGACAAGCAGCAGACAAAGAGGTATTGGTGTATCAACTGTGAGTGACGGCAGAGAGAGTCTCGTAAGTGACAGCAGCAGACAGAGATGTGTCACGTGAATACTTGCGCAGCCAGATAAGAGACGTGTGTAAACAACAGCGAGGAAGGCGTAGTGGTAACCAGTTGTGAATATTTGTGTGTAATTTTATTAGTTTAAGTTGTATTAGTGTATTTAAGCTCTTGAGTAATTTAGTATAAGTGTATTTGTAAATAAAACTTGTATCATTCTTAACCCTAATTACTACACTCGGCTCTTGTATTCATTTGCAAATCTTCGGATCTACGGAAAAGCGTTTTTATAGAGAGAAAAACGTAACAATATATATATATATATATATATATATATATATATATATATATATATATATATATATATATGGGACGTTTGGATGGTTATGGCATGTATTTGTATGATGTAGTATTGAAAGCAGTTGATCTTGATCAAGCTACTCAGGAGGTACTGATACAATCGATATGTTCAGCACATACGTTTGGGGTTCTTATGTGGATGTGATAATTTTATGGGCATTACAAGCTTTCCAAGAGCCTTGAAACTAAATCCCAAATATATGGCGGCTTGGACTTTAATCGGTCATAAATATATAGGTGAAAAACACGAATGCTGCCATACAAAGTTATACAAAAGCTTTATGTAAGGTTTTAAATGTTGATTCAATTCATATTGGATTCTTTTTTTTACATAAAAAATTAATAAACTTGTTATATAAATAGTAGCCTACGACAAGGAGCATTTCGACGAAACATTCGATATTTTGTGGCATAACAGTAAATTTGGGTTTCATCAAGTTGAGGGTACACATCATGAACCAGAAAAAGTATCAAAAATTGTCAATACATTTAAAAAAACTGATTAAAATACCAAATTTTATTTTTTATATATGTACAAAAAATAAAAAAGTTTTATTCATATACATACATATATTTTATCAACAAAAATCTACATTATTTTAAAATTGATTTATTCCTGCATTGCTTCGGCTTGTTTATCATCTTCACAAGATATTAAACATACATGGTCCATTTGGGATAGATACGCTTATGACCCAAACGTCCACATTTGGTACGTAGTTTTGTCTTAAAGTAATCAACATCTTCTTTATTAAAGAAGATGTAGCGCAAAGTAGCTGACTTGCGATTAATACGCATTGGGTGCCCACTAAGTACAGCACGTTTCAAAATAGTACGATCTGGATTACAGGAAAGTAGGAAGCCTCTCGCCACCAAGGCTAAAATCGAATCAGGATTGGTTTTAAAAGCCAGTACGGGACCTGTTGGAAACTGCACACACTATGCTATGAGGTCTAAAATAACGTTCAAACTGCATAAAGAATTTTCATATTAATATTTTACAATCTTTCTACGGTAAAGAAAAGCCAGTATTTATTACCTTGTGTTTATCTCCATTAGTATGCTACCTGAATATAGGATTCACCACAAGTTCTTTAGTGTCTGATTTTAGATTTGTTACGGGCATGTACTATAAAATTTTCTGTACGTCTCGATGAAAACCCTTGTCAACCATACGATCAGCTTCATCTAGTAATTTATACATACTTACATATATATGTACATTCCAAAACATCTAAAAGCATAAAAAAACTCACTCTTAACTTGAAAGTTAACTTACCTTTTTTTGTTTGAAATTTCATTTTATTATATTTTTATTAATTGAATTCAAAAACAAACACCTTTTCAATATTTTGTTTATTTATTTTGAACACGACTAGAATTTTTTTATCGCCCACCTTGACGTTTATTGTGAGTCAAATCGTGTTGCACAAATCCAAATAAACTGACATCTGTTACGTTTTTTAATAAAAATCGTCAACACTCGTGTTCTAAAACCCCAAAAAATAAATAATGCTAACATTTTAGCGCTTTGTATTGACGAGTCGTGTTCTACAAACAGGCTGTTAGACCAACGTATTCTGTTTATTTTCCTAAGTATTTTTTTAGTATAAAAGTTCAAAGCGTTTTTTGAGTATGGCAACACTTACTGAAGCAAAATTATGTTATGAGGTCCTATGGTGTGCAATGGATGTCAAAATCCATTTGCAAAAAATGTTTCTTAGTTTTATTTAACATTTTGATTCATATTTTATAAAGAGGTCAGCATGACCATATTAGCTTATGGACTAATTTTAGCTTATTTTTGTGGATTTAGCTTCAAAATTTTCCTTTAGCTCCTAGCTTATTTTTTTTTAGCTTTTTTTAAAAACGCATAAAAAAGTTATAAGAATGGTAATTTTTTACTGCCTTATTCATAAAAAATATTTCAGGTTTATTAATCGCCTATTTGACAAATTTCTAAAATATTTTTTATGAATTAGACCGTTAATATTTAAAAATATAAATGTTTTCCATTGAAAAACAGTTTAAACAATACAAAATGTAAATTGTTTATTTATAAGAGAAATGGAAAATTTCAAAATAAAGGACATTGATTGCAATTTTAGAGTTACAATGGCAAATGTAAAATTAATATTACCCTTAAGACTTTTATAGAGTTATCTTTGAGGCCGGAAGGAAGGAAGCGGCAGGAATTTGCTTAAAAAAAACTTTGAAATAGATTTACTGTAAATGGCACTAATTCACAAAAAAAAAGTTCTCGAACTTTAGCATAAATGCTGTTACATTTTTGAAAATTGGTTAAGCTTATTTTGGGAAGTTTTTGTTTTGTTTCTTTTAACTATAATATAATGATGAATTAATAATTTAATTAAAAAATTATTGAATATATTTGAGGAGATAGCGAACAAAACGAGACTAGTCCCGGTAACTGTTTTTTACACGACAGGCAAATTACTAAATTAACTAGTTAGAGAATAGCAAGAAAAAAATCAGTTTTCGTTACTTTTTTAATGTAAGATCGAACTGCTTATGAATGAAAATATTTCTCGACTTCATAGATTTGTACTAGGAGAGGCCGAAAAAAAATTGAAAAAAATTTTTTTACTGAGGACGTGTCTGGTTTTGTTCGTCAGCTTATTTTTTTTATTTCAAATTATAAAAAAAATTGTTTGTGCATGTATATATTTAACGTTATTTTAGCAATGAAAAACTATTGCAAAGTGAAAGAAGTTGAAAATAGTTTAACTTTATTTTTTGGCTTAAAATTTAACTTTCTAGCTTATTTTAACTCTTTTTCAAACGTGATTTAGCTTAATATTTTTTTAAAATCTGGTCACACTGATAGAGGTAGATATCCACCTAGTCCATACATTCATAATTATATTATACACGTGTATATACAAGTTAATTTTTATGTTATGCCTTAAATTTTTGTGTTGTTGTATCTAGGCGCACGGTAGTGCACCAGGTCAAGTAGAATAAATTCATATAAACTCATATGCGAAGTTTGAGAGTTTTACAATGAAAGGTTCCGGAGATATAGGGGTGCAAAAAGTGCATATTTTAAGACATACTCACTGACCACTGACACACTCATCAAATTGATGAAGCACTTCCGCTATCGCTAGAGAGCTAAAATTTGGTACACGAGTAGACCTAGGTGAGCAATGAATCAGAAAAATTTGAAACCCAAAAAATTTTAACCAGGAGGGCGGGGCTACGCCCATAAAAATTAAAGTTTGTGCTATTGAGCTGAAATTCGATAGAGAGCTAGGTCTAGGTGAGAAATAAAATAAAAAAATCTGCAAACACGGAAATTTTGACCAGAAGGGCGGGGCTGCGCTCATAAAAGTCAGAACTAAAAAAGCTAATATAAGGCGCTTAATGAAGCTTTTTTTATTGAAATTCGGCATATATACTGCAATAATGCAAGGCTATAAATTTTTTATAAAAAAAGTGGGCGTTGACATGCCCATACAATATAAACCTCATTTTAATGCCCTGCGGCTCAGCATATTAGATATACTATTTATCTAGCTATTATTATCCGTTTGTAAAGAAACTAGACACGAATAATTAGCACTGACCCAAAAAAAATTTGACTTTAGAAAAGTGGGCGAGGTTACGCCCATAGAAATTAAAAGTTGCGCTAAGGAGCTGAAATTTGATATACAAGTAGAATTAGGTGAGAAACCAACTAGAAAAATCTAAAAATCCGGAAATTTTAGTTAGAGGGTCGGGGCTGCGCCCATAAAAATTAAAAATTAATAGTTGCGCTTATTAGCTGAAATTTGATATTCAAGTAGGTCTAAGTGAGGAACCAACTAGAAAAATCTGAAAACCCAAAAAATTTTACCAGAATGGGCGGGGCCACGCTAGTATTATTTGAATTGAAAACTTAATACACAGCTTTTAATTCAAGCCAATTTAGTGACATCTTGCATACGCGTTGCACGTACACAATACTGTAAACTATCACCTTAATAATTTGGCGTGATCACTCCCATAAAATGTTAGCCTTGTGTTTAAACTACATCGGTCTAGCATATTTTAGAAGAAAATTAGCATGAATTATAAGCGCTGCTCACAACAAAATTTTGAGTTAGGAATAGTGGGAGATAATGCTGATAAAATCCAAAGATATAATTCGCGCTAGAGAGCCGACATTTTATACACTAGTAAGTGTAGCTGCGTAGGCCAATGGGAAAATCTTAAAACCAAAAAGCTTTACCCGGTATGCGAGGCCACGACGTTAAAACTCCAATTCGAACTAGCGAGCTTAAATTTGATACACAAATAAATCTAGATAAGAGATCACTAAGAGAAATCTGAAAGCCCAAAATTTGCTATCAAAGGGCGGAAACAAGCACTTCAAATTCGAAATTAGCATACATTTTATTAAAACTTTTCATACACATTGCACTTCTCAAAAATAAAATTCCCTATTTTGAAAAGTAGCCGTGACTTCACCCATAAATCTTAGCTTTTTCGTTCAGGTACTTCTGCTTAGCAGTTTTTAATTTATTACTCATATATTTCTCATTAACTTTTTAATACCAAACTTTGCATGAACCATAAGCACTAGCAGATATAAAAATCGGCGGGGCCATGCCCATAAAAATTTTACGTAATATTATACTATAGAGAGCTGACATTTTGTACACAAATAGTAATTGATTTACTCAATCGGAAATTCCAAAAATTAAAAGCACCAGCTACCCTATTGAAACTTTGCATACACATTGGGCATATCATTTTGATTTATGTAATTCGGCTAAGCAGACTTTAATATGTAAATATATTGAGAAAAAAGGCGAGATCATGCCCAGTAAAATTTATGCTGTATTTTACATGTTTCTTCCAGTCGGCTCTTACCAAATTGCATACACACTGGCGACCCGTTGTAATGGCACAATAGTGCATTTTTAAGGTCAACAATTCAACACCCATCACAGTCTTACCCATTATTTTATGTACCTCTGTTATTTTCAACTACCACCAGGGGAGTCTATTTATGACAACGGGTGTGGCAATCCTGGGGCCCCAGCTAGGGTAATGTGGCTTTTTCCACTGACGGACCTTTGGTACATTACCCGTAGAACTTATGTGTTACTACCCGATCTCTGGCAAACAGAGCAAAGGATGTGCACATATTTATAAAAGAAAAACAAATATTGTACGCCCGTTGTTGTCAGTTAGGTGCAGCGTCACCTAGAACTGCCCCTGAGTTCAAAAGACCATAGAGGTGAAGCCCTTGTGGTGGAACTTCGAGGTCTCACTCTGGTGCCACGAGTGCCGGTTGCCCGACAGCTGACCTGCTTAGAGATAAATGCATTGCGGTTGTCAAGATCCTGTGCTGAAATGGTTGTTCGTCCCAAGGGACGTTGCACATATGTGTCAGATCATATGTGTCATATCTTAGTAGGCAAAGGATTTTGGCGTCAGATTTGCGTTATTCTCGCGTGGGTGGTTCTCGCTGCCCTGAAGTTTTGAGTACATGTAGCGGTCGTCCGTTTCCTTAGCTAAAATGCCGAGTTCATCCTACCCCACGGGGTTAAAAGGATGAAAAGCTGTGCCGGCAATGGTTGAGGAATTCTCTTGGGGACCTCGCTGTTGCTGTATAAACAACACCATAGCGTGGAAGCCGGAGAATTATCGTGAGTAGTAGTGAACTGTCGGTTCTGCCGCAATTAAAATTGTTAAATTGTTTCTGAAATTGTTAAATTTGGGTAATTAAAATTTGAAAATTCTTAAATTCTTGGAAATCTGTGAAATTTGATACCTACGAGGGTGGTTCAATAAAACCTTTAAATATTTTTCGAGGGTGGTTCAATAAGTCCGTTTTTTTTCTCATGCCTACGGCAATGCATGATAATTTTTCCTAATGCCTACAGCAATACATAATTATTTTTCCTAATGCCGACGGCAATGCATGATTGTTATTTTTTTCAAATGCCGACGGCAAAACATGATTATTATTTTTTTCAAATGCCGACGACAAAACATGATTATTATTTTTTTCAAATGCCGACGGCAATACATGATTATTATTTTCTAATGCTGCAGAAAAAATTCCCAGTGTTGCCAGACTGCAGAAATTTGTTATCTTAATACTATATCAGTAATATCAGAGAAAATAGGTTTGATGGCTACTAGGTGATTCTCATATGAATCGTGGGAATGTGCTTGTGTGATTTCCTCACGCTAATAAATTGTTTATAAATAAAATAATTAAATAAATTAATAAAATAATTAAATAAACTATTTGAGAAATTTTTAGATTTTAATTGAACTATATTGAATTTTTAATCAGAAATAATTTTTAGTCAGGCTTAAGTTTAGTGATTTCAATTCTTTTATTGAATGAAATATTTTTATTAATTAATGTGAGTTTCTAAAGAAGAGAAGAAAGATTAAATTAGACTTTTAAGCTGGGGGAAATACCGATATTTTTCTGTGCAGCAACGCACTTCATCAGCACCCTAGTCTATCTACTTGGGTAGAGATTGTTATTAACATCAGCTATTTAACTTAAATTCTTATGAAACGGAATGTGAGAAATGATTGTTGTGTACAATTATTGATTTACCTTTGGTAAATACATATGTAAGTATCACTATTTATTCCCCCTGTTTTTCCATTTTTTCATTTTTCTATTTAGGTTAGCACGAAGTTATATTACTCTACCTACGTATGTTTAACTATTCTTGCTTATCTTTTTACGATCATCACATTAATTATTTTTACTTATTCGATGTACCGTCGGTACATACATATAAGTATTATAGTAGTGGATATTATGTTACTTTGTTTTTGCTTTTTCTACCGTTTATTTGGTATTCCAACATTTGTGATTGCCAAGTGAACAGTGATTGCCAAGTGAACATATTTTTGTCACGTGCCCTTGCTGAATTGAGACATTTTTAGATTTTAATTGAACTATAGTGAATTTTTAATCAGAAATAATTTTTAGTCAGGCTTAAGTTCAGTGATTTCAATTCTTTTATTGAACGAAATATTTTTATTAATTAATGTGAGTTTATAAAGAAGAGAAGAAAAATTAAATAAGACTTTTAAGCTGGGGGAAATATCGATATTTTTCTGTGCAGCAACGCACTTCATCAGCACCCTAGTCTATTTACTTGGGTAGAGATTGTTATTAACATCAGCTATTTAACTTAAATTCTAATGAAACGGAATATGAGAAATGATTGTTGTGTAAAATTATTGATTTACCTTTGGTAATTACATATGTAGGTATCACTATTTATTTCCCCTGTTTTTTCATTTTTCTATTTAGGTTAGCACGAAGTTATATTACTCTACCTACGTATGTTTAACTATTCTTGCTTATCTTTTTAAGATCATCACATTAACTATTTTTACTTATTCGATGTACCGTCGGTACATACATATAACTATAAATTATATACAAATTATTTTATTTATTTATAAAACGTTCTCATGTATGTGAACGCCCTAATGCTTGTGTGTGGGGGTCCAGCTGGTTTGCCGCTGGTAAGCTTATATTCTGTTTATTTCTTTAAAAAAAATATTTGTATGTATGTATGATGCATGTATGTATGTGTATGATGCATGTATGTATGTATGTATATGTATGTATGTGCGATCGAAGGAACTTGTGCGTGGAATATTTTGTGGCTGTGTAGAATACATTTATATTTTGCAACGTAATCATTTTCTTTGGCTGCGATTATTTTAAAGCAGCAAAGTTTCAACTTACTACAGTCATAAGCAGAGAAACAAAAAGTAAAAATTTGCAAGTAAGCAAAAAGACTAACTTCTCCTCCTCCTTCCCACTTCCTTCTCTTTCGTTTATGTGGATTGTAATTGAAATAAGAAAACACTTGTAAATTTTTTATTTTTCTATACATTTATTGTTTAAAATTTTTTAAAATTTTATAATAATACATACATTAATATTTTAAAAAGTGAAAAAGTTCATTTAAAGCAAGATATTTCTTTTGTTAGTAAAATAGCATTTATTTAATGCGCAAACACCAAGTTTATGATAATTACAATAAAAATATTCTGGATACTTAATCTCCATTTGTTTAAAGTTGATACAACCTATATCCTCAACGTTAAAAATTTTTCGGTATAAAATTTTTTCCAACCATCGTCTTTTCTCTTCATCTTTTACATACATTTTAGAACATCTTGCGTTGGCTTTTAAGAAATTTCAAATCTTTTGAAAAGAAACTGATCCAGCAGGCCAGCAGTCCAGCTAAGGCGATGATAGTTTTTCGTTAGCCACTTTGCTTCTTTTTGCTTTTTTATTGATAACCATTTAAAATCAAATGGGGGTTTTATACTGAAATTGTTATATTCATAATTGTTGAAAACAATTGCTACTTCTTTTGCGATGAAATCATTTGAATTAGTTTTGAAACCTTGTACGTCTATAAAAACCATATTTTCTTCCATATTACTCGCACGCAATTTATAAGACTTTTCGAACTTGTCCTTTGATGGGTATATATTCTATTATACGATCATGAATAAGAATGCAGTAAGCTGATGTCCTTGCTGCAATATTAGTTGCTGTTTCAAATGCAATTTTTATATCAATCGGTCCATTATTGAGTAATTCATTCTGATGACTGGCATCTACTACGATAATAGGAGCTTTTGTCTTAAACTCTGATGCAGTTAGAAGCGGTTGAGATTCTTTCATATAGTAGCTTTGTTGGAATCTTAGATACATATCATATAGAATTGCATATCGTTCATTTTTGAACTTTATGTTAAGATCATCATATGGATATGAGACTGAATTTAAATTTACTTTTAAATTAGTCAAATCACAATGAACAAACTTATTTTCTTGTTGAAAAGCAATCAACACAAAACGGGCTCGTTCTCTATTTGTAGCCAATTTAACATTCCATATATAGCTAGTTCCTGTATTTAGTTGAGGATTAATGTGACAATCCCAACTGCGAAATGCCATCGGTATAGAAGTACCACTGTTAATAATTTTAATCATATTCAATTTGCTCAGATCGGATAATTGTACATGTGGGATTCTCCATGAGATGAGTGAAATTGTAAGTTTAGCTTTTTCAGTAGAAACACTCGAGCGTACAAGATCTTCATCATTCTTATTGCGCAAGAGTATCAATTCATGTTTTCCATTTAGTATAACTTTGTTGTAGTCTTCAGCGAATCCTAGAAGCATTTTTAGATGTACATAAAAATTGAAAAATCCATTTTCAAGAGTGACATGGTCAATTTTGTTCCATCCAGCATTTTGCATCACAGTGCTTTCTTTTGGTGACAGAGAAACAAAAATTTTTATGGTGCTTGTGGCTCCTAAATATCTTGTATGGTCAATTTCAATTCCATTGAGCATATAGCGAATTTCATCAAATAGATATGCCACAAAGTTGTTTTTTAATAAAAAGTTCTTCGAAGAAGAAGAAGATTTGGGCTTATTATCATCGGCAACAAACCCCTCTACATAAATGTAGCTCTCACTGGGCAGCACGAACAAATCTTGATTTTGTATTGAAATTCTAATTTCATCATTATTGTTGTAAGATTGTAACTATGGTACATATGTATGATAATCCTTTTTGATTATATTCTCATCAGGCAAGAGTTTATCTAAGACATCTACTATTGAACTCATTTCGTCTTCAATTTAAAATTCAAGGACTTTAGAAAATTTTTATTGATGTTGTTAGAACTTTTTGTTGTTGTTGTTCTTGCTGCTATATTTTTCAATGTATTTGTGTTGTATATTAGCATTATTTAGTTGGCCTTAAATGTATTCGTATTGTAATTTCCTCTCTTCGGATATTAATTAAATCACCGTGTTGATCAAGTACTCGCAGCGATAGTGAAGTTATCTCTGGTGTTTACAGGTAAATAGATGAGATTTTTTGGAACCTCATCTATTTTATAGCCTGAAGGCACATTAATCTGAAATTCATGTAGTGTATGCGGTTTGGAGTTATTCATATATGTGTTTATAGCGATACTACTTTCAATTCGGAAGAGATTCACTTTAAAAATATTAACTGGAAGATCTGAATAATATTACTTGTTTGGTGTTAGGATTTTGCTATTGAATCCTAAAAGTTTTCCAATTTTTATGCCTTTATTAAAATATACAGGATCCTTGGAACTATTAACTTTAACTTGCATTGTATTGTTATTGGCTTCAATAAAAATCTTATTTGCTGGGCAGAGTCGTTTGTATTGCTCTTCTATAAAATCAACTATATCATTTAATTCGTAAGATCCAATTGGTATTTCAATTATATGTTCCCCTATATAAAACATATTGTTGTAGGTGTCTACATTTGGAATTCTGTTGTATGAATGAAAACCAGTTAGAGCACACTCATATGCACCATGTAATTCAATAGGAGGAAAGTAACTAGCAGATAGTTCTGATGAGTTAGAGCTCAGAGTAAGTGTTATTGATGTCATAACAGACTGATTACAATTAAATAATGTTTAGTACACAGTATGGTTTATAAGCATGATTTACATATCTATTTAATTTTCTTATTTTAAAATTAACATTAGTTTCTTAATATTAATGCTATTGTTGTTATTGGTATTGATGTTGTTGTTGCTAATTTAGTTTTTCTTCCAACTATAATATTTCATCTTTTATACAAGAATTGTGTTGATTAGAAAATCCCAGCCATTTAGCATATACCTCCTTCCCTTTAACTTTAAGAACCTTTTCAACTAGATATATATTTGGAAATCTAGTTTTTGAAAGTTTATCAGTATAGAATCCACCTTTAATAGGATCACCAAGATAATCTTCTAATATATGTATGTGTTGCAGGATTTGTATTGTGAACTCTTGTAATAGTAAACATTTCTGTGGTCCAATTTGGATTATAACATTTTTCAAATGTGTGCTTATATTTGATTATGCGAACATTATCTCCTACATTAAATTTCGACATTTTATACATTTTCAAATGACTGTATACTGTATTTAGCAGCTTTTACTCATTTTTTGAGTTGACTTTAATAGGAGACATTTTAATTGTGCGATGAACTTTTCTATTGTCTGCATTGAGTAAATCTTTGTATATATCAATCCACTTATATGAACCTTTCAATTTTCTATTAAATTGTTCTACTATTGATGCTTTCATACTGATATATGTTGAGTAGTCATTAATGTTGTATTTATCCATTAATTTTCCAAAGTGTTTGTTGAAAAATTCTTTACCATCATCTGTTCGTAAGTTTTTTTAGTATTCGCCCCAACTCAAAAATATTTTCCATTACCTTAGTTGTTTCGAGTGCAGTTTTTGTTTTTAGCGGTACTGCGCATGTAAATTTTGAGAATGTGTCAATTACAGTCAACAAAAATCGATAATTTCTATTTTCTTTAGAATAGTTCCCCATTTCAACTAAATCAGCTTGCCAAAGATCATCTATCCCTTTCATTACAACTCTGCGACGCACAAAATGTTTTCGAGCTTGCTTATGGTGTTCGTTTACTAAATTTCTTTTTGAAGACATTAAGTTGTTTTTAGATATTTTTTGTAGAGTGTAATTTTATAATCTATAAATTTTTTCATTAAGCTGTTCAATTTGTTCTTCAAAGGATGTTTTAATTTTTAGAATATCTTTTTCAATTTTGTAATTTTCTTCTATCTCTAATTTTACTTCGCGTTGTAGTTCTTTGATTTGCGTTTGAATATCTTGAAGAATTATAGTATTCTCTCCCTTAAAGTATGTTAATAACTTCTAGTTTTTCGATTTAAATTTTTAGAAACAATTTATTAATAACATAGTTTTCCTGCAGAGCTTTTGCAACATTTTTGATCCTTTTGGTTTGGGCAGCAATGTTGTTGTTAGTATCCACAAAGAACCCCAACAGATTAGGTGCATTTTTCAAAGAAATTGTGCTGCTAGTATCGTTTAAATAATGTCCAAATTTATCAACAGACATACTTTATTGAAGTTAGTGTATTATATTCGCTTCACGTAGTTCTTCAATAATTGGTACAATCTCGTTATTGTGATTAGTATGACCTGCACCTTGCGAGCAGTAGTCGAAGTCGATCTACTAGCTCATTTGGATCGTCCCAGTATATATAGTTGGGCTTATTGATGTTACATTGCATCATTCCATCACCATCATAGCTAGCTTTGGGCTTAGATCCTATTGATTCGGGTAAATTCTTCTGGTTTTTCTCATCAATAAATTTCTTAATAATATGTTTATATTTATATCCTCTAATACCCTTAATTTGACCATCAGGTTTAAAGTCTCTTCTATATACATTAGTAGTAATTAACATCTTTTTATAGATTTCGAGTTCAAATTTATCATAATTTTTTGGTATTTTATGAAACATTAGAGAAAATAGTCCTGGTGTTAGAGCCCATATTTGACCACCAACTTGTATTTTATCTTCATTCAGTTTTAGGCTACTATCACAAAATTTCCATTCATTATTGTAATCTTCATGTGGGCCATAGTTTGTATATAATTCATTTCTTCCTTCCAAAACTGATAAATCAGTATAAGTATCTTCTGTATTGGAAGTCTGTGAGTAAAAATCATATTCATCATCATCATCATCATTTTCAGTATTAACAACATTAAATAAGATAGTATTATCAAATATTGTCCCTTATACTAGTTTTTTTTTGTGTACTTGTCTCTAACTTGACTGATGGGTTTTCAGACTTTAAACTTGTATTATTTTCAACTTCTGTCTTCATTTTACTTTCTTCTTTCATAGGAATTCTTTTAATATTTTTAGAACTATTTATGAATTTTTTGAGTGGTTCTGTTATAGGTTTAAATGTATCTCTTAGTTGTTCACGTGTATCTATTTCACCAGTTTTTATACTACGAACCTTTTTCTTCAACACATTTCTTGTCAACACCAACTGTTTTAAAATTTTCTCATCCATGTTTTTGCAAATAACAGGTATCAGCTATCAGATCAGGTTATCAGGTACCTGGTCTGGTGTTCAGATCAGCTTATCAGGACCTGATCTGGTTTTCAGATCAGCTTATCAGGAGTTGGTCTGGTTTTCAGATCAGCTTATCAGGACCTGGTCTGGTTTTCAGATCAGCTTTTTAGGAGCTGGTCTGGTTGTCAGATCAGCTTATCAAGAGTTGAACTGGATTTCAGGTAGCTGGTCTAGTTTGGAGATCAGCTTATCAGGTTTTAAAGTTAGATTAATAACTAAAGTCAATCTTTTATGGGAACTAGTTTATATAAATAGTTATGAAATAGTCAAATTGCTTTCTGTAGCGACCATCATTTAGTTCATTATCTTTGCTTATCACTAAAAATCCATATTTATTCTTCCAATTCTCTTGACAAATTTCTTGGAAGTTTTCATAACTCATATCGCTACCAACATGACCCCTATAAACATGCTTCATATCTTTCTCATCTTGCTTAAACATTATAATAACATTTGCATTGTCTCTTATTAAATGTTTGGGAATTCTGGTATAAGTTTGACACAAGTAGAATAAATCCACATCCCTATGTGGCCCCATACAAAAATATGTACGTATATTATTCTGCTGCTCACATGCAACATCATCAAATATCATAATTGAATTATTTTTAGCTTCGTCAGGTGGAATAACTAATTCATTATCGGTGAATGTACAATATCCCATTCCTTTAATTGGTGAAATTAGTTTCTCCAGGTATTCATTTTTGGGTTAATAAAGAGATTTTGAGTATAAATAGATGTTTTCAAACTTGAGTCCATTAGGACTTTCTAGTAAACCGATCATAACATTAGTCTTTCCACAATTTGATGGTCCCACTATTAGAACACGAATAGAATTTGATAAGAATGGACTATGCTTTATTTTTGAACTGACGTTTGCCGAATCATCAATATTACGAACTTAAATATTTTTATGTTGTTTCACTAACTGCATTTTTGTAACTAAATACATTTCATAAATGTTACCTCTTATTATAGAATAAATCAGACAATATCGTTATACGATATCAGAAAACGTTTAGTCATAAAAACACCTTCGTTGGAGGAGGTATAGTAGATATAATAATAAACTCTCTACCTGTGTAACCTGGTTTACTTTTCCAGCTGGAGTATGACTCAGTCTGTCCAGGTTCTAACTCAAAGGTCCACTTTATTTGAAATAAAAAATTAATTTTCTTGGGTGTTAAGAAAATATACAAAGCTCTCTTTATTTAACGAAACTTATGCTACTAGGATATCTTAGAACTACAGGGTTTATTATCAGTGAATTAAAGGCGGTGACAGCTATAATTAATACCAACTTATTATCTGCGGTATTCGGTGGGCCTTGAGGCTGTTTAGTAAATGAGAGGAATTCGGTGGCTCTCGAAATAAAATATGTTCAGGTTATATCCGGTGGGCTCTGAGGCCAGTTTAATGCGGGCGAGAGGAATTCGGTGGCTCCCGTAATAGGAATTCAAGATGAATGCGAGGGATCTTGAATATAACCAATTTTTAAGATGATTTCGGTGGATCTTGAAAAATAAAGCGGCGAAAGAAACTCAAGATGAATTCGGAGGATCTTGAGTATAAACGAGAAGTTCAAGATGCATGCGGTAGGTCTTGAACAAAAAAATAAAAATAATTTCAAGATGAATTCTGTAGATCTTGAAATACTAACTGCAATTTATTAGAAAGCTCAAGATGAATGCTGTAGATTGCAGCTTTCTGTTCACAAAAAAATTATGATAAGCCTTTATGTTGATATCCGTTCTTGTAATATACAGGTAGTGCCCCTGTTTACTATACTGAGACGTCCAGCTCGTCCTGATTGCCTGTGGCTTAAGCTTGACATCTTATAGTAATTATTATTTTAAACTGTTGAGAATTAATTTCCCCATTTGTATGGTTTGTTCGTTTTAGTTTAAAATCTATAAAAGTCTGCATGTATATATTGTATTTTATACAGCATGCATGCGCTTACAAAAGCATGTACGTGGTTGTTGTTATTTTTACTTCTGTTAGCGTACGTACATAAGTTTTACCCAACGATATTGCTATGACTAATGTGAACAGATGCTCAGTTGTAATATGAATCTTGTCATATTTAAGCCTACTTGTCAGTTTGGTTCTCATGCAATGTGAATCTTATAATAAACAATTGTAATATGAATCTTATCATACTTACCAATTCGGTTCATGCAATGTGAATTTTATAATAAACAATTGCAATATGAATCTTTCATAGTTATTTTAAGAGAAAGATCATTATTTTCAACATTCGTTGATTAATAGTTTTAAGAGAAATTATTTATGATCGTGAGTAGTCGTTGATCGCATAACTGCAACCAACGATTGCTTCGATTAGAATATAAAACCATAATGTAAGTTTAGAATTTAAGCATTACTTTTACTTTAATAAACGAAGACGTTCACGTCTTAAAATTCGTTCACGTATTAAAATTCATACATACGTATGTTTATGTAAGTATGTATGTGCAGTTACTTGACTGCATGAGCGTGGTTGTTGTATTTGTTGTGTATTTTTAAAACATGTATGTAGTTGTTGGTATTATTTCTGTTGGTCAGTTTTCAATAACAAAAAAAAATGTAAAATCAACTAAACAAGTATACAGTGCAGGAAAAAAATATAGAAGCATTTATGACGGAACGTTATACCTGTTGAACTTCATCTTCCTGGATATCAGTACTGTGGACCTGGAACAAAACTACAAAAACGTTTAAATCGAGGTGAAAAAGGAATTAATTTATTGGACTCTGCTCGTAAAGCTCATAATATAGCTTATTCAAAAAATAAGAATCTAAGCACTAGACATAAAGCTGACAAAATACTTGAAAATTCAGCTTGGGATCGAGTTTTATCAAAAGATAGTAGTATTGCTGAAAAATCATTTGCCTATATGGTTACTAACGCAATGAAAGCCAAAACAAAATTTGGTATGGGTGTGGAGAAAAAGAAAAATGTTAAAAAGAACAAGCTAAATGATAAAAAAAAACTGTTTAGAACACCAATTAGAGCTGCAACAAAAGTACTAAAGAAGGAAAAACCATTAGATATTAACTCAGCTATTAAAATTGCCCGAAAAACTATCAACAAATCATTAAACGGAAGAAAATCTCAAATTATAGTACCACGTGTAATACGTGTCCCAAAAATTGGTGGTTTTTTGCCTCTAATACCGATTTAAACTGCTCTGGGTGCAATTGGTAGTCTAACAACTGGAGGTGCTGCTATAGCTAAAGCTGTAAATGCAACAAAGAATGCAAAAAATCAACTTGACGAATCAACTAGACATAAAAAAGCAATGGAATCTATAGCAGTTGGAAAGGGACTTTACTTAAAACCATATAAAAAGGGATATTGTTTGGTTTACAAAGAGGATTCAAAAAACTCTTAGAGATGCTACCCAACAGACCACTATCTGATGTGGACATAAACCGTTTCTCTATAAATATTCCATATTATAGAGGAGTTTTCATGTTGAATACTCTACCAAAACGAACAAAGAAAATTGAATGTGGAATAATCAACTTAGACGTATCAACAGGACCTGGTACACATTGGGTAGCATATTATAAAAACAACAATGAAAAAGAATATTTCGACAGCTTTGGAAACTTACAACCTCCTTTGGAAGTTGTCAAGCATCTTGGTACAAATATAAAATACACCTATAATCAACATCAAAATTTCAATACATTTACCTGTGGTCATTTATGTCTTCAATTTTTTTGTGAAATAACTGAAAATATTAAATAAAAAAAGCACAAACATTTACATTTTACAAAACTCTTTCATGTCTTTTTATTTATAATTTAAAATACATAATTAATATATTTCATTGCCAAATATGAAATTTGAAATTTTGAATTAGAAATTCACTCAGCTCGCTTTCAACAGTTAATTTCATCATCGGTTAAAGTATTATATCGTTTTGGGAGAAACATTATGTGGTTTTCCATTTCAACTTTTAGTGTTGGCCCATATTTTGTTGTTACTCTTGTCACTTTTCGAATGGTGTATTTAATTGATGTCTCAAGCTCCTTTATGTGGATTAAGGTTTTATTTTTTAGTGAATTAAATTTTGATGTTAGATTTGTTATAGACTCCATTTTTTATTTACTTCTGCTCACTTTGAATGTTTAACTGAAAATGATCTTAAAAGTAGCGATGATGACTTCAAGAAGGCTAATCGAAAATATTTATGGTGAAATAGTGAATAGGTGGGGGATAGTGATAGACAGAAAGAGATGGTTATAGAGAGAAAAGGGATAGAGAGAGATGGAGTGCTAAAAAAGAAGTATGGAATATAGATATTTTAAAGATCAAGAGATGCTAACCCTTTAAAAATTTAAGGAGCAAATTAGTCTTAAAGGAACCTTCAAACAATCATCATTCATTAATTTATCAGGAAATAAAATTAGACGTAATGTAAACCAATTTATAAGAGATTTTGAAAGCTTTAGGCTTTTTGATCATTGGGAGATGATAAAATTTTTCGAAAATATGCTAGATGAAAACGAAGAATGTGATATAATGGAAGATGAAGACAACACAGAAGGACACTTCAAAAGCTGTCCTTGGTATGATCTTGAGTGTGAGGAAGGACCTGATACTTGTAGATGTACAATATATATTTTGCGCAAAAGTATGTTAGAACATTTAATAATTGGATACTATGAAATGTTTCCATCATTTAACTAAAATGTATTATTAACACAAATAAAATTAAATTAAATAGTATTATTAAAATATTCCTTGTTTTGTATTATTTTTGTTTTTTAATGAAATTTAGGCATCATTTATTCGAATAGAAAATAACAGACACTTGTATGTAGTGAAAAATATAAGGACTTATCCGGTTATCTAAATTGTTTCTCTTTATGAAAATATCTAATGAAATTTAACGGAATTTCATAATATTATGAAATTCGATTTGTCTTGTACAGAACCTCTCAAAGAAAACAATACTGTGCATGTTTAAGCGACATGAAAACAAGAACTTGCAAATAAGCAAAAACACAAGAAAACAAGACTGTGCACGTTCAAGCGACATGAAAACAAGAACTTGCAAATAAGCAAAAACAGAAATTTTTTGATCCAAATAAGTAAAGCCAATAAAGAAATAAAAAACATTCACGTATTTAATTGTTTTTTCAATATCTTATTTCACATTTTTTCTTAAAAATTTAGTAACATATGTATGTGTGTACAATAGTTTTTCTTAATAAATAGGATTTTATTTACAATCATTTTAACAGCAATAAAAAACATTTTATTTACAATAATTTTAACAACAATAAATAGGATTTTATTTACAATAATTTTTCTTAATAACTAAGATTTTATATACAATTTAAAAATTAACCACTTAACTATAAATTAACTAATTTAAACTATTTTCTTGCATTCTAGCAATCTCATCTAGCAACATATCAAGTTCGTATTCAGGGTTAGTTTCCTTAATACGAAAATGATACCATGCATATGTGTTAATGTTATTTGACCTAATTTTTCTCTTATCGTCTCCATAACTTAAGACTACCTTATTTAATTCACTAGCTTAGATTTAAATGTAAGCATATTATCGTATACATTAGTCTTATTGAATAAACAGTTTATCAATATGGATCTTTTTACCCTCGTTCGATTTTTTAACGTGATTTTGATTTTATACACAGAATGAGTACATTTTTGATCGCAGCCCAACAAATTCTGTCATTATCTTACCGCAGTTTTCATCCTTCATCATGCCTAAAACTTTTTGATGTGTAAACATCTATACGCTAGGGGGTAAAAATCTTTTGACTTTGATTTCTTTGCTGAGATTTCTTTGCTTTTCTTTCACAGCATTGTCAAATCAGTGTGAGCTATGTATGAGTGTATTAGTGTTTGAAAGAAGCAATACCAAGCAGAGAAACAAGTCGACCGGCTCGAAGCCGACGGTGCGCCGCCGCCGGTTATTTTTCTGTATATTTCCGTACACCAAAGGTGAAAATGAACCGTAAGAGCTACGGAGTTGAAATTTGGACACAATGTGTAGACATTTGGCCACTACAACAACAAATACATGAGAGTTAAAAACTAAAGGGTGTTCCAAAACGAGCAACGAAAAATGTTAAAATCCCATGTAATATACATACAATTGTATGTACATATATACACTTCAAATTTTAAAAGTTAGTGTATTTTGATACAGACTACAACAATTAACACTAAATTTAAAAAATTTAAATCAATGGGTGTTCCATCAGTTAATGCGATTTTGACTTTGTAATTTTGACAACTTGCTTTATCTTGGAAACCGTAAGAGCAAAACTCTTGAAATTTTCAAAAACGATAAAACTAAAAAATCAATAAAATATAAAATCGCCAAATATAAAAAATCGCCAAAAACAAAAAAAAAGAACCGCCAAAACGAAAAAAGCACCAAATTAAAAAAAATCTCTAGGAGTAAAATAAATCGCGAAAAACCGGAAAAATCGCCAAAATGAAAAAAATCCTTAAACAAAAAAATCGCCAATATGAAAAAATCGCCAAAATCAAAAAATCGCCTAAATAAAAAAACCCCAAAAAAAGAAAAAAATCGGCAAAATGAAAAAAACCCAAAAAAGAGAAAAAAAATCGCCAAAATGAAACAATATCCAAAATGAAAAAAATTGCGAAAATTAAAAAAACCCAAAAAGAGAAAAAACGCCAAAACGAGAAAAAAGCGATAAAACTGAAAAAATCGTTTAAACTGAAAAAATTAAAAAAGGAAGAAAGCTAAATCAAAAAAAAATTATCAAAACCGAATGTACGAGAGTAAAAGTCGCACTTTGCTGATTTTATTTTAATTGCAATGCGTGCACAACAACAAGAACAGCAACAACTAAACGATGAACAACAGGAATTAAAAATTTAAAAAGAAAAAGTAAAGGCATTTACAATAGATTAGCACTGCAGTACCACTAAAGTTTCAGTAAAAACAATAAAAAATGTTTAACAAGTAAATTTTTACTGATTACTAAAATTTTTTTCTACAATTTTTATAAATTGCCTAAATGATTTGTTATATGATGAGGTGCATTGAATTTTCAGTAATCAGTAATGCCCGTATTCATAATGAAATTCTACCAAGTGGATAAATGTTTTTCATACAAAAGTTTCAAAATTTGAATAAACAAACTTTGTCACTTGCTACAATTTTATTATGATTACGGCCCTACGATTTTACTGGTAATGCAAATTAAATTTCATTAGCAGTAAAAATTTGCTGAATTTTATACTGCAGTGTGCCCACCCAGCAAAAAATTACACATTACCATTAGAACTACTTGCCATATAATGACTTACTTTTCTGATTGCCAATTTTCATCACTCGCTTACAAATCACATTACCTAAAATTACAAAAAAAGACGTGCAAGTTGCTAAATGAAGAGAATGATTTTTTTAGACGAAATAGATTACATAAAATTTTGACAAACAAAAAAATGTAAGTACTTCTCAAGAATCGTTTATTTTAGTCTCACGCCTTGTAAAAATCATTAAGTTGGTAATCCAGTAGTGCTTCCACCAAAAATGATTAATTCCAAACTCGATTACCTTTTTTGAAATTAACAAAATAAGTTTAATAAAACAAACAAAAACCAACAAATTCATATGTATTTACAATATTGAAAGTTTTGATACTTTTAATTAATTAATTTAAAAAAGATACTAAAAGCATAAGTACTTCCAACTTAAAAAAAAATTTCATTACTAGATGTTTACACATCTCCTCTGTGATCGGACTCACATTGCTTTTTTTATTATTATTTCACTTTAACACAATTGCTGATAATACTTTTTGTAAATACAATAAAGTACTGATGTGCTGGTTAGAAAAGTTGGCGTATTTATACGAAAATTAGTGGCAGTACCCTTGCAGCATTCACAGTTTTTACTCTTTGTTTCTTTGCTGATGACTGTACTTAGTTGAAACTTTGCTGCCTTAAAACAATCGTAGACAAAGAAAATGACTACGTTGCAAAATATAAATGTATTCTACACAGCCACAAAATATTCCACGCACAAGTTCCTTCGATCGCACATACATACATACATACATGCATCATACATACATACATATGTACATACATACAAATATATTTCTTAAACAAATAAACAGAATATAAGCTTAGTAGCGACAAACAAGCTGGACCCCCACACACAAGCATTAGGTCCTTCACATACATGAGAACGTTTTATAAATAAATAAACTAATTTATTTAATTATTTTATTCATTTATTTAATATTATTATTTATAAACAATATAGAGTTGCATGAACAATTCCATCCATGAAACTACTGAAATATTTGTTTACTAAAGCAAAACTTCGAATAAATATGTTAATACTCAACAAACTGTTGCTTTTATTATACTGTGAGTGAAAACGTTTCGTTTCATACTGTTAACACAAAGAAATTGTTCATTGAAACGACTTTTGTTCATGCTGCTTTCTCTCATCTCATCTTTTGTTATTAATTCGCAATAGCAATGTTGCTAATATAGTGAAATCATGGATTTTTTTGTATGGGTCGCACATGTGTAAAAGGTTTCACTTTTAAATTAAAGTTTTAACTTTTACACATACATACATAACTAAGTACATATGTGTTTACCATACATATTACTAATACATATGTTAATTTGTCATTTGCATTTTTAAGTAATATAAATCTTTAAACTATTTTAATATATTATATATGTATTCTTGTAATGAACTGCACACAAACCTGAAATGAAATGCTATGGAAAGAAACACACACTCTTAGATGAAAAATGACAAAAAGGAATTGGTTTATGAGAAATGAATATATTCTTAAGCAAATTTGATTATTAGTTGTGTAGGTGTCTAACGGTTTTAGTCACGTGCTTGTTTTTTTTTAATTTCATATGATATAAAAAAATTGAAAATGACAAAAATTAAACAAAACACAACAAAAGTACTCGTTTCCAAGCGAAAATAACTATTTATATACTTCCAAGCAAAAATATAACTAAAAACTATTTTTGAAATTAATATTTGTAATAAAACTCAAAAAATTTGATTATCATCACCCTATGTAAAAATACGAAAGTTTAAACAACAATAATATTGCATTGAAAAGAAAGATAATTATGTGTAATTTTTTAACTTCCTTTTCGGCGATTATTCTTATATTTTCGTTTTTCCTACAACTGACAACACTGATCTTTAAAAGCATATTGTTTTTGTATGAACTTAATCGAGATTTACTCAACTCATGTTCTGTTTCCCATTTGTAAATGTTAGTATGCTCTTGTTTAAGTAAACAAACCACCATCATTTTACTGCGTTCTTAACTATTGAGTAGCCATTGTTCTTGTTTCATAGTTATTCATCTGTATGAAATAGAAATGAAACGAATAAAAAATTATGGCGAAAGTTTCATAAACATCATTATTTAGTTTCATGCAGATGTCTAATGTTAACAAAAAACACCTAATGTAAACAAAAAATTTTAAAGCTCCGCCGAAATTTCCAAGAATTTTAAAATTTTAATTACCTAAATTTAACAATTTCAAAGCAAATTTGACAATTTTAATTGTCCCAGGACCGCCATTATACAACTTCTAGCATGCATAAAGAAAATGAGATGACGAAAAATAAATTGCTTGCAGAAATTACATGCCTAAAAGAAACCACATGACCTCATGGCTGAGGCAAGTTACAGCGCAGGAAATCCACTAAGTTTGCTATTAAAACAGAAGCTGATCTGGATGATCTAGAGTAGGAAATTTCGGAGGATACAAAGGAAGAAATTGTAAATATTTTTTACAATTGTACATTTTTACGCTCCAATCAACTTTGTTATTATTTCAGATTACGACCATGAAAAGTATTGTTAAAAGAGAAACTATTAGGAAAAAAAATATTCAATGAATATTTTGCAAGAAATCAATGTCGATGGAAAAAAAGGGCAAAAAGAGACTTTTGGACAGCCCTAAGGTTTTGAATATAGTTTTTAATAAGTACAACAACTTCTTACGAAAGACGCGTTTTTAAAAGAAATGCGAATAGGGGTCCGTTTAGTTAAAAACAGACGCTATAAAGACGAGTCTCTCGCAAGAAATGATTCTGCGGGAGGCAAAAACTCTTTTATTGAGGATAAGGAAAACTTATGTCCTAATGAAAACCAATTACCTTTCGAAGGAATGTAAATTTTCCAAATAATTCATTACATAAAAATATTAAAAACAAAAAAAGTTTACATCGGCTCTTTTAAAGAAATTTTTCTTTTATTTAAAGAACAGTTTCCTCTTGGTAAAAAATATATAGAAAACGTAAAACTCTATTTCATACCGATTCTGTGATATCTTCTTTTTCTTTTACTTAAAAAAAATATATTATAACACAAAGAAATCGATTTATTTTTTTGTTTTGAGAAAACTATGTACATGTATTTTTTGTTGTAAGTAAATGTGTTATGCGAAAATTGTTATGTTAAAAAAGAGAACCATATAAATAAAAATTTTATTTTATTTAATAAAAATTAAAAAATATTTTGTTATTGCATGAAATAATGCACTGCTGGAAGATGCTGAGTAATGAATAAAAATATGCATTACAATTGAGCAGATTATATGGCTATTTTTAACGTAAAATAAGAGGAATTTTAAACACAACTTGGTAATGCATTATGTAAGACATAATAAAATTTAAACGTAATGCGTTTATTAAAATCATTAAATTCATAGAATTAGCAAACATCTAAAATAAGTGCTTAATGGTAGCAGAATCTATTGCTTCTAACCGGCTCATCTCGAACAAAAATTATGCCTTATTAAAGCGCAATTGCAAGTGATTCCGTTATACCGTCTCCCTTACAAAGTTGCTTCCAATTAAGCAACATTTTTTGCTGAGTATATGCGTTAAGGTTGTCCTTAATTTTTTTCGATTGGGGTAAAATAAAATTTGGTAAAAATATGAGTTTGATCGGTTGAAAATTGCCCTGCCGCACGCGAGTTAATCTTCCTATCTTAAGGAAGGAGTAAAAAAAATATATTTTTATTTTAGCACTTAATGTGCTCTTCTTTATTTTAATATATTCTTAAAACTGACTTACAATATTTTTCTTAACCTCTATTTATATTAATAATTATGTTTAATATTTCTTTATCTGTTGTGTATTTTCTTATAGCTAGGTATCAACACGAAAATATGTTTTTCGTTTTATTCTTTGTTCTATCTCAAAATATGTTTTTCTTTATTTAGGTTACAAGTACCTTTTTTATCAGTAAAAACATGTTCTGAGTTTTCTTTATCTATTAGTTATTAGAAAAGGGAAAATATGTTTATTAACGTTACTGTGATAACAATGGTCATAGTTCTACTTATGATATCCGTCTTATCTCTAGTTTAGCATAGTTACATTTAATAATATTGTTCTTATCTATGTGTTGGTGTGACGTGTGTTAACTCTCCCCTGTGTTAAAAAGAAACGTCCTCGTTTCATACTCGAGTCTGAAGTCTGAGTAATTCTGCTTCATAATATCTGTTATGTAATTCTTGTTTCCTTTTTTCTTGTTGTGCCACGTAACACTTGCAAAGCTGTACTAAAGAGTAAATTATTGCTAATAGTATGGTGAATATTAAAATTATGTGTAGTATGGTTCTTAATGGATGTTCTTCCAACGGAATGAATAATGTGGATATTTGTTGAATATTTGTAAATTTATTTTTTGAGTTTGTATACAAGATCTCGAGTATACTTAATTCTTCGTTATGTCTTTTATGAATGATGTCATAAATTCTTTGTTTTTCGTTAAAGTATATCTTATCATCTATAGTTATATTTGGTCAAACTGTACCAAATGTGGTCCGTTTATAGTTAGATTGTTTACTGTATGTTTATTGTCGATAAAAATGTTTCCGTTGCCTAAGTCTTCAATGTCCGGGTTATTCTCAAGTCTTGTTTTACACTGTGCTGGTTCATTGTTTAAAATAGTTAATGTACAATTATCTTTAGATTCAATTTTACATATATGGGAACCAATAATATTTTTACATTTAGTTACTCTTTGATAATTATTTTTGCATAAGGCAATCTTATCATCTAATAATAATTTTCCAAGTTTATTAGCTAAGGGGTAGATATTATACAGTTTACATTCCTCTTCAATAATAGGATATTTAAAAATTGTAATAATTGCTTGGTTAAATTCGCAGATATGTATATCTGAATATTCAAGTATATTGATTACAGGTATTTTTAATTTCTCATTTTTTATGACAGATTCGATTTCTTGCATGTCTAATGTGCCTGAGTAAGAATTTTTATTTTTTGCAAAATTAATTGTATTAGTTAGTGTCATTAATCCGTTGTAAACTTCATTTAATATGAATTCTTCATTTATTTTTTTAATGTTTAAATTATTTAGTATTTTTTCAAATTGTGAGTTAATTACTTTTTGTTGGTTATTATTTTCTACAAGTTGGTTTAGTCTAGTTTTTATTTCAATTTCATCATCATGATCTGGAGTACCAGTGATGAATTTAAGGGCCGATCCCAAAAAGTTTAAGGATCTTTTACTTCTATTATCAGTTAATTGTGTTTTTAAATTTTCTATTTTTTTAATTAAAACTTGAAGTTCTACATTATCTTCTATATTGTATGCATCTTTCATTATATTTTCAAATGGTTCTAATATTTTTGTAAAATTCACAACATGATACAAGTATTCATAGTTATTGTGTAAATACACTTGGTTGTCTTCAATTAAGACATATCTTTTCTGTTTTAAATCAATTATATTATTAGCTATTATGAGTTGCATTATTGACAATATTATCACTTTCCTTGTTGACATGATTACTTCTAATATTATCCTTATGTATGATTAACTTCCTAGATGTAGTAATCGTTTCACCGTTGTCTGTCTCAACCAAATGTTTAGCAAATTTAGCTACGTTCTTATTTCTTCTATGGGTCCTGGAATAAATGATGTCCCCTTTTTTATATTGAATAAATTTGCGGTCTTTGTTGTGGTAGGCTAAAGTCTTTGTTTGAACTTGTTTGATTAAATCGTATATATGAGGATACCCCTGCTGATTAAAAAAACACGTCCTCGGGTTTTTCTTTAGTGACTGAATGTATAGTCTTGTTATATTGGCGGACCGCTTCGAATATTTTTTCGTCGGGAGCAGTAATTCCTTTTTTAGATAATAAATTTGCGAGTTCGATAATTGTACTATGTATACGCTCGACTTGACCGTTAGTTGTTGAATGAAATGGGGCTGTAACTACATGTTGTATTTGTAGTCTATCGTATATTTGTTTTGCTAGAATACCATTAAAACTTGCTTCGTTATCAGTGACGACAAATTTGGCGTTGGGGTAAGTGAGAGACAGAATTTCATCAATTGTTTTATACATGTCTTTTTTTGTTGGGATGTGTCGTATATGACAGAATTTAGAGAACTTGTCTAGACTAGTTATAAACATTTGTCCGCTAAAGTAAAATATATCCATGTGTATATGCTCACCAGGTTTTGTAGGTATTGGTGCTTTGCCAATAGGAATTTTATTGGGTTTTCGGTCGTATTTGTGAGTTGGACATGATTCACAGTTACTACTAATTTCGTGGCACTGTTTTTTTAAGTCAGGCCAAAAATAATCTCTTTCTAATTCTAAAATATTATTTTGTACGTTTCTATGAGCTCTCTCATGAATTTGCTTAACTAGTTGTTTCTGTCTTTCTTTGTCTAATATATCTTCAACTAAACTGTTCGCTTTTACAAATTTTACTGTAGGGAAGGTTTCTTTCAATGAATACCTAAAACTAAACATTGTCTCTGAATCCACGAGTAATGCATTAATTACCTTTGGTTTCAGTATTAATTTCATGTTACTTATCAATTTTTCGTTGGTAGTGAATTTAATATGGTGGCGTCTGAAATTAAAAATATTTTTTGATTCCAGTGAATCTTCATTGGTGTGTGTTAAAATTATTTGATTTTTGAAATGATTCAAGGGTTTAGGACTTTCTCGTATAATTTCAATTGGTGAACTTTGGGCTGAATGCTGAGATTCATTCGTACTTGAATTTATTTGTTGTCTTGACAACGCGTCAGCAACTATATTCTGGTGTCCAGGTTTATATAATATTTTTGCACCATATTCCTCAATAAAATTTTTCCATCGTTTCAACTTTGTATTTGGGTTTTTATCAGATATAGAAAAAATAAGTGACTGGTGGTCTGTGTAAATTGTTAGATCTGCTATTCCGTATAAATAATTTCTTAACTTTTGTAGGGCCCAGACTATGGCCAAAAGTTCTTTCTCATTTGTTGAATAGTTTTGTTCAGTCTCGTTTAGAGTTCTGGAAATAAATGCAATGGGTCTCTGTTTTTGTGATAGTACGGCGCCTATAGCAAAATTGCTTGCATCGGTAGTTAACTCGAAAGGTTCTTTGAAATCGGGTTGAAATAATTGTACTTGAGCTTCGAGCTCGTCCTTGATTTTATTCATTGCTTCTAGAGCAGGTTGATCTAATTTTATATTTACTTTTGCACTCTGATTTTTTGATATGCTTCCATTTTCTCCTCTCAAAAATGTTGTTAAGGGTTTAACAATTGCAGCGAAATTTTTGACAAATTTCCTATAATAACTGGCTAAGCCTAAGAAGGATCTTAACTCTTTTAGTGTAGTTGGCTCAGGGTAATTTCTAATTGTCTCTATTTCTGTAGGATCTACAGTAATTCCATTATTTTTAATAATGTGACCTAAATATTCTATTTCTTCTTTAAAGAAGTGAGACTTTTCACTTGAAATTTTCATATTTGCTTTGTGCAAAGCGTTAACTATTGTCTCGATATGTTCGATATGTTCCTCGGGTGTGGAAGAATATATTAGTACATCGTCAATATAGACGTATGCAAATTTACCTATGTATGGCCTCAAAATATCATCTACGCATCGTTGAAATATTGATGGAGCATTCTTTAACCCGAATGGCATCCGAAGGAATTCATACTTAGCGCCGTTGATTGAGAAGGCTGTTTTTTCACGGTCTTCTTTTTTAATTCGAATTTGGTGAAAGCCTGATTCCAAATCTAACGTTGTGAAAATCTTTGCCTTACCTAAGTTTTGGATAGTCATATTCACATCTGGGATGGGATATCTATCTGTAATTGTTTGTGCGTTCAATTTTTGGAAATCTACGACCATTCGCCGTTTAGGTTTACCTTGGTCATCGGTGCCTTTTTTTGCTACGGTCCAGATGGGACTATTGTAGGGACTTCTACTAGGTTGTATAATTTCGTTACGTAATAGATCTTGGATTTCTTTATTTATAAATTCATTATCAGAGTACGGATATGGATATTGTTTTGTCCATATAGGTTCATCCGACTTTGTTCGAATAGTTCCTTCAATAGTAGTGGTGTATGGTAGTTTTTCATTTGTGTATAAATTTTTATTCATAATTTCTTCTATTCTTTCCCTGCAATCTTCATTGTTCACTGTAAAATTTATCTTATGCATTTTTCCTCTACATTTATAATTGAGTCTATTATTAATTAAATCTATAGTTGCACCTATTTCTTTTAATCCTTGCATTCCTAATATCATATCTGAACCTGTCAGTGAATCTATTTCGAAGAATGTCAACTCATAATTTAGTAGGTTTATCAACTTTTTACTTTTAACGTATGAATACCCGTGTAATGTTCTTACTTTTACAGGAGTATCTAATTTTTTACTATAACCTATTTTACAGTTTATATCTATATAATTATTTGTTGCACCGCAGTCTATTAATATATTGATGGTCTTACCTGTTTCTCTATCGTGTCTTTGTAGATGAGGTAGGCCATCCTTTAATCTAAAAAAGCTACTTTCGTGTCTTCATCTTCATCGTATTCAGCTCTGGTTGAATTGGCTTCGTCTTCCTCTTTGGTGTTGTTAATTCTTTGTTGTTTATTAGGATTAAAATTGTTGTTGGAGTAGTTGAATTCTCTCTTGAAGGGTTGATTTTGCCTGAAGGGATTGTTGTACCTTTGGAATTGTGTTGATTGACGAACATTTCTGTCACTTGTATCCACTTCCATTGGTTGTACTGGAGGTTGTCTTTGGATGTATGGTAGCTGTTGATTTGGGTTGTATTGTACATTTGGTCTATACTTCCGCTGTTCAAATTGTTGATGGCGTGGTTTCTGTTGATTATGTTGTTGACTCATTGGGTGTGGTCGATGACTTGGTGAATCAAACTGTAGATGTTTGTCGTCATGGTATATAGTACTGGCTATAGCGAATGCTGTCTCTAAGTCTCTTGGATTTTGAGCGTAGAGAGTTCCAATCGTATATTTGGAATTCAAACCTGTTATGAATACTCGAACAGCCTCTTGGTTTGCAAATAATTTCATTGTTTCATCTCCTTTTTCCATTTCAATTTTTGAAAGTATGAGATTAAGTGCTTCGTTCATTGCTGAATGATACTCAGCTAATTCTCTTCTCCCTTGAGTAATCTTTTTCATTTCTTCGAACAAAACGTACATTGGACGTTGGTCGGCATATGTATAATCAAGTCTATTTATTATTGAATAGAAATTGAATATGGTGTTGTGGTTGATTAATATATCTGCAGCCACACCTTGAATTTTTGCTCGTACGATTGCAAGCGCTGTATAGTATGTTGGTGTGTTCTCGAAGTTTTTAATGGTTTCCATATGTGTCCATGCGGATGATCTCCAGGCACGGTATTTCTTTTTGTCTCCATCAAATATTGGGAGAGTTTTAAACACTTCTAAATTTATTTGACTTTCGTTTGTTATTCCACTTGAGCATGGAGTCAATTGTACTGTCGGTTCTATGTTGAATGCCCTATTATTTTTTAATGCTGCGAGAGTTCTTTGCGTCTCAGTTTGAGCGGCTACCAGTGTAGCAATTTGAGCTTGCAGGGTTGCTAAATCTTGGATAGACATTTTAATTGTGTCTGTATCCGAGATTATTCTTCTTGCTAGATCAAAAATCTTTTGCCTTTTATTAGTTTGGGTTTCCAGTTTTATTTTTATTTTGGATGAACTTGTGGACTTTTTTAGTAATGTCCTGCTCGTTCTTTTCAATTTAATAGAATCGTGAATATTTTTATATTCTACTACTTCTGTGTAGGATGTCGCGAACTTTGTTATTCTACTATATCCTTTTATTTTATTTTAATACCGCTTTTTCAGGTTACGTGGTGCTATTTTTTGTGTAGCTGTTTGAACTGTCCCTTTTATTATTGGATGTTCTTTTTTTTTGTACACTTCACTATTTTATAACTGGATTCACTATTACCTTATATTTAGTATAGTTTTTTCCAATATGAACTCTTGGTTTGCTTGGGAATCCTTGCTTATTTTACCAGGATCCCGGTTGAGCCCCCAGTTAATCTTCCTATCTTAAGGAAGGAGTAAAAAAAATATATTTTTATTTTAGCACTTAATGTGCTCTTCTTTATTTTAATATATTCTTAAAACTGACTTACAATATTTTTCTTAACCTCTATTTATATTAATAATTATGTTTAATATTTCTTTATCTGTTGTGTATTTTCTTATAGCTAGGTATCAACACGAAAATATGTTTTTCGTTTTATTCTTTGTTCTATCTCAAAATATGTTTTTCTTTATTTAGGTTACAAGTACCTTTTTTATCAGTAAAAACATGTTCTGAGTTTTGTTTATCTATTAGTTATTAGAAAAGGGAAAATATGTTTATTAACGTTACTGTGATAACAATGGTCATAGTTCTACTTATGATATCCGTCTTATCTCTAGTTTAGCATAGTTACATTTAATAATATTGTTCTTATCTATGTGTTGGTGTGACGTGTGTTAACTCGCGCATTGAAGTCTCTGAGAATGAAATTCGGGCAAAAAAATCACAAATGTTTGTACGGGAACCCCCGAGGTGCTTCCAGGGTTTGTGCCACTGACATAGGCGAGTCGGCCCTCCAAAATTAGTGGGGGTCAGTAATACATTTTGACTCTATTGAGGAACTCTAAATAAGTCAAAGTGAGATTTTTCAAAATTTTACCCTTCAAGAAAATTTGACCCTTCGGATCAAAAGTCGGGACATCAAAATACATTTTAGAGGTATGGTTCCTTCGGCAAAGTTTCTTATTTTGATCCATGGAATACGATTTTCCTTGTAATTTGAGCGATTTTTTTGTCTCCATACAAATCGACCCGCCCTAATATACACATTTGATGAATTATGCCCATTTTTTCAGTTGGTAATCAAACCGTAATTATTTTTAAGTTCTAATTAAATACGAAATTGTGTTTTTGAGTGCTTATTTAAATAATAATTAAATGCCCAACCTTGCGAAATTAAACACTACTTAAGTTTTATGATTGTACCATATGTTTTTATGCGTGTGTGTGTTTACTGAAAACATGCACATGAGCATCATGCGGTCGTATTAAAAAGAATTTCGTTTAAATTTCATAAATATATAAAATATACAGTACAAAGTTTCATATCATGGAATAAAGTAATATAAAAAGTCATTATGATGTTCTTTTGGTCTCATAAAATGAGTTTTTTTTTGCAATTTAATTTTCTACATGTTGATAATCTAACTTTTTTGTTTACATTAAACAGCTGCTGTTTGAAAAGCCTTCAATAATACTGGGAAATTTTGCAGTGCTACCGTACTTTCAACGTAATTTAATAAGAACTTTAAATAACCATTGAAAAAATGAAATCGTATTTAATTAAAACTTAATTTTAAATAAAAATTAGCTAATTACGTACTTAATTTTTAAGTTAAAAACTGGGGGTTACAGTTTACCTGGGTATTTACTAAATAAAAGGGGGGACAAAACATCCGTTTTATATAAAAGCTGATTTATTCCAACACAGGTAAGTATGTATGTGATAATTCGATAACACACAATTAGGGTTGTTAAATTAAATTATTAAAATTTAAATTTTATTAAAAAAATATGCATACACAGAATAAAATTTCAAATTTCAATAATATTTGTAATTAACTTGAATATTGTATTTATCAATTCCGCGCATTTTAAAATATCATTTAATTTCATTTGTTTGTGTTGGAGTTTACCTTGCTTGTTGATTGACTCAACCTGGTCATGCGCTGATGTTGTTGTTGTTTTTCTTTATTGCTAGTGTTGTATACGTGTGAATTCGGAAAAGAAGCCGACAAACGTAGTGGCTTGTTTTTTTTACTCAACAAAGTTATTTTTAAATTATAACAACATCATGTTTTGCTTCTACATATTCATTATTTGCTTGTTCAAAAATGGTTTGCTCTTTAGCTGAGTGGTAAGTACATACGTTAGTTTATTAGTCAAGAGATTGCCGTTTCGACTCATCGCAAACACATTTAGTTTTAATAGCAGCCAAGCAAAAGCAAACAAAAAGGGGTTGAAAAATGTGACATTCATCCACACACACACACAATAACAATATCACTGAATATAAAATTTCAGTCAACAACTTTTTTCTTTGATTCATTAAATTTCTTAATTGACTAAAATTATTAAAAATATATTCAATAAACGTGCATACAATTTTATTTATCAATAATGTAAAAATCGTCATCACAGAAAATACGAAAGATTTTTTCTTGAATCAACGATTTTCGTATTCAAATATCAAAATCATTTTTTTTCTGTGTACCCAGCTAAAAAAATTATATATGGTTCATAAATTTTTAATATATGAATGTATGTAACTATATATGAATATGTATGAATTCATGTATGGAAATGTATGGGATTATACATGGCAAAACTATTATATATGAACTAATATATGGACTAATATACGAAATGTATTATAATATATGAGGTCATATATGGAATTTTAATTATAAACTCTTCATATGTGCATCCATATATAGAAGTAAGATTTAATATATGGAGCCATATAAGAATGTATACATACATGATATCTCACATAAGATCGTTTTTGCAATCAAAAAAGCTTGGATTTTATCACTGGTAAATTGGAAATCCATTAGAAAATACATACGGTATGCAAAGTTTAAATGCGTACCCTCAACGTTTATAAAAGAACCCCTTTTTTCAAAAAAGGACAATTTTTGTATGATTTTATACATTGTGGTCCATTTTAATAAATCAAATAATCAAAAGGATAATCCAGTCAACAAATTTTATTTAAAATAACAAATTTCTCTAGATAAGAAACAGTTCATTTTACTGCAAACTATTATATTGAAAACTATTGTTAGACGGATTATTTTTCTTTTATAATTAATTGCATTAGTTTTTACTCTGATTTCTTAAATTAAATTTAATGTAAGAATATGAGTATTGTTTTTTAAATAATTGACTTTTGACTTAAAAAAAGATCAAGCAGAAAAAAAATGCATTAATTGTGGAGGTAACCACACCGCTAACTACAGAGGTTGTCCTGTGTACCCTTTCGTCAAGCAGACTGTGGTGCAAAAACCGAAATGAGTTCCAGTTCAAATAGCAAACGCTTCCTCCGCCACTTCTGCGCAAATGAGCCAACCAGTAACTTCCCGTGTATCGTATGCAGATGCTGCTGGGGCTAGTTCTTTTCCCACACAAAATGTTTCACCGGCAAATAATTCAACAAATTCAAGCTTTAATTTCAATCGCCTTGAAGCCACTATTGATAATCTGGTGCAAACTATAAACAATTTTACAACAAATATGACTAGCATGATGCAGGAAATGCTTCGAATGCAGAATAGGGTGCTTCATGCATTAATTAACTAGCCGTGAACACGTTAAAAATATGTTTCTGGAACACAAACGGCATTCGCCAACTTAAAAATGAACTTGAGCACTTCCTCATGGAAAAAAATATTGATATATTGTTGGTCTCTGAGACTCATTTGACTTCGAGAAGCATTTTTAAAATTTATGACTACACCTTATATGATTCAAAGGACCCGAGAAGAAGAGCATGCGGTGGATCAGCGATTCTAATAAAGTCAAGACTCAAGCACTATATTCTTCATAACATTTGTGAACTACACCTACAAGCAACATATATTGGCATTGAAAGTTTTTGTACAATTTTCGTGATATCATCAATTTACTCCCCTCAAAGGTTTTCAATCACTGAAGATCAATACGAAAATTTCTAGAAATCTCTTGGACCTCGTTTTGTAGCAGCTGGCGACTACAATGCAAAACATACGTTCTGGGGTTCGCGTCTTATTACGCCTAGAGGTAGAGCTTTTCAAAAATGGGCTTGGATGTCATTTCGAGTGGGGAGCGCACTTATTGGTCTACTGACATACAAAAAATTCCGGATGTTATAGATTTTGGCATCATAAAAAATATCTCTAGGGATTTAATTCAGGTTCAAGATTCTCTTGATCTCTCGTCCGATCACTCCCCAACGATTATTACAATTTGTAGCCCATTAAGAAGTAACTTACCTGACCCATATGTGAAGATGATCAATCGCGTTAATTGGCTGGGGTTCAAAAAATATCTCAGTAGTCATTGCACGGAAAATATTAAGCTAAGAACACCTAATGATATTGAATCTAGCATTGCCAATCTTAACAAAAATATTAAACAGGCTGCTGAACATGTCACTACCTCCCATCCGTAGACTGGTTTTAATAGAATTTATTCTACAGACATTGAACGTCTCGTACGTGAACAAAGAAGACCTAAAAGGGAATCTCAACAGCACAGATCACCCCAAAATAAAATCAGCTTTAAAGAGTGCACTAAACGACTCCAAGAGTTGCTTGCATCTGAAAAAACTGCATCCCTTAAAATTTTCTGCAAGGTCTTGATGTCATACCAGCATCTAATTACTCTTTGTGGCGCGTTGCTAAAAAGCTTAAAACACCCGGTATCTTTAAGCCACCTCCGCACACATCTGCCGTAGGTTGGACAGGAAGCGATACTGAAATAGGTAACATATTTGCTGAGCACTTAAAATTCGTTTTTACGCCAAGCATATGTACTGGTGTTGCTGATTTGCCGAGGGTAGTCGCTCTACCCCATCAACACATAAAGTTTAAGACGCGTGATTTACAAAAATTACTTGCCGAACTCAGCCCGAAGAAAGCTCCAGGTATTGATGGAATTAGTAACCAGATGCTGATGAAGTTGCCTCGTATTGCAATGAGAATCCTGTTATTAATTTTTAATGCCATTTTACGACTGGAGTATTATCCACACAGCTGGAAGCTTGCCGAGGTTAAAATGATTCCAAAGCCGGGCAAAGATCAAACCAAGGCTGAGTCATATAGGCCAATAAGTCTACAATCAATTAGAAGTCAGCATAGTACCATTGAACAAACTCATAGATTAGTTCAATTTATAAGAAGAACCTTTGAAGAAAAAAAGTATTGTTCTGCGCTGTTTATTGACATTTCCGAGGCATTTGATAAAGTGTGGCATGAAGGCCTAATTTTAAAATTAAAGACTTACTTACCAATAAACATTTTAAATCTTTTGGAAAGTTACATTATTTCCCGTAAATTCACTGTTTACGAGTAGGCCTGAAACTATCTCATCCGGTGTGCCACAGGGGAGTATACTGGAACCAGTTTTATATTTGATTTATACTTGTGATATGCCTGTGAGCAGTAGTATCCATACTTCCACATTTGCCGACGATACAGCCTGCCTTAGTATGCACGAAAACCCTGATGAGGCATCCCGCAAACTCCAGGAACGCATTAGCCAGATGGGGCTTTGGTTACACTTATGGAGAATTAAAGTCAATGAACAAAAGTGTGTCCATATAACGTTCACCCTAAGAAGAGATATTTGCTCCCCCATTCGGATTAACAATCAAGTTGTTCCTCAAAATTCACATGTGAAATATCTTGGTATACACCGTGATCGACGACTTACATGGAAACAACACATTGATTCTAAGCCAACACAAATGAAACTAAAATTAACTCAGGTACATTGGCTGATTGGTAGAAATTCAACGCTTAGCCTAGACTGTAAACTTTTAACATACAAGTCGCTTTTAAAGCCAATATGGTGCTACGGAATTCAACTATGGGGCACTGCTTCAGCTTCAAATGTAGAGAAAATTCAACGAAGGCAAAACAAAATTTTACGTATGATAACATCGGTTCCATGGCACATCAAAAATTCAAATATACATCGCGATTTGAATATTCCACTAGTAACTGAAGAAATTGTAAAATACGCAGGCAAATATCTAACAAAACTCGAGTCACATCCTCATCCGCTTGCTCGTAATATTTTGAACTTTACTGGACACATCCGCTTAAAAAAGAGAGATACAAGGGCTCTAATATTCAACACTCTAGATGATGAAGCTGCTTGAAAACACTTTTTTCTTTTTGTTGCTTATCACTACTTATGTATTATTAATAACTATCACTAAGCTTATGTCCGACATTGGTCGGGCCTAATAATTTTTTTATAGATTTAAGATTTGAATACTTATTGTTAGTTCATATTTGAAGATACAATAAATAAAAAACATGCATTAAAAAACATTATGTTTTGACATTATACTATTTTCTGGAATTCTTTCAATTTTATCACTTGCTTTATTTATAAGCAACAAATAATTATTATACACAGCCCCAATAATTGACTTCTCAATTAAGTGTCATTTAGCTAATAGCCACTTAATTTTAAGTTGCACTTAATGGCAGTTTCATTTTTTCAGTCGTAAAATTAAATTATCACTTAAATACTATGAACATGTGGTAGCACCGTGAAATTTTGATAGTTCTAAAATAAAACAGTTGTTTAATGTAAATAAGAAAGTTAGGTTATCAACATGTAGAAAATTAAAACAGCATAAAAACACATTTTATGAAACCAAAAGAGCATCAGAACGCATTTTTCTATTTATTTATTCCATGATATGATACTATGCATTGTATATGTTATATATTTATGAAAATTAAATGTAATTCTTTTTAATACGACCACATGATGTTTATGTACATGTTTTCAATAAACACACACAAGCGCAATAACATATGGTATGCTCGTAAGACTTAAGTGTGATTTAAATACACAAGGTTGGGCATTTAAATGGCTCTCAACTTTATACTGAAAAAATGAATTCGGTACTTAAGAGACACTTAAAGATAAATGACACATAATTAAGAAGTCAATTATTGGGCCTTAGACATCTCTATACTTTTTCTTACTTCTTTTGTATAATTTGAGTTAAATACGTCCTTATGTTCCTCAACAACCATTTTAATATTCAGTAAATATATCTGTAAATCATTATTAATGTTTAATTTTTAATCTGTTCATATTGTCAATTAAATTATGTTGATTCAGGTCCAAAGACCTAAAATGCCGTTCAATAGAGAACCTATCCTCATCATCCATATTTCCAAACAACCACCTTATTGCACTCCCACTTATGTCAACAAGTGCTCTTTTTCCCTAGTATGCAACGACAATATATTGTGTTCCAATTCTTCGACTTTATTCTGCAGATTTATGAGCATCCAACCACTATCATCACCCATGAAATCTCTCGCTACACCTACTTTAATCTTATGCACCGTATAACCGATTTCCTCAATATCAACGACATGTATCAGTCTTAAATAATTTTTTATTATGTGAAGCGGTTCCCTCTCCAGTACAACATATCCTCCAGATGTCTCAATTTTACTGATTTCCAGATTCCCCAGTTCCAATGTTGGCGTTATCATTAGTGTTATCATTATTTCGAATATCATCTGTAAATATTTTTAAGGGTCTTTTAATATTTGCCAAGTCTATTTTATTAGGATTGTTAGAATTATATTTAACAAATCTCTTAGCGGTTTTCTGTCTCTGTGCTTCGGGATTTTTCATGTACAAGCCCCGAGTATCATATTCGGGAACTCTTCCCCTTTTCGCATTTGTCCTAACAATGGCTTTCTTTTTCTTGTTGCTCATATATTGAACAATCTTCCGATAATCCATATCGGTACGGTTCAAAAAGTCAATGGGCCTAACACTTGTTGTGGATTGAATAGTAGCATTATAAAACCCCACTGCCCCAATAAATAATTCTTCTATATCAATGTTTTCGTCATTTCGTTTTAAAATTTTAATGTGTTCCAAAAACGACAGATGCATTCTCTCTATATCGGAATTTCCTGTGTGGGAATTTGGTGTTGTAAAGTGCGTTTGAATGTTTTTATCCGTACAAAACAGTCGTGTTAAGACATTATTAAACTCATTGTCCATTACCAGCAACTCTGGTTTCCCAAGAAATGCAATCCTTTCCTGTATCTTTTCTCTGATCATACACATATTCTTATCCGTTATCTTATGTACGGAGCACATTTTCGTAAATCTGTCGACTGTGGTAAGAAAACAAGATCTATGGACCTGAAATATGTCCATATGAACGATCATGTTTGGTCTATCAGGGGTTAAAGTATGACTGAAATGCTTACGATATGGATTTCTATGATACTTATTCTCATTACAGATCCTGCATGAGCTTATGAATTTATTTATATGTTTAATCAAATTGGGATAGAAATAAGAAAATTTAATTTCTTCAAAATTCTCCAGTATTCCGCTATGATTTGTACCAGCATGAACTCTCTCAATTATTTTGTACAATTCTTCTTTACTCGGTACATCAATGGCTAATTTGGTACATTTTGTAAATCTCCAGGTTCGGTCGTTTCCAAACAATGATTCCAACTTTTGCTGCATTACATAATAAAGTGCTGAGTGTATTCCAACTCTTCCTTTTTTCAATGTTCTTCTACATAGAACATTTAGGTAATGATTGTTATTCAAATCTTCTCTACTAACATATACTATTCGATACCTCCCATACAAATCTCCTGTTCCTGCTGTCTGTTCTCTACAATTTTAATTTGTGTCCTCTATTTATTCAGAACAGTTTCCGCAATATAAAAACTTTCTGAGGCGTTATCTTCTTATGCTGAATGCACTGTGGCTCCCCCATCCGATATTTCAAACACTGATTTAATATCAAAGTTCTTTGAGTCCTGACTATCACATTTAGCTCGACTTAGAAAATCGGCCACTTTATTATATTTTCCTTTGACGTACTCAATATCGAACTCATACTCAGCGATCTGTGTTCTCCACCTACTCAGTCTAGCGAGCCTAACCACTTAAGAGGCTGGTAATCTGTTTGCACCAAAAATTTTACCCCAATGAGGTAGGGGCGGAAATACTTTGTCCCCCACACCACTGCTTATACCTCCTTCTCAATGGTGCTATAATTCTTCTCGTGATCATTTAAGGTTCTACTAGCGAAGCTAACGGGTCTATTGCCCTGGCTTAGAACAGCGCCAATGGCGAAATTACTCGCACCAGTATTAGGAACGAATTTTTTATCGAAATTTGGGTAGGCCGAAACTGGTGGACTAGTTATAATTTGTTTAATTTTTCAAAGGCCTTCAGATATGATGGATCCCCTGTCAATTTTAGCATTTTTCTTGAGATAATTTATTATTGATTCCGCAACCGACGAATAACTTTTTATAAATTTTTGGTAGTAACTTGTAAGACCCAAAACTGATTTTATTTCCTTTACAGTACGTGGGACAGACACTCTATTAATTGCATCGATTTTGGATAGACAAGGTTTCAAAGCATCCGGTGTGACTATAAGTCCTAAAAATGTTGTTTCTCTAGACAAGAATTTACATTTGTTTAATTGTACCTTAAGGTTATTTTCATTTAATACCGAAAATATTTTTGTCAAACTAGTTAAATGTTCATCTAATGAAGTGGAGAGAACCACAATGTCATCCATATATATTACGCACTGTTTATTTATAAAATCCCGCAGAACATGATTCACCATGCGTTGAAAGGTTGCCGGTGCATTCTTTAAACCGAATGGCATCCGGACATATTGAAAGTGTCCCATCGGAGTTGAGAAGGCTGTTTTCCCAACATCTCTTTCTTCCAATTTTATTTGATGGAAGCCCTTGTCTCGGCCCAGCTTATCACACAAGGAGTCAATATTAGGCATAGGAAATCTGTCGTCAACTGTTATGTTACTGAGTGCGCAGTAATCAATGACTATACGAAATTTCCGTTTAATAATAATTTTTTTTATAGATTTAAGATTTGAATACTTATTGTTAGTTCATATTTACAGATACAATAAATAATAAACATGCATTTAAAAAAAAAAAAAAAAATTTCCGTTTACCATCGTTGTCGAGTTTTTTAGGGACGATCCATAAGGGTGAATTGTAAGGCGATTTACTAAGCCTAATAATCCCCTGGATTAACATATCCCTAATCTGTCTCTCAATTTCACTTTCGTGAATCTTTGGATATCGATAAATTTTCGAGTACACTGGTTTATCCACTGTCGTGACTATAGTATGCTTCACAATATCAGTAGCAGTAATTTTTTGTCCATCCTGGTCGGCAGTTCCATACTGTCGAAATCCACATTCTGAGCCTCTAATACTATAATGTCGTCGTAACAGTAAATTGACTCAGGAAACTGAGGGCCAAACAGTATTTCGGCGTTGTTTACCAAAATCATCATACTGAAAAAGTCTGTAATGACACCCATAGGCAACAGCACAATATTTCCAATTATATAATCAAATTCCTTATTTTTTAAGTCAACCAGTTTAAATGACATGGATTCTCCATTCGAATCAAATTCGGAAGGGACTCCTACCACCACTTCCTCATCGATCAATCTACTTCCACTCAAAGTGTTCAATCTTAAAACGTTTTTTAACCTTCTGCATGAGTGCAATCCCCCAAACATTCTGATGTCCCCCAACGTAGTGGCAACAGTGCCACAGTCTATAAGGCATCTGGCCGTAATGCTATCTATAGTGAGTACTGCTATAGGTAATTTGGTTGCAGAGGCGGAACACGAAAAATTTCCGCTACCTTCTACGCCATCCACCTCCATTGGTACGGGAACAATATTTCTTCCCAATTGATTTTGGTACTGGTATGAGTTCCTATAATTATCACTATTCCTGTGCTAATTCATTTCCCTCTAATTATTATTATTTCTATATTGGTTCGTATTTCTAAATGTACCCGAATTCTGATATCTGTTATTTGCTCTCTGCCTGTTTTTATTCAATTCAATATTCTGAGGACCAACTGTGTTACGATTCTTCCTCAATTGGATATCCTTGAGAAGATTGTTTTCTACATAATAGGATCGAGCCATATTAATGGTAACTATATTAATTTGTATTAGCAATGCCTTTACATTTAACGGCAATGAGTCCACAAAAATATCAAATATTAATTTTTCATAAAGCACTGTTAGCTGGATCTAATGTGTACTTTGTGTTCATGAGGTTTAAAATCTCATTCAATTTATAGTGAAGTTTTTCTACACTGGACCTGGGTTACCGTTAGGAATTTTTGGAAAGTCGCACAAAAGCTCGTTTTGTAAAAATAAAGTCGCACAAAAGAGTCGTTTGAGAAAATAAAAGTTGCACACCTTTTTGAACGTTTTTGTTATTAATAAAAACTGTAACACAACAAAAAAATAAGTTGAAACAATGCATATAACATATACAGTTCCATTAGATGTCCTCCTATACATGTTTTCATGTATATATACTGAACAAATTTACTTAAGTTTAAAAAATTTGGTTGTCATATGCTTCCGAGGTCAAAGGAATAGGATTCATTAAAAAAAACAAGCTAAAAAAATTAAATTAGTGTTTTTTATTAGTGCGTTTTAAAAATTTTTAAACTTAAGTTTTAATAATTCCCATAAAAAAACACTAATTAATAAATTGACTGCACCTGGTCAAAACAATACTTGTGTGGCAACACTCTACACTTAAATAGCTGTTGTTGTTATTTACATTTATTTTCTTTTAACATAATCTTACAAATACAATTTGAAGCTGAGAAAAGGTCAGCCAATGTATTAATGGTAAAGTAAGAAAATAAAAAAACATGTTGATTATTGAGTTCTTGTTTCAACTTTGTTATTTGTTTTAAGCTTCTCATTTGTTTAAATGAAAGTTTATAACATAATAACTCTAGTTGTTCTAAGAAACTTTGGGTAAAGGTTCCTGATTATCTGCATTAGCAACAGTGAAATACGCATAGGATCCAGCTAAACCCCTCAATAATCAATTTCAATGTATTTTTAATTTAAAAAAATATTTTACTTAATAAGTAAAATATTAATTTAGGATTATTAGTGCGTTTAAAAAATTTTTAAACTTAAATTTTAATAATTCCCATAAAAAAACACTTATTAAAAAATTTGTAAACTTAAAAAAATTAAACTTAAGATATTTTTGACGAAAATTTCAAAATAAAGCCCCGTGAACTTTTTACTTTAATTCTATTCGTTTGATCTTGGCGCCATATAGCTTGGGTGAATGTGTATGTGCTTCAACAATATTTTCTTAACATAAATATTACTTTTTTTTTAAATTTAATTTCTGTATTTAAAAATAAGTTCATCAAAAGAAATTCAGTCTTCTATATGTTTGTCTATTAAATTTAAGGCTGACAGTATTGAGTTGCATGTTTTTACTTTTAATTTATTAGTTAATTTTTTTTGGTAACCAAAGCTTATTACAAAATGTTTACATGTTCGTATACACTTATATATAATTTACAACAACTTCTGTCATTGACTCGGCGGGTAAAAATAATTTTGTAAATTAAGCACTCCAAAAACTACAATTGTTATTTATTTAGTTTTTTTTTGCTAAAATTATTTTTTAAAAGTTGTATTGAAAATTTGCCAAAAATTTCTTAAATACATTGTACACGTGACAAGGTTATTACAATTAATAAAAGTTCTTCCAATAAACAATAATCTGTGAATTGCTTTTAAATTTTGACAATTTGTGTTTAAACAAAATAATAAGGAAATTTGTAATTTACTGCAATTTAAATGTTTTCTGAGAACCTTTACAAAAAAGGGTAAAAAGTCCCAACAAAATAAGAAAAGTCGCAAAAGTCAGTGATAAAGAAAAGTCTCACAAAAAGTCGCACACCGCTAAAAAAAAGGGTCGAATTGCAACTTTAGTCGGATGAACGGTAAACCTGCACTGGACGCTATTACATTCATAGCGCGATTCCTTAATCATAAAAAGGATTCTTTTACCCCAAACTCTTCCCGCAGTTTTGCGATAATTTGTTCCCATGTTGGGCTAACCAACATTTCTATTGCCCTCAGCGCTCTGCCTTGAAGCCGATTTGCTAGGACTGCTTTAATTGTTTCTCTGTGTTCATCTAGGACCAATGACAATACGGAATTTACATAAAGTAAGTAACTTGTAAGGGCTTATTTGGATGAACCATTTAAAAATTGGCAAGCTACGAGCTTCCCGGAGCCCTTCTACCAGTGTCAATGCCATGTCACCACTTCACTAATATTAAACAACAAAAAAATCAAAAAAATATTTCTGTATCACTGGAAGGTCCCGTAGGATTCGCAGCAGTAAGTTAATATAAATGGTTATTGAGGGAAAAAAAACTAATTTAAGGCAACGATATAATATTTTCGAACATTTCTATTACATATTATAAACAATAGCTTTTTAAACAGTACAAATTATTTATTAAAAATTTAGATTTAAATGAATTTAAGGAGTAACAAAATGCCTTTAAATAATGTTAAAGCTGTGAACACAAAATTCCAATTGTTTTTCATACCTTCTTGTAGATTCTGCATATAATGTATTTGAAAAACCAATAAATCAACATCAATCAAGAAAATTCCAGACACACAGTTGGTGAGCAAATATTATAAAGGTGACGAAAAACTTCAACGCTTAAAGATGATATTCAGTTTCTGATGTTTCGAGAAAAAAGAAGCTACTTTCCTTCTTTTCTAAAAGTGTGTGTTTTCAACTTTTTTATTTTGCAAGCTTTCTCTTTTTTTAAAGTTCTTTGTTGTTTTTATGATTAAATTGGCATATTTTGTTTTTTTTTCTCTTTTTTTATAGTTCAGTCTCCTTTTTCTCAATTATTAAACTGTTTTATGTTTTACTTAATTCACATATAATATCATAAAATTTTATTCAAAAGGATTACCCATTTAGATATTAATATGTCAAGTATGCTTTATTTAATTTTATAAGGATATTGGGTATCCTGGTGCTGAATTGCACAAATGCTTTGTTTTAAAATAAACGAATTGAAAACTTATAATTGAAATTTAATATTATTGCAAAAGGAATTTATGAAGTGCGTGTGGCCGCAGTTTGTTTACTTTAATTAATTCAATGTGATAGCCATTGGTCTTTCTATATTGTCAGCGTTACCAGTTGGTGAGGCTTGTGAGTATATAACTTGTACGTATGTATGTATATGTACATACATAGACATTAATGTCCTGCACAAGGCTCCTTACAAGAACTTTTAAGACACGAGGGATTATTCAAATGCTTTACTATAGCGAAATCTTCTAAAACAAACGTAAACAACACTGTTTGCTAGAATTTTGTTTCAGTATTGTAGGTATAGGAGTAAAGAAGAAAATACTTCGGAAGAATTTGTGATGCTTACTTCTTTCTTCGCATTGGCGCGTATACAAACGTCATACATGTATGTGTGTACGATCTTTTATTTTTTTGTGCACATACAAAGCGCATACACATGCATTGCCGTTAGATGTTTGTGCTTAAAGCAGTGGTGTCAAAAATAAAACTATAGTTGTATGTGTGAGAAAAGCTGTATCATTCGTCTCTAAAGTACATAAAAAAAATATTTTCAACAAATGCTCAAAATATATAAAAAATATATATGATAAAAAATTTAAAAATAAGGAATAAAAATTAAATAAAAAAAGTTGGGGGCGACCCATATCTTCCGAGTTATGGGGCTGTGAACTTTTCATAGGAAACTGTGAAGAATTTCCAAAAAAAGTTTTTAAAAAGCTTATCTGATAGAAACTTGAAAAATATGAAGAAAAAATTAAAAAAAATGGGCTGGACCCATATTTCCTGAGTTATTGGTGTTTTAAATTTTGATATTAAATGCAGTTTAGTGAAGCTGCTCCAAAAAATTCAAAATGTCTTTTTAATATATATTCATTTCTTTCCTTAAAAGTTTTGTAACATAAAATACATTGAATGTCGCGATAAGCATTAGTGATCATAGAATATTTTTCGTATACAACTTTTTTTTCTTTCACTGTATCTATAAAGAATTTAATACACCCGCTAGGCATGTGTTATTGTCGCTGTCTGATTGACGACTAAATGAAATAGAATAAGAATGTGCGTGATTTTATTTTGCACAATTGTGGTACGGAACTGACATCAATGGCTTAAAGTTTAAGTGTCCCGCAAAATAAAATATGTTTGTATTAGTGAGAAAAATGAGAGTAAAATAAACTTGAACTTGAAGAAAAGTTTTGTAATTTAAAATACATGAGGTGGTTATTACTTGTTTGATTTGTTTGTTTGTAAATAAGCAGTTTAATAAAATCTTAAGTCAAATTCGCTTGTAGTCCACAGAAATTGTGCAACTATAATTGTGGACTATAAGCGAAAAGTACTGCATAGTGTTGTCATTCGAACAAAAATTATTCGAATATTCGAACAACTTTTTATCATATTTGTTCGAACGAACAAAAGTTTTCAATTTAGAATAAAAAATTATTCGAATCATTTTTGTCGAATATTCGAATATTCGAACAATTTCCTTAACTGCTTGTATAAAAAGGTTTTTTGGGCTATCTGCGGTTTTTAAATGATTTTTTCCAAAAAATTAATAACATATTAAAAATGGTTGTAAATGTGTGTAAATACCTATACTTTTTAACTAATTTCGTTTCAGTTTTTAACTCCCAACAAAAAAAGTTTGTATGTAATTTGTGTCTGTGTATCTATTTGTATGTACGAATCGACGCACAGGTTGGACCGATTTTGATTTAGTTTTCCTGTTTGAGGATGGCATTGGCTGAAGAAGTTAGCACGTTGACTACAAAACCGAAGGTTTTAGGATCGAGCCCGCTATCTGACAGTCATTAAATAACAACACCACGCATTTTCTGATGTGCATTACTATCCCTTTCTATCAGTTGTTGTAGAAAAGTTCAAGTGATGAAGGCATAGTCACTGGTCACTGAACTATACCGACTTCAAGAGATACTAATCCTAATGTAACACCAGAGCACCCCCCTTCGTTGTGTAGCAGAATCATCGGCGAAGTAAAATTACTACTAAACTGCTACTAAACACAGCTTCAAACAAATTAATAGGACTCACTAACGCCAGAGGCGCTGCAACACTTCATTATTAAAAAAACGTGCAAAAAGCAGAGCTGTAAAAAAATCAAGCATTCCTCTATCTATTCCTTCACCACCTATCTTTTCTGTTACTATCCCTTTCCCTATAATAGTAGTAGGCAATCATTGCCTGATGGTTACTTCTCTTTAAAAATAAAATAAAAAATGACTTGTTCGAGAGTGTTCTTAGCTATGTTTAAAGAAAATCTGTCCAGCCGTTTAGAATATATCAAATTTTTTAGATATATTCTGTTGATCTGCGTGTCCTTGACGCCGTAACTCCCCAACGTCTTGACCGATTTTAATTTTGCTTTGTTTTCGTTTGAATGGTGACATGATCGTATATCTTCTAATTTATACTTGAAGAAAACCGCTCTAGTCGATTGGAATTTATCATAATTTTTTTATTTAATCTTTTATTTTTTGCGATTCTGTTACTTCAATAGTATAAGTGGAACATAGAGTTCTTATCTATGCCACAGCGTCAACTGCGGCAAAGGTTCTTAAAATTTTAAAGTTTTGTTATTAATATTCCTAAATTTGTTATTGAAATTATTTGTTTTTCTTGTGTAATGAAATAGTTTTCGTTTGTTAATAAAAAAATTAATCTAATACACATACGTGTCGTTTTTAAGATTATTCGAATATATTTTTTTATTCTTTGTTCGTTCGAATATTCGAACAAAAGTTCAAAATTATTCGTCTGTTCGAACAAGAAAAAAATTATGAAATTTCATTCGAACAAACATAAAAGACGAATAATTAATAACACTAGTACTGCAAATAAAAACGTTGCAGTTGTAAAAGACAAGCTTTTAAATTGGACATAAAATCTTCCATTTTGTTTCCATGTACAATAACGTAGTCGAATTATGACTGTCTTGACGATTAGCGGAATTTTTCTTATATACTTATTAAACAAAGAAAAAACTATACAAAAAAAATATTCGTAGTACATATTATTCGTAATAAGTACATACTGACTTTAATAACTAAGCTTTCTTTACCTTGCTAATATTTTTTACATAGTAGAAAGAAAAAACAAAGAAACCGTAAACAAAAAAAAAAACACAAATAAATTGCCCTTGAGGAATACTCTATATGAGAACCTCAAATACAAAAATTTCGAAGTGAGTTCTAACGGCAGAAATGCCTATTTAACTATGAGTTCTGAAGCTCTTAATGAAAACAATAAAAATAAAAAATCTGATGTGAGCATAACTGTGAGTTCTGAAGCTCTTAATGAAAACAATAAATATAAAAAGTCTTATGAAAGTCTTTTTTTAACGGCAAGGCCAATTTTTCGTCAGCGATCAACTTCGCCCTGTCCAATGTCAAATAGAAGTGATTCATTAACATTAGTACTTCTTCATAGAAGTCAGTAATATCAACCCCTTCAGGCTCGTGTTTATCACTTTACAAAGTTATCACTACAGATAACAGTAGCTCAAAACCGCAGGTACAAGTCGGAATGGACAGATATATAACCGTGGGCGAATCCAAAATTCTTCAAAATGACCCCTTCTTCAAAGGGATAACAGCGCATTATCTACCAATCGTCAAAATCGTTTTTCATTATTGCAAGACACCGACGACAAGCCAGCTGCATCATCGCAAAAGCCGTTTAAGCCACCACCTATATATTTGAAAGAAACAATTCTAACGCAATTATTAAAACACTACTGTCGGTCATTCGTGATAATACTTTTCATATAATTCCAATTAAACGAGGTAATATTGACGAAACAAAAATACAAATATATCCAAAAAATTATGACAGAATTTGAAAAAAAATAAAACAAGTTTTTATACATACCAACTTAAGAGTGCTAAAGGCCAACAGATAGTATTAAAGGCCATAGATTCATATGTTGACCCCGAAGAAGTAAAATGTGCACTTACCGACCAAGGATTTAAAAAATGTTACTAATATAATCAATAGGGAGAAGATACGCCAGCCTCTACTTCGTGTTGAACTGGAGCCGAATGATATACAGTTGAAAAAACGAGACACATCCAATTATAGCCTAAAATACCTATTGTACCGAAAAATCACAGTTGAAAAGCCACATAAGCGTTCAAGTCCCGTACAGTGCCATAATTGCCAAGAATATGGCCATACAAGAACTTACTGCAATTAGTCTACAGTGTGTGATATCTGCGGTGAATTGCACGGTACTGCTAGTTGTACTAAACCAAAAGACCAAGCTGAAAAAAAATGTAGTAACTGTGGAGGTAATCACACCGCTAACTACAGAGGATGTCCTGTATATTCTTTCGTTATACAAACTATGGCACAAAAACCAAAATTGGCCAATCTTGCTCAAATGAGCCAACCAGTTACTTCACGTGTATCGTATACCGATGCTGCTAAGACTAGTTATATTCCAACACAAAATGTTTCACGGCAAAATAATTCAACAAATACAAACTCAAACTTTAATTTTAATCGCTTTAAAGTCACTATTGATAATCTGGTGCAATCTATAAATAATTTTACAACAAATATGATTAGCACGATACAAGAAATGCTACGAATGCAGAATACACTGCTTCAAGCATTAATTAACAAGTCATGAACACGTTAAAAATATGTTTCTGGAACGCAAACGGCATTCGCCAACATAAAAATGAACTTGAGCACTTCCTTACGGAAAAAAATATTGATGTAATGTTGGTCTCTGAGACTCATTTGACTTTGAGAAGCTTTTTCAAATTTAATGGCTACACTATATATGATACAAAAGACCATAGAGGGAGAGAATGCGGTGGATCTGCGATTCTAATTAAGTCAAGACTCAAGCACTATGTCCTTGACAACGTTAGTGAAGAATATTTGCAAGCTACGAATATTTTTGTAGACAATTTTTGTTCGAATTTCGTGATATCATCAATTTACTCACCTCCCAGATATTCAGTTACCGAAGATCAGTATGGCAAGTTCTACAAATCGCTTGGATATATAAAAACATACACCTTTGTATGAATCTTTTCATTTGTGTAAGATTTTTAAATATACGTGTACACTTGCATACTCATAGTAGATAATTCTAACTCTATTTTCGACAGCTATTGTGAAAGCCAAATTTAAATAAAGTACATATTTTTAAAAGGCTGTTTTGTAAACTGATCGATTTGAAATCGCACGATTTTAGAAAACTAAAACAGCCAAACACTTGGCCAATTCCCAAAAGCAAATGATCTAAAAATATCCTAGCTTTTACCACAAAAAATACTTATTTTCGGAGGAAAGTGACCATTGCTGATGATAAGTTGCAACTACTCGTTTAAGTCAATGGACAAATTGGCTAAATTAAACGCAAAAATATACCCAGATTCAACAGTTGCACAGTCGGTGAGTTACACCTTATTTTATCTTTATAAAATATTTTACAAAAAAAAACAACATAAAGCGTAAACATAAATTAGCGTGCTATAAAATTTTCAAATAGACTGAAAGTAGACACTTATCTGTCCATACTGTCTGTCTTAAATTTATTTCAAAACTATTTGAAAGAATGGATTGCAAGTGAAAAATTTATTAATAAATACAGATGTACAATTTCAAAAGAATTTAGATATAAGGTATTTAATAAGTATGCATTGTGACTAAAAAGAATATCATAAATATATTATCTTCTTCAGAACCGAAGTTTAAAATTTTTTAATAAGTATTTAAGGGCCATTATTACAACCTAAAGATAAAGTTCCTGATAGCTAACCTTAACATTAGCTAACGTGAACGATAAAGTGTTTTATTATTATTACAACTGTCCGATAAAATAAAAGTGTAATACAAATGATGTATTGTGGCAACATTGGTGTAGATACCGGCTACTTTGACTGTTAAAATGCTTAAAGTTCACTTTGAAAGTTACCATGAGGATAAACCTGCTGTTAGCTTATCAGTCACTCTTACATTAATGTTTACTTGTAATAATCAAAGTATATTTACCGGCCAGATAACATCATAAAATTAACTATTTGTAAGTTGTAATAATGGCCCTAAATGACTCAGTAATTTTTTTTAATTATACTGATTTTTAAGTAAAAAAGTGATATGCCCCAAAAAATGCCAAAAATTTATTAATGTATTTTTTAATTTTTTTTAAATCTTAAGAACTCGGGCATATTACGGCATCAATATCGAACGAAACTTCCATTTATTTTCTATTGGAATTTCGATCAATATCAAATGCCACATTTCGACCAGTGTTTCATTATTAGCATAGATTTTATGATTTTTTATATTTTTGTATATAGTAGCTATCTATGCTACGTTTATACTCGTCTTATTTGTAAATAAAAGCTGTATTTGCAAACACTCAACTAGCCAGTATTATAGAAATATATTCACAGTCGTCAAATAAACAATTATAAAATTAAAAATTCCTTTTCTGTACACCCAAAAAAAAGTTTTGAAATCAAGAAGAAACAATTTGATTTTAAGAACGGAACCTTTATGAAATAGAACTTAGTTTGTTTTTTTTATTTTAAAAATGTTCATTCTTGTTTTAAAAATTAAAAATATTTTGAAATCAAGAAATAATATTTTTTGTTTGAAAAAGACAACAACCTTGATATAAAGTTGAACATACTCAAATTAAAAGATTATCAGGTATGTGATGGAAAACGATTTAGACACAAAAACAATTTGAAAACGATAAAAGGTGTGATATGTTTCTTATAGTCGTTTTTCAATAATTTTAAAATTTCTTTTAAAAAGTCTTTCCAGATATTTTTGATAAATTTATTTTCACAGCTCCAATATGTGATTTATGTTTTATCTCTAGTGTGCTTTTTAGAAGTCAGGAGTTTAAGATAAGCTCAAAAATGATACTCAAAATCTATTGGAATTCATCACACCTTTTCAAAACGATTGTTTTGAAATCGTTTTGAAAACGATCGTTTTCCATCACATACCTGTATGTTTTTGAGTTAAGAATGAAATATTATTGAAGTAATAATGAAGCGTTTTTATTTTAAAACTTATTATTTTTATATTAAAAATAAAGCGTTTGAATTAATAATGGAGGATTATTAAATTAAGAATGAAACGTCTTAAATTAATAATGAGACATTTTTGAATGAAGAATGAAACGTCCTAAATTAATATTGGATTAATGTGTCTTCAATTTTAAAACTAGACCTTCGTGCCATACTTTATCAAACGCCTGAGAAAAATCAATAAAGAGAGCAGAACAATACTTCTTTTCTTAAAATGTTCTTCTTACAACTTGGACCAGTCTATGCGTTTGTTCAATGGTGCTATGCTGACTTCTAAAGCCAAATTGATGGTCCGGGATGCACCCATTATCAGTTAAAATTTTGGACAATTTAGTCATGAGCAGCTTTTCGAAAAGCTTTGAGATTGTAGATAGTAAGCTTATAGGCCTATATGATTCAGTCTTGGTAAAATCTTTGCCCGCCTTTGGAATCATTTTGATCTTGGCAAGTTTCCAGTTATGTGGAAAATACTGGATTCTGAAAATAGTATTAAAAATAAATAGCAGGATTCTTATTGCAATATGAGGCAAGTTCATGAGCATTTTGTTACTAATGCCATCAATACCTGGAGCTTTCTTCGGGTTGAGTTCAGCAGTTACTTTTTGTACTTCACGCATCTTAAACCTTAAGGGACGAGGGGGTAGAGAATCTACACTCGGTAAATCAGCAGCACCCGTACATGAATTGGGAGTGAATACAGATTTTAAATGCTCAGAAAATGAGTTACATTTCTCACTATCGCTTCTTGCCCAGCCTCCGGTCGCAGTATGCAGTGGTGATTTAAGATCAACGGGTCTTTTAAGATTTCTAGTAGCGCGCCATAAAGAGTAATTAGATGCGGACGTTACATCAAGACCTTCTAAATACTTTTCCAGTAGTGCAGTTTTTTCCGACGATAGCAACTCTTTGAGTCGTTTAGTACATTCTTTAAGTCTGATTTTATTTAGGGGTGATCTGTGTTGTTGCCATTCTCTTCTAGCTCTCCTTTTTTCCCATACAAGACGTTCAATTTCCGTAGAATAAATTCTGTTGAAGCCGGTCTGCAGATAGGAGGTAGTGGCGTGTTCAGCAGCCTGTTTAATATTTTCGTTAAGATTTCCAATGTTAAATTCAATATCATCGCATGATCTGAGCTGAATGTTTTCTACACAGTGACTACTAAGATATTTTTTGAATGCCAGCCAGTTGATTCCATTAATGATCTTCACATATGAGTTACTTAAATCACTCCTTAGTGGGTTGAAAATTGTAACTATTGTTGGAGAGCGATCGGAGGACAGATCTAGAGAGGCCTCTACGTGAATTAAGTCCGTATGAAAATTTTTCGTGACGGCAAAATCTATAACATCTGGAATTTTTTTACGTCAGTAGGCCAGTAAGTAGGCTCCCCACTCGAAATGACATCTAAGCCCATTTTTGAAATTGTATTGAACAAAGCTCGACCTCTAGGTGTAAAAAGACGCGATCCCCAGTACGTATGTTTTGCATTGTAGTCACCAGCTGCGACGAAACAAGATCCAAGCGATTTGTAGAACTTCTCATACTGATCTTCGGTAACTGAAAATCTAGGAGGTGAGTAAATTGATGATATCACGAAATTCGCACAAAAATTTTCTACGAAAATATTCGTTACTTGCAAATATTCTTCACTAACGTTATCAAGGACATAGTGCTTGAGTCTTGACTTAAGTAGAATTGCTGATCCACCGCATTCTCTCCCTATCGGGTCCTTTGTATCATATAAGGTGTAACCATTTATTTTAAATAAGTTTCTTGAGGTCAAATGAGTCTCAGAAACCAACATTATATCAATATTTTTTTCCATGAGGAAGTGCTCAAGTTTATTTTTATGTTGGCGAATGCCGTTTGCGTTCCAGAAACACATTTTTAACGTGTTCATGGTTTATTAACTAATGCTTGAAGCATTGTATTCTGCATTTGCACACTCAAAATATTCCATGCTTAAAAATACGAAATATTTTTTCGTAAAATAATTTTTGTGCAATAAACGAAAATTTTTTATATTTTACGAAAATATTTGTGGCTTATGCAGGAAAACAGATTTTGTAATTTTAAGAATTTCGTTAATAGTACCATATTTTTCGTTTATTTGATTGAATTTAGTATAAAATAAAACATTTTTATAAAATTGGAAATGTTTTGTTAACATTTTGTTTACAGTACAAAATTATTCTTAAATTTAAACAAGTTTCGTGAATTTTACGAAAAAAAAAATTTGAAATATAAAATAAAAACTGTTGTTTTGTTTTAGTTTTTGAAATTTTTCCCATTTACTTTCCTGTCGTTGTATATATTCCATACAAAATTATTCAACAAATTTCAATTAAAATAAAAAATTATAATAAAAAATAGTTTTCGGCTTATGCTAGGAAGACAACTGGAACGAATGACAAATCTCGTCTACGGCACACCAACGACGAATAAGAAGCGGATCTTATAATTGGATAATTGGTTGTTGTTTGTGCAAAGAGAGAGATATAATTGTTTTTTCGTCGTACATCGGCGGAAGAAATAGAAATAAATCTATCGCAGAGCTCGTCAGGCACGACAAATTTCGTTCGATGGCGGTGTTACATACATATGTATGTATGTTAATTTTCATATGAATAAATGTCTTTTCGTTCTATGACGAAAGTTCGCACAAAAAATTCGTTGTTCGTCTCAGTTGTGTTCCCAGTTTGATTCGTGACTTTTATGTATGTATGTACATATGTATGTATGTATGTACGAGTATGTGTATGTGATGTATGAGGAATACAGATGCTGTAACAATTCCCCTTAAATTACCTTTTTCTTTTCATAATTATTACAACCTCCAATTCCAAGAATTACAGAGTATACTACAAAATTATTTCCCAAATGTTAGAAAATATAATTTTTGTAGATTTTATTTTTTTCAGGTTTTAATTTTACACAAAGTTTCGTATATTACACAAAATGTATTTTCATGATTCACGAATTTCTTTTGTAATATAATCATGGTTTTTCGTGAACTTACGGAAAAAATTTGTAAAAATACAAAATTTTGTTATTTACAGACAAAAAGTATTTCGTAAAATAAACAAAAATAATTTCTACTATGTACGAAGCATTTCGTACCGCAAGAACAACGAATACTTTCGTAAAATGAACCACATTTTTCGTTTATTTTACCTATGAAATATTTTGAGTGCAGCATTTCTTGCATCATACTTGTCATATTTGTAGTAAAGTTGTTTATAGTTAGCACCAGATTCTCAATAGTAGCTTCAAGGCGACTAAAGCTAAGGCTTGAGTTTGAATTCGTTGAATTATTTGGCGGTGGAACATTTTGTGTGTGAACTGAACTAGTATTAGCAGCATCAGCATACGATACACGTGAAGTAACTGGTTGGCTCATTTGAGCAAAAGTAGCGGAGTTCGCGTTTACTAGTTGATGTGGAGTTAATTTGGGTTTTTGACCCATAGCCTGTTTAACGAAAGAATATACAGGGCACCCTCTATAGTTAGCTGTGTAATTACCTCCACAATTACTACATTTTTTTTTCTGCTTGATCTTTTGGCTTAGTGCAGCTAGCAGTACCATGCAATTCACCGCAGATTACACACACTGTAGGTAACTTGCAGTAAGTTTTCGTATGGCCATATTCTTGGCAATTATGGCACTGTACGGGACCTGAACGCTTACGTGGCTCTTCAACTGTTATTTTTCGATGTAAGAGATACTTCACGCTATAAATTGAATGGGTTTCATTTTTTTTCAATTGCATGTCATTCGGCTCCAGTTCAACCCGAAATAGGGGTTGGGAGACCTTTTCTCTATTAATTATGTTGTTAAAATTTTTTACCTTAAATCCTTGGTCGACAAGTGCACATTTTACTTCTTCGAGTTCAACATATGAATCTATGCCCTTTAATACTATCTTTAGGCCTTTAGCACTCTTAAGTTGATATGTGTAAAATTTGTTTTATTTATTTCGAATTCACTAAAAAAATTCGGAAATCTTTTTCATTATATATTTGGACTTTAGTTTCATCAATATTACCTCGTTTAATTGGAATGATGTGAAAAGTATTTTCACCAATGGTCGACAGTAGTTTTTTATAAGCGCGTTAGAATTTTTTCCTCTCAGATAAATAGGTGTTGGCTTAAAAGACTTTTGCGATGATGTAGAGGGCTTGTCGTCGGTGTCTTGCAATAATGAAAAACGATTTTGACGATTGGTAGATGATGCGGTTTTATCCCCAGACATCTTTGGAGCAGAGGAAATTTTTGAAGAATTTGGGCTTCGTCCACGCCTTACCACGGTTATATATCTGTCCATTCCCACTTGTACCTTGGGTTTTGAGCTACTGTTATCTGTAGTGATAACTTTTTTTAATGATGAACACGAGCCCGATGCAGATGATATCGCAGACTGAAATGAAGAAGTATTAGGCAATGGTAATGTTAACGATTCACTAGTTGGCATTGGACAAAGGGAAGTTGATCGATGACGAAAAAGTGGCTTTTCCGTTAGAAAAAGACTCATAAGGTTTATTATTTATATTGTTTTCATTAAGAGTTTCAGAACTCACAGTAAAATAAGCATTTCTGCCGTTAGAACTCACTTCAAAATTTTTTCCTTTGAGGTACTCATACAGAGTATTTTTCACGAGTACTTTGTTTGTGTTTACGGTTTTTTTTGTCCTTGTTATTTCTGGCTATGTAAAAATATTAGTAAAGCCAATAAGCTTATTTATCAAGGTGAATATGTATTACGAATATTTTCTGTATGATTTTTGATTTTGTTGTTTTTTTTATTTGTTTCGTATGTATGTATGTAAAAAAATCCGCTTTAACGTCTCTTCACTATGAAGGTTCAACGAAAACAGAACATAATCACAATTTTTATTTTATTTATGCTGTCACTTAGAATTACTTAAATTTTTTTTTTGGATTTTCACAAGTTGAACCGTAACAGAACAGAACGAAACCGAAAAACTAACGACTTGTGTAAGATTTCTAAAAGCAAAAAATAGTCAGCTGATTCGTAACAGAACAGAAAATAAAACCTAATCCTGCCACAAGTTAGAACTTTTACTTGCAAATAAAACGTGTGAATAAACTTAGTATATGAGTTCTCATAAAATGAATATTTGTGTACTTTTTATACATGAGATATTTTTTTATTCTTTGTTTTTAATAAAAATAGGTTAATAAATATGTTTGTTTCTTAAATATTCCTTGATTTTAAAGTTACTCCGTTTTTTTCTTAGACATCATCTTTTTATGCTACTTTTTTTAATCCCCTTTTTGTGCCCCTTTTTGAAACTTTTCAACGGTAACGTTGTTTAAGATACGTGAACTACAAAAAATAATTGCTGAACTCAATCAAAGCTCCAGGTATTGATGGCATTAGTAACAAGATGTTGATGAACTTGCCTCATATTGCAACAAGAATCCTGCTATTTATTTTTAATGCCATTTTAAGAATGCAATATTTTCCACATAACTGGAAACTTGCCAAGATCAAAATGGTTCCAAAGCCGGCTAAAGATCTTACCAAGGCTGAGTCATATAGGCCTATAAGCTTACTATCAACAATCTCAAAGCTTTTCGAAAAGCTGCTCATGACTAAATTGTTCAAAAATTTAGCTGATAACACTATGCAACAAATGGAAAAAAAATTTCTGACAATGGATCACCACTATTTTTTTTTCATGTGCTATGGTCACCTAACTACAAAAATCATCATTATTTCAGATTCTAAGGATAAGTTTTTTTAGAATTTTTTTTTTCTAAAATATGAGATTTTTGAAAAGGTTAGTGTATTCATCGTACCATAATTTTGAAACAACGTACTCGATTTTATTATGCGGTATGAATACAAATTTTAAATTATGCCAGCTTTAAAATGTTTTTACTTTAATTTTTTGTATAACTATAATTTATGTAGTTATTGAGAAAAAAGTCTGAAAAAAATTTTTTTTTTCAAAAAATTATAACATATTTTATTTTAAAAATTTCACGAAAAATAAAAAACGGCAAAAATTTACCAGTATTATTATTTAATCATAAAGCTACATATAATACAAATAAAATGCGCCCTCATTTATAAAAATAGATTCGTAAATGATTATTTTATTCGCTATAAAGCAAAAGTACCAAGTTTTAGTGGAAAAACTTTTTCTTTTGTCATTACCAAGTCAGTAACATGGTTTAATCGGATTAGCCTGTAATAATTGTGTGTATATATGTAAATATATGTATATGTGTGAGTAAAATATCGCCAAAACTACCACAAATCTGGTTTCAAACAAACACAAGAATTTTATTTATTCTCGATAAAGCAGAATAATATAATATACCTGGTTTTGGTCAAAAATCGTTTATTTATTGGCGAAAATTGGAACAACTGTTAATGAGATCAACTTGTGGTCGGTTAGCATATTTTATTAAATAAAGTAAACAAAGTAAACAAGTTATGTTTTAAATAAACAAAGCTACCAGCTGTGGAGAGAAACATTGGAGCACGCATCTGTTGGTTTCGGAAAACATATGCAGTGGTCCTACCCGACCATTTTGAGTACCTCAAAAAATATAATTAAATGAAATATGAAGTAGGTATAATTAAATCAATTTTTTATTCAATGCTAATTTCAGGTGTCAACATGTCACTTAAAATACATTTCCTACATTCGCATTTGGAGTTTTTTCCGGAAAATCTTGGTGCCGTAAGCGACGAGCACGGTTAACGATTCCACCAGCAACTTAAGACTATGGAGCAACGTTATCAGGGACTATGGAATGAAAATATTGGTTTCTTATAAGAGAATCGAAGCTTAAAAATCATAGAAGCCAAACCAAAAGTCGAAATAAATTTTAGATCACACCTGGTAGCCTTGTTTATTCAAAACATAACTTGTTTACTTTGTTTACTTTATTTAATAAAATATGCTAACCGACCACACGTTAATTTCATTAACTGTTGTTCCAATATTCGCCAATAAATAAAAGATTTTTGACCAAAACCAGGTATATATTATTCTGCTTTATCGAAAATAAATAAAATTCTTGTGCTTGTTTGAAACCACGTTTATGGTATTTTTGGCGATATTTTAATCACACATATACACATATTTATATTCACACAATTATTACAGGCTAATCCGATTAAACGGTGTTACTAACTTGGTAATGACAAAAGAAAAAGTTTTTGCAAAAAAACTAGGTACTTTTGCTTTATAGCGAATAAAATAATCATTTACCCATCGATTTTCATAAATGAGGGCTAATTTTATTTGTATTATATGTATCTTTATGAATAAATAATAAACCTAGTAAAAATATGCCCTTTTTTATTTTTCGTGAAATTTTTAAAATAAAAAATTTTATAATTTTTTCGAAAAAAAATATTTTTTTCAGACTTTTTTCTCAATAACTCCAGAAATAATAGTTATACAAAAAATAATCTTATAGAACATTTTAAAGCAGGAATAATTTAAAATTTGTATACATATCGCATAATAAAATCGAGTACGTTGTTTCAAAATTATGGCACGATGAATACACTAACCTTTTCAAAAATCTCATATTTTAGAAAAAAATTCCAAAAAAAAAAATTATTCATAGAATCTGAAATAATGATGATTTTTGTAGTTAGGTGACCATAGCATAGTGTTGTTGCATAGTGCAATAAGTTTTCAAATCTTAAATCTAAAATATAATTATTAGGCCCGACCAGTGTCGGAGATAAACTAAGTGATAGTTATAAATAATACATAAGTAGTGGTAATCAAAAGGAAAAAAGTAGTTTCAAGCAGTCCTATCTGGAGTGTTGAGTATATGGGCACTTCTGTCCCTCTTTTTAGGCGGATGTGTCCAGTAAAATTAAAGATGTTACGAACAGTGGGATTAGGATGTGACTCGAGTTTAGTTAAGTATTTGCCTGCGTATCTTGCAATTTCTTCAGTCACTAGTGGCATTTTAAATCACGATGTATATTTGAGTTTTTAATGTACCATGGAGCCGATGATAGTAACCGTAAAATTTTGTTTTGTCTTTATTGGATACTTAAGTTTCATTTGAGTGAGCTTAGAGTCAATATGATTTTTCGTGCATACTCATATAGGCGGTATCATCATGTAGAGGTGTGGATATTATTACTCACAGGCAGATCACGTACATATTAAACACAAGACTGGCGCCAGAATACTACTTTGTGGTACACCGGAAGATATAGATTGGTGCAAACTCTTGAATCTCCTTCCAGAACAATGAACTTCCTACCAATAGTATAACTTTTCAAAAAAAAATTTATGTTTATTGGCAGATATGTCTTCAGTTTTGAAAATAGGCCTTCGTGCCATACTTTATCAAGTGCCTGAGAAACATCAATAAAAAGGGCAGAACAATACTTCTTTTCTTCAAATGTTCTCTTTGTAACTTGAACCAATCTAAGCGTTTGCTCAATAGTGCTATGCTGACTTCTATAACCAAATTGATGGTCCGCGATGCACCCATTATCAGCTAAAATTTTGGACAATTTTTTCATGAGCAGCTTTTCGAAAAGCTTTGAGAATGTTGGTAGTAAGCTTATAGGCCTATATGACTCAGCTTTGGTAAGATCTTTTCCTGGCTCCGGAATCATTTTTATCTTGGCAAATCTCCAGTTATGCACAGAGAAAACAGTGCACACTAAATACCTCATACAATAGAACAAAATTAATAAGTAACCTCTATGGTTTTTTTTCAATACGGAAATCTTATTAATTTCATAGAGAACACCTTTTTGAAAAAATCAAGAAGAAATCTTGTAGTTTTTATGAGGTTATATTATTGATTTTTTTAATAAGGTTTTCTTCTTGATTTTATGAGGCAACCTCATGAAAAGAAAAAAAACTTATGTCTTTATTATTTATTAGATGTTAATTATTTATACATACTTACATACATACATAAATATTATATTGTATTCTTAATTAACTAACTCACCATACATACATATTATTACTTGAAAGGAGACAGGTATTGAACCAGCAAACTTCTGACTGATAGACAAACACTCTAACCAATATGTTTACAAGCAGTCTAAATAACCATTGAAATAATTGTGCAAATATCCGTATACAAAAACGGAAAAGATCATGAAAAAAATTGTCTGTATGTCTATTTATAGATATGAAATATCAAGACACTTCATAAAATCAAGAAGATTTCCTTATTAAAAAAACCAATAAAATGCTTTACACATAACCACCAACCTAATAAAATCAAGAAGAAAACCTTATTGGAAAAATCAATAAGATATCCTTCTAAAATCAAGAAGAAAACCTTTTTGAAAAAATCAATAAGGCAGCCCCATAAAATCAATAAGATATCCCTATAGTTTACAATTTATAAGAAAACCTCATAGAATCAAGAAGTTTTTCTCTATGGATTGTTTTATTGGTGCCAAAAATAACGGAAATTAAGTAACACAAATTGTGAATAATAAGATTTCTTCTTTATTTTATGTGGGTTTCATCTTGATAAAATTAATAAGATTTACCACATAAAAAAAATAAGGAATCTCTATGAAAAAATCTTCGCTTCTTTCTGCTGGAATACCCCTTAGCCAAAAACGTTTCATAGAGAAAATCTTCTTGATTCTGTGAAACAGTTTTTTTTCTGAATAAGAATTACAAGTACATGTGTTTGGCGTAAATACGGATTTTAAGTGCTCAGCAAATATTTTAAATTTTTTCGTATCGCTTCTTGCCCAACCTCCGATAGATATGTGCGGAGGTGGCTTAAACATACCGGGTGTTTTAAGCTTTTCAGCAGCGCGCCACAAAGAGTTATTAGATGCTGGTATGACATCAAGACCTTCCAGATAATTTTTAAGAGATGCAGTTTTTTCAGATGCAAGCAACTCTTGGAGTCGTTTAGTGCACTCTTTAGATCTGAAATTATGTTGAGGTGATCTGTTCTAGTGCCATTCCCTTCTGGCTCTTCTATTTTCACATACGAGACGTTGTCTATCCATAGAATAAATTCTTTTAAACCCAGTCTGCGGATGGGAGGTAGTGGCATGTTCAGCAGCCTGTTTAGTATTTTCGGTAAGATTGGCAATGCTAGATTCAATATCATTGGGTCTTCTTAGCGTAATATTTTCCGTGCAATTACAACTAACATATTTTTTGAATCCCAGCCAATTAACACGATTGATCATCTTCACATATGAGTGAGGTAAAGCACTTCTCAGTGTGCTACAGATTGTAACAATAGTGGGAGAGTGATCGGACGAGAGATCTAGGGAAGCTTAAACGTGAAATAATCCCTAGAAATATTTTTCATGATTGTCAGTAGGCCAGTAAGTGGGCCACACTCGAAAAAACGTCCGAGCCCATTTTTTAAATTGTGCTAAACAACACTCGATCTCTGGCGGTGATAAGACGCGAACCTCAGAAAGTATGTATATATGTATTTGCATTTAATTACTCGACCTTATTTTTAATATGAATTTGTGTGGTTTTATAGATATTTTATCTATTCAGGCCTTCAAGATCATTCAATTTCTTTAAAATGTAATAAAAGACGTATTTTTATTTCATTTTTAATGTATCCGACGTTTCGTTGGGATTTTCCAACATCTTCAGGGATAATTATTTTTATTGAAATCTGGTAACATTGGTAATATATAAAAAGAGCGACTTTATTATATGTATGTACATGCATATGTATGTAATTACAATTAATGATAATAGAGCATAAGCATTGACTTACATATTTTATCTTTTATTCCAATTTACTTTTAAGTTTTTGCGATGTATTTTGAAGAGACATAAAATGTACAACATAAAACACATAACGTAAAAAATAATTGCAAATATAAATAAAATAAAAATAAAATATCACAGCCTTTTCTTAACTTCTAATATCACAGTTGGAATTACACTAAAGTCTAAACTAATACAATGTTATAGCTGGCATTGGTGTTGTCTTTATCTGTTTTACTATTCATTGATATGTCCATTTTTTGTTTTATACTTAAGCTTTCCAAAGCATAACGTTTATTGTACCTTCTTTCTCTGTGAAGTATTTTGAAGTTTTCTAGGTCACGTGTATGTAAGTTGTCAATGCAGTGTTGAGATAATGCAGTAGAATGTTGGCTCTTTTTGATATCTGTGTCGTGTTTAGCAATTCTTACTGCCAAATTTCTTTTTGTTGTCCCGATGTACACTTGTTTACAGCTTTCATTTGTCCCCCCATTACATTTAATTTCGTATACTACGTTGCTTTGATCCTTTTTGTTTATTTTTGATTTGAGATTTGTGTAGAGTGTATTTGTTGTTTTGTTTGATTTATGTGCAACTGTAATTCCTTCTTCTTTGATAATTTGTTTTATGTGGGTGGTTTCGGTTAATTTAGGTATATATGATAAGCTTAAATATTTTGTGTTGCCAGATGTTTTTTCATTGTTTTCAGTTTTATGGTTTATTGATTTGTATATTAAATTATTTATCAAATTTATTGGATAATTGTTATTTTTCATTATATCTTTGATTATTTTAATATTTTTAAATTTGTATTTGTCGTGGCTTAGGTGTAAAGCGTTATTAATGAAATTATAAATTGTATTTATCTTCTGATTTACTGGTTGTGTTGAGTTGTAATTTATGATTCTGCCGGATGCTATCGATTTCATATACCAATCTGTTATAATTTTGTCTCTTTGCCTAATAATATAAAGTATGTTTTGTATTGTAGTCGCCAGCTGCTACGAAACAAGGGACAAGCGATTTGTATAAATCCTCGTATTTATCCTCACTAATTGCGAATCTGGGAGGGGAGTAACTTGATGATATCACAAAATTTGTGCAAAAATTTTCGACACAAATATTCGTTGCTTGTAGATGTTCTTCACAAATGTTGCCAATAATATAATGCTTGAGTCTGGACTTTAGTAGAACTGCTGATACACCGCAAGCTCTTCCTCTTCGGTCCTTTGAATCATATAAGGTGTAGCCATTAACTTTGAATATACTTCTTGGAGTCAAATGAGTCTCAGAAACCAACAATATATCAATATATTTTTCCGTGAGGAACGGTTCAAGTTAATTTTTGTGTTAGCGAATGCCTTCCAGAAACATATTTTTAACGTGTTCATGGCTTGTTAACTAATCCTTGAAGCAGGGTATTCTGCATTCTCAGCATTTCTTGCATCATGCTATTCATATTTGTTGTAAAGTTGTTGATAGTTTGCACCAGATTATCAATAGTAGCTTCAAGGCGATTAAAATTAAAGCTTGCGTCAGTATTTTTTGAATTATTTGGCGGGGAAACATTTTGTGTGAGAATTGAATTTGTGGCTTCAAGGCTTCTCTGCGCGGGAATAGAAGTTGTCTTGGCAGCATCGGCATACGATACACGGGAAGTAACTGGTTGGCTCGTTTGTGCAAAAGTGGCGGAGGAAGCGTTATTTGTTTGAACTGGAGCTAATTTAATTTTGCAATATAGCATGCTTGGCGAAAGAGTACACAGGACAGCCTCTGTAGTTAGCGGTGTGATTACCTCCACAATAACTGCATTTTTTCTGCTTGATCTTTTGTTTTAGTACAACTAGCAGTACCGTGCAATTCACCGCAGATAACACACACTGTAGGTAAATTGCTGTAATTTGTATGGCCATATTCTTGGCAGTTATGGCACTGCACGGGACCTGAACGCTTATGTGGCTCTTCAACTGATATTTTTCGGTATAAAAGGTATTTTAGGCTATAAATTGGATGAGTCTCATTTTTTTTAACTGTATATCATTCCAGTTCAACACGAAATAGGGGTTGGGGTACCTTTTCTTTTTTTATTTTGTGAGATACATTTTTTACCTTAAATGCCTCGAGGACAAGTTCAGCTTTTATTTCTTCGGGAACAACATAAGAATCTATGCCCTTCAATACGATCTGCAGGCCTTTAGCGCTCTTAAGCTGGTATGTGTAGAAGCTTGTTTTATTTTTTTCAAATTCAGAAACCATTTTCCGGAAATCTTTTTTGTCATAAATTTGAATTTTCGTTTCATCGATGTTGCCACGTTTTATTGGAATAATGTGAAATTTATTCTCACCAATGACCGAAATTAATTTTTTAATAAGGGCATTTGAATTTTTTTCTCTCAAATAGATTGGTGGAGGCTTGGAAGTTTTATTCGAGGATACATCGGGTTTGTCGTTGTCATCTTGCAAAATTTTAAAGCGGTTCTGACGATTAGTTGAGGCTGCGCTGTTATCCCTAGACATCTTTGGAGCAAAAATTTACCAGTTTTATTGTTTAATCATAAAGCTACATATAATACAAATAAAATGAGCCTTCATTTATGAAAATCGATTGGTAAATGATTATTTTATTCGCTATAAAGCAAAAGTACCTAGTTTTAGTGGAAAAACTTTTTCTTTTGTCATTACCAAGTTAGTAACATGGTTTAATCGGATTAGCCTGTAATAATTGTTTATATATATGTAAATATATGTATATGTGTGACTAAAATATCGCCAAAACTACCATAAATCTGGTTTCAAACAAACACAAGAATTTTATTTATTCTCGATAAAGCAGAATAATATAATATACCTGGTTTTGGTCAAAAATCGTTTATTTATTGGCGAAAATTCGAACAACAGTTAATGAGATCAACTTGTGGTCGGTTAGCATATTTTATTAAATAAAGTAAACAAAGTAAACAAGTTATATTTTAAATAAACAAAGCTACCAGCTGTGGAGAAAAACATTGGAGCACGCATCTGATGGTTTCGGAAAACATATGCAGTGGTCCTACCCGACCATTTTGAGTACCTCAAAAAAATTTAATTAAATGAAATATGAAGTAGGTATAATTAAATCAATTTTTTATTCAATGCTAATTTCAGGTGTCAACATGTCACTTAAAATACATTTCCTACATTCGCATTTGGAGTTTTTTCCGGAAAATCTTGGTGCCGTAAGCGACGAGCACGGTTAACGATTCCACCAGCAACTTAAGACTATGGAGCAACGTTATCAGGGACTATGGAATGAAAATATTGGTTTCTTATAAGAGAATCGAAGCTTAAAAATCATAGAAGCCAAACCAAAAGTCGAAATAAATTTTAGATCACACCTGGTAGCCTTGTTTATTCAAAACATAACTTGTTTACTTTGTTTACTTTATTTAATAAAATATGCTAACCGACCACACGTTAATTTCATTAACTGTTGTTCCAATTTTCGCCAATAAATAAAAGATTTTTGACCAAAACCAGGTATATATTATTCTGCTTTATCGAAAATAAATAAAATTCTTGTGCTTGTTTGAAACCACGTTTATGGTATTTTTGGCGATATTTTAATCACACATATACACATATTTATATTCACACAATTATTACAGGCTAATCCGATTAAACGATGTTACTAACTTGGTAAGGACAAAAGAAAAAGTTTTTGCAAAAAAACTAGGTACTTTTGCTTTATAGCGAATAAAATAATCATTTACCCATCGATTTTCACAAATGAGGGCTAATTTTATTTGTATTATATGTAGCTTTATGAATAAATAATAAGACTAGTAAATATATGCCGTTTTTTATTTTTCGTGAAATTTTTAAAATAAAAAATTTTATAATTTTTTCGAAAAAAATATTTTTTTTCAGACTTTTTTCTGAATAACTCCAGAAATAATAGTTATACAAAAAATAATATTAGAACATTTTAAAGCAGGCATAATTTAAATTTTGTATACATATCTCATAATAAAATCGAGTACGTTGTTTCAAAATTATGGTACGATGAATACACTAACCTTTTCAAAAATCTCATATTTTCGAGAAAAAAATTCCAAAAAAAAACTTATGCATAGAATCTGAAATAATGATGATTTTTGTAGTTAGGTGACCATAGCATATCAAAAAAAAAAAAAAAATAGTGATGATCCATGGTCAGAAAATGTTTTTCTATTTGTTGTATAGTGCAATAAGTTTTCAAATCTTAAATCTAAAATATAATTATTAGGCCCGACCAGTGTCGGAGATAAACTAAGTGATAGTTATAAATAATACATAAGTAGTGGTAATCAAAAGGAAAAAAGTAGTTTCAAGCAGTCCTATCTGGAGTGTTGAGTATATGGGCACTTCTGTCCCTCTTTTTAGGCGGATGTGTCCAGTAAAATTAAAGATGTTACGAACAAGGGGATTAGGATGTGACTCAAGTTTAGTTAAGTATTTGCCTGCGTATCTTGCAATTTCTTCAGTCACTAGTGGCATTTTAAATCACGATGTATATTTGAGTTTTTAATATACCATGGAGCCGATGACAGTAACCGTAAAATTTTGTTTTGCCTTTATTGGATACTTAAGTTTCATTTGAGTGAGCTTAGAGTCAATATGATTTTTCGAGCATACTCATATAGGCGGTATCATCATGTAGAGGTGTGGATATTATTATTCACAGGCAAATCACGTACATATTAAACACAAGACTGGCGCCAGAATACTACCCTGTGGTACACTGGAAGATATAGATTGGGGCAAACTCTTGAGTCTCCTTCCAGAACTTTCCAAAAAAAAAAAATTATGTTTATTGGCAGATATGTCTTCAATTTTGCAAATAGGCCTTCGTGCCATACTTTATCAAGTGCCTTAGAAACATCAATAAAAAGTGCAGAACAATACTTCTTTTCTTCAAATGTTCTCTTTGTAACTTGAAACAATCTAAGCGTTTGCTCAATAGTGCTATGCTGACTTCTATAACCAAATTGATGGTCCGCGATGCACCCATTATCAGCTAAAATTTTGGACAATTTTTTCATGAGCAGCTTTTCGAAAAGCTTTGAGAATGTTGGTAGTAAGCTTATAGGCCTATATGACTCAGCTTTGGTAAGATCTTTTCCTGGCTCCGGAATCATTTTTATCTTGGCAAATCTCCAGTTATGCACAGAGAAAACAGTGCATACTAAATACCTCATACAATAGAACAAAATTAATAAGTAACCTCTATGGTTTTTTTTCAATACGGAAATCTTATTAATTTCATAGAGAACACCTTTTTGAAAAAATCAAGAAGAAATCTTGTAGTTTTTATGAGGTTATATTATTGATTTTTTTAATAAGGTTTTCTTCTTGATTTTATGAGGCAACCTCATAAAAAGAAAAAAAACTTATGTCTTTATTATTTATTAGATGTTAATTATTTATACATACTTACATACATACATAAATATTATATTGTATTCTTAATTAACTAACTCACCATACATACATATTATTACTTGAAAGGAGACAGGTATTGAACCAGCAAACTTCTGACTGATAGACAAACACTCTAACCAATATGTTTACAAGCAGTCTAAATAACCATTGAAATAATTGTGCAAATATCCGTATACAAAAACGGAAAAGATCATGAAAAAAATTGTCTGTATGTCTATTTATAGATATGAAATATCAAGACACTTCATAAAATCAAGAAGATTTCCTTATTAAAAAAACCAATAAAATGCTTTACACATAACCACCAACCTAATAAAATCAAGAAGAAAACCTTATTGGAAAAATCAATAAGATATCCTTCTAAAATCAAGAAGAAAACCTTTTTGAAAAAATCAATAAGGCAGCCCCATAAAATCAATAAGAAATCCCTATAGTTTACAATTTATAAGAAAACCTCATAGAATCAAGAAGTTTTTCTCTATGGATTGTTTTATTGGTGCCAAAAATAACGGAAATTAAGTAACACAAATTGTGAATAATAAGATTTCTTCTTTATTTTATGTGGGTTTCATCTTGATAAAATTAATAAGATTTACCACATAAAAAAAATAAGGAATCTCTATGAAAAAATCTTCGCTTCTTTCTGCTGGAATACCCCTTAGCCAAAAACGTTTCATAGAGAAAATCTTCTTGATTCTGTGAAGCAGTTTTTTTTCTGAATAAGAATTACAAGTACATGTGTTTGGCGTAAATACGGATTTTAAGTGCTCAGCAAATATTTTAAATTTTTTCGTATCGCTTCTTGCCCAACCTCCGATAGATATGTGCGGAGGTGGCTTAAACATACCGGATGTTTTAAGCTTTTCAGCAGCGCGCCACAAAGATTTATTAGATGCTGGTATGACATCAAGACCTTCCAGATAATTTTTAAGAGATGCAGTTTTTTCAGATGCAAGCAACTCTTGGAGTCGTTTAGTGCACTCTTTAGATCTGAAATTATGTTGAGGTGATCTGTTCTAGTGCCATTCCCTTCTGGCTCTTCTATTTTCACATACGAGACGTTGTCTATCCATAGAATAAATTCTTTTAAACCCAGTCTGCGGATGGGAGGTAGTGGCATGTTCAGCAGCCTGTTTAGTATTTTCGGTAAGATTGGCAATGCTAGATTCAATATCATTGGGTCTTCTTAGCGTAATATTTTCCGTGCAATTACAACTAACATATTTTTTGAATCCCAGCCAATTAACACGATTGATCATCTTCACATATGAGTGAGGTAAAGCACTTCTCAGTGTGCTACAGATTGTAACAATAGTGGGAGAGTGATCGGACGAGAGATCTAGGGAAGCTTAAACGTGAAATAATCTCTAGAAATATTTTTCATGACTGTCAGTAGGCCAGTAATTTAGCCCCCACTCGAAATAACGTCCGAGCCCATTTTTGAAATTGTGCTGAACAACACTCGATCTCTGGGAGTGATAAGACGCGAAACTCAGAAAGTATGTTTTGTATTGTAGTCGCCAGCTACTACGAAACAAGGGATAAGAGATTTGTAGAAATCCTCGTATTGATCTTCAGTAATTGTGAACCTGGGAGGGGAGTAACTTGATGATATCACAAAATTTGTGCAAAAATTTTCGATACAAATATTCGTTGCTTGTAGATGTTCTTCACAAATGTTGCCAATAATATAATGCTTGAGTCTGGACTTTAGTAGAACTGCTGATACACCGCAAGCTCTTCCTCTTCGGCCCTTTGAATCATATAAGGTGTAGCCATTAACTTTGAATATACTTCTTGGAGTCAAATGAGTCTCAGAAACCAACAATATATCAATATATTTTTCCGTGAGGAACGGTTCAAGTTAATTTTTGTGTTAGCGAATGCCTTCCAGAAACATATTTTTAACGTGTTCATGGCTTGTTAACTAATCCTTGAAGCAGGGTATTCTGCATTCTCAGCATTTCTTGCATCATGCTATTCATATTTGTTGTAAAGTTGTTGATAGTTTGCACCAGATTATCAATAGTAGCTTCAAGGCGATTAAAATTAAAGCTTGCGTCAGTATTTTTTGAATTATTTGGCGGGGAAACATTTTGTGTGGGAATTGAATTTGTGGCTTCAAGGCTTCTCTGCGCGGGAACAGAAGTTGTCTTGGCAGCATCGACATACGATACACGGGAAGTAACTGGTTGGCTCGTTTGTACAAAAGTAGCGGAGGAAGCGTTATTTGTTTGAACTGGAGCTAATTTAATTTTGCAATATAGCATGCTTGGCGAAAGAGTACACAGGACAGCCTCTGTAGTTAGCGGTGTGATTACCTCCACAATAACTGCATTTTTTCTGCTTGATCTTTTGTTTTAGTACAACTAGCACTACCGTGCAACACACACTGTAGGTAAATTGCAGTAAGCTTTTGTATGGCCATATTCTTGGCAGTTATGGCACTGCACGGGACCTGAACGCTTATGTGGCTCTTCAACTGATATTTTTTGGTATAAAAGGTATTTTAGGCTATAAATTGGATGAGTCTCATTTTTTTCAACTGTATATCATTCCAGTTCAACACGAAATAGGGGTTGGGGTACCTTTTCTTTTTTTATTATGTGAGATACATTTTTTACCTTAAATTCCTCGAGGACAAGTGCATCTTTTATTTCTTCGGGAACAACATAAGAATCTATGCCTTGCAATACGATCTGCAGGCCTTTAGCGCTCTTAAGCTGGTATGTGTAGAAGCTTGTTTTATTTTTTTCAAATTCAGAAACCATTTTCCGGAAATCTTTTTTGTCATAAATTTGAATTTTCGTTTCATCGATGTTGCCACGTTTTATTGGAATAATGTGAAATTTATTCTCACCAATGACCGAAATTAATTTTTTAGTTTAGAGCATTTGAATTTTTTTTCTCTCAAATAGATTGGTGGTGGCTTGGATGTTTTATTCGAGGATACATCGGGTTTGTCGTTGTCATCTTGCAAAATTTTAAAGCGGTTCTGACGATTAGTTGAGGCTGCGCTGTTATCCCTAGACATCTTTGGAGCAGATGAAATTTTTGAAGAATTCGGGCTTCGCCCACGCTTTACCACGGTTATATATCTGACTATTCCGACTTGCACCTTGGGTTTTAAGCTACTGTTATCTGTAGTGATAACTTTGCTAAGTGATGAACACGAACCTGAAGGGGATGATATTACTGACTTATATGAAGAAGTACTAGGCAACTGTAATGTTAATGAATCACTACTATTTGACATTGGAAAAAGCGAAGTTGATCGCTGACGAAAAATTGGCTTTGCCTTTAAAAAAACTTTCATCAGTTTTATTATTTATATTGTTTTCATTGAGAGTTTCAGAACTCACATTAAAATAAGCATTTCTACCGTTAGAACTCACTTCAAAATTTTTTGTATTTGAGGTACTCATGTAGAGTATTCCTCAAGGGCACTTTATTTTTGTTTTTTTGTTTGCTGTTTTTTTGTTTTTGTTATTTCTACTATGTAAAAAATATTAGCAAAGCAATAAAGCTTATTTATTAAAGTCAGTATGTACTAGAATTGTGCAAAAGGTGCTTATTTGCTTAGCCTTCATGATGTACATCATTGAATTGTTTTCTCTTTTTAGTGCTCTTGATTTTATGAGAACACTAAAAATGGTATTCAATATCATAAAAAGCATGCAACAGCATTTGTTTATCTGCCAAGCGAGCCAGTTATTGTTGTGTCGAAGCACATTTCACTAGTGCACACCGAATGCCAATTCTAAAATGAGCATACAAGTGTAAAATTATGTGTCTGTGTAAAAGAAAAAACAAACAACGTAGAATGTACGTCGTGAATTATTTGAACGTGTTAGTTCGCATGCTACTGTTCTAAGCAGTGTGACCAGATCCTAAAAATGTTTGCTATTTATTCTTTTATTATATTTCCTTTGAATGAACCAATTTTTTTTTAAATTCTGGAAAACCTGCCATGAGTTTAGCATACATACTTATGTAAGTGTCAAAATTGAATGTGTTAACGAGCTTTGCTATACAGTTTCACATTAAAAACCACGCTAAAATGTACATAGTTGTTAGTTAAAAATACATTATGGGCAAATTGTTTATGTAAAATTGTATGATGGAACTCGTTAAAACCTAGTTAAATATCATCACTTACGCTAACTTTCAGTTTTTATTGTGCATAATGCACTATGCACTAATAGTTAAAAATCAATAAAAGCAAAGTAAAAATGTTAATTCGCTGTTGGTTTTTCGAAAACAAGCCTTTTTAAACATGTATTTCATTGATAAACAATATTTAAAAATTAGTTTTTATATAATAACACTAGTTTACACCGAAAATGTACATTTGATGAGTGTTGATTTTCTATATGTATTTTCTTTCGCTGAATTCCAAAATCAAGGTTAAATTTTGTTTTATGAAACAGTTTTTGAGATATTGTAATTTTTCATGAACAGACTTTTTTTTAACGATTTGTACTTTTCTTTCGGCATAGAATCACTGTAAAATATGATTTTTTTTTTAAATTTGTGCCCTATTTTCATCGATTTATTTTGAACCGCTTTATTAATTACAGATCCAATTATATATTAGTATTTATTTATCATGTCAATACATTGCATTTGAATACCAAGAACAACCGAATCGGACATTTCTAGCTCGAGATATGATTGGTCAAGTGACAAAAAGGCGAAAAAATTAAAAAATTACAATATCTCAAAAACTGTCCCATAAAACAAAATTTAACGTTAATTTTCGAATTCAGCGTATTTACGTATATCTTGTACACATACAAAGTCGCAAAACATTGTGGCCATGAGCACCAACTTTGAAACCGATTGCTTGGTTGTAGCAAGCTGTCGACAAAGTTTTGAAAGGGTATGTGTGCAATATCAATATTTTGTGCTGCTGCACTATGAAACTATACACTTTGTTCAAAGAAAAAGAAATTGACGTTTTGGAAGCCAGCCATATTTCCGTATAATTGAAAACACATAGAAAACTTGAAGAATCAATTTTTGTCACTCACATGAAAATGATTCAAAGTTACAATAACGTAAATTGTTTTCGTTTGTTATTTTAATAACGTATATATTTATTCATTTTCGAAACACAAGCTGTTCTTATGTTCTCACAAATATCTCATGGATCAAAGGTTTTGAAGCTAATGTGGTTGTTATTTTGAAAATATCGTTAAATTAAATAGGAACTGTTCGTGTATATTTCTACACACATAGTTAATGAAAATTATATACTTTGTATATTGTTACAATATTAATATGAAAAATTAAAGGGATTTAAAACTTTTATTTATTACCTACATCAATTTATAAATTTATAAGCAAACTAATCATTTCTCGTGTTACAAATACATAATAAAATGGGTTGCTCGTCAAAATTACTAATATACCGAAAGTTGCACAAATTATATTGCTAAAAATTGTGTAGATTATATAAAAAATGCTGGAAAAAGCTAAATAAATAATTGAATAAATTCAGTGAAGTGCGAATTTGACCCGCACACGTAGGGTTCCCTACGGGCACTACAATACAATACAAAATTTAGACTATATAATAAAGAGTTTTGGTTTTTTCCGTTTTTGGGTTTTTTCGCTTTTGAGCGCTTTTAACTTTTGGCGTTTTTTTAGTTTTGGCACTTTTTCCCCCAGTTTTGTAAATTTTTTCGGGTTTTGCCGTTTTTTCATTTTGGCAATTTTTTTATATGGGCAATTTTTTAGTTTTGGCGCCTTTTTCGCGTTTAGGCAATTTTTTTGGTTTTTTTTTTAAATTTGGCGATTTTTTTCATTTTGGTGAATTTTTTATTTAGGCACCTTTTTTTAGTTTTGGCGCCTTTGTCGTGTTTTGGCGATTTTTTTTCTCTTTTTGGCGTTTATTCAATTTTGCGATTTTTTTCTTTTTGGCGATTTTTTTTAGTTTTGGCGTCTTTTTCGAGTTGTAGCGATTTTTTCGGTTTTTGGTATTTTTTCATTTTGGCGATTTTTTCATTTTGTCGATTTTTTTCGGTTTGCCGATTTATTTTAATGTTAGAATTTTTTTTAATTTGGTGATTTTTTTCGTTTTAGCGATTTTTTTGTTTTGGGCGGCTTTTTTTAGTTTGGCGATTTTATAATTTTCCGATTTTTGTAGTTTTACCGTTTTTTGAAAATTTGAAGAGTTTGTCTCTTACGGTTTCCAAGATATAGCAAGTTGTCAAAATTACATAGTCAAAATCGCATTAACTGATGGACCACCCTTTAATTTAATTTTTTTTAAATTTTAGTGTAAATTGTTATAGTCTGTATAAAAATACAATAATTTTACAAATTTCAAGTGCCAATATTGTTGTTGTAGCGGACAAGGTTCCCAATTCACGTTCGTAGCTCTTACGGTTCCTGAGAAAATAGCGTGTGACGGACAGCGTAGCGAAAACAACAGGGTTCCTTTTCACCTTTGGTGTACCGAACCCTAAAAATCCTAACTAAAATCCTAATTAAAAATTTTACAGCTAAATTAAAAAAAAAATGCAAAATTTAGCTGCAAAAATGCTAAAATGGTCACGCTGGTTCTAAGTTTTATAATTTATTAATTTAAGACTAAAAAATAAAATAAATAAATAATAAAACAAAAATAATATATTTCTCAATGAATATAATTATAAAAAGTTTTATTATCACTTAATATTTTATGAAAATTTTAGTTTGTGAAATGGAGTATTGTGTACTATAAAGTGTACAATAAAAATATTGCACACTTGACACAATTGTCCATTCAACTGTTGTACAATGGTTTTGTGCGTTTTTTGTTTCGTTGTTCTCTATTTTTATTTCACACTCAATTACGATCACCACTACAAACACTCAGCGATGCCAACTATTTATAACCCAAACGCGCTACTACCCTTCTCAAAACGCGCTAAGTTACAGCATTGTCAAATATTTATAGCAAAAACGCGCTATTTTCTACGCGCTAAATTAAATTTCAATAAAAGTCGATGTATGTATGTATTAGTACTCTTATATACAATTAATTTTTCAGATTTTGCAATATTGGTTCCTCGACATTATGTTTTAATTAACTAAAATCATTTAATACAGAATCAGAATCGCCTTCACAACAATCGAAGTGCTTAGTTTTTACTTTACGCGCTAAATTAAATTTCAATAAAAGTCGATGTATGTATGTATTAGTACTATTATATACAATTAATTTTTCAGATTTTGCAATATTGGTTCCTCGACATTATCTTTTAATTAACTAAACTCATTTAATACAGAATCAGAATCGCCTTCACAATAATCGAAGTGCTTAGTTTTTACTTTTAATTTATTTGTAAAACTTTGTAACAACATATAAATTGTCGAATAGTTTTGCGATTCAAATGCTTTTTGTACTTCAACTATAATAGATGCTTTGTAGGTAATGTACATTTTTTGGGTCATTGTATGTAGTACATATTTTTATTTGTGAAATTTCAAAATATTTGTCATTACAGTATTAAAACGCGTTTTTTATTCTAACCACAGTCAAGCGAATTTTGTTTGCGACAGCTGAAACATTAACTAATTTAAAAAATTTTATCGGAGTTTGGGATATTAGAAAATTGTTAAATTTATATAAAAAAAGTTAAAAAAATATTGAACTAAAATGATATTATTGACTTTATTCAAAACGCGCTAATTTAGCGCTTTTTTTAATAAACGCATATTTAAAACGCGCTAAATCTAGCGCGAAACGCGCTAAATTGGCATCGCTGCAAACACTATTTGCTTTAAAAAAATACAATACTGTGTACTTTTTCATAGCTTCTGCTCACTTCTACTACGAATATTTTTTTGTATAATTTTTTGTTTGTTTAGTAAGTATGTTAGAAAAATTCCGCTAATCGACTGTTCGCTATGAAGGTACAATGAGAACTGTGTAGATTAATAATCCAGAAAGTATTTTTAAGTTTGGAGGACCATTCGTGAAATATTAACGGAATAATACAAAATTTGGTGTAAATTATGCAAATGCTAAATGTCACTACCCAGCTAAAAAAATTATATATGGTCCATATATTTTCAATCTATGAATGTATATAACTGTATATGAATATGTATGAAGTCATGTATGGAAATATATGGGATTATACATTGCAAAACTATTATACATGAACTAATATATGGACTAATATATGAAATGTATTACAATATATGAGCTCATATATGGAAATTTCATTATGAAGCTCTTCATATGTGGATCCATATGTAGAAATAAGATTTAATATATGGAGCCATATAAGAATGTATGCATACATGATTTCTCACATAAGATCGTTTTGCAATCAAAAAAGCTTGGTAAATGGTGAACTGGAAATCCATTAGAAAATACATACGGTTCAACGTTTAAAAAAGAAAAACTTTTGTTATAAAAAAAACCGTTCTTGTATGATTTTATACATAGTGGATCAAATAATCAAAAGGATAATCCAGTCATTAAATTTATCGAAAATAAAAGAATTCTCTAGATAAGAAACAAAGTTCATATTACTGAAAAAATTATATTGAAAACTATTATTAGCCGGATTTATTTTCTTTTATAATTAATTGCATTACTTTTTAATTTGATTTCTTAAATTAAATTTTATGTGTGAATATGATTTTTGTGTTTTTGACTCAAAATAAGGAATGAAATGACTTTTATTTCGTTTTGAATTATTTGTCCAAACAAATGTTTCATTAAAATTTAATGATTAAATACAACCTCCCTGTTCAAAATCTAAAAAAGAGTTATTTTATTAATTTAATTTATTGCTCAACAGTACGATTTTGTGAATCAAGAGAGTATGAATATGAACTTTGCATACTGTAGAGGGAATATTTACACATACATGTATGTAAAGGTATGAAAATATATAATCATATATGCCCATATACCCTAATTTTTCGGATCCCAACCATATATGGGAAATCATATATGCACCATACATACTTTTTTAGCTGGGTATATATTTAAAACTAGAGCTGTTAAGGAAAAACTGATGGCGCCATCATGATCAGGAGATAAAAATACATAATGGTTTTTTAATGTTATCTTGGGACAAAATATGCAAAAAAACTTGAACAATATACTTATTTTAAACACGGTCCAGTTCACGAACGGTTATCGCTAGACTCCTCAGATGTCGTCATTAGAAAAAACTGATCTTTGACTTGAGAGGGGTAAGAAATTCGCATTTTTCATCTCCATACAAGGTGAGTGGCTCTAATGTATATTAACTAATTTGATCAATCCTATTACTAAAATAATAGTTTGTTGGAAATTCTTGGGAAACTTTATACCGTTATGACAATATATAAAAATGAATAAATAAGTTCAAGCCGCTTTAAATAAAACTCAACTTAAAATAAAAATTACTTGTCTCTCTGACACAATCGCTCCTAAGAACCTTCTTAATTGGGAATAAAATTGATGTCTCGGTATATTGCACTTGGCATGGTTGGTGGGTTTACTTGGATTCGTCGATGTAAATGTATGCAGAACCATATTCAAATACTAGGATACAGTGATTGGTGCTGGATCCAACACAACGCATTGATATATCTGATAATATCGCTTAAACAAATCTCTGACAACTCCGAAAGGTGGTCTAGTACACGCCTGCCTAGAATCTTGTGTCACGAGGGTTGCAAAGGTGGACATTCTCAAATCTTTTTTTCATGGCAACATCGGCTATGGTTTCTTCTTGTTAATTGTACTGATTCTCTATTATTTTAACATGGCCACATTTTCCTAGGAACCTTGCAGAGGCTGAGTTGAGCCTGATCATCTAACCTAAATAGAATATTTGTGCACTGCTCAACTGGAGTAGAGGAAGTGGTATATTCTCTTAGAGATAGAATTGCTGCCTTGCTGTCAACAAAAATGACTGCACCGTACGTTCATGCCATTAAGCACTCTGGCCGCGTCCTTACATTCAAAATTTCAGCGTGAAATACACTGGCTTAGTAAGGTGACAGAAGGAGCAAGAACGTCTGAAAATACCACTTAGCCGAAACAGCAGACCATTCTTGATCCATCAGTATATACTCTGACATCGTATTCTCTTACTATTTTACATCCTTTTCCCGGATGGATTTAGGATTTTATCAAAGTCCAGATGAGGAACCATGTAATAAGAAGGCTTATTTAGTGTAAGGGGTAATTGATCTAAAATTCTGGCATCACGTTTGTCTCCATCAGCCAGATGCTCCTAATCTTGCTAAAATACTTGAGAATACCGCTAATATAAATATTTAGGTCGATTGAAATAATGTTTAGTATAGTATTGAGTCTCTGAAGGACCAGTACGTAGAACTCCTGATGCAAGCGGATCTGTGAATTCTGTTAAGTTGACTTTCTTATTATGAAAAAAAATATTCAATTGACGCAAACCTTGTGCTGAAGTTCAAGACATGGCTATTAAAAAGCACAGTGGTTGTGCAATTTGGACATGGTTATGTATCTCATCGTCTAGAGTTCGAAAAATACGTTTTGTAAATGGAATTATGGATTTGAAATCAGAAGAAGATTGTGAATATTGAAAGCAATATGTATTATGTACAACATACATATATTATAGTTTTAATGAAACAGTCCTATTTTAAATAATATTTAATTATTTGCTAAATAAGATTTTTGTTATTTAATTTCAAACGAGTACCATTGTTCTCCTATATTTAAAAACCGAATTTAATTGTATTACTTTTAAGCAAAAATTTATAAAGTACTTAAAATAATGATGAGTCGCTTAGTACAATAGCTCTGTAAGTTTAAAATAAATCTAAAATATCGGGATTTTAATATTTTCAACTTCAAACACCCTTAAGAAGCATTTTAGGAGGATAACTATGACGTGTCCATCTATGAATGCTTAAAACCCATTATAAGTACCATTTTTACATTGCTACTGCCTATATTTTTTTAATTTCAAAAACATTTCTAATATTTTTCTATGGCTTACAAAGTTATTGCAATACATTTTTTTTTATTGTGTGTTGCATTGTTTTTGACCAATGAATTCCCAGCAAAAAATTGGGCATTGCCATCTGAAGGACTTGCCATATAATGACTTACATTTTTGAATACCAAATTTAAATACTCGCTCACAAATCAAATTACGTAAAATTTTTAAAAAAGGAAGCAGAAGTTGAACACTTTCCTTAGGTTTAAAAGATGACGTGAAAATATTGCCAAAATATGTAGTTATTTTAAATAAATTATATATAATTCTAAATTGTCTACTTTCTTTTTTTTAAACTAAAAAATAAAAAATTAAAATAAAATGAAAATTTTCTAAATATAGTATTTATAAATATCAATACAGGCACGGATGTGAATAAAATATAACCCACTTAAATTGAGTTTATAAAAGAGATTTTACAAAATATTGTATTTTGTAGCAAAACAATAGTTTTTTTTAATTTAAAATTTTTTAAGCGCACTAATAATCCCAAATTAATATTTCACTGTTTAAGTAAAATATTTTTTAATTAAAAATATATTGAAATTGATTATTGAGGGGTTTAGCTGGATCCTATGCGCATTTTACTGTTGCTAATGCAGATCATCAGGGAAGGGAACCTTTACCCAAAGTTTTTTAGAACACCTAGAGTTATCATGTCATAAACTTTCATTTAAACAAATGAGAAGCTCAACAACAAATAACAAAGTTGAAACAAGAACTCAATAATCAACATGTTCTTTATTTTCTTACTTTACCATTGCTACATTGGCTGACTTGTTTTAGCTTCAAATTGTAGTCGTAAGAGTATGTAAAAAGAAAATAAATGTAAATAGCAACAACAGCTATATAAGATAGAGTGTTGGCACACAAGTATTTTTTTTTACCTGATGCAGTCAATTTAATAATTAGTTGTTTTTTATGGGAATTGTTACAATTTAAGTTTAAAATTTTTTAAACGCACTAATAATCCCAAATTAATATTTTACTTATTAACTTAGCATTTACACATGTAAGTGCAAGTTCGAAAAACTCAATACATTGAAAATTTTTTACTAATACAATAACATTTTTTGTACTTACTGCTCAGCTTACAACATAATTTCCTTGTAAGTAATTTTTGTAAGTAAAATGACAAATGAAGAAACAGTGTTACCGAGAATGAGTTTTGTATAAATTTATTAGTACTTCGTATTATAAAAGTAATATTTATTGCTGATTTCTTGCATATGTATAAGATAATAATATTTAAGAAAGAACAAAACTATGCAACAACGCATCTTGATTATGTTTTTACATATGAATTTCATGCATTTTTACAAAAAAGCTGTTGAAAAAAATATTGTTTTCAGCAATTTATGATTTTGGCAATACGGCAATACTGGATTCATATATTTTTGAAATAAACATATTTTTTTCATTCAAAAGCAAATAAATTTTCATACGACGTGTATGCTTCGAAAAAGTTTGAAAATTGAACTTACAACTGACTGTGTAAAGTCTCAAGTAAGTTGCAAGACTTTCGGTTATTTCTTCGAAATTTTCGTTGATAATAGGTATACACAACTTACAAGTAATCACTTAAGGCGGTTTCAGACTATAATACAAGTATTAATACTTTTGACGAAAATGCTTCCCTGATCTAATTTCTGTTTAAAAAATTTCAAAAAACAATAACAACTCAACATTTCAGAGTTGTATTTTCCACAAAAGTATTAATACTTGAATTATAGTCTGATACCGCCTTTACATGTGTAATTGCAGTGTAAGTAAAATATTTTTTTAATTAAAAATACATTGAAATTGATTATTGAGGGGTTTATCCTATGCGCATTTCACTGTTGCTAATGCAGATCATCAGCGAACCTTTATCCAAAGTTTCTTAGAACAACTATAGTTATTATGTTATAAACTTTCATTTAAACAAATCAGAAGCTCAACCACAAATAACAAAGTTTAAACAAGAACTCAATAATCAACATGTTTTTTATTTTCTTACTTTAGCATTGCTACATTGGCTGACTTTTTTTCAGCTTCAAATTGTAGTAAAAAAAATAAATGTAAATAACAACAATTGCTATTTAAGAATAGAGTGTTGCCACACAAGTATTTTTTTGACTTGGTGCAGTCAATTTAGTTTTTAATTTATTTGTATTTTCCTTAAAAAGTCATTATTTATTTAATCAAACTGAGTTTTTAATCAAGATCTCCCATTTACTGAAACAACGGCATAAAAAAAGTAATTTTTTCGACTTTTTTTTCCATCAAGAAAAAAATAACTATTTTCCACAACGAAAAAATAACACGGTAATACAAAAAAACACTTTTTGTCAGAACTTGAAAAGCGACCTAGTTGGACTTGTAGGCCTATGTGAGGACATACAAAAACCGTTTTCAAAAATTTTGAAACACCCTCAAAAATTCGAGTTATTTTGAAAAAACTGTTTTAGGGTGGGTCGTAGTACTTTAGTACCTCTAGCTCACTCATGTGAGCTAGAGGCAAAGTTTTGGAAAGGCAAAGAATTAGGTTTTTAAAAAATGTATGCATTAATTGTATGTTTTAAGAAATTGGGTAAGTTTTTATCAAACATTTAGATTTTTTTGATTTTTTTGCGTAACTTTTGAAAATAAACAATTGTTATTTTAATTTTTTTCTATGAAGACCTATCTTTTTTTTTGCACAAAACTTTAAAGGAAATTTTATATAGAAAAGAATGAGATATCATTTGTTAGAATCGATTCATATTTGTAAAAGTTATTAAACTTTTTCTAAAGTGCAAATATTGCTATTGTGGGCTTTTTTGGTAAGCCACTTCACACAAATTACAGTCCTCTGCTTTATGGAATATTTGATGATGCCAAATCATTGAGAAATATAATGGTAATGAGGGGCTTATAAACTCTTCAGACTTAATTTTCTTAAGTACACTGGAACAGTACTTTCGGGTTCATACCATTTGCTAGAACTATATGAGCAGTCAAAAAATGTTTTGAAGGCACCTTTTGCGTGGCTGTCCGCTTCGCGCAGGTATTCCAGTAGAATTCAAACCGCAAAAATAAAAAAAAATTATTATGCTTATCACACACTGCATTATGATTACAAAAACTACTAATTTACTTATTTTAATTAAAATAAATATTAATCTAGTTACAATTTTTTACTCTTTTCTAAAAACAATAACCTTCACCACACTTTGGCATTGTGTTGGTACTCGTATCAAATTCGTTTATTTTATGTGTTTATCCAAATATATATAGCAGAAAATTACTTATAAAAACATTCTAAACTTTTTTAATAATTAAAAAATAGGACAAAATAACCCCCATTCATCTGTACTATCTTCCAGTTTAATTTTTTCCAATTTAGGACAAATTGACAATAAAAAAGAGTGTATTTATTTCTGCATTACCGAATATAATAACTTTATTTATTAACAGCCTTATACATAACAAGAAACTGAAAAAAGCGACGAAACTAAACATGGTCCCAACAAGTTTTGCCAGAAAATTTTACATTACAATTCAGGCTAGGATTTAATAGTGAGTTAAAACTACATCATGTTCCGATTTCTAATGTCAAATAGTTTGAAACTCGTTAAGACATATAGTCAATTTTGCTACTTATGCTAACTGGCATGAAGGTTTTTGTTATGTATGTAGGCTTTAAGTATATACAAAAAAAAAATAACTGTAAGATTACAAAAAAACAAAATAATTTGCATAATTAAAATGATGAATTTGTTTCTTTCGTTAACTGTGTTTTTATTCAAATTTTTCGCACTGAGGGAGAAAATGCTAAAAAAGGGTGTTAATGAAAAGTTTAATAACTTTCACAATTTTTATCCGATTTCAAAAATTGAACAATATTTTGCTAAGAACTAAATTTGCTTCATATATTAGTATAAGCTTTCATATCAAAATAAGCATTGTCATTACAAGCTTAGTTCTTGCATCTCCTGTTTCTCTTTTTCCTTATTGGTTTGGATAATGTCTTCTCCATACGCAATACATTTGAAAATTGGGAATTGTTTTTTTTATAGGCAGTGCAAACTTTGGACCTAACGATAACAATTTTTGAACATTAGTTGTATTTTACGGATTTTTATCTTGTATTATTTTCAGTTCCTGAAATTTGTTTATTTGTTTCTGTGTATATTTTCTCGCAATGCTTTCATATATCTATTATATTTTCACTTTTAAATAATAACATATAAGCATTTTCCAAGATATTTTTTTGTAAATACGTGATGCTTTTCTCAAATTCCTTTCGATTATTTTTAGATTCTTCGTGTTTGGCTTTTATTATTAGGTTAAGGATTTTTATATGGAAATTTTTGATATGTTTATGAACAAGATTTTTCATTTTCAGTAATGTTGCACTCTGTATTTTATTTTTAGAACTGAATAGTTTTTCAACGTTTTTTGTTGAGTTTAGAATAAACTTTGGTATTATACCAAATTTCTTACATCTAATTAAGAACGTTATTGTCGTTTTTATCTTGGCTCTTGATTTGTTTATTTTTGCATATTGACGAATTCGTTTATTGATGTTGTTAGTGTAGTTTTCACGTAGATGATTATACAGCTTCATAATGATGATTTTTGGCGTGCACTCCGAAGTTTATATGTTAACTAATTTCTTCGAACTTAAAATTCGTAAATATTTACCATTTTCTTTAGGCTCAAGGTCATACCATTTATTTAAATAAAACTCTTTTTTGTTTTTTTAAATATGCATTGTTAATCTTGTAGATTTTTTTATTTAATTTTCTTTCGATATTTCGAACACCTTCGGTGCTCTTCCTCAGGAAAAAACTATTATAAAAAACAACAAATGCAAAAAAAAACAAATATTAACATTATTTGTAAATAATAATTCTAATAGCAAAAACAAGAAATAGAAAGAAATCGTTAGGTCCAAAGTTTGCACTGCCTATAAAAAAACAATTCCCAATTTTCAAATGTATTGCGCATGGAGAAGACATTATCCAAACCAATAAGGAATAAGACAAACAGGAGATAGCAAGAACTAAGCTTGTAATGACAATGGATAATTACCTCAATAAAAGATCATTAACAACTAGAGAAAGAGAATTGATTACACAGTGGGTAAAACAAAAAAATTTTTGAGTAAAAATAAGAACGTTTTAATTTTGAAGGCCGATAAAGGCAACACCACAGTCGCAGTGGAAAAGACTGAGTACGATAATAAAATGAGAAACATGGTACAAGACATGTGTACTTATAAACGTCTAAAAGTGAACCCAACAACTAAACTTCAAACACGTAACAAAGTAGAAAAGCTATTTCAGTTAAATATAATTGATGCGAGTGAAAAATACAGATTGCTTACCAATGTAGCGACCGCGCCGAGAATATATGGACTTCCTAAGGTTCATAAAGATGACATGCCACTAAGACCCATTTGTTCTTCAATAAACTCACCATCGTACGGATTATGTAGATACATAGTAGATATATTGAAAAATATAACAAGGTACTCTAAGTATAATGTGAAGGATGCGATTGAGTTTAAGAAGAAATTAACAAATAGAAGTCTTAGTTTCGTTCGATGTGGTATCCTTGTTCCTTAGCATCCCTGTCAACTCGGCAGTGGAAATAATAAAGAGAAAGTGGGAAAAATTTTCTACATATACTGCAATACCAAAAGATCTGTTCATTGATATCTTAAATTTCTGTATCAAAGATAATAGATATTTTGAGTATAACGATAAAGTATATGAACAACTTGTGAGGACCCAAAATTTATATAATTTTGGCCACACAAAGTTAAATTGGATTTAAATCCATGCAAATGGGTGGCAGATTTATATCCGCCAAATCCAAATATTTATACGTAATTCAATAGCGAAGCAACGGGTCATTTCTATAAAAGTGGAATAAAAGGGTTAAAACTCAAGGTAAAACTACAACGATGACAACGTACATACACATACATGCTAAGTGACAAACAAACGCCATCATGTAAGACATCCAACCTGTGAGAAGAGAGATTTGTGGTCGAGCATCAGAGAGGAGAAAGCTGCTAAGCGACAAATAAACGTCATCGTGTCAGACATCAAACATGTTAGAAGAGAGATGTAGTAGCTCGAACTCAGCAGAGAAGCAAAAAGCGACAAAGCAACAAATGTGTAGTGGGCAGAATGTATAAAAGGAGACAACACAACGAAGGAGGTCTCTCTTGTGCAGTGTGATTCAGAGTGGTGACAACGACAAAGTGGTAAGTGGTAACAAGTGACCAAGAGCAATAGTTTTCTTTTTCTTTTTGTACACAGGTAAGAGGGATTTTCATCCAACTTGCTCAGAATTAATTCGTGAGGAGTCAAGTGGTAGGAATTCCCGGAGGTTTTCACCCGGAATACTAGGTCTCCAGCTTGTCAGCGGAGTGAGTAGTCATCGGATTTTTATCCGGAAGTGGGGAGTGGAGGAGCTAGTAGATTGTGGCTTAGGGCATCGCCTTGGTCACCAGTTGCCATAGCTGAGCAAAAGTTAGAAACTTGTAAATAAATAAATAATTAAATAAAAAAAAAATTAGAAGAAATTAAAACGTGTTTTAATTCACAATTTTGGAGTGAATCCTGGACACGGTGAGCATACCCCAGCTTCAAACCGGAGTAACCGTGGTCCGTTACAAACTTAAAGGAATGCCATCATCGCCGGTAATAGCAGATATAGTCATGGAAGAACTTTTGGACACTACAATGGCAAATTTAGATTGCAAACTAAGATTTATGAGTAAAGACGTCGGTGATTTATTTTGCATTACTAATAAAAACAATGTTTAAAATACACTTGAAAGCCTAAACAGTTTCCACAGACATATAAAGTTTACGAAAGAGCTAGAACAGGATGAAAGGTTACCATATTTAGATGCACTGATAATACGGAAACATAACACAATTACAATAGATTGGTACCATAAACCAACTGCCTCAGGGCGCATCATCAATTTTTTCTAAAATTATCCTAAACACGTTAAAATTAACACAGCACAAAACTTCGCGAAAAGAGTGCTAAAAATCAGTGATACACTATACCATAAAGAAAATATCAGAAAGATAAGGAAAATATTACAAAAAAATAGTTTTCCGTTTAACATGGCAGAAGATATAATAAAAAATGCTATAAAAAATCTCAATAAAGAACCGGTCGAAAAAACCGCAACAATTTTTAAATCATCATGTTCCTGGGTTTTCTGATAGAATTACCTACTCAGATATATTCGACAGACAAAATGTTAATATTGCTCTTAGAACTGATAAAACACTCAATATGTTGTTTTCGAATACAAAAACAAAGGTGGATACATTAGACAAATCGAATGTTATATACAAAATACTTTGTAACGGAGACGGGCTTAATACTTGTAATAAACTATATGTACGAACGACGAAATCTAAACTACGAACAAGATTAAGAGCACACAAATCCGACTACAAAACACGTAATGGCACAATAGAACAAAAAACAGCGTTAGCAGTCCACTGTGCAAGTAGTGGTCACTCTCCCAATATTAGTAAAGGTAAAATTAGTAAAATCGTATCATTCTACTTTACAGCTTGCCGTATCGTTCAACTTTGTGCACAAGTTATAGAAAATGTAACAGTTTGCACAGCACATTTTTTTTGTCTGGCATTAAATGCGGCGTTTTTGACATTCGCTACAGAAAAATCTGTTTTCTGCAGATTCCTACGTCAGCAGTGCTACCACCACATATTTTATAACTAGTAACATGTATTGTATATGGTACGGTTTTTGTCAGCTGACACGCAACATCACGATACGATTTTACTAATTCTACCTTAACGCAGCAATATTACAACAAGAAAACAATTACAAAAAAAGATATACAATTGAGATGCTACATATAATTAACACACCCACGAACATACGAATGAACTACAATACAGACACAGAAAAGTGAGCGCATGCATATAAACATATATTATATAAATATAAACAAAAAAGCTTGTAGTGTACTGTGAACTTTTATTAAAGTAAGACATTTTTTGTGCTTTGTTTTTAATGTTTCTGTTTTTGCTATTAGAATTATTATTTACAAATAATGTTTATATCTGTTTTTTTTGCATTTGTGAGTGAGGAAGAGCACCGAAGGTGTTCGAAATATCGAAAGAAAATTAAATTTAAAAAATCTACAAGGTTAACAATACATATTTAATAAAACAAAAAAGATTTTTATTTAAATAAATGGTATGACCTTGAGCCTGAAGAAAATGGTAAATATTTACGAATTTTAAGGTCGAAGAAATTGTTAACATATTTAATTCACAGTCTTTCCTAATGCCTCCTCTCTCAGAAACAATCAAAGTTTTTATAAAATATTTAATAATTTTTTAAAATATTCCAAAAAAATTAAGAATACTTTTTTCACAAAATATGCACAATTTTCTCATAATTTTCAAAAATCCAAATTGCAAAATTATTCCTTGCTACAATTTTTGAGTTTCCAAAAAAAAATTTTTTCGTATAAATTGTAATGAAGTTTTCTTTCAATAACAACAAAATCAACTGCTTTTTGCCAAATAATATAGAAGTTATGTACGATTAAAAAAAGTCAGGACCAAAAATTAAAAAGAACATTTTTCAAGTCAAATAACTTGGAAACTGTAAGAGATAAAATGGTGCTCTAAGCATGTCTTATTTTTGTTTCTTAACGTTGATTGTCCCGCTGAAAAAATTATTAAGATCGGTCCATATTTACAAAGTTACAAGTTCCGAAAGAATTTCGACACCCGCAGTTTCCCATTTTGAGGTTCTTTGGAGCTACCCTATCCTGTCTTACAACAGGATGTCTCCAAATATACTTTCTCAAAAGTTCATCAGTTTAGTTCTTCTTTCCAAAACAGTTAGTTCTGTCGAAATCGGTTCACTAGTTCAAAAGTTGCGGACTTTTTACCGCTTTGTTTTTTTTCACGCCACTGTGCACCGTCAACGCAAAAATTTTACTTAAGTTTCCCAATTGCCCCGTTCACAACAGTCCTATACTGCTACAATACCTTAAGTACAAAAGTTTGACTTCTGTTTGAAAATTTCCATTGTGACGACCTTATATATTTGTATTTAAAATATTGCAACAACATTGAAAACAAGAGTTGGAGGACGGTCATTCGGCTTTATCATTTTAATTTTATAAGTACATTAAAATGTTGATAAACAGATGTTATACTGATGTTAGTTGTACCCGCAGACCATCGTAACAACATCCTGCTGATTGCCTTTTTCTGTCTGGGTGGGTATAAATATTAAATTTATAACAAATACCTGGGGCCTAATTCCTGCACTCGTGATCGGAATTGCATTCAAATAGAAATTAATTTCGATGACAAGAAATTTTCCGATGATGTCACTCGCTATCAAGTTTAGCCAGACAGAAACGAGGTTGTTGGCCAATGTGCATATTGGAAACCAGCTCAGAAGGGCCACCATCGACACGGGTGCCTTCAGGAGTTTCGTGAGTGAGGAATTGGCAGGGAATTAAGGGAATACCATGAAGTAGTCCCTATCGATTGTCGAATAAGTCTGGCCAATGGGGCAACAGTCGTAGTTAGAGAAAAGATAAAAGTAGCAGTACACTTGGGGGGGGGGAGAAACTGTCAATTGGAGGTCGGCGTCATGCCCAGTATGCTTGATGAGGTGCTTTTAGGGTTGGATTTCTTAAGAGCAATGGAGTTTGAAATACAGTGTGGTGACCAAACAGTGAAACTTATAGCGGCGAATAAGCAGGTAATGACGGCGGTGGAAGAGCAGGTGACACAAGGAGAGGACAAAAGTGAGAACGAAATAATCAAGGACTTTCTAGAAGAAGAGTTAAAAAAATTCGAGGGGATCAAAGGTCCTACCACATTAACTGAGCACAAAATAATACTTAAGGATGACAGACCGGTCCGGCAAAGGTACACGCAGAGAAACCCCGAGATGCAGAGGAAAATCAATGAGGAAATTGAAAAGTTGCTAGAGAACGAGTGCATAGAGCCGTCGAAGAGCCCCTACAGTGCTCCAATAGTTATTGCACCAAAGAAAAATTGTACGCTGAGATTGTGCATTGACTACAGGCAGCTCAACGGAAAAACAGTAGCGGACGCTTACCCATTACCCCGAATAAACGCGATACTAGACTTGCTGCGGAACGCACTCTACATCAGTAGCATTGACCTTAAAAACGGCTATTGGCAAATACCAATGGCTGACTGCAGTAAAGAGTACACGGCATTTACTGTGCCAGGTAGGGGACTGTTCCAATGGAAAGTGATGCCCTTCGGATTAATATCCGCACCGGCAACTGTCCAGAGGACATTGGACAGAGTAATTGGCGCCGAAATGGAGCCGCACGAATTTGCTTATCTGGATGATATTATCGTCTTAGGCAGTTCACTTGAGGAGCACATTAAAAACTTAAGGGAAGTTTTTAGGAGACTGCGGGAGGCCCGCTTAACCATAAATCGGGAGAAATGCAACTTTTTCCAGAAGGAAGTCAAATATCTAGGCCATGTAGTGAACGAAAATGGAATCCACACCGATCCGGAGAAAATCGCGGCTATTCGAGAGTTACAACCACCATCCAACATACGAGAACTCAGGAGATGCCTAGGTATCGCCTCTTGGTACAGACGCTTTGTCCCAAGTTTCACCCAAATAGCACATCCGCTAACAACTTTGTTAAAAAAGGGGAAGCATTTCCGGTGGGGCCAAGAACAACAGGAAGCTTTTGAACTACTTAAAAAAAATTGACAGAAGCCCCGGTACTACCGTGCCCAGATTTTTCTCAAAAATTTACCCTTCAGACAGATGCGTGTGATTATGGACTAGGAGCGGTACTAACGCAGGAGCTAGAGGGACAGGAACGAGTAGTTTCATACACCAGTCGTCGGTTAAACCCGGCCGAAATGAATTACTCGGCCACTGAAAAGGAATGTTTGGCAATTGTATGGGCAGTTAGAAAGTTAAGACCTTATCTGGAAGGCTATCATTTCACCGTAATCACGGATCATCTAGCACTGAAATGGCTCAATTCAATTGAAAGCCCTTCGGGTCGAATAGCAAGGTGGGCACTAGAGCTGCAACAATATAGCTTTGATATCCAGTATCGACGAGGTAAATTAAACGTTGTAGCAGACGCCCTATCTCGTGACTCAATCAACGTATGTCAAGCCGTACCCCGCGAAGATACCGTGTGCCAATGGTAGCAACGGCGACGCAAAGAAGTAGAAAAGGAACCAGAGAAGTTTCCCGACTACACAATTGTCGGAGGGCAGTTATATCGACATCTCTCCAGAGCAGAACAGGACGAAGAGTGCACGCCATGTAAACTTTGCGTGCCATCATTGCAGAGAAAGCGGGTGCTGGAAGAAAATCATGATTTCCCCACTGCAGGCCATCTTGGCATAAGGAAAGCTTTGGCACGTATCACCAATAAGTATTACTGGCCAGGTATGTTCAGAGACATAAGATCGTACGTACTGAGCTGTCAAAGATCTCAGCAATATAAAACAAGCCAACAGCTTCCCGCAGGACAGATGTTGTCTCGTATAGCGGAAGAACCCTGGGCCATCGCGTGCGCCGACTTCGTAGGACCCTTACCCCGGTCCAAACACGGCAACACAGTCATGCTGGTCTTTACAGATAAATTTTCCAAGTGGGTGGAGTTGGTACCATTGCGCAGAGCGACGGGAGAAAACCTGCGTCGAGCATTTCGAGAAAGAATCCTCGCAAATTTCGGTGTTCCTAAAATGATAATAGCTGATAATGGATCGCAGTTCACCAGCAAAATGTTTAGAGATTACCTAAAACAACTCGGAGTACATCATCAGCTAACCGCACCATATACACCTCAGGAGAACCCGAAAGAACGCGTAAATCGCACCGTAAAAACTATTATTGCACAATACACAGGAACAAATCAGAAAACCTGGGAGGAATACTTGCCAGAAATTCAGTTGGCCCTCAACACAGCAAAATCTGAAACTACCCAGTACAGTCCGGCTTTCTTAGTACAAGGAAGAGAACCAAGGCTCCCCGCAACATTATACGACGAGGTAACCCCAGGAACAGGAACCTGTGACCGGAGCCCGGAAAAGAACGCTGAGATGCTGAAACAAGTTTTCAGTTTAGTAAGGAATCAACTCGTGAAGGCCACAAAGGACCCAGGCCGGTATTATAATTTAAGGCACAGGAAGTGGAAGCCGAAGGTAGGAGAACTTGTATGGGTGAAGACACATCACTTGTCCAGCGCAGCAGAAAGCTTTGCAGCCAAACTGGCTCCCAAGTTTGAAGGACCGTATCAAATCCACCAAATCATATCACCAGTTATCGTGTGGAGTTACGTAAACAAGGCGAAAAGAATTCTCGTACAGCGCATGTAAGTGAGCTAAAAGCATTCAGTGGCTCAGCCAACCATAATACCAATTCCAAAATCAAATAATAAATATAAAAATTTATAATAATAAATATAAAAATCAATATAATAATCAGAATAATAATAATACAATAAAATAAAAATAAGATTAATAAAAATAATAATAATAATAATAATAATAATAATAATAATAATAATAATAATAATAATAATAATAATAATAATAATAATAATAATAATAATAATAATAATAATAATAATAATAATAATAATAAGAATAATAATAATAATAATAATAGTAATAATAATAATAATAATAATTATAATAAGTATAATAATGATAAAAATAATAATACCTAACTAAAAAATATGTATGGAGCATATATGATATCCCATATAGAATGCAAAGTTTATATTAATTCAAAAAAGCGCACTGCTGTGCAATAAATTAAATTATAAAATAATTTTTTTGTAAAATTTTGTGGAGAAAGGTTGTGTTTAATGAAAAATTTGTTCGAAAAAAATAATTCAAAACGAACTAAAAGACATTTCATTCGACATTTTAAGAGAAAATGTGAATCGATTATTAAAAACACATAAAACACACAATCGTACACAACATATAATTTAAGAAATCAGATTAAAAACTAATGCAATTATAAAAGAAAAAATAAACCGTTTTTATACTAACACTAGTTTTCAATATTATTTTCGGCAGTTATATGAATTTTGTTTAATGGCTGCATTATCTTTTTGATTATTTGATTTATTAAATAGACCCACAATATATAAAATCAACAAAAAAGACTTTTTTGTTGATTTTATATATTGTGGGTCTATTTAATAAATCAAATAATCAAAAAGATAATGCAGCCATTAAACAAAATTCATATAACTGCCGAAAATAATATTGAAAACTAGTGTTAGTATAAAAACGGTTTATTTTTTCTTTTATAATTGCATTAGTTTTTAATCTGATTTCTTAAATTATATGTTGTGTACGATTGTGTGTTTTATGTGTTTTTAATAATCGATTCACATTTTCTCTTAAAATGTCGAATGAAATGTCTTTTAGTTCGTTTTGAATTATTTTTTTCGAACAAATTTTTCATTAAACACAACCTTTCTCCACAAAATTTTACAAAAAAATTATTTTATAATTTAATTTATTGCACAGCAGTGCGCTTTTTTGAATTAATATAAACTTTGCATTCTATATGGGATATCATATATGCTCCATACATATTTTTTAGTTAGGTATTATTATTTTTATCATTATTATACTTATTATAATTATTATTATTATTATTATTACTATTATTATTATTATTATTATTCTTATTATTATTATTATTATTATTATTATTATTATTATTATTATTATTATTATTATTATTATTATTATTATTATTATTATTATTATTATTATTATTATTATTATTATTATTATTATTTTTATTAATCTTATTTTTATTTTATTGTATTATTATTATTCTGATTATTATATTGATTTTTATATTTATTATTATAAATTTTTATATTTATTATTTGATTTTGGAATTGGTATTATGGTTGGCTGAGCCACTGAATGCTTTTAGCTCACTTACATGCGCTGTACGAGAATTCTTTTCGCCTTGTTTACGTAACTCCACACGATAACTGGTGATATGATTTGGTGGATTTGATACGGTCCTTCAAACTTGGGAGCCAGTTTGGCTGCAAAGCTTTCTGCTGCGCTGGACAAGTGATGTGTCTTCACCCATACAAGTTCTCCTACCTTCGGCTTCCACTTCCTGTGCCTTAAATTATAATACCGGCCTGGGTCCTTTGTGGCCTTCACGAGTTGATTCCTTACTAAACTGAAAACTTGTTTCAGCATCTCAGCGTTCTTTTCCGGGCTCCGGTCACAGGTTCCTGTTCCTGGGGTTACCTCGTCGTATAATGTTGCGGGGAGCCTTGGTTCTCTTCCTTGTACTAAGAAAGCCGGACTGTACTGGGTAGTTTCAGATTTTGCTGTGTTGAGGGCCAACTGAATTTCTGGCAAGTATTCCTCCCAGGTTTTCTGATTTGTTCCTGTGTATTGTGCAATAATAGTTTTTACGGTGCGATTTACGCGTTCTTTCGGGTTCTCCTGAGGTGTATATGGTGCGGTTAGCTGATGATGTACTCCGAGTTGTTTTAGGTAATCTCTAAACATTTTGCTGGTGAACTGCGATCCATTATCAGCTATTATCATTTTAGGAACACCGAAATTTGCGAGGATTCTTTCTCGAAATGCTCGACGCAGGTTTTCTCCCGTCGCTCTGCGCAATGGTACCAACTCCACCCACTTGGAAAATTTATCTGTAAAGACCAGCATGACTGTGTTGCCGTGTTTGGACCGGGGTAAGGGTCCTACGAAGTCGGCGCACGCGATGGCCCAGGGTTCTTCCGCTATACGAGACAACATCTGTCCTGCGGGAAGCTGTTGGCTTGTTTTATATTGCTGAGATCTTTGACAGCTCAGTACGTACGATCTTATGTCTCTGAACATACCTGGCCAGTAATACTTATTGGTGATACGTGCCAAAGCTTTCCTTATGCCAAGATGGCCTGCAGTGGGGAAATCATGATTTTCTTCCAGCACCCGCTTTCTCTGCAATGATGGCACGCAAAGTTTACATGGCGTGCACTCTTCGTCCTGTTCTGCTCTGGAGAGATGTCGATATAACTGCCCTCCGACAATTGTGTAGTCGGGAAACTTCTCTGGTTCCTTTTCTACTTCTTTGCGTCGCCGTTGCTACCATTGGCACACGGTATCTTCGCGGGGTACGGCTTGACATACGTTGATTGAGTCACGAGATAGGGCGTCTGCTACAACGTTTAATTTACCTCGTCGATACTGGATATCAAAGCTATATTGTTGCAGCTCTAGTGCCCACCTTGCTATTCGACCCGAAGGGCTTTCAATTGAATTGAGCCATTTCAGTGCTAGATGATCCGTGATTACGGTGAAATGATAGCCTTCCAGATAAGGTCTTAACTTTCTAACTGCCCATACAATTGCCAAACATTCCTTTTCAGTGGCCGAGTAATTCATTTCGGCCGGGTTTAACCGACGACTGGTGTATGAAACTACTCGTTCCTGTCCCTCTAGCTCCTGCGTTAGTACCGCTCCTAGTCCATAATCACACGCATCTGTCTGAAGGGTAAATTTTTGAGAAAAATCTGGGCACGGTAGTACCGGGGCTTCTGTCAATTTTTTTTAAGTAGTTCAAAAGCTTCCTGTTGTTCTTGGCCCCACCGGAAATGCTTCCCCTTTTTTAACAAAGTTGTTAGCGGATGTGCTATTTGGGTGAAACTTGGGACAAAGCGTCTGTACCAAGAGGCGATACCTAGGCATCTCCTGAGTTCTCGTATGTTGGATGGTGGTTGTAACTCTCGAATAGCCGCGATTTTCTCCGGATCGGTGTGGATTCCATTTTCGTTCACTACATGGCCTAGATATTTGACTTCCTTCTGGAAAAAGTTGCATTTCTCCCGATTTATGGTTAAGCGGGCCTCCCGCAGTCTCCTAAAAACTTCCCTTAAGTTTTTAATGTGCTCCTCAAGTGAACTGCCTAAGACGATAATATCATCCAGATAAGCAAATTCGTGCGGCTCCATTTCGGCGCCAATTACTCTGTCCAATGTCCTCTGGACAGTTGCCGGTGCGGATATTAATCCGAAGGGCATCACTTTCCATTGGAACAGTCCCCTACCTGGCACAGTAAATGCCGTGTACTCTTTACTGCAGTCAGCCATTGGTATTTGCCAATAGCCGTTTTTAAGGTCAATGCTACTGATGTAGAGTGCGTTCCGCAGCAAGTCTAGTATCGCGTTTATTCGGGGTAATGGGTAAGCGTCCGCTACTGTTTTTCCGTTGAGCTGCCTGTAGTCAATGCACAATCTCAGCGTACAATTTTTCTTTGGTGCAATAACTATTGGAGCACTGTAGGGGCTCTTCGACGGCTCTATGCACTCGTTCTCTAGCAACTTTTCAATTTCCTCATTGATTTTCCTCTGCATCTCGGGGTTTCTCTGCGTGTACCTTTGCCGGACCGGTCTGTCATCCTTAAGTATTATTTTGTGCTCAGTTAATGTGGTAGGACCTTTGATCCCCTCGAATTTTTTTAACTCTTCTTCTAGAAAGTCCTTGATTATTTCGTTCTCACTTTTGTCCTCTCCTTGTGTCACCTGCTCTTCCACCGCCGTCATTACCTGCTTATTCGCCGCTATAAGTTTCACTGTTTGGTCACCACACTGTATTTCAAACTCCATTGCTCTTAAGAAATCCAACCCTAAAAGCACCTCATCAAGCATACTGGGCATGACGCCGACCTCCAATTGACAGTTTCTCCCCCCCCCCAAGTGTACTGCTACTTTTATCTTTTCTCTAACTACGACTGTTGCCCCATTGGCCAGACTTATTCGACAATCGATAGGGACTACTTCATGGTATTCCCTTAATTCCCTGCCAATTCCTCACTCACGAAACTCCTGAAGGCACCCGTGTCGATGGTGGCCCTTCTGAGCTGGTTTCCAATATGCACATTGGCCAACAACCTCGTTTCTGTCTGGCTAAACTTGATAGCGAGTGACATCATCGGAAAATTTCTTGTCATCGAAATTAATTTCTATTTGAATGCAATTCCGATCACGAGTGCAGGAATTAGGCCCCAGGTATTTGTTATAAATTTAATATTTATACCCACCCAGACAGAAAAAGGCAATCAGCAGGATGTTGTTACGATGGTCTGCGGGTACAACTAACATCAGTATAACATCTGTTTATCAACATTTTAATGTACTTATAAAATTAAAATGATAAAGCCGAATGACCGTCCTCCAACTCTTGTTTTCAATGTTGTTGCAATATTTTAAATACAAATATATAAGGTCGTCACAATGGAAATTTTCAAACAGAAGTCAAACTTTTGTACTTAAGGTATTGTAGCAGTATAGGACTGTTGTGAACGGGGCAATTGGGAAACTTAAGTAAAATTTTTGCGTTGACGGTGCACAGTGGCGTGAAAAAAAACAAAGCGGTAAAAAGTCCGCAACTTTTGAACTAGTGAACCGATTTCGACAGAACTAACTGTTTTGGAAAGAAGAACTAAACTGATGAACTTTTGAGAAAGTATATTTGGAGACATCCTGTTGTAAGACAGGATAGGGTAGCTCCAAAGAACCTCAAAATGGGAAACTGCGGGTGTCGAAATTCTTTCGGAACTTGTAACTTTGTAAATATGGACCGATCTTAATAATTTTTTCAGCGGGACAATCAACGTTAAGAAACAAAAATAAGACATGCTTAGAGCACCATTTTATCTCTTACAGTTTCCAAGTTATTTGACTTGAAAAATGTTCTTTTTAATTTTTGGTCCTGACTTTTTTTAATCGTACATAACTTCTATATTATTTGGCAAAAAGCAGTTGATTTTGTTGTTATTGAAAGAAAACTTCATTACAATTTATACGAAAAAATTTTTTTTTGGAAACTCAAAAATTGTAGCAAGGAATAATTTTGCAATTTGGATTTTTGAAAATTATGAGAAAATTGTGCATATTTTGTGAAAAAAGTATTCTTAATTTTTTTGGAATATTTTAAAAAATTATTAAATATTTTATAAAAACTTTGATTGTTTCTGAGAGAGGAGGCATTAGGAAAGACTGTGAATTAAATATGTTAACAATTTCTTCGACCTTAAAATTCGTAAATATTTACCATTTTCTTCAGGCTCAAGGTCATACCATTTATTTAAATAAAAATCTTTTTTGTTTTATTAAATATGTATTGTTAACCTTGTAGATTTTTTAAATTTAATTTTCTTTCGATATTTCGAACACCTTCGGTGCTCTTCCTCACTCACAAATGCAAAAAAAACAGATATAAACATTATTTGTAAATAATAATTCTAATAGCAAAAACAGAAACATTAAAAACAAAGCACAAAAAATGTCTTACTTTAATAAAAGTTCACAGTACACTACAAGCTTTTTTGTTTATATTTATATAATATATGTTTATATGCATGCGCTCACTTTTCTGTGTCTGTATTGTAGTTCATTCGTATGTTCGTGGGTGTGTTAATTATATGTAGCATCTCAATTGTATATCTTTTTTTGTAATTGTTTTCTTGTTGTAATATTGCTGCGTTAAGGTAGAATTAGTAAAATCGTATCGTGATGTTGCGTGTCAGCTGACAAAAACCGTACCATATACAATACATGTTACTAGTTATAAAATATGTGGTGGTAGCACTGCTGACGTAGGAATCTGCAGAAAACAGATTTTTCTGTAGCGAATGTCAAAAACGCCGCATTTAATGCCAGACAAAAAAAATGTGCTGTGCAAACTGTTACATTTTCTATAACTTGTGCACAAAGTTGAACGATACGGCAAGCTGTAAAGTAGAATGATACGATTTTACTAATTTTACCTTTACTAATATTGGGAGAGTGACCACTACTTGCACAGTGGACTGCTAACGCTGTTTTTTGTTCTATTGTGCCATTACGTGTTTTGTAGTCGGATTTGTGTGCTCTTAATCTTGTTCGTAGTTTAGATTTCGTCGTTCGTACATATAGTTTATTACAAGTATTAAGCCCGTCTCCGTTACAAAGTATTTTGTATATAACATTCGATTTGTCTAATGTATCCACCTTTGTTTTTGTATTCGAAAACAACATATTGAGTGTTTTATCAGTTCTAAGAGCAATATTAACATTTTGTCTGTCGAATATATCTGAGTAGGTAATTCTATCAGAAAACCCAGGAACATGATGATTTAAAAATTGTTGCGGTTTTTTCGACCGGTTCTTTATTGAGATTTTTTATAGCATTTTTTATTATATCTTCTGCCATGTTAAACGGAAAACTATTTTTTGGTTGTGTTTAATGAAAAATTTGTTCGAAAAAAATAATTCAAAACGAACTAAAAGACATTTCATTCGACATTTTAAGAGAAAATGTGAATCGATTATTAAAAACACATAAAACACACAATCGTACACAACATATAATTTAAGAAATCAGATTAAAAACTAATGCAATTATAAAAGAAAAAATAAACCGTTTTTATACTAACACTAGTTTTCAATATTATTTTCGGCAGTTATATGAATTTTGTTTAATGGCTGCATTATCTTTTTGATTATTTGATTTATTAAATAGACCCACAATATATAAAATCAACAAAAAAGACTTTTTTGTTACACGAGTTTTTATATTTTAAACCTTGAGGCTCTACGCACATATACTTTGCTTATGCGTATGTATTTTCTAACAGACTTCCAATTCACCAGTGATAAAAAAAGATGGAAAAGATCGAATTAATAAAATTCAAGCTTTTTTGATTACAAATGCGATCTTATGTGAGATATTATGTACGCATGTATTTTTATATGGCGCCATATATTGCATCTTATTTCTATAAATGTATTCACATATGAAGAGCTTCATAATTAAATTTCCATATATGAGCTCATATATTGTAATACATTTCATATATTAGTCCATATATTAGTTCATATATAATAGTTTTGTCATGTATAATCCCATATATTTCCATACATGAATTCATACATACTTATATATAGTTATATACATTCATATATTAAAAATATATGGACCATATATAATTTTTTTTAGCTGGGTAACTACAATAATCATAAAATAATAATGAACAACTATAAGTATAATCGAAATATCAACTGAAAAAAAACGCTAAAATAACCACAGTGTTCGATCCAACAAAGAAGTGCGCAAACAACCAAGTGAATAACAACAACTACAACCCTCAATACAATGCAAGCAAGTAATTCACAACCAACAATACAATAAATGTTACAGAAATGAAACAAAACAACAACAAACATTTATTTCACCAACAAGCAATTAGTGTTCGATGTAACAAGAAAGAAATAAGCACATACAATGTATTACAACAACTACGATCTATAATACCATACAAAAAGTGAGTGCAGGTAATTAAGTAAAAGCAATCACAAAATAAATAACAACAACAACATCAATACAATGAGTTCGTAAACAAGCAAGCGAGATCGGTGCAGTGCGTATGTAGTTACTGCAGTAAAAAGCGAAGCAACCAAAAGTCTGATCAGACACGGCGAAGATTTAAAATATCAATTGGAGTAATGTAAGTGACACTTATTTAATGTAATGCGAGTTAAGTTACATCACTGCAAGAATACGGTTAAAGTCCAAAAACTGTGTTAAGACCAAACAACAACAATTTAGAAGGAGTTTTATTTATTATTTAATTGGATATAACAAAGTAAGTAAAGGAAAAATTTTTTTAATAAGTAACGGTGTGGAGTGCCAAATTATTTAATGCGAGTCTAACAATATTTTTTTTTATTTAAGTATTTATATACTTAAAATAATTTAATGAAGACTGCTTATTTGTATTTTCATACACTTAAGTAGTATAAATTAAAATAAGGGCAGATGCTTAAATTGATATAAATACATAAGTATTTACATACTTATAAAAGAAAAAAAATCCAGTAATTGCTTGTATATATTTACATATGTACAAGTAAGAGAATAACTATTAAAATAGTAATAATATAAAATAGTAAAAAAATAATAAAAATAAAAATAGACTTCTCGAGGAAAGGGGGGAGTGTGAGGACCCAAAATTTATATAATTTTGGCCACACAAAGTTAAATTGGATTTAAATCCATGCAAAGGGGTGGCAGATTTATATCCGCCAAATCCAAATATTTATACGTAATTCAATAGCGAAGCAAGGGGTCATTTCTATAAAAGTGGAATAAAAGGGTTAAAACTCAAGGTAAAACTACAACGACGACAACGTACATACATACACATACATGCTAAGTGACAAATAAACGCCATCGTGTCAGACATCCAACCTGTGAGAAGAGAGATTTGTGGTCGAGCATCAGAGAGGAGAAAGCTGCTAAGCGACAAATAAACGTCATCGTGTCAGACATCAAACATGTTAGAAGAGAGATATAGTAGCTCGAACTCAGCAGAGAAGCAAAAAGCGACAAAGCAACAAATGTGTAGTGGGAAGAATGTATAAAAGGAGACAACACAACGAAGGAGGTCTCTCTTGTGCAGTGTGATTCAGAGTGGTGACAACGACAAAGTGGTAAGTGGTAACAAGTGACCAAGGGCAATAATTTTTTTTTCTTTTTGTACACAGGTAAGAGGGATTTTCATCCAACTTGCTCAGAATTAATTCATGAGGAGTCAAGTGGTACGAATTCCCGGAGGTTTTCACCCGGAATACTAGGTCTCCAGCTTGTCAGCGGAGTGAGCAGTCGTCGGATTTTTATCCGGAAGTGGGGAGTGGAGGAGCTAGTAGATTGTGGCTTAGGGCATCGCCTTGGTCACCAGTTGCCATAGCTGAGCAAAAGTTAGAAACTTGTAAATAAATAAATAATTAAATAAAAAAAAAATTAGAAGAAATTAAAACGTGTTTTAATTCACAATTTTGGAGTGAATCCTGGACACGGTGAGCATACCCCAGCTTCAAACCGGAGTAACCGTGGTCCGTTACAAACTTAAAGGAATGCCATCATCGCCGGTAATAGCAGATATAGTCATGGAAGAACTTTTGGACACTACAATGGCAAATTTAGATTGCAAACTAAGATTTATGAGTAAAGACGTCGGTGATTTATTTTGCATTACTAATAAAAACAATGTTTAAAATACACTTGAAAGCCTAAACAGTTTCCACAGACATATAAAGTTTACGAAAGAGCTAGAACAGGATGAAAGGTTACCATATTTAGATGCACTGATAATACGGAAACATAACACAATTACAATAGATTGGTACCATAAACCAACTGCCTCAGGGCGCATCATCAATTTTTTCTAAAATTATCCTAAACACGTTAAAATTAACACAGCACAAAACTTCGCGAAAAGAGTGCTAAAAATCAGTGATACACTATACCATAAAGAAAATATCAGAAAGATAAGGAAAATATTACAAAAAAATAGTTTTCCGTTTAACATGGCAGAAGATATAATAAAAAATGCTATAAAAAATCTCAATAAAGAACCGGTCGAAAAAACCGCAACAATTTTTAAATCATCATGTTCCTGGGTTTTCTGATAGAATTACCTACTCAGATATATTCGACAGACAAAATGTTAATATTGCTCTTAGAACTGATAAAACACTCAATATGTTGTTTTCGAATACAAAAACAAAGGTGGATACATTAGACAAATCGAATGTTATATACAAAATACTTTGTAACGGAGACGGGCTTAATACTTGTAATAAACTATATGTACGAACGACGAAATCTAAACTACGAACAAGATTAAGAGCACACAAATCCGACTACAAAACACGTAATGGCACAATAGAACAAAAAACAGCGTTAGCAGCCCACTGTGCAAGTAGTGGTCACTCTCCCAATATTAGTAAAGGTAAAATTAGTAAAATCGTATCATTCTACTTTACAGCTTGCCGTATCGTTCAACTTTGTGCACAAGTTATAGAAAATGTAACAGTTTGCACAGCACATTTTTTTTGTCTGGCATTAAATGCGGCGTTTTTGACATTCGCTACAGAAAAATCTGTTTTCTGCAGATTCCTACGTCAGCAGTGCTACCACCACATATTTTATAACTAGTAACATGTATTGTATATGGTACGGTTTTTGTCAGCTGACACGCAACATCACGATACGATTTTACTAATTCTACCTTAACGCAGCAATATTACAACAAGAAAACAATTACAAAAAAAGATATACAATTGAGATGCTACATATAATTAACACACCCACGAACATACGAATGAACTACAATACAGACACAGAAAAGTGAGCGCATGCATATAAACATATATTATCTAAATATAAACAAAAAAGCTTGTAGTGTACTGTGAACTTTTATTAAAGTAAGACATTTTTTGTGCTTTGTTTTTAATGTTTCTGTTTTTGCTATTAGAATTATTATTTACAAATAATGTTTATATCTGTTTTTTTTGCATTTGTGAGTGAGGAAGAGCACCGAAGGTGTTCGAAATATCGAAAGAAAATTAAATTTAAAAAATCTACAAGGTTAACAATACATATTTATTAAAACAAAAAAGATTTTTATTTAAATAAATGGTATGACCTCAAGGTCAAGAAAATGGTAAATATTTACGAATTTTAAGGTCGAAGAAATTGTTAACATATTTAATTCACAGTCTTTCCTAATGCCTCCTCTCTCAGAAACAATCAAAGTTTTTATAAAATATTTAATAATTTTTTAAAATATTCCAAAAAAATTAAGAATACTTTTTTCACAAAATATGCACAATTTTCTCATAATTTTCAAAAATCCAAATTGCAAAATTATTCCTTGCTACAATTTTTGAGTTTCCAAAAAAAAATTTTTTCGTATAAATTGTAATGAAGTTTTCTTTCAATAACAACAAAATCAACTGCTTTTTGCCAAATAATATAGAAGTTATGTACGATTAAAAAAAGTCAGGACCAAAAATTAAAAAGAACATTTTTCAAGTCAAATAACTTGGAAACTGTAAGAGATAAAATGGTGCTCTAAGCATGTCTTATTTTTGTTTCTTAACGTTGATTGTCCCGCTGAAAAAATTATTAAGATCGGTCCATATTTACAAAAGTTACAAGTTCCGAAAGAATTTCGACACCCGCAGTTTCCCATTTTGAGGCTCTTTGGAGCTACCCTATCCTGTCTTACAACAGCATGTCTCCAAATATACTTTCTCAAAAGTTCATCAGTTTAGTTCTTCTTTCCAAAACAGTTAGTTCTGTCGAAATCGGTTCACTAGTTCAAAAGTTGCGGACTTTTTACCGCTTTGTTTTTTTTCACGCCACTGTGCACCGTCAACGCAAAAATTTTACTTAAGTTTCCCAATTGCCCCGTTCACAACAGTCCTATACTGCTACAATACCTTAAGTACAAAAGTTTGACTTCTGTTTGAAAATTTCCATTGTGACGACCTTATATATTTGTATTTAAAATATTGCAACAACATTGAAAACAAGAGTTGGAGGACGGTCATTCGGCTTTATCATTTTAATTTTATAAGTACATTAAAATGTTGATAAACAGATGTTATACTGATGTTAGTTGTACCCGCAGACCATCGTAACAACATCCTGCTGATTGCCTTTTTCTGTCTGGGTGGGTATAAATATTAAATTTATAACAAATACCTGGGGCCTAATTCCTGCACTCGTGATCGGAATTGCATTCAAATAGAAATTAATTTCGATGACAAGAAATTTTCCGATGATGTCACTCGCTACCAAGCGAATCGAGTTTTTGTTTCGGTGTTGGAAAAAGGCAAATATATTTATATATAAATTCATTTCACAACACTGAATAAATTGTAAGCAAAAGCATATGTTTGTATATATGTATGTGTGCAAAAACGTATGTATGTACGTACATACACACGTATATGCAGAAAAAAGAAACGAATATACATAAATGTTATTTTCATTTTAATTTAATTAATAACTTAATAATAATAAATTAGTGCAAAGTTAGAGAATAGAGCACTAGCCACATTTTCGATTCTTTTATTGGTTGACCAGAAGCAGTTAATTTATTATTTAGATGCTCCCAGAGTTGGTTGATTTTTTTTATTTTCCCCGACAACTCTTAGGCAAAACATTATTTGCAAAGTCAGTGTGTTTTGTTATATTTACAGTCAACTAGAAATTCTTTAATTTGTATTTTTTAAATAAGTCAAATATTGAACATAAATTTTCTTTTTCTTCGCTTTTTCTATGTTAAACATGATTTCGAATGCCTTTTTGCTTGCGAGTAAAAACACGAACGGCTGCATTCGAATGTATGCACGTTATCGAATGCTGTCATTAGAAATTTCGATATGTGTTATTCGAAACCAAATGCGAAAATCCCAAAAGTTAAAAAACTCGCACATTCGAGTAACAACTCGCTCGCAATCGAATGCGGTAATTAGGCCCCTGATTTACATTAAGCATTTTTTTATGAAGTTAGTTGCATGAAAATTGTTTGTTTGTCAATAGGAGGACTGGAGGGGCAACTTATATCAAAAAAGTTGTCAAAAATACATCAGAGATTTATTCTACGCCATTTTTTATATAACATTCTTTTTTATAGCGCTGCAATTAGCAAATAGAAAAAGTCTCAGTTTTTAGAATTCAATAAATCTTTGGCCTGGATAAGACTATACTGTTGGAACATAAAGCCTGTTCCTTGAGGTATGGACAAAATTCCGTAAGCTACTCTCGATTTACCAGGAAACATGTATTCGTCCAATGTGTTTTTAGTTATAGCCACGGAAGTCCAGAAACTGCATACATATAAATATTTTCAGTTGTTATTGGCTTCAGTTCTTCCAATATAGCATGCTCTATATTGGTTGTTAATATTTTAAAAATTTTGCATTTTGCTGAAAAACACTTTAATTAAAAGTAGTATAATTACCAAATAAAACATTTTCAGAGGGATACTTACTAAACCAAACTAACATTTCATTGTCAAAGTTCACTTTTGCTCTTAGAACTTGAGAGAATGTAATGTAAACTTTTTGCAATTTTCTCTAAACTGAAACAGTTGTTTCAGCATGATTTCTCTTTACATATAGATCAACTTCTGTGCCACAGAAAATATCATTAAGTCAAAAATGGTTTTCGTTTATATTTAATTGTAATTGGTTGGGTACACTTTTCTAAAATGTCTTTTCTAATAAAGTTTCGTGCCAGTTGTCGAAAAAGAAATTTAATTCCTAGCATAAATATATGCATACGAGCGTCTTCCGACTATATTTCTAAGCTGGGGATGAGAGTATCAAACGTGTTGGGGGAGAGTAGTAGTAGAATGTATGAGCCTGAACAATTAAAATTGTCCAATTTGGGTAATTAAAATCGAAATTTTGTAATTTATTGGCTAAAATTTACATATTAAGGTAATTACTGTCAATGGTGTGAAATGACTAGGGTTATGGACGGTTTGTACATAGAAAAGGGTAGTTTGATGTCGGCCCGTCGATGTGTTTTTGTTTTAAATTTATGGTTTGATATCCGTTCGTCGATGTGCATAGTTAATTATGTAGGCACGCAGGGCTTGTTTGTACGTAGTATCTTTTTTCGTTTGTTAAGCGGTTGCAGCAGGTTTATGATTTTATATTGTATGTGCGTGTGTGCATACCCAGCTAAAAAAATATGTATGGAGCATATATGATGTCCCATATATGGTTTGGATCCGAAAAATGAGGGTATATGGACATATATGATAATATATATTCATACATTTTCATACATGTGTGTGTAAATAATCCCCATACAATATGCGAAGTTCATATTCATAATTTCTTGATTCAAATAAGCGCACTGCTGTCCAATAAATGAAATTACGAAAATTATTTTTTTTAAGATTTTGATAAGGGAGGTTGTATTTAATGAAACATTTGTTTGGACAAATAATGAAAATAGAACTAAAAATCATTTCATTCATCATTTTAAGTCAAAAGGTGAATCAATTATTTAAAAAACACAAAACTCATATTCGTACACAAAATTTAATTTAAGAAATCAGATTAAAAACTAATGAAAAACTAGAGAATTTTGTTATTTTCTATAAAATTAATGATCCATTGGATTATTTGATTTATTAAATAGGCCCACAATATATAAAATCCTACATGAACTTTTTGTTGCTGATGTTATGTATTTTCTAATAGAATATCAATTCACCAGTAATAAAAATGAGAGAAAAAGATCGAGTTAATAAAAATCAAGTTTTTTTGATTGCAAAAACGATCTTATGTCAGATATCATGTGTGCACACATTCTTATATGGCTCCATATATTAAATCTTATATCTATATATGGATCCACATATGAAGAGCTTCATTATGAAATTTCCATATATGAGCTCATATATTATAATACATTTCATATATTAGTCCATATATTAGTTCATATATAATAGTTTTGCCATGTATAATCCCATACAATTCATACATATTCATATATAGTTATATACATTCATATATTAAAAATATATGGACCATATATAATTTTTTTAGCTGGGTAGTTTAATTTTTTTTGTAATATTCTTTTGTTTGTATGTAGTATGTTTTTTCGTTTGTTAAGCGGTTGCGGAAGTGTATTTGAGAAATTATGTGTGAATCTATGAATGTTTTTGTTGTTGGTTTTATTTATTTTTTTCCTATCCCAGCTAAAAAAACATGTATGGAGCATATATGATATCCCATAAATGGTTCGGATCCGAAAAACGAGGGAATATGGCCATATATGATAATATATATTCATACATTTTCATACATGAATGTGTATTCCCTATATAGTATGCAAAGTTCTTATTGATTCAAACAGCTGTGCAATAAATTAAATTATTAAAATAATTTTTTTGTAAGATTTGGTACAGGAAGGTTGTGTTTAGTGAAACGTTTGTTGGAACAAAATAATCCAAAACAAACTAAAAGACATTTCATTTGACATTTTAAGAGAAAATGTGAATCGATTATTAAAAACACAAGACACACATTTGTACACGACATATAATTTAAGAAATCAAATTAAAAACTAATGCTATATAAAAGAAAAATTAATCCGTTTTGATACTAACGCTAGTTTTTTATATCATTTTTTTTTATTTTTTAGTTATATGAATTTTGTTTCTTAAAAGTATCTGAGAATTCCGTTAATTTTTATAAAATGAATGACTGAATTATCTTTTTGATTATTTGATTTATTAAATGGGCCCAAAATATATAAAATCCTACAAGAATGATTTTATTGTTGCACGAGTTTTTATTTTTTAAATCTTGAGGGTCTACGCATATAAAATCTGCATACCGTGTGTATTTTCTAATAAACTTCCAATTCACGAGTGATTAAAAATATATAAAAATATCGAATTAATAAATGCAAGCTTTTTGTTTGCAAAAATGATTTTATGTGAGATATCATATATACATACATTTTTATATGGCTCCGTAGATTACATCTTATTTCTATATATGGATCAACATACGAAGAACCTCATAATTAAATTTCCATATATGGCTCATGTATTATAATACGTTTCATATATTAGTCCATATATCAATTCATATATAATATTGTTGCCATGTATAATCCCATACATTTCCATACATGAATCCATACATATTCATATATAGTTATATACATTCATATATTAAAAATATATGGACCATATATAATTTTTTTAGCTGGGATGTTTAAAGAGTTCGAAGACATGAATAAAATATATGGTTTGTGAGATAAGCATGGTTTGATATCCGTTCGTCGATGTACATAGTTAATTATGACGGTACGAAGGATTTTATGTAGGTTTTTGTTTTAATTTTAATTTTGAATTGAATGTTTTTTTGGTTTGTTAAGCGGTTGCAGCAGGTTAGTGATTTTAGAGTGTAAGTGCGTGTGTGCATAGAGAAAAATGTTGCTTTGGTCTTTTTGCAATATTCTTTTTTAGATGGTGGTCATGGAAGATTATTTTAGAAAGAAATTATGTATGCTTGTGGGAAATCTATGAATGTTTTTGTTGTTGGTTTTATTTAGTTTGATTTTTTTATTTCCTATATTTAAAGAGTTTTAAGAGGTGAATGAAATATGTAATTTATGAGTAATGAACTTATTTGAAGGTTGGAAAAATTGAAGTGTAAGATATTTAGGATTGTCAAAGGGAATTAGAGATGCGTGATCATGGGAGCCAATGTTATGCTCGTACGTGTGTATTCTTGTATGTTTTTACAATAACTTGAGCGTTGGCAGATGGGTAAGTATTCGTATATATATATAAAAGCGAGAGTGTAATGCCGAGTACAAAGCTGGAATTTTCTTGTGTTCTAATAATTTTTTAAAATGTGTGCAACGCCTTTCACATTATGTTTTTTATATGGAATGCAATACCACACAACAAAAAATAAATAATAAATCGGAAATGATAAACGTTCCCACTAGTACACACTGTTGCGATGTCACAAAATATCATAGTGTGCACTCGGCATTACTTTTTTTTGTTTGTAAGATTCGTTTTTTAGCTGGGAACATGGAAGGGTATTTTAGAAAGTAATTATGTATGCTGGTGAGACATCAATGTTTTGTTTTTGTTGTTGTTTGATTTTAATTTTTTTATGTGTAAAGAGTTTGAAGAAATGAATAAAATATACAATTTATGCGTGTTGTATTTATTCATTCTTTTCACTTATTTTGTAAAGAAATTGAAGTTTGTGATATTGAGAATTGTCAAAGATTGGTTGTTATTTTCACTGCTTGCTGACATTTGTCTCTGTCTGTTGATTGCGAAATGCGCATAGGTCCAGCTAAACCCCCCAATAATCAATTTCAATGTATTTTTAATAAAAAAATAATTTACTTAATAAGTAAACTATTAATTTGGGATTATTAGTGCGTTTAAAAATTTTAAACTTAAATTTTAACAATTCCCATAAAAAACACTAATTATTAACTTCACTGCACCCGGTCAAAAAAAAAAATACTTGTGTGGCAACTCTCTATTGTTAAATAGCTGTTGTTATTTACATTTATTTTCTTTTACATACTCTTACGATTACAATTTGAAGCTGAAAAAAGTCAGCCAATGTAGCAATGGTAAAGTAAGAAAATAAAAAACATGTTGATTATTGAGTTCTTGTTTCAACTTTGTTATTTGTTATTGAGCTTCTCATTTGTTTAAATGAAAGTTTATAATATAATTACTCTAGTTGTTCTAAAAAGCTTTGGATAAAAGTTCCCTGATGATCTGCATTAGCAACAGCGAAATGCGCATAGGATCCAGCTAAACCCCCCAATAATCAATTTGAATGTATTTTTAATAAAAAAATATTTTACTTAATAAGTAAACTATTATAATAAGTAAATTATTAATATATTAAAATGAGTTCTTTAGTTTATGAGTGCAATGTGTGTAATAAGGTATATAAATACAAAAAATGCTTTTTGGATCACATCCAAAATCATGGTGTAGAGGACCAAGTGGTCATAAGTCGAGACTCAAATCAAAAACGACCACTACCACGGAATAATACAGGCTTCACTTATCCTCAACAACTACAATATGCTCAACAATATCAATATCATTATCAACAATATCCTCATCAAGAACAACAACTACAATATCCTCAACTACAACGATATGAATATCCTTATCAACAATATCCTCATCAAGAACAACAACAACAAGAACTACAATGTCTTCAACAACAACATCAATATCGTCATCAACAATATACTTAGCAGCAATATCCTCATCAGCAATATCCTCATCAGCAATATGCTCATCAGCAATGTCCTCATCAAGAACAACAACAACCACAACTACAAATGTATTGGCAGCAAAAAGCTACTCTCATGCAATGGTACCCAAATTTGAAGCAACCTCTTACTCCAATACATTGGTATCCAAATACTGACCAACACCAAACACTACAACATCACCCTCAACAACAACAACAACAACATCAATAATAAAACAACAACAGCAGCAAGTTTCATATGATTTTGGAAGTAGCTCAAAAAATAATATCAACGTTGATGGAGAGTGTATGAAATATTATGAAATCAGAAAAGCATTTAAAAACAACATTATTTCTTATGGAATACAAAATAAAAAGGATCAACTTCTCTTTGAAGATTTTGTTGGCGAAAATGAATCGACTTTTATAGAGAGGCTTGAATACCATTTCAGGCAACAAACTATATTGAAATTTAATATAAGTATAGTGCAGAATATCTAAAAATTGTTGGTGAAGAATTAGAAATAATTATAATAGTACACACAGCAAAAATGAGCTTGTTGACTAGATCAGATGACGTGAACGACTTTTGCTGTAAGCAGGTCACTGAAATTCAAAATAAAATGTCTGAGTTCCAGGAAAGAGATTCCGGATGGACTCTTCGCATAGTTCGAGCTGAACTAAATATTAATAAATCTTCTTTAGTAAAAGGGGCTCATTGGATTAGCACCCCGCAGAAGCTTGCTAGTCGTGGTGCTTGCATTAACATTGAAAACAGTGATAATTACTGTTTTAAGTGGGCCTTAATTGCGGCAATGAGTACCTCGGCTATCAATGTTCCAACTCGATGCTCTTCGTATAACATTGAAGATATTAGTGCTGATATAATTTCGCTACAAGATGGAACTATAATTAATTTTTCAAAATTGACATTTACGATGTCACTAAAATATATTAAGGAATTTGAGGGGCGGAATGATGTTAGTGTGAATGTGTTTGGATATGACGACGACAGTGATAAACTAATTGGACCATTTTAAAAAACCCAAAATGAGAAGACAAAGCATGTTAATTTATTGCTATTGGAAAACATGGATGGGCATCACTATATTTTTATAAAAGATATTTCAAAGTAAATAATATATTGGAAAGTATTTAAAATTAAATAACACAATACGCGTGTTTGATGTCTTACAGACTACTAAAAAGGCAAACAACGACACATTGTGAAAGACTTTTATTTTGAAACATCTTGAAAATATTATGGAGAAACATAAAATGGAATGTGGTAAAATAGTTACCATAATGCAACCATAGAAAAATTTGTGTCCCTTTTGTTTTATACCCCGATTTTGAATGCGTTTTGCAACAGATAGACTTTAATGTGAGTAGTAAAACTAAATTAAATCATTCAGCATTCAGCTATTTCATTAAGTGTAAGCATGACAATAAATTGGATAAGCTGAGAATTTATACGGGTAAAGATGCTTCTGAAAAATCTGTTACATTTTTGAATCAAGATTGTCAAGATATATATAAGAATTATCTCACAAAACAACTTAAATGGAGAACTTGACAGATGAAGAAAATGTAACATTTTACAATGCGATAACTTTTCACATATGTGGACAATACTTAAATAATGATCTTGTAAGAGATCATTGTCATATAAGCGGTAAATATCGAGGTGCTGCGCATAACAGATGCAACCTAAGGTATCAAGTACCCAAGTTTATTCCAATTTATTTTCATAACTATTCATCCTATGATTCTCATCTTTTTGTGAAAGAATTAAGTAAGGTTACGACAAATATAAAAGTCCTTCCGTTAAATAAAGAGTTATATATATATCTCTACCTCAGTTTATTAATATGAGTGATGGTACAGGTCTTGAGCTTAGGTTTCTTGATACAATGCGTTTTATGGCCGATAGTTTGGAATCGTTGGCAAATAATCTTGCCGTCAATGATTTTCATACTATTAGAGCACAATTTCAATCAAGCCAAGAATTTAATCTCATAAGGAGAAAGAGAATTTTTCCCTATTATTATCTTGATTCTATTGAAAAACTTACTGAAACAGAACTTCCACCTAGAAAAGGTTTCTTTAATAAACTTAATAACAAAGAATGTTCTATTGAAGTCTATGCGCATGCGAATGAAGTCTGAGCCATATTTGTGATTTGAACGGGCTAAGGTTCGTATTGCTTTTTAAACCAAATTACATGTGATAATTATTGATGAACAAATAACAACAAAGTCTGTTGTAAATGTTCTGACTAACAACACATAGTTGAACGGAACAGCCAGCCGTTTTCGAAGGCCACTAAACCTTCATCATCAGCGTTCTTTTGTGTTTGGTCCACTGTGTGTGGGGTCAGTAGATGTAGATTTCTGCTTTATATACTTAGCATTATTGCAAATGAAATGTGTGAATTGTTTTGATTCGTCTTATTTCAATTTGCTGAAAGCTTTTTTGTAATAAAAGCCCAATTTTACCATCTCTATATTTACAACAGTCTTACCATTGCCGTTTGTTCTTTACTAATTATGCACATGTTAGTTAATTTGCTTATTTTTGTTCTACTTAAGACAAACTTTTTTGGTTTGTTACTATTAAGTAGGAAAATTTTTAACTGCAAAACTTTGAAAGATTATAAAGAATTGTATTTGAAAACAGATGTGCTTCTCCTAACGGATATTTTTGAAAATTTTAGAAATGTCTGTAAAAAAAATTAAAGCTTGGATCCCTGTCAATACTATACTGCTCTGGGGCTATATTGGGATGCTATGCTTAAGCATATAAACATTGAATTAGAGCTAATAACCGATATCGACATGTAAAATTTCTTTAAAAGAAGGATACGAGGTGGAATTGTCCAATGTTGTAAAAGATACTCCAAGGCAAATAATAAGTATTTAGACACTTTTAATAAAAATGAACATTCAAAATTTCTTATGTATTTAGATGCAAACAATCCTTACGGTTAGGCCGTGTCTGAACATCTTCCTTATGGAGGATTCAGATGGTTAAAAAGCTAAAGAACTAAATATTAATCCGCAGTTAATAGATGATAATTCAAATGATGGTTATGTATATGAGGTTGGCTTGAATATCCTTCTTAGTTACATAATATGCATAAAGATCTTTCTTTCTGCGCCGAAAACAAGGAAATTGGAGCATCAAAATATAAAAAACTAATAACCAAAAATCGCCAAAACATTTTTATATAATTCATTACAGAGTACTTAAACAATGTCTAGAAAACGGTTTGATTTTGAAAAAAATACATAGAGTTCTAACTTTTAAGCAGTCTCCATGGTTGAAAGATTATATAGATCTTAATATTAAATACAGAGCCGAAGCTAGAAATAACTTTGAAAAAAATTTTTTCAAATTGCTCAACAACGCATGGAGAATGTGGACAAAAGGAAAGATGTGAGGATTGTTACCAGTTGGACTACATTAAACCGAAACCGTTTGGGTGCTCAAAATTGGATATCTAAATCAAATTTTCATAGCTTAGCAATATTTTCAGAAGATATGGTAGCGATTCAAGTGAATCGAGTGAAGAAGACATGTTGTAATAAGCCCACATATTTAGGATTTTGTGTGCTGGAACTTTCCAAATGGAAGATGTATAATTATCATTATAGATACATGCAACCTAAATTCAAGTCAAAATTGAAATTAAATTACATGGACACTGACTCATTCATATACATGATACAAACTGAAGACTTTTACGCAGACATTAAAAATGATATTGAACATGAATTTGACACTTCTGACTATCCAGAAACAAATGATTACGGGATTCCTCTCGTAAACAAAAAAGTTCTGGGTATGATGAAAGATGAGAATTGTGAGAAGATTATGGAAGAATTTGTGGGACTACGGTCTAAAATGCACTCCTTTACAGTACAAAATGGAAATGAAATTAAAAAATCTAAAGGAGTAAAAAAATGTGTTTTAGATAAGTATAGCCTAAGTTCGTATAGAGATTGTTTATTTAACAGATCAAATCTTTATGATAATATGCTAACTTTTAAGTCTAAGTTGCATGAATTATATACTATGCAAATACATAAAGTAATATTAAGTTATCAAGATGACAGAAGAAAAGTCAAAAGTGATGGTATAAACACATATTCATGGTATCATATTAAAATTGATGAAACAAATCCTGATTATGAACTTGATATGTTATTATTACAAATAGAAAAACTTCAAGAAGATTAGTAAAATATGTATACAAATTAAAGCTTCTGTAATTTATTTCTCCAATTATAATTATTTACTTTTAAGCAAAAATCTTTCTGTCTATTGTAAATTATTTTTTATTTAAGAAATTTTGTCTAGTTATTAATTTAACAAAAAGAAAAAAATATAACATTTCCTGTTATGTTTCTCTACATAATTTGATTTCCAAAATTGTATATATTATTTGCAAGATTAGTCTTTGAAATAAAACAAACTAATATGAAAATAAAAAAAAACATTAAAAACAAATATTTTTGTGTACAGTTTTTTTATTTATTATCCATCCTTAAATATAATTTATGAATTTTCACATCAGTTACAATCTTGTGTTGCATTTTTTCTCCAATCTCATAACAAAGTCATGTCAGTTCAATCTTTACATCCCTTTCGTGTATTCCTTGTATTTCATTGAATTGAAGTTTTGTTTAATTTCAAGCGGAGCAGGTGGGTACACAGAAAAAAATAAGTTTCATTTTTGATAACAAAAATCCTGGTATTCAATCATTTTAGTTTTCGAATTTCCTGTGATAAAGAAATCCGCTATATCAATAACAAAAATTGTAAACGAATAGTATTATTTTTTTCAATAATACAAATATTTGAATTAATAAAATATCTTATTAATAATTTGTAATTTTTCAATAAAGAAATTTAATGAATCAAGGAAAAAAGTTTTTGAGTGAAATTTTACTTTCAGTGATAATTGTTATTGTGTTGTGTTGTTTGTGTGTATGTCGCATTTTTCAACCCGTTTTTGTTTGTTTTTGCTTGGCTGCGATTAAAATTGAATGTGTTTCGGAGATGAGTTGAACCGGCAATCTCTTGACTAATAGACTAACGTACTTACCACTCAGCTAAAGAGCAAATCGTTATTGGTGAAGCAAATAATGTATACACGCAAAACATAATTACTTATGTTTCTTCTACATGTGCGCATTGCGTTGATATAATCTAAAAATAACTTTGCTGAGTAAAAAAAAAAGCCACGATGTTTTTCGGTTTCTTGTCGGAATTCACACGTATGTAACTCGAGCAAACAAAAAAAAAAAAAAAACCCATCGGCACATGACCACGTTGAGTCAATCGACAAGCAAGGAAAACACCAACACAAACAAATGAACTTAAATGATATTTTAAAATGCGCGGAATTAATAAGCACAATATTCAAGTTAATGACAAATGTTATTGAAATTAAAAATTTTATTCATTAATATGGTTTTATTGAAAATAATTCTTGTCAATTTTTTTCTGTGTATATAATATTCATAATAGAAATGAAGAATTTGTTTTCTTAGAATGTTGTTCCAACATAAAATTGATGTATAAAATACTCGAATTTGAGTTAGTGATCTCCAAGTGTCAGAATCGATTTTTATTTTAAAGTTTCCTTGTACTGATAACTAAAAAACAAACACCTCTTTTATATTGAAACTTATATTCAACATCTCTCTCACTTTCATTATCAATTATATTTATAGAACTTAAAAAATCCCGACGATTAAGCATATCATGAATATACTCCTTATAGCACATGAGATGTAACAACTCTTCTCGATCCAGTCCAATGTATTGCTTATTTTTATAATTCAGCCATATCATTGGCTTAAAACCAAAAGCTGTAGAAATTCTACATGCAATCTACAATTTCCAATTGAGCAAGTATTCAAACTAAAAAACTAAATTATATATTTGAGGTTTTCGTTCTAGATTGTTCTGAAATATATTTTTTAAAGTACGTTTATCCATCCCCAATGAAAATAATATTTAAACTAATAGCTTTTTCGGTCTATCAATCTGTATATATACATAAATATTTACATTAAAGTAAATAATAAATCATACACGTACAAATACATTTTATATTTATTCATAGTTTTTTTTAGATACATTTTTGTAGGTCTCAATAATTTTAAAAATAATTTTTTTTCTTATGTGGAACATTGTACACCGACAAGTGTCCGGCCCTTCCTCGCATCCTTCGCTATACCAGGGGCAGCTGGCGAAATGCCCACCATCTTCGGAGTCTTCCTGCTCTACAACTCCATACTCTTCATTTTCAGTTAGCATAGAGATAAAAAAATGTATTGTTTCCTTATGGTCATAGAGCAATAAGTCTCCAAGGGAATGAAGGAATTCAAACAACGTCTCACGTATTTGGCTCATTTTTAATTTAATTTTATTTCTTTAAAGAATTTTGTTGAATGCTATTTTTACACTAATATTCTTGAAAGGTTTACGTACCTATTTATAGTAAAATATTCTTGTAAAATCAAAATTTTACAAACAATTTTGAGTTCTTTTGAAATTTTTTGTTTTGCTTACACTTTAGAACATTAATATAACTATCTCTATGATCTTTGTTTTGAAATTTTTTGTTTCAGTTACGTTCTAGAATGTCAATATAATTATCTCTTTCACTACAATTCTATCAGTGACAAAACAAACAAAAATTTACATAAAAAATAATTACAATATGAGAAACAAGAGAGCTACGATACTGATCTTTGTTTTTTCAATTTTTTTTTTTTTGCCTATTTAAAGATTGGTAGAAATTTTTAATACATCAGTTTACAAAAACACATTGAGCAATCTGTCAAAAAAGAGAAGAAAAAAACATATAAAAAATACATATAAAAAAATCAAATTTAATTAATTAATATTCTGATAATTAATCTACCAAATTTGATAACAAACTTCAACAATTTAAATAAAAAAACATTAGTCCATATAAAAGAGCTCCAGGACTCAACTAAATATACAGTTAAAAATGCTAAACGGGTGACAAGTAAATACGGCACCACAATTCAAATTGAACTGGAAAATAACATAATGTTTTTACCAAATCGGTACAACACGATATCGGATGATGATATATTGGAACTAGCATCCGGGATATATTGCATATGTAAGCAAAGAGAAAATTCCCTAAAATTGGATACTGCTGCTGAAATAAATATATTTCTAACAAATGCTCAATACCCACAGTGGGAATAATATGTAGAAACTATATTTTATAAACTTTTTTATTAATAAAACAGTAAAATTTAAAAAAATTGTTCGTGTGTTGTATTTATTAATTCTTTTCACTTATTTTGTAAAGAAATTGAAGACATAAATGTCCACATTTAAATGAATTATAATCTTCATGTTGATGGTAATTATATTTTATATTTTTGCCTAGATATTTAACTAATTCTAATGGAGGTTGTAAATTTCCAAAACTGTCGAAATATTCTTTATGCTCATTGTTTTTATAATATGCTAGACAATGGGATCCAGGTCCTCTTGATAAATCCAATTTAATGATTCCGCATTCTCTTTTTCTCGATCGTTTTGGTAGTGTATCCAACATGAAAACTCCTCTAAAGTATGGAATGTTTGTTGAAAAGTTTCTCAGATCAACATCAGATAGAGGTTTATTGGGTAGCTTTACGAAAAATTTGTTTTTTGTTTTTCTTGATAAACCAATCCATATCCTTTCTTATATGGTTTAAGGTAAAAATCTTTCCCCATTGCTATTGCTTCCATTGTTTTATTATGTCTAGTTGCTTCATCAAGTTGTTGTTTGGCATTCTTTGCAGCATTTATTGCTTTTGCTATAGCTGCTCCGCCAGTAGAAAGACTACTAATTGCACTCAGAGCAGTAAGAATAGGTACCAAAGATAAGAAGCCACCAATCTTTGGAACATTAATTACGCGTGGTATTATAACTTGTGATTTCTTCCGCCTTAATGACTTGTTGATAACCTTACGTGCAATCCTAATGGCAGAGTTAATGTCTTGAGGTTTTTCCTTCTTCAGTACTTTTGTTGCATTTTTAATTGATGTACTGAACAGCTTTTTTCCATTTTGTTCATTTTTTTTTGCAACCTTCTTCAATCCCATACCAAGTTTTCTTTTGGTTTTCATTGCGTTAGTAACCATATACGCAAACGATTTTTCTGCAAGACTGCTATCTTTTGAAAGAACTCGTTCCCAAGCTTTATTTTCAAGAATTTTATCAGCTTGGTGTCTACTACTTAAATCATTTGTTTTGGAATAAGTCTATTCACTAAACCTTTTCCAACGGCTGGTATTTTATAACTAAACGTTTTGTTATAATGTTTAAGAATCTTATTTTATTTTTTTTCTTCTATAATAAAAGTAACATTTATGAAATGCAATTAATTATAAGAATGCAATTAGTAAAACAACATAAAAATATTGTGATTCGCAATCTTGATGCTTCAACAAACATCAGATCTAAAATAAAACATAGCTCTCTCTCTTACCAAATTCTGTTCGTGCTCTAATAGTTGGAACATCAAATTGTGGAAAGACTTATGTTATGATTAGCTTGCTAGAAAGCCCTAATGGACTCAAGTTTGAAAACATCTATTTATACTCAAAATCCCTTTATCAACCAAAATATGAATACTTAAAGCGATTAATTTCGCCAATTAAAGGGATGGGATATTACACATTTACAGATAATGAAAAAGTTATTCCTCCTGCCGAAGCGAAAACTAATTCAATTATGATCTTTGATGATGTTGCATGCGAGAAGCAAAATAATATACGGGCATATTTTTGCATGGGACGTCATAAGGATGTTGATTCATTTTATTTATGTCAAATTTATACCCGAATTCCCAAGCACTTAATAAGAGACAATGCAAATGTGATTATAATGTTTAAACAAGATGAGACAAACATGAATCACGTTTATAGCGATCATGTTGCCAGCGACATGAGTTATGAAAAGTTTTACGAAATTTGTCGAGAGTGTGGGAAGGATATATATGGATTTTTGATGATAAGCAAGGATAATGACTTAAAAAATGGTCGCTATAGAAAGCAATTCGACTATTTTATAACAATATAAATTACTCTACATAAAAGTAAAACATTAGTACTTAATTTAGCTTTGCATATAGTACATCTACTTATTTCCTAAAATATTTATACCGGATCTGATAGCTGATCTGTTACCTGATCTGATAGCTTATACCTGATCTGATACCCCCTATACCTGATCTGATACCCCCTATACCTTATCTGTGAGCTGCTCAAATAACTGATATAATACCTGATCTGTTAGCTGATCTAATACCTGATACCTGATCTGTTGCCTAATAGTTGAAAATGGATGAAAAGGTTTTAAAAGAGCTAATAAAGACAAGAAATGTTTTAAAGAAAAAATTTCGTAGTATAAAAGTTGATGAAGCAGATACACATGAGCAATTCAAAGATACATTTAAACGCATAATAGATCCTTTAACAGAATTTGTGAACAGTTCTAAACATAATAAAAAAAGTATTAAAGCAGAAAAAGATGAATTTAAAACGAAAGTTTATAAAAAATCAAATTTTCCATTCAACGAACAATCAGTTAAGTTAGAGACAAGTACTCCAAAGAAGCTTGCTGAAGAAACATTATGCAAAATATCTCACTTAGTAATCGAAACGCAAATAAGATTGATAAAGTTGATACTGATGATGATGACGATGATGACAACGATGATTTTTACTCTCAATCGGAAAAAATTCAGATAATAATAATAAGAGTTATACTGACCCAGCACTATTGGAAAGCAGAAATGAATTAAATACTCTCTACGGTCCACATAACGATTTTAATAATGAATGGAAGTTTGGCAATAGTAGTATTAAACTTACTGAAGATAAAATAGTGATTGCAAATCAAATATGGGCTTTTCCACCAGGTTTATTTTCTTTACTGTATCACAAAATACCAAAACATTACGATAAACATGAATTAGATATATATAAAAAAGTTTTAGTAAGCACAAATGCATACAAAAGAGAATATAGACCTGATGCACAAATCAAAGGAACGAGAGCATATAAATGTAAGTATATTATCAGTAAATTGTTTAAGAAAGAAAGCGAAAAGAACTCATCAACTTCATCATCACTACATAAAATAAAAAGTCCTTACAAGGGCGAGGGTTTGATGCAACTAAACACATACAAACCTAACTATATATACTGGGACGATCCTAATGAGTTAGTAGATCGCCTTAGGCTATTGCTGGCATCGCAAGCTGCAGGTCATACTAATCACAATAACGAAATTGTCTCAATTATCGAAGAATTATATGAGGCAAACATTATACAATAATATTTATCTGCATAAATCATGTCCATCGATAAGTTCAGGCACTATCTTTATGATACAACTGGTACTGTTTTTGTGAAAAATGTTCCTAAGCTGCTGGGCTTCGTTATGGATAAAACTAATAACATTGACGTTCAAAAGAAAAGAATCAAAAATGTGGCAAAAGCTTTGGAGGAAAACGATGTTGCTTCTGCAAAGTCAAAGTCAAGAGGTTCGAGATGAAATCAACATGAGCTTAAGTCAAAAACTCAATGAAATTCAGGAAAAAATTTCAAGTATGAAACTATTTTTTGAAAAAGAAATTAAGAAGATAAATGAGTTAATTTATGGGTATGTAAGAAATATGATGGTCGACAGTACTTAAATGAACTCTCTCTGAACTCAACGTATTTCTTAAAATTCAAAATACGTTAAATAATGACTTCAAAAAGAAATTTAGTAAATGAATTGCATAAGCAAGCACGAAAAAATTTTCCACGTCGAAGAGTTGTTATGAAGGGAATAGATGATCTTTGGCAAGCTGATTTAGTTGAAATGGGGACCTATTCTACAGACAATCGAGATTATAGATTTTTGCTGACCGCAATTGATACATTTTCAAAATTTGCTTGGGCAGTACCATTGAAAAGAAACTAGATATACCAAACGGACGACACACTCGTCCGTATTCTAGAATCAAAATGTAAATAATTTAATATTCAAAGAAAATGTATCTAAACTTCATAAAAATTCATTAAAACACAGCCACACACAAACTTACATACATATGCAAGCATAATTATATAATACATGAAATTAAAAAAAACATAAACAAAATCCCTTTAACCAAGTTAATTCAATTTATTCAACTCTCTTCCTTTAAGTATTATGGCTTTCATACAACAACAAATAAGAGAAAAAATTTTAGATCAAGAGAAATACTACAAACCCACACACACACACATGTTTTGTTTCTTTTTTTACTTGTAAGCTAATAAAGGCGTGTGTAATATGTGTGCATGTAGTAGTAGCAACTTTAAACGCTTATAGCTCCCAAAATACTAAACCGATTTCAATAAAATCTGCACATCTGTATAAAAAACCCTTTAAAACCATATAAATCTATTTAACCCATTATTGCCCAGGCGGTAATTTAACTTACCAGCACTTTAATCACGTGTAAAACCTACATTATATAAAAAAACTAAATTTTCTTTGGTGTATACTTTAACTTAATGTGTTTTAAGAAAACAATTTGAATGATATTTATTTTTTGTTATCCTTTCGCGTTTGGGAAGGACTTTCGCCAAGCTCCAAAAAAGATCATATTTTAAAACAACTATAAAAATATTATAAAAAAATTTAATTTTTTTTTAAACACTGGTTCAAAACCCTCATTAAGTCTACTTTTATTATGTACATAATTCAATTTATTTACCTCGACTAAATGTTTGAAATAACATCAATTATCCTTGTGGTAATTTTACTTACCATTGGGCAGTAACATATAGCAAATTAGGCAAGATTTAATAAAATCGCGAACAAAAGCACAATATACCCGCCATTAAGCGCTGTATGCTTAATACTTCTTATTGGCTCGCTATGGTTGGTTCAAGGAGCATTAAATAAGGCGAGGGCAACGGCGAATTCGATTCGTCGTAGTCAATTCGCCGTAAACAAAATTTGTCTTTAATTTGTTTAGATCGTGTTCAACAAACGTGGTAACGCCACCTGGTTTTTAATTTTTGTATATGGTGTTGACGTGGTAACGCCACCTGGTTTTTAATTTTTGTATATGGTGTTGACGTGGTAACGCCACCTGGTTGTCGATTCGCCTGGGGTTTGTTGATTCAAATTTCATTCGAAATGAAAATGGGGAATTCCCTTTTTATCCCAAGGTTAGCATGCTGTAATAAATATTTTGTTTCAAGACTTTAGTCTTGCTTTTCTTTTCATGTGTAACAAAAGTGTAAGAGTGTTAAAAGTGAAATAATTATTTTTTATTGCGAAAATGCCATCAAAAAAGTATTTAAGAATTGAAGAAGTAATTGCCATTTTGGAAGATGAAGATGAAAATGAAGAAATTGCTGCGGTTGCATCATCCTCAAATGTCAACGTTGTGTATATTCCACCTGACGCAGACGAAATTTCAGATGAAGAGCAAATTGATGATAACGTTATGAATGATAATGGTGCAATAGATGTGGATATTGCTGGCACAGTTGAGCTTGAATATGAATCAGAATACGAATCTGAAAATGATAAAATTGCGGAGCCTACCACAAAGCGATATAAATCTATAAACGAATTTAATGTACCCAAATGGACCAGAAGAATTTCATCATTTGATAAAACACCAGTAGATGTTGAAGAAGAACGTGTTCGTAATGTTGTTGAAAAACTAAGTGGAAAATCACCAATTGAACTATTTAATCTCTTTTTTGATGATGAAATGCTTCATTTGATTATTGAGCAAACTAATATATACGCCTCTCAGTGCAACGTGCCTTTTATTGTTGAGTCGCATGATATAAAACGTTTTATTGGATTTTTGTTCTTTACTGGCTATCATAAATTACCAGAATGGAAACTATACTGGTCAAATGATCCATCTTTTGGTGTTGAAATCATTCGTAATGCTTTTCCACGAAATCGCGCCGAAATGATAAAACGATTCATTCATTTAGCTGATAACACTAAAATTGATCCAACAGACAAATTCGCCAAAGTGAGACCTATGGTAGACTTGTGCAACAAACGTTTTATACAGTTTGGAGTATTCGCTCACAATCTATCTATTGATGAGGAAATGATTCCCTATTTCGGAAGGCATTCCTGTAAAATGTTTATAAAAGGGAAACCTATCCGTTTTGGATTTAAGGCATGGTGTCTGACTTCATCAAATGGATATCTGTACAATATAAAACTGTATGGTGGATCGTCATCAAATTATGACAAGTCCATTGGATTAGGAGCTGATACTGTTCTCAGTTTGCTAAGAGTTGTAGAATCTCCATCGAGTCATACCATATACTTTGACAACTTCTTCACATCATACCACCTTATGTGTTTACTAAGCACAGAAAATTTTTTTGCTACAGGTAATTTGCTACTTTTATTATATATAAAACTGTTGTATTTGAATTTCTATATTTTAACAGGAACTGTTCGATGCAATAGAATCGGTAAAGCCCAATTGCCAGAAAAAATTACCAAGGGTGAAAGTGCAGCTCTTTTTGATATGACGAATGAAGTGTTGGCCATACGGTGGAGAGACAATGCACTTGTCACTGTTCTTACAAATCATGGTGCCATGGATCCAAAATCAAACACAAAACGTTATGATCGCGTAACCAAAACGCATATTAACGTAAAAGTTCCTGGCGCTATTGGGCAATATAACAAGTATATGGGGGGAGTTGATCTACATGACAACGCGTTGGCTAATTATCGGATTGCTGTACGATCCAAAAAATGGTGGTGGCCATTGTTTATAAATTTGCTTGGTAATATGATGGTTAATGCATGGAAGCTGCATGTGCTGGTATCAACAATTGAACAAATAAAACCATTATCGCAACTACAATTTCGTGCAGCTGTGGTTAATGAACTACTTACATTTACAAGATCACCCACAAGTGAACAACCTTCAATGTCTTCATCAAATTTAAGAGAAAAATTGCCAAACCTTAACACAACAGTTCATTGTATTTTAAGATGTTCTGGAAACCCGAGACGTTGCGTAATTTGTCATACTCATACGCCTTTTGAATGTCAAGTATGCAAAGTGCGGTTGCATCAAAAATGCTTTTCTTTATACTCAAAGCACTTGGATTAAAATTTAAAAGCTACCAAAAATTTAAAATGTAAGACAATTTAATCAAAATGTTTATTTTACTTGTTCTTTTTAATGAATTTTTTAATTTTTAATAAATATATTTTACTAAAATAAGAATTTTAACTTTAAATCAAATTCTTGTATTATTCCAAAAACACTTAACATATCTGCCCACTGGTAAGTAAACTTACCATCTCATATCTCAGAAACCAATTGTTCCATTTTCTCAAAACTTTAAATATATCTTAGTTGCACCCAAAAACTACTTTGTGCAAAGTTTCAGCGAAATCGGTTCACGTTTTCGGGTAGCGGGCAATAATGGGTTAAAATCGGTGCAGTGGTACCAGCGTAAAAGGGATTACAAAAAACATGTTTGCCTATTAATTATATAGATACTGCATTGGAAACAAGCCAGGCTATGCAGAATATTTTTCAACTAGGACAAATACCAAAAAACTTGCAAACAGACGACGGTAAAGACTTTTTCTATAAACACTTTGGAAAATTGATGAATAAATATAACATTAATCACTACTCAACATATAGCAGAATGAAAGCATCAATAGTAGAACGATTTAATAGAACATTAAAAGGAATGATGTGGAAAGAGTTTAGCTTTAATGGGTCTTATAACTGGATCGACATTTACAAAGACTTGATTAACACATATAATAGAAAAATTCATCGTACCATTAAAATGCCACCGATTCAAGTTAACTCTACAACCAAGAAAAAATTATTAAATACGGTATATAACCGTTTAAAACTTTTTAAATTATCAAAGTTCAATGTTGGAGATCATCATTGGATTCCTCCTAAGTAAATATAAACATGTTTTTGAAAAAGGATATACATCAAATTGGACCACAGAAATTTTCACGATTAAAAGAGTTCAAAATACATATCCAGCCACATACATATTAGAAGACTATCGTGGTAATCCTATTAAAGGTGGATTCTATGATGAAGAACTTTCAAAAACTAGATATTCAAATACATATCTAATTGAAAAAGTTCTTAAAACTAAAGGAGGGAAGGCATATGTTAAATGGTTAGGATTTACAGATTAACATAATTCTTGGATCAATAAAAATGAAATATTGTAGTTAAGTTTATATATATTTATATAAATATATATATATATTTGTATCTAATATATTAAATGAAATACAATTATATATAAATGCTTTTCTTATACAAAGTGTTGTGTTTAATTTCACTTATTTGTAATCCGACAAGCATAATGTCAATAACACTTACTCTTAGCTCAAACTCATCTGAGTTATCTGCTAATTACTTTCCTCCTATTCGTTTGGATGGTGAATATGAATGTGCTCTAACTGATTTTCATTCATATAATAGCATTCCTAATGTAGATTATAACAATATATTTCATATTGGTGAACACGTAATTAAAATACCAACAGGATCTTATGAATTGAATGATCTAGTTGATTATATTAAACATCACTATAAGCAGTATTGTCCGGAAAATAAAATTGATATAGAAGCTAATAACAATACAATGCAAGTTAGAGTTAATAGCTCTAAGGACCCCATATACTTTACAAGGATAACACAATTGGAAAACTTTTTGGATTCAATAAGAAAATTCTAGCTCCTAACCGAGACCATTACTCAGACCTGCCGGTCAATATTTTCATCGTGAATATCTTACATGTTGAATGAAGTATAGTCGTTAACACGTATACGAATAACTCACAAGCAGACACATTACATGAATTTGCAATCAATGTCCCCCCAGGGTATAAAATTGTTGACAATCCTCGAAATCTTATCTATTTGCCAGTTAACTGCCGAGAGATAAGTTCTCTGACTCTACGCGTAGTTGATCAGAACGGTGATTTAATTAATTTCCGAGGAGAGGAAATTACAATACGAATACATTTGAGATCTAGCAAATAATGATAATATACAACGTCAAGCAATCTAAGAATAAAATTTGATGCACTTATAAACCACTCTTGCAAACCAAACCACGATTAAAGAGGTCATTACACAGAAAACATTTGACACAAGGAAATAAAAAGTTTTTGAAGTCTCTTAATTTAAAACTGACAAAGAAATGAGTTACATACTAGATGTTCTAGAAAAACCTCAATCAGACGAGAGTATAATTAAAAAGGACTACCAAACATATACACCGTACCCACAATCCTTCAACAATAATGATGAGATTCGAATTTCAATACAAAATCAAGACTTTATGTGCTACCAAGCGAAAGCTACATATATGTCGAGGGAAGTGTTGTAGATGATGATAACAGCAAAATACCTTCTTTTTTAAATCTGAAATTCAAAAATAACTTTGTTGCACATTTCTTTGACGAAATTCGATATAAATTTAATGGCATAAAAATTGATCATACAAGACATTAAGCGATTACAAGCAGCCTAAAACACTTTGTTTCTTTATCACCTACGGAAAGTGTTGGCTTGTACAATGCTGGATGGAACAAACTCGATGATTTGGATATTTCAAATGGACACTTTAATTTCTATGTACCACTGAAACAATTTTTAGGCTTTGCTGAAGACTATAATAAAATTATACTCAGCGGTAAACATGAATTGGTTCTCTTACGTAGTAAGAACGATGAAAAACTCGTATACTCAACTGATGCTACTGACAAACCAAAAATTAGTATCTCAAACACCTCATGGAGAATTCCGCATGTACAATTATCCGATCTGAGCAAATTGAATATGATTAAAATTATTAACAGTGGTGCTTCTATACCGATGGCATTTCGCAGTTGGGATTGTCACATTAATCCTCAACCAAATACAGAGACTAGCTATATATGGAATGTTAAATTGGCTGCAAATAGAGAACGAGCCCGTTTTGTGTTGATTGCTTTTCAACAAGAAAATAAGTTTGTTCACTGTAATCTAAACAATTTAAAAGTGCATTTAAATTCCGAATCGTACCCATATGATGATCTAAATATAAAATTTAAAAATGATCGGTATGCCATCCTATATGATATGTATCTACGTTTTCAACAAAGCTACTACATGAGGGAACCACAACCACTTCTAACTGCTCAAGAATTTAAAAATAGTGTACCGATAGTGGTAGTAGATGTCAGTCATCAAAACGAAGCTCTCTCTAATGGTCCTGTTGATATAAAAATTTAAATTGGAACGGATTCTGACATTCCTACCGATACAGCTTTTTGCATTCTCATCCACGATCGCATAATAGAATATATACCCTTAAAAGGTCAAGTTCGTAAAATAATGTAAATAAAATATAAGATGATTGGGGATAAAGTTTTCATCGATATGCAAGGATTTAAATCCAATTCAAACATCTTCATTGCAAAAGAAATATCAATTGTTTCAAACAAGAACGAGCACATAAATTTTATTATTAAACCAGCGTTTAACTTTAAAAGATTATCAATAGCAAAACAAAGAGAAGCGAATTGGCTAACAAGAAGCTTTCATCATCTGAGTTGGAATGACGGATCAATATCATTTAAGAGTGTTATAAAATTTTTAAAATCCAATTTAAAACTTTCTTCAATCTATGTTAAGGGTATGGAAAAGAAGAAATGGTTTGAAAAACTACTTCAACTCAGAGTTTTCAACATCAAGGATATTGGCTGCATCAACTTTAAGCAAATACAACTTAAATATTCGGAATATTTTTACTGCAGCTATCACAATTACGGAGTTTGCGCCTTAAGAAATGCATCTTTACTTTATCAAGAAAATAACTAAAAAATGTATTTTATTTTTCCATTCTTAGATTGTTACAACATGTATGTTACGATATTTTTTTAAATAAATATGCAGATTAAAAATATACAAAATGTTGTTCAATCATTTATTTATGTGTATATGGCATGTACAAATGATTGAGACAAACGTGGGCAAGCGACAATAAAATGATAACAAAACCCTTTAGTATCACGTACAAGCAATATATGTACGTGTGTATGCTTCCTGGCTAAACAGATATACATGGTCTCACACACAATATACGAGTAGTACGAGTATGTAACTTAGTTGTTGCTTTTGAAAATGATCACATAAAGACATAAGAAACATTTTTCAATAAAGGACGTTAACATAAGCACTTGTATCCAGAGGACCATTAGAAGTTTTAAAATACTTATTTAATTTGTTGATTCAAAAATTTATTTACACATTTTTACGTTTTAAAATATTTATTTAAATTTATGTTCAAAAAAAATTAATTATAAATTTAATTTGCGTTCAAAATATTAAATTTAATTCCGCCAGCAACGCATCCCCTTCTTCGTCTTGCAGAAAAATTTTTGTTATATCATCTTCATCTTTTCGCATATAATTAAATGCTGCCAAGAAAGCATCGCTCTCTTCATCCAGCACAAACTCTTCCTTTTGAAAATTCCCATTCTTGAAGTATGCCATTTGGTTGTTTGGAATCTCTTGATATTCATCTATTTCGTTCTCAAAAATGTCAAATTAGGAGGCAAATCGTCGTCCGAAAACTCTATTGACAGAAGGCTTACGGATACCTCTTCCCGGCTGACAACGCCCATCTCTTCCCGATTGCCGGAGAACAATCTCACAAACTCATCTAGCGACATTTGTGAGCCGTTCAATGATATTAAAATTGGGCTGCTGCTTAATGTGTTCATTTTATACTTATCTTTATATATTTATTTCTAGCGTTGACAACAATTTTAATTTTGAAATTACAGTCAAATCCCGATAATTCGTACCCCGATAAATCGTAATTCCCGATAATTCATAATAAACTGTCGGTCCCTTGAAAAAATCTCGTTAATTCATAAAATTTCCATACATTTTTGTCCCCTCGCTAATTCGTAATATTTTCTTCAAATAAAATCTTCTTTACCTATTATAAATCGTAATTGTTTGCTAACTACCACTTATAATTCGTAATAAAAACAACAAAAACATGGAAAGAATGATTTTTTGTTTATCGCTATTTTTGCGTGGGTTTTTGCTTCTGCTTGTTTGTGTGTGAGCACGCATAAGACACTGTCGGTATTACAAAAACAACAAATTTTTATTTTATATTTTATTTTTAAAAATTTTTTTATGCTTTTTTATCGTTTTAGTAAATAAATTGAAAAACCCCGTTAATTCGTATTTATTTTATTTTAACGTCGTTAAATCGAAACCCTGCTAAATCTAAAACCCCTATAATTCGTAAGACATGGCCGGTCCCTTGCGATTACGAATTATCGGGATTTGACTGTATGTAAAGTACACTTATTACAACAATGAGAAGAATCTCGCGTAGTATCGTTTTATATACAGAACATACGCTTATCTCTGAGAAAAAAATTATCTATCCTCTGCTTCTGTTGACAACTGTTATTGTTTAATATTTCATACAAAATCGAACAAGAAACAGCGGCCTTTACGCTCAAAATGCAAAAGGTTCTGCCTGAATATTCTTATTTGCACTTGCGTCTGAGCTAAATGCTCATCAGAAAAAGCAACCACAGCGAAATCAATTCACCCCTAACATTTATGACAATATCAAACGCCATCTGTGGTGAAAAATATAAAAATATGCTCACCACGGATATTTTCTAATATTTAAAAATAACCAACAATATCATATGTGTTGAGAAATAAGAAACAGCGCCTCCATGTAATGAAAAAATAATTACCAGCGCCATTTACGGTGAAAACATTGAAAAAGGTGTGTTTAACAACCAACAGCGCCATCTATTGTGAATATACAAAAGGTTTGTGTCTGAAATGAATCATGGCTAAATATTGATTTGGGTTTGTGTCTTTGCTAAAACGTTTTAATACATGTATTTATTTATTGTATCTTCAAATATGAACTAACAATAAGTATTCACATCTTAAATCTAAAATATAATTATAAGGCCCGACCACTGTCGGACATAAACTTAGTGATAGCTATAAATAATACATAAGTAGTGATAATTAAAAAGGAAAAAAAAGTATTTTCAAGTAGTCCCATCTGGAGTGTTGAGTATAAGAGCCCTTGTGTCCCTCTTTTTTAGGCGGATGTGTCCAGTAAAGTTCAAAATATTACGAGCAAGCGGGTTGGGATGTGATTCGAGTTTTGTTAAATATTTGCCTGCGTATTTTGCAATTTCTTCAATCACTAGTGGCATATTCCAATCACGATGTATATTTGAATTTTTGATGTACCATGGAGCCGAAGTTATCATACGTAAAATTTAGTTTTGCCTTCGTTAGATTCTCTCGACATTGGAAGCTGAAGCAGTACCCCATGGTTGAATTCCGTAACACCATATAGGTTTCGAAAGTGACTTGTATATCAAAAGTTTGCAATCTGGACTGAGAGTTGAATTTCTACCAATCAGCCAATGTACCTGAGTTAATTTAGTTTCATTTGTGTTGGCTTAGAATCAATGTGTTGTTTCCATGTAAGCCGTCGATCAAGGTGTATACCAAGGTATTTTACATATGAATGTTGAGGAACAATTCGATTATTGATTGCAATGGGGGGACAAGTATCTTTTCGTAGAGTAAATGTTACCTGCTCACACTTCTGCTCATTTACTTTAATTCTCCATAACTTTAACCATAGTTCCAGCTGGGTAATATATTCCTGAAGATATCGAGATGCCTCGTGAGGGTTTTCTTGCATGCTAAAGAAGGCTGTATCATCGGCAAAAGTAGATGTATGGATTCCTCTTTTCTTCAAATGTTCTTCTTAAAACTTGAACCAATCTATGCGTTTGTTCAATGGTACTATGCTGACTTCTAAAACCAAATTGATGGTCTGGTATGCACCCACTATCAGTTATAATTGGGGACAGATTTGTCATGAGCAGCTTTTCGAAAAGCTTTGATATTGTTGATAGTATACTTATTGGTAAACTTATCGGCTTTAGAATAATTTTGACCTTGGTAAGCTTCCAGCTGTGTGGATAATACTCTAGTCGTAATATGGCACTAAAAATAAATAGTAAGATTCTAGTTGCAGTGCGAGGCAGATTCATCAGCATCTTGTTACTAATACCATCAATACCTGGAGCTTTCTTCGGGTTGAGCTCAGCAATTAGTTTATGTACATCACGCATCTTAAACTTTAAGGGTCTAGGGGGTAGAGCAACTACACTCGGCAAATCAGCAACACACGTACATGTATTTGGGGTAAATACGGATTTTAAATGCTCAGCAAATATTTTACTTTTTTCAGTATCGCTTCTTGCCCAATCACCGGTTGAAGTGCGCAGAGGTGGTTTAAACTCAACGGGTCTTTTAAGCTTTTTAGTAGCGCACCACAAGGAGTAATTAGATGCTGGTCTGACATCGAGACTTCCAAGATAATTTCTTAGAGATGCAGTTTTCTCAGATGCAAGCAACTCTTGGAGTCGTTTCGTGCACTCTTTAAATCTAATTTTATTTTGGGGTGATCTGTGTTGTTGCCATTCCCGTCTAGCTCTTCTTTTTTCACATACGAGACGTTCAATGTCTGTAGAATAAATTTCATTAAACCCAGTCTGCGGATGGGAGGTCGTGGCATGTTCAGAAGCCTGTTTAATATTCTCGTTGAGATTGGCAATGTTAGATTCAATATCATCTGGTGTTCTTAGCTTAATATTTTCCGTACAATGAATACTAAGGTATTTTGAACCCCAGCCAATTAACACGATTTATCATCTTCATATATGGATGAGGTAAGTAATTTTTTAGTGCGTTACAGATTGTCACGATAGTGGGAGAGTGATCGGACGAGAGATCTAGAGAAGCTTCAACTTGAACTAAATCCCTACAGATATTTTTCATGACGCCAATAAGTGGCCTCCCCACTCGAAATGATGTCCAAGTCCATTTTTGCAATTGTGCTGAACAGCGCTCGACCTCTGGGTGTAATAAGACGCGAACACCAGAACGTATGTTTTGCATTGTAGTCGCCAGGTGCTACAAAACAAGGTCCAAGGGATTTGAAGAAATTCTCGTATTGATCCTCAGTGATTGAAAATCTGGGAGGGGACTAAATTGATGATATCACGAAATTTGTACAAAAATGTTCAATGCCAATATTTGTTGCTTGAAGATGTTCTTCACATATGTTGTCAAGAATATAGTGCTTGAGTCTTGACTTTATTAGAATCGCTGATCCACCGCACGCTCTTCCTCTAGGGTCCTTTGTATCATATATAGTGTAGCCATAAATTTTAAAAAAATTTTAAAAAGGCTTCTCGAAGTCAAATGAGTCTCAGAGACCAACATTATATCAATATTTTTTTCCATGAGGAAGTGCTCAAGTTCATTTTTATGTTGGCGAATGCCATTTGCATTCCAGAAACATATTTTTAACATGTTCATGGTTTGTTAAGTAATGCTTGAAGCAGTTTTTCTGCATTCGAAGCATTTCCTGAATCATGCTAGTCATATTTTTTGTAAAGTTGTTTATATATAGTTTGCACTAAATTATCAATAGTGGTTTCAAGGCGACTGAAATTAAAGCTTGACTTTGCATTTGTTGAATTATTTGGTGGTGAAAAATTTTGTGATGAAATAGAATTTGTCTTAGCAGCATCGGCATACGAAACACGGGAAGTGACTGGTTTGCTGATTGAGCTGAAGCTAATTTTGGTTTTTGCACCATAGTCTGTTTGACGAAAGAGTACACAGGACATCCTCTGTAATTAGCGGTGTGATTACCTCCACAATTACTGCATTTTTTATCACTTTGAACTTTTGGCTTATTGCAACTAGCAGTGCAGTGTAATTCGCCGCAGACAACACAAACAGAGGGTAAATTGCAGTATGTTTTTGTATGGCCATATTCTTGGCAATTATGGCACTGTACAGGACCTGAAAGCTTATGTGGCTCTTCAATTGTGATTTTTCGGTACAAGAGGTATTTTAAATTATAAATTGGATGCGTCTCATTTTTTCTTAATTTTATATCATTTGGTTCAAGTTCAACTCGAAATAGAGGTTGGGGGATCTTCTCCCTTTTTATTATGTTAGATAAATTTGTTACCTTAAATCCCTGGAGGACGAGTGCATCTTTTATTTCTTCGGGAACAACGTAACAATCTATGCCCTTCAATATGATCTTCAGGCCTTTAGCGCTTTTAAGCTGGTATGTGTAAAAGCTTGTTTTATTCTTTTCAAATTCAGAAAGCATTTTGCGGAAATCTCTTTCGTCATAAATTTGGACTTTCGTTTCATCGATGTTGCCACGTTTTATTGGAACAATGTGAAATTAATTCTCACCAATGACCGAAATTAGTTTTTTAATAAGGGAATTTGAATTTTTCTCTCTCAAATAGATTGGTGGCGGCTTGGATGTTTTATTCGAGGATACCTCGGGTTTGTCGTTGTCATCTTGCAAAATTTTAAAGCGGTTTTCGCGATTAGTTGAGGCTGTTATCCCTACACATTTTTGAAGCAGGTGAAATTTTTGAAGAATTCGAGCTTCGCCCACGCCTTACCACGGTTATATATCTGTCCATTCCGACTTGTACCTTGAGTTTCGAGCCGCTGTATCCGTAGTGATAACTTTGTTAAGTGATGAACACGAGCCTGAAGGGGATGATATTACTGACTTATATGAAGAAGTACTAGGCAAATGTAATGTTAATGAATCACTACTATTTGACATTGGACAAAGCGAAGTTGATCGCTGACGAAAAATTGGCTCTGCCGATAAAAAAAGACTATCATCAGATTTTTTATTTTTATTGGTTTCATTAAGAGTTCCAGAACTCACAGTAAAATAAGCATTTCCACCGTTAGAACTCACTTCAAAATTTTTTGTACTTGAGGTACTCATATAGAGTATTCCTCAAGGGTACTTTGGTTGTGTTTTTTTTTTGTTTGCGGCCTTTTTTGTTTTTGTTATTTATGATTTTTTGTTTGTTTTTGAGGTACTCATATAGAGTAATCCTCAATGTCACCTTGTTTATGTTTTTTTTGCGGTTTTTTTGTTTCTGTTATTTCTGCTATGTAACAAATATTAGCAAAGCCTAAAGCTTATTTATTAAAGTCAGTATGTACCTATTACGAATAATATGTACTACGAATATTTTTTTGTATAATTTTTTTGTTTGTTTGGTAAGTACACCCAGAAAAAAGATTGGTTGGAAAACGGTTAGTCTAATAAAATACCGTTTGCATTAACTATATTTCAGTTCACGCTATCAATTTTCTGTTAATCCAAAAAACAATCCATGTTCATTACCATAAGCGCATACTTGTAACAAAGATATGATTGTGACAATACTTAAATTGATTGCATCAACCGAGCGTATGCTTTTGTCATGACTAATTAACTGATTGGTTAACCCAACCGAATAAAATATTATGAATTGGATTTTACTACCAACTTTTGGTATTAGCAACTAAAAAATTGTCGTTCTATATTAAAATTAAAATAAAAACTTTCAATCAGTTGCTGCAACTAACTAGAGGTTGAGTTTACTATCATAGTTTATAGCAGCAAATTAAAAAATTAACTTTTTTGTGACTTTCAAAGATATTATGATTTGTGAATTCTCAAATGGTTTTTGAAAGTCTGTGCACAAGATAACGGGTTTGTGGCTTTTCAAAATGTGTGGTTGAAGAAATGTATATAAACATGCTTCACCATTAGGAAAAAATTTCAATTAAAATAAACTTATGACAATATGTCAAATAATAAATTTCTTAAATTGTGTATTTTTATTTGCGTTTATTGTTTATTTTAATTTCAGCAAGGAAGGCCAATTTTTCTTTTACAGGTATCAATTATGATATTGTTTTAATTATATTAACCAAATTTTCGGTAGCAAGAATAACATTTATTTCAAATTCCATACTGTCAACCAATTTTTTCTGTTGCTGCAACTATTGAGTTGAGGGTTATAGTTAAAATACAGTGGTACCACAAGAAAATTCCAGTCGCTATAGCAGGATTCTATGATAGTTGCTGCAACCGCCAATTGGCAACAAATTCGGTTGTCACAACGAATATGTTTTCTCTGTGTATGTAAGCAAAATTCCGCTAATCGACTACGAGAACTGATGAACTGAATTTATCACAGCGAAAACAAGGTTGCATTTAATAAAACCAGCTTAAAACCAATTCAAAAATGGTTTTAAGCTGGTTTTAACAACAACAATAACGTTAAAACCATTTTTTATTAAAACCATATCAGTGTGAAAACACTATAAATCAGAGTAATTGAGTTTAAACGATGTCTATTCATTTAGATTTAAAATTTCATGAGTCAGTATGATTAGCGAAAAAAATATTTATTGCAGATCATTGGTATAAGTGCTTCGCGGCTACCCAGTTTACCAAGACTTTCGTTATTGATATCGATTTCAAATATATCTCGAACATTTATCTTGTAAAGCTATTGAGAGTGACACTCAAAAATTAATCTAAAAAAGTTCGTTTGTTGCTCAGTTTTGTCCCAAAAAACATTTGATCTCGAAGTTTCGCTAGCAATATCAAAAGTTAGAGAATATCAAACTAATTTCGATATCGCAAAAAGGCAGCAGAAAAAGTAAAAAAATAATTTTTTATTTTTTAATTTAATTATTTTAATTTCACTTACCTTATTTAATGTTTTTAATAGCGTATTTACGCTGCAGGATTTAAACATTGTACCTCCATTCTAACAGTCTAGCATCACTAGGCTATCGTGGAAAATTGTTTTCTGTTCAATTATTGCACATATGTAAGTGTGTTTTTTTAGTTTTAGTGCTGTCATGGTTTGAACTTGGTACCTTTAGACTAACAGGCAAGCACAAATCCACGCGGCTACCGTCACATATTCGAAAAACTATCGCGAGAAGTTCGAAATTCGAACATTTAGTGAGCATTGCATTTTTTTTTAGAATTGCGAACATATATCGAACAATTTTGTTTCGAAATTTCTTCGCTTTAGTGAGCATTCGTTTTTATCGAATCTCAGGTCAAGTGGCTAATTGGATAGCCTGTAAGTATCACACAGTGTATGTGTTAAGCTTAAATTAGACGTGACATAGCCATAATTCTATAGCCATAACCAAACAAAAATTCAATTGGTTTCTATGGTGAGAGTTATGGCGTTATGGCGAGTCACCTATAATCAAATACAGTGTTGCCCATTAGTTTGGTTCGAACGGCTGTTTTCTATGGCTATGGTTATGCCACGTCTGATTGAGCCTTTAAAAACAGATTATACTGTGAATAATTTACGATGTATGTTAAATTTCTTTATATATCTATAATAGAGATGTTACTATAATCACTCGTACACGTTTATTATAATAATTGGGTATAAAGGAAAGAAGTAAAGTGATTAAATTTCTCCTTGAGAACAATAAGAGTTTATGATGCTTACCAGTGTTGGGATATGGATATTCTTAAATTGTACTATGAAAATGGTAAAATCGTACGAAATTAAAGTCATTTGTACCAAAATGTAGCCATAACAGATTTTCATTTATTGAAAACTAAAACATAAAAAATTAACTAATAATATCAAACAAAACAGTTTTTCATATACATATGTAAGTATACACACAAAGTCTAATAGTGGGTACACACCTTGTGTTTCCGCAACACGTTTATATTACATGCTGCATACTTTTACATAGACACTGCAACCTACAGTGCAACCTATAAACATAAAATTATTAAGATATTTTCGAAACTTCAAATGCAATTTCGAACGAAACGATAAAAGAGACTACACACTGTGCGACCTACAATGCAATCTGCCGGGTCTACCACGTTGCGAAGTCTGTATTTACCAAGAATGCTAAAATAAAGATTACGCCTTGCGCATGATTTACCGTTTGATGACGTAGTAGTCCCCTCGCAAAGGTTACCAAGTCTGTATCACATGTGAAATTTATAATTTCTTGCAAAAAAATTATGTATTTTGTTGTAGTTGGCAGCCCTGTGATTAATTTACTCAGAGAGATCTCCAAGAAAAAAATTATATGTTGTTGTTTAAAGGCTGCAAAACTAAGAAAAATAAAAAACAAAATACAAATAAAGAGATAAGAAAAAGAGCAAATATGAAATGTGATTTTGTGTGCGTGTAATAGTTCTTCAGTTGAATTTTACTAGCCAATGAGAACACAGGCTGAGTGACGTCAGAATTCCATCATGCGCAGAAATATTTTTTTATTCTTGCGCGCTGGCGTAATCTTTATTTTATCATTCTTGGTATTTACCATTATGAACTGGGACAAGATCTACCAAAAGAAATGAAAAATATGAGCATAAACTACCAATGTTGCAAATTTTGGTACTTATGATCAGTGTTAGGCAACTATGTTAGGAGAAATTATTATTACTGTTATGCAAAACAGCCATTTTTTCAAATTGTACCACTGAAGTATAAAGTGTACCAGTGTACCAATGCAAATGTAATTGTACCAAATTTGGTACAATTGTACCACAAATCCCAACAGTGATGCTTACCAATTGTATGTGAGAGAGTTTTCAACTTATTTAAAGTGGTAAAATTCGCGGGTTTGTGTAGGTATAATTATATTGGTATTTATTTCAAGTAATTAATTATTTTGACATATAGTAATTAAAACAAGTTATAATTTGTGATTATAATGCAACTTTAGGGTTTGAGTTCTACCAAAAGAATGAGAAATTGTCTCTATATCTTAACTTAAGATATGTCAGCTTTTCCTTTTATTGGAAAACCGAAGGTATGTAAAACACTTAATTACAAATACTAAACAAGTGTTAGAATTCAATTTATAGCTTAATTTTCAGCGATTATTTATGTTTCAGGTTGTAGGCAGTGTTGTCAGATTTATTTTAAGCCTCCTCGCCAAATGACTTGTCGAATATCGCCAAATATCGCCAATATAATAAATTATAGCTACAAAAATATATTATATTTTCTAATTACATTACAAATGTTGTTAAATTTTAAATTCAGTAGGTAACGTCTATTGTAAAACATAAAAATTAAAATCTTTAAGGAAAATTAGGAAAAGTGTTTGCATTCACATATAAATACTTAAAAATAACTTATTACAAAAGATCAATCTAAATAGGATAAATTGAACTTGAGCACCACGATAAAAATTATTATTTAATTCTTGTGATATCAACTGAATTAACATTTACTTAAATGTGTATTTAAGTACACATATCATATCCTTGATATGATAAGTACCAACCCTACCCTCTAGGCAAGAACTCGTATAGGATTTTTGGTGCTTCATTATCAAAATCTTGGTTCTAGTTTAGAAAAAAAAAATTTCCTCACTATGTTTCACAAGCACCAAATGAAATTTTGTGTTCCATATTCTTTGTTTAAACTTCTTGAATTTCAGAAAATTTTGTTTGAGATAAAGAGTCACAACATTTTTTTGAACGAAATATTTAATGTTGTAGAAAAAATTCTTTAAAAAAAATTTCATATTCTTAACATTATTCTATTTTATTGAAATCGTAAAAATATAGCCAAAAATATCGCCAAGAAAATCAAATATCACCAAATAAATCGCCAATCGCCATTTTAAAATGTTCATCGCCAAAAACAAATTTTCGTCGCCACGTTTGGCGAGTTATCGCCATATCTGACAACACTGGTTGTAGGTAAGTATGTAATAATACTTCAATGTAGTTACATATATGGTTAAATATTAAGGTATAAGTATAAAGATAAGTATATAAATTTAAAATTCCATATTAATAATTTTAGGTAATTACTGATTTTTAAATGTTGTTCAAATGAAGTTTGGATATGGCGCTGGCCTTGCCTTTAGGTAATAGATGCCACCTTGTCGTTGATACACAAAACATTTGCCAAGGATTTAATGGTTTCAGCGATGATTTTGGCATTAGGCATATATGACACCGTAGAAGTTGCTACTGCAGATTGTTCGACGGGTCATTTTACCTTTTTTCTTTGGCGTAGGTGGCTGGTAGTAATGCTGCGTCAAGGCGTACTTTCATTAGATCGAAGATGCAATAAGGTGTGGTTAAATTTATCGCACTTTTTGCAGGTTTCCAATTAGGTGCAGGATCTCAATCGTGGCCTCTTGCTAGGCAATTGTTGCAATGCCTCTATGTGTCCACAATATCCTGTCGCACCTCCACGCTCATTCGCAAAAATTTGTTGCAAAAACGGAGTGCGTGATATTTTTGCATACCATGCACTTGTATATGGTAGTATCTTGTTTTGCGACTCTATTATTCGGACGATGTTTACGATCCATGGTTTCACAGTTGCCTGATAATCTTCTTTGGTTGCTGCAGGAAGAAATTCGGAAGCATTATTAGGAGAGTATAAGATTGGTAGAGAGAAGATCATTAAAAATTGTGGTGTGGTTTGTTTCATAAAATGCGTTTTTTACTTAGCTGCTGATGTAGAAAGGTATATAAAATAGAATATAAATATATATTTTTGTATAAATATATAACTGAGTAATTTTGTATAAAGTGTCAGAAATAAATTTTTTACCTATGAATTTTGCCATCTAAAAATGGTAAATAGCATAACTTTACGATTGGTCGCGTTATAACTCCAGTTGCTGTCCGTACGTCGACAATGCGCACGTTCTGGTGTGAGCCTGGATAGGTATTCTCAACTCTTCCTAATCGCCATTCAATTACGATTACAAGATCTCCTACTTTGAGGTTTTGAAATGAGTTTCTCCACTCATATCGCGTATGAAGTGATTTAAGGTAATCTTCTTTCCATCTCACAGAAAATTGATGTTAAAGAGCTTTTAATTTTTCCCATCTATTAATGAGGGACATATCTTGGGAGATTTGCTCTGGGAGAGCAGTAAGTGGAGCTCCTTTTAGGAAATGTCCTGGGGTTAGAGCTGTTAGATCTGCAGGGACGTGAATGTAGAACTCCTTCTATACGGGTTAATACAATAGAAAATTCTTCGAAAGTGAACTTTAGTGCGCCAGGTATTCGTTTGAAATAATATTTAAAGATTTTCACTGCACCTTTGCATAAGCAGCCCATATGAGGAGCATGTGGGGGGATAAAACCATTCAAACCCATGAGTTAAATATTTTGCGGATACATCTTGGGCAGAAGTTTTTACAAACTCATTAAAGTCGCGCTCGAATACTTTACTGGAACCAAGAAAATTTCTACCGTTGTCCGTTACTACCCTTTGGGGGAGCCGCAGCCTCTCAACGAAGCTCGCGAATGCTGCTGAGGACAAATCGGAGCACGGCTCTAAGTGGATTGCTTTTATACTGAAACAAACGAACACACTTACGTATAATTTTAAGTAGATAGACTTCCTTAAGCAGAGGATTTTAATTCAAAGGGACCAGAAAAGTCTATACCTGTGATCTGGAAGGGAGAGGAAAGTGTGCATCTTTCGGGAGCTAGGGGAGCCATTATTTGTAAACAAGACTGTTGTCTGTGAATAATGCACGTCTTACAATTTCTTATGATACCTTTTATACGAGGTTTGAATCGGAAAATGTTACACTCGGTTTGAACCATTCGATACATTTGGATGCATTCAGCATGTGCAAAAAATTCGTGAAGATGATTAAGGTAGAGATGACAAAATCTCGAGTTAGCCGGCAAAATTATGGAATATTTTTCATTATAAGGGAGTGATGACTGGGACAATCGTCCATTGACTTTCATTGTTGAACTAGAGTCAAGAAATGGGTTCAAGTTTCTGAGTGAGCTTTTACTTGACACAACTTTTAAGTTACTCAGGTCTTGATATTCGTCTTTATAAAAAGTTCTTTGCGCTAAAGTAATTAGACGATTTTTTACAAATTACATTTCACAGTGAGTTTAATTGAGGTTGAGTTTTTGATTGTCATTAAATTTTTTTTCATTTATCAAAAAATTGGAAAACATAGCATATAACTCGTAGAGCTTTGCTGTATGACGAAAACTCGTTTAGAATATCACTTATTTCTACTTAAATATGTAGGGACTGAACTTGTGTACATTTTGTAACTTCCAGAGGATTTTGCTTGGGCCATTCTGAGTTAGGTTTGTTTAACCATGACGGACCATGCCATCAAATAGAATTCTGAGCGAGATCTTGAGGTGTGCACCCTCGGGTTCCAAGATTAGCTGGATTATCCTTAGTTGGGACATATCTCCACGTTATATCTGCTGTTAAGGAGTGAATTTGAGATATTCTGTTTGCAACGTGTTCCCCATGACACAAGAGGTTTTGAGAGACAACCTAATACTATGGACGAGTCAGTTAACATAATTTACAAGATTTGCTAAGAGTACGGCTCCATATAACTCTAAACGAGGCAGGCAAGTTGTTTTGATAGGAGAAACTTTACATTTGGCTACCAATATGTTGGTGAAAGTAGAATGTGTGGGGGTGAGACATCTAATGTACACTGCTGCACAAAATGCGAATTTAGATGCATCAGCGAATCCATTTATTTGGATAGTGCCTGAAACTTTGTATTGTATCCAACGAGGTATGGATATAGTTTCTACTTTTGTGAGATCGTAAACTAAATCATTCCATTTTTTAAGGGATTATGCAGAAACGTCTTCATCGCATTGTAACCCTTCTAGCCACAGTTGCTGCATAATAATTTTTGCTCTTACAACTACAGGTGCTAACCACCCAGCTGGGTCAAATAGTTTTGCAACTGATGAAAGGATTTGACGTTTAGTAATATTTGTAAATTTTTCTAGCGGGGAAAAACTATACGAGAATAAGTCAGTTGGTGCGTTCCATTTTATACCAAGAGTTTTGGTCGAGCTTGTTTCATGGAAGCGTAAGAATGCTGTAATCTTTTTTAATGGAAGTCCTGCTGATTTCAATGATTGTATAAGTTGTATTTGGGCAGCAAGGGCTTCTTCTTTAGTGTGGCCTCCGGAGAGAATATCATCTACATATGTTTCGTTTCGGAGAATTGATGATGCTATTTTTTGTCTTGATTTTTTTTTTAGTATTTCACCTATTACTTTTTAGTATATTGTTTTGAGTTAATCTCAACATTTTCAAGAGATAATGTCCTCAGATAAAAATAATTCTTATTTTGTGACTTTTATTTATTCCTCACTGTAATATATTGAACTCATGGGAGAGAAAGATAAAGTACAACACTTCTTCAATGCAGTTAATTACCGAATGCCATTTTATTCTTCATTTTAGCTTAATACCTACTTATAATGCGAGAAGCGCTGCCAGATTATTTACTTATTTTAGTCACTCAATTCAATTAACCCTTATATATACAACATGCACCCATTTTTCTTCTGTTGAGATGCATGGCTTAAAGCTAATAATAATTTAAATTTTTGTAACAATTAGTGTAAGGTATATCAATAATTTAGTTGATAGAACTTAACGTTAAACTTATTCCTTCCTACATAGTGTATATTTTATATGAAATGTGAAGATAGATATATCTGGTTACATGAATTTTTATAGAATCATGTTGTTTTGTTTAAGGCTTAACTACCTTACCATCTTGGCGCGCTCTTAATTGACGCCTAGGTGTTTCTACTTCGGGGTGATAATGTGCACAGAGAAAACAGTGCCTAATAAAGTAAAGTTATGAGCGGCAACACATATACAAAAATACATAAATACCCAGTTAGCCACGTCTTTAAAACATCTTCGACGACGGGTACAAGACAATGGTAAGTCGTACAAGACCTATTGAAGACAGCGCCATACAAATCGTCGACGAATATTTCATACAAATGGAGGCGAGGTTACACAAGACGAGATAAGCGACAATGTCGCTCACATTGTCGTCAACACGGCTTTATTGAAGACAAAACGGGGACATTGTCATTCAGATTGTCCTCAAAAAAGTCTAATTGATGACAAAACTTGTGACATTGTCGACGATTTCCTTTAAATTGTGACATGTCGAACATTAATCGTAGAAGACAATGGGTAATATGAATAAAAGAAAATATTTGCCCTCTACTTAAAAATTTGTTTGAAAACCCCAAATATGTGTATGTTTTTTGTATTTTTAAACAAATTTTTAAGTAAAAAGCAAATACTTTTTTTATTCTGCGACGATTTGGCTAACTGCAGCAGAGATATTACGGAACAAAAACGAAAAAGATCATTAAAAAATTGTCTCTATGTTTATTTATATACATGCATACATACATAAATGTACGTACATACATACACAAATGAAACAACAGGAAACCTAATAAAATCATGAAGATTTCCTTATTAAAAAAATCAATAAGATGCTTTACACATAATCATATAGGAACCTAATAAATTCAAGAAGAAAACCTTATTGAAAAAATCAATAAGATAGCCTAATAAAATCAAGAAGAAAACCTTTTTAAAAAAATCAATAAGGCAACCTAATAAAATCAATAAAAAATCCCTATAGTTTACAATTTATAAGAAAACCTAATAGAATCAAGAAGTTTTTCTCTATGGAATGTTTTTTTGGTGCCAAAAATAACGGAAATTGAGTAAAAAAAGTTGTGAATAATAAATTTTCTTCTTGATTTTATGTTGTTTTCTTCTTGATAAAATTAATAAGACTTACCACATAAAAACAGTAAGGAATCTCTATGAAAAAATCTTCGCTTCCTTCTGCTGGGATATCCCTTAGCCTAAAAACGTTTCATAGAGAAAATCTTATTGATTCTATGAGGCAGTTTTTTCTCTGTGTGGGTGCTGTTTGGAGTTACAATCAATGTCGCTTTTAGGCGTTAGTAGATTGCTTGTAGAAGCTGCAACGTCGTTGTGTGTGATAGCTCCGTCATGCATCGTGATATTATTGTTTGCAGAATTTAGTTTTGGACTGCGTATCTGATTGAGATGTCTTTTAATTTGACGATTGTTGCTACTTAAAACACAAAGGTATGTTCTTGAGCCAAGTTGTTTATTGATTGTTGCTGAAGACCACCCAGCTTTGTTAGGATTTGAATAATCGCGAACCCAAACTTCTTCGCCTTTATGAAATTCAACGTTTCTTGTCCCCCAAAATTTAATGATACTTTTGTTCTGGTTTCGAATTATTGCATCTTGAACTAATGGTGGTTTAATCAAACTGAATCTTGTTTTGGTGTTCTTTTGATAAAAAGATTTGAAGGTGTTTCATTCGTTGTACAATGCTTTGCATTCCGATAGTCTGCTAAAAATTGACATATAATAGTGTCCAAGTTTGCATGGTTGTTACATTTAAGATTGGCATGAATAGATTTTTTTTAAATTTTTACAAAGTTTTCGGCCTGGCCATTGGTCGCAGGATGACCAGGAGCTGTTAAGATATGTCTAACACCATTGATTTTTAAAAATTCTTGAAACTTGTCTGAGACGAATTGGCGTCCGTGATCAGATACAAACGTGTCTATTATGCCATATCGTGCAAACAAATTTCTCATTTTGCCAATGATAAAATTAGATGTTATCTCTTTAGTGGGAAAGGCCTCCACCCATTTTGAGAACGAGTCGATGACTATAAATAAATAATGATTTTTGATAGCGCCAGCAAAGTCGGCATGGACACGAGTCCACACAGAATCCGTGGGCTTCCAAGGAATTAATTTGCTTTTTTCGGGGCTAGGTTGAAGCTCTTGGCAAGGAACACAATTTTTAATTAATTTTTCAATGTTATCATCAAGGTCAGGCCACCATATGTACGATCTTGCCAATGCCATGGTTTTGACGATGCCCAAGTGTGAAATGTGCAATTGTTGCAATAATTCTTGTTTAAGTTTTGGAGGAATAACGGACCTATATCCCCAAATTATACAACCATATTCTACGCTTAATTCATTGAATTTGTTACGAAATGGTTCAAAAATTGAATCCTTCATATTATGAAGAGTCCCTGATTGAATTGCCTCACAAACCTTCGAAAATATCGAATCACGTCGTGTTTCTCTTGCGATATCCTGAAAGTTTATGTGCATGCAATTTTTTGAATCAATAAAATTTACATAATTATTTTCATGATAATCTTCAATAACGACCGATTGCGGCATTCTAGACAAACCATCGGCATGATTATGCTCATCTTTCACATATTCGATAACATAATCAAATCCTGACAGTATTACTGCCCACCGCTGGATACGGGCTGCTATAAAGTTAATAAAGGTTTATGATCAGTACGAATCAGAAACTTATTTCCCAAAAGATAGTGTCGCAATTTTGCAGCACTAAAAACAATAGCTAAACCCTCCTTTTCGATAGAGGCGTAGTTTAATTCACTTTTGGTCAACGCACGAGAAACAAATGCTATTGGTATTATCGAACCATCAGCAAGCTTGTGGCTTAACACTCCAGCAACGGCATTGTTGCTAGCATCAGTGATCAGAATGATCGGCAATTTAGCATTAAAATGACTTAAAACTTGATCTGAAATAAGATCTTTCTTGATCTGCTCGTAAGCCTGCTGGCATTCCCCTGACCAAGTGAATTTGATATTTTTTGATAGTAACTTATACAACGTGTTAATTCTTTTGATTCTTTTTATTTGGTATCAAAATAAAAAGAATCTCTAGTCGAATTAAACTTTAAGCAAAATGCTTACTTCGTTTTTGTTTAACTTTTTTGTTCATATTTTTGCCAAGTCTCAAGTGCACTTAAATTCTTTCCCACAATTTAATTAAAATTAATTTATTTCTCACACACTTGTCAAGCCAGGTATGAGAACCATCATGTCAGCATAATTGACGAAATAAATAAAACATTTTATTTTCCACGTGTGTTTCAAATTACCAGCCAGACAGTAGTGAAATTGAATATCTGTTTTGCTTAGCTTACGGTGGGAATGAATTTGGCAAGATGATAATGAACAATTTCTGGCCGTTTTAAACTATGTTTATATTCTTATTTTTATTTTTTATTAATTCTACTTTTTGTTATTGTATTAGTTTTAAGTTATTTACATTTTGTATAAATATTAAAGTTATTGAATAAATTTGATGATTGCAACTTAAATCGTCATCCACTTCACTTCTTTGAGTCAATTATATTATTCTGGTGTACTACCTGAATAACGAATTGATTCCTCCACAACTTCATTTATCCTTGTGTATCACATGGATAAAAAACAACAACATTTTTTTTTATTGCTTATCCTTGTGTACCACTTGTATAAGCCCCACCACTTACATCTCAGTTAAGCCAGGCAAACGAGTCTGGTATTAACATTTTTGGCGACCGTGACAGGACCTGCAATCCTCGAATTAACTAATAGTGCCATCACTACCCTGCTTTCCACACAACTAATCCACCATGGAAACAACTTCAACAAAACTGCTCCGCCAACTAAAGGAAACGGGAGAACATATTGCAACCATTATTCGAAATTTCACCAAGGATTCAGCCAGCCGGAAAAACGCAACCTATTACCAGGAACGACTATCACATCTAACGGCAGCTTGGACAGAGTTTGACACAGCTGATAATGAATTACGAGAGTTGAAGGACGTATACACAGCTGATGAATATTTTACTTCTGACTACTATACTCGAATTGAAGCCATGGCGACGAAATACATAGCGATAATGGAACGTGAACTCGATAATCAAGGTAAAAAATCGGGGAAAATGGATTTTCCTAATCCCAAACCTGCAAATACAGATCAATGGCAAGCCGGGGCAACTGGGAGCCACGATCCCAATCCCAAACCTGCGAACACAGGTCAACCGCAAGCTGGGGCAATTGGGGGCCACGATGGATTAATCCGCCGGTCACTTGGAAAAATGGCGGCGTTTACTCGACAGCTAGAAGGCCGTCAGTTGCAACCAGGTCAAGATCAATCTTACTACGATGTAAAAAAGGCCACTATCTCTCAGCTATGGCTTCAGTTAGAAAGACTTAATGATGAATTACTGGACAAATATCCTGACCCAGACATCGCTACGTTTCAAGCGGATATGTTTACCTCGAACAAGCTGCACAATCAGCAATCATACAGCTCACCACGGCCAATAGGATCCACCACCACTCAACCACAGAAACTACGGCCAGACCATCAACCTTACCTTTGCCTACGATCACTATTACAAAATTTGATGGTGACTACATGAAATGGACATCGTTCTCCGATTTATTTACAAGGATCGTACATGAGCAACAGATGTCTGACGCTCACAAAATGTGGTATTTAAAAACCAACGTCATTGGTGAAGCAGCGAACCTCATTAATCATCTTGCGGTTACTGCAGAAAATTATCAGATGGCGTGGCAATTGCTGCAAGATCGATACAACAACAAAAGGATAATGGTAGCCACAGCAGTTCAGCGACTACTTGACCAGCCATCTGGGGCATCCACATTAGGTGCTATTAAGCGATTGCACGATACAACGAAGGAATGCTTGGCAGCTCTCTACAACATGGGGCTTCAAATACTATCGTGGGATCCACTCCTTATCCACATCCTGGTCAAAAAGTTGGATAAAACAGTGCATGCTCAATATGAGCAATCAATTTCTCACCCAAAGGAACTAAAAGCAATCAACCAATTTCTGACATTCCTTGAGAACTATTTTCATACTCTGGAAGCAATGGGACACAAGGAAAAACCTTCGTTTTCCACTAGCAAAATATGCGGGCTTACAGCACAGCCCCGACACGACAACCGGTTATGCATAGTTTGCAAGCGAGATTCTCATCCATTATATCGTTGCAAGAAATTCATCGATGTAAGCTCGTCAAACAGACTCAACATGATACAAAAACATAAATTATGTGTCAGCTGCTTTAGTAGTACCCACAGTACCAAACAGTGCACCATTTCAGGCCGCTGCCAAAAATGTGGGAAAAAGCACCATACCTTGGTGCATCTGGAACCAACCCCCCAAAGTAATTCATCATCAAGAAAAGTTACTCCTCCTAAAAAAGAAATTGACTCCGACAGAGAAGCAACTATACTTAACAACCCCTCCAAAACAAACATGACATCTCTTGTTAGCACACCACAGGAAGAAGCTGAAAGCGTGACGGCTAGTTCCGTAGGCAGAAGACCATATGTCATACTAGGAACAGCGTTGGTAAAGGTCAAGGCAAATGGCTTAGAAACGGAATGTAAGACAATTCTCGATTCGGACTCACAAGTCAACCTCATTACATATAGAGATTAGTCACAACTCTAGGGCTCCCAGCTAGAACTACCTCAATTTCAATCAATGGAATTGGAAAAAATCGCACCAAAGTTCAACACCGTGTCAACATATCACTTCAATCCAGACTCAACACGTCTTGAGGCATTTGTGTTGCCACAAACAATTTCTCCTCAACCTTCTCAACAGCTTACCATCGATAAGTGGGTGATTCCTAGCAATGTCACACTGGCGGACCCAACTTTTAACCGACCAGAAAAAATTGACATTTTGTTAGGAGCAGAATATTACCACCAACTACTTGCCATATGACAAATCAAACTCGGTGATGACCTCCCAATATTACAAAATACCACCTTTGGCTGGATAGTATCGGGAAAGGTATCTGGCGAACAACTCACATCAGCAATATGTGGTACTTTAACTGAAGAGGATAAAATGAATACGGCTATTGAACGATTTTAGAAACTTGAGGAAATTGAGAGCACTGAGCACCAATTATCCCCCTATGACGCACAATGTGAGGCACACTTCAATCAACACACTACTCGTAACAAAGAAGGACGGTTTGTAGTGCGACTTCCATTCTGCACTGAAACATCTTCTTTAGGCGCCTCACATAATACTGCCTTTAACCGCTACCTCAGCTTGGAGCGTCGATTAGCAAAAGATGCTTCCCTAAAGAATCAATATATGCAATTTATGAAAGATTACGAAACAATGGGACATATGTCGAAAATCAACATAGATGAAGTTGAAGGGTCTAAGTACTTCATTCCTCACCACTGCATTTTACGACCTGACAGCAGCACCACTAAATTTCGGGTGGTATTTGATGCTTCAGCAAAAACCTCGTCAGGAAAATCTTTGAATGATATTTTGCACATCGGGCCACCACTACAAAATGAGCTGTTTACGGTTCTTCTGCGATTTCGGACTCCACGTTTCGTGTTCACAACAGACATAGAAAAAATGTACCGATAAATATTGGTCCATCCTAAAGATCAACAGTACCAGATAATTCTATGGAGAAGTAATGTTTCTGAACCCATCAGTTACTTCAAATTGAACACAGTGACATATGGAACCAGACCTGCACCATACTTGGCAATCAAATGTCTTAAGGAAATAAGCCATGATAACAAGATGCAGTTTCCGTTAGCAGCCAATTTTTTGGAAAAGAACTTCTATGTGGATGATGGCTTAGGGGGAGCCGATAGCCTGAACACGGCCCTAGAAACTCAGCGTCAACTACAACACGTCATGTCAAGGTACGGATTTCATTTACGAAAATGGTGCGCGAATCATACCCAATTGCTCCGCAATATCCCCAATGATGATCAAGAAGTTAGTCTTGATTTCTCCACAGACGAAACCGACTATACAAAAAGTTTGGGATTAGTATGGCTACCCAAGGATGATCTACTTAAAATTAAAGTCAACATACAACCAATCAAGGCTGTGACAAAAAGGACAGTTATCTCAGATCTAGCGCACATATTCGACCCACTCGGACTACTGTCTCCAGTAGTCGTCAAAGCAAAAATATTCATCCAGGAATTGTGGAATTTGAATCTTTCATGGGATGAGGCGGTGCCTTCATAATTTGAATCACGCTGGCGAAGTTTTCGAAGCAATCTTAGTGAACTAAAAACCTTTTAAGCTCAACGACATATATATAAAGGATCGATTCCACGTAATACGCAACTTCATGTGTTTACAGATGCCTCCGAAAAGGCGTATGATGCCGCAGTATATATCAGAACATTCTTACCAAATAAAACAGTTATTGTATACTTGCTTTGTGCTAAATCCCATATAGCCCCTTTCAAGCAACAAACGCTGCCTAGGCTAGAATTATGTGCTGCTCAGTTGGGTGCCAACTTGGCTGCAAAAGTTAAACATGATCTGGACATGAATACAACGCCAACATTCTACTGGTCCGATTCAAAAATCATATTAACATGGATAAATTCACGATCATCTTCGTTACATACATTCGTAGCAAACCGAATAGCTTCAATTCAGGAAAACTCCACACCTGATCAGTGGCGTCATGTGAGTTCCAAAGACAACCCAGCAGACATAATATCTAGAGGCTTGGATCCGACGCAGTTGCAGCATATACCCGAATGGATGTATGGGCCATTCTTTCTTCACGGAGATGAGAAACATTGGCCTCCGTTGTTCTGTCCTAACCCTAACACACCCGTGCCTGAACAGAAGACAAATTCGTATAACATGCTGGTTTCATTACCGAATGAAAATTTTTTGCATTGTATCAACCACAGAAATTCCTTTAAAACCCTTCAACGTATTATAGGATACATCTTCAGATTCATAAAAAATGCTAGAACCCCTAAGGCCGACCGGCAAACTCAAAGAGCTCTGACACCTTTCGAGCTCCACGATTCACTTCTTATAATTATTAGAGAAACTCAAAAATTTGCATTTGCAGAAGACATCAAGCAGCTGCAAAAGCGCAAAGAACTAAGGGTGTCAGGTCCGATCAAAAGTTTAACACCATTTTTAGATGAAAATTTCATTTTAAGAGTCGGAGGCAGACTAGAAGAATCCACATTGCCATTCGATACAAGGCATCCAATGCTCCTCCCTTATGATGATCTAATCAGCAAACTAATGTTTGAGTCAATACACAAAGAAAATAAGCATTGTGGAGCTCAGGCTCTCCTTGCAAATGTCCGACAACGTTTTTGGCCCATCAAGGGAAAATACTTAGCACGAGAAACCATCCATAAGTGCGTAAGTTGCGCAAAATCAAAACCAAAACTTCTTCAGCAGATCATTGGAAATTTGCCTGCAACGAGGGTTACACCAGCAAGACCATTTATAAATGCCGGGGTTGACTATTGTGGTCCAATTTGGGTTCACTTTAAAACTAGAGGAAAACGACCTCAAAAGGCGTACATTGCGGTATTCTGTTGCTTCGCCACGAAAGCAGTGCATCTCGAATTAGTTACAAGCCTAACAACAGAAGCGTTCCTGGGAGCACTAAAACGATTTACCAGTCGCAGAGGTCACTGCCAACAGCTTTACTGCGATAACGCAACAAACTTTGTCGGAGCACGAAACCAACTAGCGGAATTATCATCAGCCCTTTTTACCCCCACAGCTCAAGAAGCCATTCAACAAGAATGTGCAAACATAAACATTTCTTTTCATTTCATTCCTCCTCTAGCACCTCATTTTGGGGGATTATGGGAGGCCGCAGTTAAGTCAGCCAAAAGGCTATTACTCAAAGAAATGGCAAACGCGTCCCTAACGTATGAAGAAATGGAAACTGTAGTCATAGAAGTAAGGGCAATACTGAATTCCAGACCTATTACAGCATTATCAAATGACCCTAATGATGCAGCTGCCTTGACTCCTGGCCATTTCCTGATTGGGGAACCTCTCACGGCACAAGTCGATGCAACTGCGCAGTCGATGTCGCCATCACTTGTTAAACGATGGGAACTTGTATCAAAAATAAAACATCATTTCTGGCAACGATGGTCCCACGAGTACCTCACTGAACTCCAGCAGCGTAACAAATGGCAATCAAAGTCTGAAAATCTGCCAGTGGGTACTATAGTTATAGTTAAAGACAACACTCCTATCATGACGTGGCGAATCGGAAAGGTGATCGATACATTCCCCGGGCCCGACGGTATCGTGAGGACGGCAACAGTCAAAACATCTACAGGTATAATTAAACGAGCAATTCACTTACTTGCTCCACTTCCTATTGACACATCCTACACCACTACTGACAATGAAAGTATACCTGATCCGCTTCCTCTGGATACACCCTCAACCGCTGCGAGCATTGAAAGTGCAAAAAGAAGTCATCTTCCCAAGGAAAACTACCAATCTACAGACAAAAATAAAGGAAATAGCTCGGACCTCAAGCGAAACGAACCACCCACTGACAAATACAAAAGTTCACCACCCTCAAAACGCTGCACTGTAACTCCAATCAGCCTAATAATGATTCTCGCCTTATTCCTTCCGTTAGTGGTATGCCAGCAAGGTACCTACACAAGGATCACTAGCTCTCCTGGGTTACACTTTGAACAGATTGGTCAAGTGAAACCAATCATCTCAGAATGGAAGCTCGTAATCTACTTTGAACTATCCCCATTTCTCAATGAAGTACAACTTCTAGCAAACGGAACTACTACCTTAATGAAATGTTGCAGCAGTTCAGATCTCAATCACCAATGTCTCGCGCTCGTTGCGCATTTTAACAACGTTAGGCTTAAAGTGGATACCAGTCTCGAAAGCCTCTTAAAAAGAAGGAAACGAGGCGCAATCGATTTCGTTGGAAATGTAGCAAATTCATTATTTGGAGTTCTGGACTCGCAGTATGCGGAAAAAATGACCGACACCATCAACAGCATAAAGAATAACGAGGATCACTTGGCACACCTTCTACGGAATCAAACATCATTATTGGACTCCACCCTTAATATTATGAAGCAAACGGGGGTTCATACTCAGAATAGCCTCGATAAGTTAAACTTTAGGCTAAAAAGACTCGAGAACTTTACAGTTAATGGAACCCAGCAGTCTCGACTAATTTTATCGCTTAGCATACAGTTGATTATCATCTCAGAAAAGGTGCAAACGATGTTAAAGGCCATAATGGATCTGCTAACCGATACGTATCATGGTAGAATAAGTCCCTCTCTACTAACATCGTAACAATTTTCTTCGGAAGTGGACAATATAAAGGCAAACCTGCCATCGGATTTAATACTACCAGTCACGGATAACATTCACCTATATGGTTTAGTGACAGCTAAGACAGCCGTTTCAAACCAACACATTATTTGCACATTGGAAATTCCCCTAGCCCATAAAGAAGAATTCGACCTCTTTTATCTTACACCAGTTCCACAATTAGTAAATGACTCGTTGGTTGCGGTCATTCCAACAACCAAAATGATGGCCCTCAACGCTCACCGAGACGAATATTTCCCGGTTGATGATACCAAACTTCGTGATTGCCACATCCTTGAACACGATACTTTCTTATGCCCAAACATACAAGCTACGTATTCCAAAAATTCACCAATGTGTCGTTGTGAGATACATTTATTTAACAACGAGTCAGATCTAAGTTGCAATACCGAGGTACTAGCCAATAGTAATGTGTGGTACCAACTTCATAAAAAGAACCAGTGGCTACTCGCAACTCAGCATCCACTCAAATTAAGTATGGTGTGCAACGGCATCAGTGGTTACCAGGACTTACAAGGAACTGGATTACTTGCCTTACCAGCAGGATGTACAATGAAAAATGAGTTGATCACCGTATATGGGCACCAAACTATCACCTCGACTTTGTATCCCTCCTATACAAGCTCAGACGTTGCATTGTCCCATTTACAACAAAAGGTCTTCAACATAACCGAAACTTTACCAGACCAAAAAATCATTGGAAACTTAACCCGACTGCAAGAGGAGGTAAGAGAACAGATGCGGAATATACCCACCCCAACCATCAATCATGGCGTGCATAGTTTGACAGTAGGATTATCTCTGATTTTGACATTGCTAACCATCCTGTTAATCAAAATATTATTAAAAAGAAGACTCAATACGCGTCCAATAGCACGACAGCCATCACCGAGGTCAAACTGGAACATTTCGTTGGACCCTGGCGCTTAATTTACTTCAGCATAAATTGCCGGAAATTGTTCAATTAATTGCCTATTGATATTAACGATCCCCCTGGGGGCGCAATATGTTAATTCTTTTGATTCTTTTTATTTGGTATCAAAATAAAAAGAATCTCTAGTCGAATTAAACTTTAAGCAAAATGCTTACTTCGTTTTTTTTTAACTTTTTTATTCATATTTTTGCCAAGTCTCAAGTGCACTTAAATTCTTTCCCACAATTTGATTAAAATTAATTTATTTCTCACACATTTGTCAAGCCAGGTATGAGAACCATCATGTCAGCATAATTGACGAAATAAATAAAACATTTTATTTTCCACATGTGTTTCAAATTACCAGCCAGACAGTAGTGAAATTGAATATCTGTTTTGCTTAGCTTACGGTGGGAATGAATTTGGCAAGATGATAATGAACAACTTCTGGCCGTTTTAAACTATGTTTATATTCTTATTTTTATTTTTTATTAATTCTACTTTTTGTTATTGTATTAGTTTTAAGTTATTTACATTTTGTATAAATATTAAAGTTATTGAATAAATTTGATGATTGCAACTTAAATCGTCATCCACTTCACTTCTTTGAGTCAATTATATTATTCTGGTGTACTACCTGAATAACGAATTGATTCCTCCACAACTTCATTTATCCTTGTGTATCACTTGGATAAAAAACAACAACATTTTTTTTAAATTGCATATCCTTGTGTACCACTTGTATAAGCCCCACCACTTACATCTCAGTTAAGCCAGGCAAACGAGTCTGGTATTAACACAACGGTTTCATTTTGTCAGCAAAGTCGAATACACATTTGGAATAATAATTCACCATGCCGGCAAAGGCTTCAAGTTCCGTCACATTAGTCGGTGCCGATACGTTTGTAATGCATGAAATACGCTCTGGTGTTTTTTTAAGACCAAATTTATCTATTTGAAAACCTAAATAGGCTACCTCAGGTTTGAAAAATATACATTTCTTCTCATTTAAAGTCAGGCCCGCTGAACTTAGCTTTGACAAGACTGAATCTAAAGTTTGTAAATGTTCATGCAGATTTCTGCCAGTGATTGTAATGTCGTCATGGTAGACAAATACGTGTGGAATCCCACGAAAAAGATTTTCAACAGTCTTTTGAAAAATATACGCAGCCGTTTTAACGCCAAAAGGAAGAGGTTTGACTTTTAAGGTCCCAATATGCGTACTCCACGTGTAAAGTTGCTGAGAGTTAGTGTCTAAAATGAATTGGTTATACACGTTTGACATATCCAGCTTTGTAAAAAGCTGACCTCCTTCCAGTGATGCAAAAATTTCCTCTATGCGCGGTAGGGGGTACTTTACATCATTTAAGTATTTATTTATAGTGACTGTAGTCTGCGCATATTCTTAAGTCGCCATTTGGCTTAAGAACTGGCCCAAGCGGTGTGCTCCAGTCGGAACTATCAACGATTTCTAGAATGTCCATTTTTATCATTTCACGCAATTTTGTTTCTATTTTGTCTTTCCAAGCAAGTGGAAGCGATCGCGGTTTGCAGAAAATCGGTTTTGCTTCCTCTTTCAAGGACAAGGAGACTTCACTGAGCCGATTTTTTCCTAGTTCATTGCTAAAGACATTCGAATACTTTTGTTTAAATTGTGCAATAATTTTATCACAATCACCTTCTGTACTGACCGAATTTACTTGCAATAATTCGAAACCAAAAGCGCGTAGAAAATTTCTACCAAGTAAGGGTGGATTGTTTGATTTTGAAACAACAACTTTTAATTTCTTTGTAATACCTAAATATGAAACTAAAGCGTCGTACTCACCCAATATTTCTATTTTATTGCCGCTGTAATTGACATAAGGTGTGGTACATTTTAACAATTTTTTTTTGTTTCTGCGTTTTGAAAAATGAATCAGCTACCAAGATTCATGGCGCGAGTTAAGGTTCTTACACCTTTCTTGAGTAAAAAAAAAAGAAAATAAAAATATCTTTTTTGAACGACAAGCGTTCGTCTTTATTCGGTATATTTTCTTAAAAACTACTGAACTACTAAACGTTTCTTAAGGACTATTTATACTACTTGTACTTATCATATTCTTATCTTTAAGAGCGTTTATTTATGTATTAGTAACCCTTCGGTTAGTAATGATTCTTTGTTACAAAAATGTGTTTATTTATAATTAGGTATTTTTCTTAAAGTATATATTGTTATCAGTTAGCACATGTGTTTGGGTATTATTATTCCTAATTGCTTACTCACTGTCTACAAAATTAGATATTTTCCTTAAAGTATATATTGTTATCAGTTATGATTCAATGCTGGACTTTGTAAGTCTGTCTATGTCTTGTAATTACGTTTGTAAATATAATATAATTTTGTTGTTGTATATAAGATACGACATCTTAACTCTCCTCCTTCTTAAACAAGAGCGTTCCGCTCTTTCCTAACTTTTTATAAAACTGATTTATAATAGACGTTGTAAGCTTCTGTTTGTTTGGTTTGTCTATAAGCAATAATGTATTTAAATGTTTTCAGTCCTAATATAATTATACCTATTGCGGTTGCTATTATAAGCAAAGAGTAAGAAACTGTTCTGAAGGGATGTTCTTCATATGGTATAAGAAATCTCTGTAATGAGTCTATGTTAGTGAATGCATTTTCCTTGTCTGATTGTATTATTTTCTCTATTTCAAAGTTTTCGTTGTGTTTGGTATGTATAGCCTCAATTAATCTATCATGAAGATTTCTATATGTTGTTCCATCAATGTTAACTAGGTCTGTGAAAGAAACTAGAAATGTACCTGTCATTGATTTATTTTCAACCGTATGATTTCCATCAATTAATATGTGTCCTTCATCTATTTCTAACAAGTTTTCATTATATTCCTGAATTACTGAACATTTGGTGCTCCTATTCTCAAGTAGTGGTATTGTACAATTGTTTTGAGTTTTGTTGATCTGACATATATTTTTTCCTAAATAATTTTTGCAATATTTTGTTCTGACGTAGTTAATGCCGCACTGTGCTATACTTTTATCTGTGATTACCTTCCCGTGTTTAAAGCTGAGTGGCGTTATCTTAAAAAATTTGCAATGCTTTGTTACAATTGGGTATTTATAAATGGCAATAATTAACTCATTAGATCTTGCTATGTGAATTGTAGAATACTCTAGTATATTTATTATTGGTATTGATGCCCGTTCTTTATTTATAATTTCCTTGACATCGTTCAAGTCGATTGCTTCTGAAAGATACTGATTATTTTTTGCGGCGTTTATAGTTCTTACCAAGAGTAGTAAATGATCATGAATTTGTTGTATAACAACATGGTTCTCAACTTTCCTTGCACCAAGTGATTCAATAAGTTTTTCGAAGCGTGAGTTCATTTGGTGTTGTATTTCATTGTTGTTAATAAGTTGATTTATTTTCTCTTCAATCGCAATTAAGTCATAATGGTCTGGGACACCTGTGATGAACTTGAGTGCTGATCCCAAAAAGTTTATTGAGCGCTTGAATATTCTATAGAACGTCACTTTTTCTTGTTTTTCGATTTTTTTAAACTCTTCAGTTATTCCATGTTCATTCAACTGGTCTGCTAATGTTTCAATCTTCCTCAACCAGATTAGTTCTTCCGTTGTAAATGTATCTTGTTTTTTAAAAATTGATTCGTATGGGGTAAGTATTTTTATGAGATTCGTAATATGGAATAAAAACGTTGTTTCTTCGAATAGATATACGTCGTCAGTTTGTGTCAGAACTAACTTCTGATCCTTCACATCTCTTACTTGCACTTTTGATATTGCTTCTTGGACGGCGAATATTACCACCACGAGTAACGTCTGGTAATTCATTTTCTTTTTTAATAGTATAATTCTTAATGTTGTTCTTGTGTACAATAACTCCCTCTTTGTGAGGACCGTGTCCACGCGATCTTCTTCAACAATATGTTTTTTATACTTAGTGTCACCTTTCTTTCTTAAGTTCTTAATACTTACGAGTATTTGTTCCCCTTTTGTAAATGTCCTATGTTTAGTTCCTTGGTTTAGTCTTTCTAAGACTTTGTTTGATGCTTCCTTGATGCGTTTATAAATTTTTCCTTTATCGTATTGGATACTACCAAAGTGTACATCGCTTGGTTTGTGTTGAGTGACTGAATGAATAGTATTGTTCAGCTCTTTAACTGCTTTAAATAATTCCTCAGTTGAGCTTGTCTCATTTTGTATCTTTAGTATTCTTGATAATTCTGTTATCGTCCCATGTTCTCTCTCTATTTGGCCGTTTGCTGATGATCTATATATGGGTGTGTTTATCTTTTCAATGTTGTGTTTCGCACACATTGTCTTTACTGCTGGTGTGTTCAAACATGGCTCATTGTCTGTCATGAGTCGTGTACAGCTTGGATAATTGTTTACTATTATTTCATCCATACGAGTCTTATCGGAGACTTGACTTACTACGACATATTTAGAAAATTTATCTATAGCACAAATATATGTTTTATTTTCATTATAGTATATATCCATGTGTATGAGTTGGTTAGGTTCCGTTGGTATTGTGGCACCTCTCAAAGGTTCTTTTGTTGGACGTCTCTCATATTTACGGAACAAACATGGTGAACATTTCTTGTTAAATGCTTTGCAATGTCTTGCCATATCAGGCCAGTAACAAGTTTCCAAAATTTCCTTGATATTATTTTTATAACCTCTGTGTGCGCGGTTGTGAGTGAATTCGACGATATTATTTTGCTGTTGTTTATCAATTATGTCTTTTAATTTAATCGGTGTGTAAACAAATTGTATATTTATGAAACTATTTTTTAGTATGGGGCCGACTAAATATAAAGTTTCGGCTGTTGTATGTATGGCTGTAGCTCGATTGGGTACGATTATCTTTTTTAATTGTTTAATTAATTCCTGTTCATTGGTGTAATTTACTGTGTGTCTGACTCTTTTTGGGAAGACTGTACGAGTTCTAACTTCGTTAATATGTTTATTTGGTACTAATTCAATTTGTACACCGTATGCGTTAAGTGGAGTATTAACGGTTTTAAAAATATTTTCTGCTGATGATTCTGCTGAATCTATTGTATCTTCTGATGTAGTGCTTAGTACATTAATAACCTGTCTTGACAATGCATCAGCTACAACATTTTCTTTACCTGGTTTATATTGAAGTTTAGCACCATACTCTTCTATTATGTTTTTCCACCGTTTTAGCTTTGTGTTCGGATTTCTGTCCGAAACGGAAAATGTTAGTGACTGATGGTCAGTATATATTGTTAAGTCTGGACTTCCGTAAACGTAGTTTCTGAATTTTTGTAATGCCCAAATTATGGCCAATAATTCCTTTTCGTTAGTACTGTAATTTTCCTCAGTACTTGTCAAGGTTCTGCTGATAAAAGCAATTGGTTTACCTAGTTGCGTAAATACTGCACCCAAAGCTACGTTTGATGCATCTGTAGTGAGTTTAAATGGTTTATCAGCTCTGGGTTGTTGAAGTTCCACTTGTTCCTTCAAACAATTTTTTAGTTTATTGAACGCATCTATGGCTGGTTGGTCTAATTTTATTATACTATTTTTGGTTTGATTTTTTGTAACATTACCATTTTCTCCTCTTAAATGAACAGTAAGTGGCTTAGTTATTGTTGCATAGTTCCTTACAAACTTACGGTAGTAACCTGTCATTCCTAGAAAACCTCTAAGTTCCTCTAAGTTTTGTGGAATGGGCAGCTTATCTATTGCTACGATTTTTTCCGGATTTGTTGAGATCTTTCCATGCTTAATTACATGTCCTAAGTATTCTACTTTTGTTTGAAAAAACTTACTTTTCTCCCTGGATATTCTTAAAGTTGCTTTATTTAGGGCTTCGAAGATAATTTCAATATGTTTCATATGCTCATCAGCCGATGATGAATATATTAAAACGTCATCAATATAGACATAATGTCGGCAATTGTGTTTTTATTTAGCTTTTGAAAGTCTACGACCATTCTACGCTTGGGTTGACCAGATTCGTCTAAACCTTTTTTAGGGACTGTCCAAATCGGTGAGTTAAAAGGGCTATTACTTTTTGAAATGATACCCTCATCAAGTAATCTTTTAACTTCCTTATTGACAAATTCATTGTCAGCTATTGGGTATGGGTACTGTTTTGTATAAATGGGATCTTCTGTCACAGTTCTAATTGTCGCCTCTAGCAGATTTGTAAAAGGTAATGGCCCAATGCCATTGTTTTCTTCCATTAACTCATCTATTCTTCTTCTATAATTTTCATATTTTTCATTAACTAAATAATTAAGTTTAACTGTTTCTTCTGCCCCTAATTAAGTATCATTTTATCTAAATCTATTTTTCCTTTTAATGTCCTTAATCCTTTGTAACCCAATAATATATCAAAATCTTTTAATTCATTTGTTTCATAAAAATCTAATACTTTGTTAAATATTTTAGCAGCTTGTTTCTTTTTCAAAATGGATGTACCGTGAATTGAATAAACCTTAAGATTTTCTTTTAAATTTTCTGATTCGCCTAACTTAATATTTGAATTTACATAATTATGGGTTGCGCCTGTGTCAACTAGTACAAGATAGTCTCTACTACCATCTGACAAGGTGAGACAAGGCAACCCGTATCTTAGTTTAAATGCTTAAAAGGATTTTTTCCTTTATTACTTACAATATTTGATGAGTTTCCGATTTCTACATACATGTCATCTTTGTCATCTTCCATGCATAGGTTGTTCGTTCTCATAGTTTTTCGTTGCTGATAGTTGCCACTGGGTTCTCGTTGCCTTTTAGCTATATTGGAGTTGTAAGTACCTTGTTGGTTGAAGCTCGATTGTTGATGGTTATATCGTTGTTGTTGTGTTGATCTGTTATTGATCCAAGGTTTTGATACAAACTGTCGAGTATTTCCTGATGATATATCCATTGGTTCTGGACGAGTATAATTCTGTTGATGATGATGTTCATGTTGTTTGAATATTGTCATATTCGGACGCCCTTGAAATTCTTCTCTAGGTTGATCCTTTGGACGAGAATATCCTTCCTGCCTAGGTTCTTCATAACTTAGATTTAGTCGCCTGTGTTCGTTATCATGCTCAATTGTCCTTGCGATAGCATATGCATGTTCTAAATCTTTAATTTGATTACCATATAGAGTGGATCTTATATAAGAGTTTTTTATTCCATCCTTAAATACTCTAACTGCTTCCTGAACAGCTTCGTTCATCATTATTTCAACTGTAGTGTCTGGATAACCAGACATTGACAACTTTGATGTTATTAATGTTAATGATTTGTTTATATCATCATGATATTGCGAAAGGGTTTTGTTCCCTTGTGTTATTGTTCTTAGTTCGTCTTGTAAAACATAGAGTGGTCGTTGGTCTGCATACGTATAATCCAGACGATTTGTTATGGCCTCCTAGTTAAATATAGTATTGTGGTTAATTAAGACGTCTGAGGCTGGACCTCTAATTTTTGTCTTTACAATAGATAGTGCCTCACAATATCTGTTTGATGCCTCGTGCTGCTTAATACTATCCATCAGTCTACACACATCTCCCCTCCATGATCTGTATTCAAACTGGTTACCCGTGAATTCAGGCAGTGCTTTGAATATATCCAAGTTTATTTCACCCGGTGCGTTATACGTCATACCAATGGGATGCAGAGGTTGTATTGCGACTGGAGCCAGAGGATTTGTTGGCAGTTGACTCACTTTATTTTCGAGTTGCTGGTTCTTTGAGACCAAGTTTTCTATGGTCAATTGCATTGGTGCAATTTGTTGTGTTAGTGCTTCCATACTGTTTAGTTGATTAGTCGTTGGTTCCTTTTCCAATTTTATACTGTTGTTATCGAAATTAGCTTGCCTTCTCTTCGACATAAGTATTTTAGTCTTCTCTATTTTTTCTAGAGCACGAATTTTCTTTATCGTGGTCAGAGTTCACAAGTTAGACCATCCTTTGCCTAAGTTGTGCTTCACTAGAGTCTTTGGGTTACTTTCCAAGAGTCAGTGTTTGTTTTTTTGTGGTCCTTATTAGGGATAGCTTTCCCAGATTTGCTCTTCGGAAAATAACAATATGTTAGTCTCCTGGCAGGATCGCTAGTTAAGGTTCTTACGCCTTTCTTGAGTAAAAAAAAAGAAAATAAAAATATCTTTTTTGAACGACAAGCGTTCGTCTTTATTCGGTATATTTTCTTAAAAACTACTGAACTACTAAATGTTTCTTAAGGACTATTTATACTACTTGTACTTATCATATTATTATCTTTAAGAGTGTTTATTTATGTATTAGTAACCCTTCGGTTAGTAATGATTCTTTGTTACAAAAATGTGTTTATTTATAATTAGGTATTTTTCTTAAAGTATATATTGTTATCAGTTAGCACATGTGTTTGGGTATTATTATTCCTAATTGTTTACTCACTGTCTACAAAATTAGATATTTTCCTTAAAGTATATATTGTTATCAGTTATGATTCAATGCTGGACTTTGTACGTCTGTCTATGTCTTGTAATTACGTTTGTAAATATAATATTATTTTGTTGTTGTATATAAGATACGACATCTTAACTCCCGCCAGTGTCACACGTTGCTTCGACATTGGTCCCGTCAATAACCACTGAAAGTGAATACATCGCACTCACATTACCGTCCGTATTAATACTGAAAATAGAATTGAATATGCTATTAACATTATTATCTTCTTGCTTAGGTACATAATTTATTTTATTAGACTTAGTTCGGCATATTGATGTCAAGTGCCCTATTTTATTGCAAAAGTTGCATGTGCTGTTTTTGTATCGGCATTCGTTGGATGAATGATTTTTTCAACCGCAGTGGGAATATGTATTACGTTTTTTCTCTTTGCTTCTACTATTGCTGTTGTTGCCACGATTGGTGTTTTGGCTAAAATTGTTGTTGCTTTCTCCCTTAATTCCTCGTTGCTTGATATAATTAACTGACCTAACGTTGACGTCGTTGTTTTTCGCTGATAGTTTTGTCTCAAGTATCATTGCTTTACGCAAAGCTACATCTGCCGTTAGTTTTTCATCTTCCTCGCACATTCGTTCAAAAATTTTCTCGGGAAGTCCCATTACGAATTGATTTAGAATGAATGCATCTAAGTTGTTCTCGAATTTACAACTTAAGGCCAGTTTTTGAACTCTCCCGTTTCACTCCGCTACAGTTTCACTTGAGTCTTTTATGGCACCATGAAATTTTTTTCTTTCATGAAATATGATTACTGGAGGCATATAGTGTGTATCTAAAAGCTGGCATAGTTCTTTGTATGCCAGGAAAGTTGGTGCTTGTGGACTGCATACGCTGTGTAGTGTATTATACATATGCTTCAGTACCTACTAACTTTAACAAGGTTACTTTTTTAGCATTTTCTTCGGTGATATTTAATTCCATGAAATGTAACTCAAGTTTTTGTTTCCATACCGCCCATTTCTCTCTTGATGGTGTGAACTCCGGCAACAATGTTGCATAATATTGGCTTGGAGCTGTCATTGAAGTTGGATTCGGGCTGATGCTTTTGGATTGTGTTCCAGAAGCACTTTCAGTCATATTGATGATTATTATGCTTTTAGTGCTGTTTGGTTGATTACTGATTGCTTATTAAGCCACTTTTGAGTAAAGAGTAAATATTTTACTACTTTGGTGCAATCAAAATAATTGTAATTTAATTTTTGTAATACAAAAATATTTTTTTTTACTGCGTAAAGAATATAAGCTTATGCACGCGGTTTGTACTTTTTCTCTTTCCCTTTTGTTTCTCACTCGTCGCCACTGTAATATATTGAACTCATGGGAGAGAAAGATGAAGTACAACACTTCTTCAATGCAGCTAATTACCGAATGCCATTTTATTCTTCATTTTAGCTTAATATCCAAGAATGATAAACTACAAGATTACGCCAGTGCAAAAAAAATAGTAGATGTGTGACGTCACTCACATTGCATTTCTATTGGCTGATAATTTGGTTTATTTTTTATAAAACTCTTTAAAGCTATTTTGACTGCAGGATTGCCAACCGCTATACAAGTACTGGTTTTGCTAAGTTCGGTGAAGAAAAGTGGACATATAAAAATCCCACTTTTTTATTTTTGCAGTTACTTACGAACAAGAAGACAAAACAATATTGTTTTTGTTGTAGGTATTTACCCTTTTTTTAATATTATCCGTAATTAGATAATTGATTTTTAACCGATATACAAATTAAGACCCGTGAACTTTTAAGCAGTTCAGTTTGTTTGTGTTGTTAGCAAGTAACCAAAAGTATTTGTAACAACTTTTTCATGAAAAATGCTAAAATATTTTTTTAATAATTAACTGACCGCTATGTGTATGTATTTAGATGTTATGTTTGTATGGATATACACACTACATACGCATATTCATAGGTACTTATACATATATGTAAGTATGTATACAATGCAAAGCTCCCTGCAGTCAGACTGGGGCCAATTGTCTCTATGTTAACACTAAAACTCTAGTAGTAGTTACATTGTCTACAATTTCTCTTTTATTCGTCAGTATAAAAGAGAGAGAGAAAACAGATGTGGTGTATTTCTGGTGGATTTTTCAACAGCTTGTTAATATACATAAATTTGTATGTACGTAAGATATAGAAATGTACCAGTAAATTTCTGGTTGGTATGTCTCCATGTTCCCATAAGAACTATGAATTCACTACCTAGTCAATTGTTTTAGTGTTACTAGCAGATTTTCAATGACAAGCACATGCTAAATGTCTATAGCACAAAGTATTGTATGGGGAATAATTGTAGAGTAGTACTGGTGACAAAGTCAAAAGCGACTCAGTACATTTTCACCATCGACATTTCCTTCAGGTCTGGTACATTGGGTATTTATAACCACAAAGAACTAGTTTAAGTTTTATATATTGAAATATGCATACATACGTGTATGTATCTATGTATACATATACAAATGTACATAAGTTTGTACATTAGAGCCGCTCACATAAAAAATTTTTGTTATCCCTCCCAGAATTAAGTTTGGTAGTTTTAATAAGGCTTCCCAAACCATTTGAGTGGTCTAGAGATGACCGTTCGGTAGCTGGGCCATGTCTTAAAATGTTTATTTTGGTAGTTTTTTGATATTTTCTCCCAAGACAACATTTAACAAAACATATCATCTGAAAGAGTTTTTTATGCTGCATCCAATGGTGCATTAAACTTTACCATTCATAACATCAGCAATGCGTTAAAAATTAAGATTAAGCATTTTTATAGCAGAGAATATAGAGAATATTCTCACAAAACTGCAACCACTTCTTAATACAGACTTAAGTACATACACACATACTTTTTATGAATGTATATACATACATACATAAATATGTCATTCCTTTTGTAATTTGTATAATGTACCTGCTAGAAGAGGTGTTATGCCAACAAAATATTAGTGCCGTTCACACTGAATTTGTTATTTGCTTACTTGGTAAAAGGATGTACCATTTTTGATGTTCTAAGATTTAAACGTTTACTTTCTAAAATTTTAAACAAAAATATTATTAAAAAAAATATTACTAAATAAACAAATAACAAATTCAGTGTGAACTATATTAGAAAATAGCTATTTAAAAATATATCATAGTTACTTAGCATTTACACATGTAAGTGCAAGTCCGAAAAACTCAATACATTGAAAATTTTTTACTAATAACTACAATAACATTTTTTGTACTTACTGCTCAGCTTACAACATAATTTCCTTGTAAAGCTATGTACAGACCTTACAATATCGCCAGTAAAATGTGCTAAAAATTTCTTACAACCGTGTGAACTGGCAATTTTTGTCAGACGACGTTGCCAGAAAAAGCATTGTCAGTCCATTGCAAGACTAACAACTGACAACATATTGTCAGACATCTTACAATCGTGTGAACACATTGTAAAATTATTGCCAGATATTTGTCAGACATTTTAATATTGTCAGATGTGCGAAGTTCATGCATCTGACAATGGCGTCATTGTAAGATAATTCTTTCTATGGGCAACACTGCACACGCTTGATTTTAAAGAAAAAGTTTATAATAAAATATATGCAGACAAAATCATTGCAATTGCTTCTTTATGGTACATAATAATTTATACTTTCACTTTTTACATTTAACACAAACACAAACGATAAATATATAACAATTTCTAACAAATGGTTTAAGTCTGGCAACGCATAACAACAGATCGAACAATTTGTGCATATGACAACCGTGTGAACTGACAATTTTTCTACTGACGATTTTGTCAGATGAATTTATTGTCATACAACCGTCTAGCAATAAATTGTAAGATTTTCTGACATCCGTGTGAACTGACAAGAAATATTCTGCTGGCAATTTTCGATTGCCAGTACATTGTCAGCACATTGCCAGATCTGACAATCGTCTGTACAGAGCTTAAGTAATTTTTGTAAGTAAAATGACAAATGAAGAAACAGTGTTACCGAGAATGAGTTTTGTATAAATTTATTAGTACTTCGTATTATAAAATTAATATTTATTGCTGATTTCTTGCATATGTATAAGAAAATAACATTTAAAAAAGAACAAAACTATGCAACAACGCATCTTGATTATGTTTTTACATATGAATTTCATGCATTTTTACAAAAAAGTTGTTGAAAAAACTATTGTTTTCAGCAATTTATGATTTTATCAATACGGCAATACTGGATTCATATATTTTTTGAATAAACATAGTTTTTTCATTCAAAAGCAAATAAATTTCCATAAGACGTGTACGCTTCGAAAAAGTTTAAAAATTTAACTTACAACTGACTGTAAACTCTCAAGTAAGTTGCAAGACTTTCGGTTATTTCTTCGAAATTTTCGTTGATAATAGGTATACACAACTTACAAGTAATCACTTACATGTGTAATTGCAGTGTTAAGGTAGAATTAGTAAAATCGTATCATTCTACTTTACAGCTTGCCGTATCGCTCAACTTTGTGCACAAGTTATAGAAAATGTAACAGTTTGCATAGCACATTTTTTTTGTCTGGCATTAAATACGGCGTTTTTGACATTCGCTACAGAAAAATCTGTTGTCTGCAGATTCCTACGTCAACAGTGCTACCACCACATATTTTATAACTAGTAACATGCATTGTATATCGTACGGTTTTTGTCAGCTGACACGCAACATCACGATACGATTTTACTAATTCTACCTTTAGAGTCTTTAGTTTTGGTATGTTTCAATTTGATGCTACATATGTATTAACACAGAAAATATTAAATAAGTAATAAAATTCAAAATTAGGCGCTTTGTTAAGATTAATAAAATAAGTTTAATTTCAAAAATTAAAAGAAACTCTCCACAACAAATAAGAAAAATTATTGTAGAGAAAAGAATATAATAGAATATATAATTTGATTGTTGCGATTTCTTTGTTTAAATTTCTTAGTTTCCCATACTTATGCATTAAGTCTTTCAAATGATTTTTCACAGCCTTTATGGCAACTTTTACAATAGACGTGTGACGTCACGTCTAACGGTAAACTCTCTGATTGGCGTAATCTTGTAGCTTATCATTATTGTTAATATCTACTTATAATGTTAGATGACATGCGAGAAGCGCTGCCAGATTATTTACTTATTTTAGTCACTCAATTCAATTAACCCTTATGTATACAACACTCACAAAAAACAGTTACGTTTTGATTTTTATTGCCTAATTTTTGAAATGTAGAAAGCGTAATTTTTGCGTTAAAGTTAATATTATTCGATTTAAAATTGAATTTATCGCCATAGTCTGTAAAAAAAACTATTATATGTCAAATTAAATTGACTTTTTTTGTAGTTTATTCATTTTAAAAATTAAATTTTTTTGAGCAAAAAATAAAAAATCAGAAAGTAACTGTTATTTTGTGAGGAATAAATAAAAATAAAACAATAACTCTTATTTTGTGAGGAATTAATAAAAGTAAAAACAAACATTTATCTTGTGAGGAATAAATAAAAATCTAGAAATAACTGTCATTTTGTGAGAAATAAATAAAAATAAAAAATAAAAATCATTGCATCTATAGGTAGTCCATCTAACATGGAGTACTTGGTATATTCCTTGTGTACGTAGGACTTCTCTATCAGTCTGATTTTTTCAGTTTAAATTTGGAAAATAATCGTTATTTGTGATTCCTGCTCTATATTGAACTGTTATGGAAATTAGTATTAGATATAACGTGGTATGTAAACTTCTTTTAGAATACGTTCCTGCTAGTTTATTGCGCCAAGAAAAATTTTCTAAGATCATAGATATAATTGACAACTCATTTGGATTAAAACTTAATGAAGATGCTACTAAACAAAATAGAGAACTTTTTGGGAACGTATGAAAGAAAAATGAAAGAATTAAAGCATAACAAAACTAAGTTCCAAAAACAAAATGAACAATGACTGAAAACCAGGATAGTTACACAGATTGATATGAAACAATTGGGAAGGCCTAATAAATTATACGAGGAACTTCAACCAAGAAGCCAGAAGAGAAAGCAAGAGAAGAGGAAAGCAAATGCATCTTCAAAGAGTATACAATGTATGGTGGAAAGCATACCAACGCCTAAATCTAAAACAGATTTTAGTAATGAAGATGCATTAGCCCTTATTCTAAATTTGGGTCTAACAAAGAATAAATATGAAATATTAAGAAAAGCTATGATTGAAAAGAAATGGGGAAATTTGCTATCTACAAAGTCATTGAAGGCAACAAAGGATGTAATTTTGCCATCGGTTTCGACAGTTAATAGCACGGGCGCCACTACTGAGTTATCCAGTCTCCTCGAAATTTCAACCTCTATCAAAGAAGACATAAGTAAATGCCACAAGTCCGAGCTAGTATTAATTTGTAAATGGGATTGCGATGGGACTACAGGTTTTTCTGAATAGAGAGATAATGCGAGTATATCTTTTACATCGATATTTATGTCTACGTTGGTACCTCTTATAATGCGTTTTTATAGAAATTAATCATCATCCACTGTACATGAATTTGAAGACGTATGTATAAATTGGACACCTGCATCAAAGTTATTATGTCGACCAATAAAACTTGAATATATGAAAGAAAATAGAGATGCAACTTAAAATATTGAGGTTTCTATATCAGAAGAAATAAGGAACTTACCAAGCATTGCAGTGAAAATTTGTGACTGCATTATAAATGCCCTAACGGATACCAAGTCATACTGTAAATGCAATATATGTGGAAAACAAGCTCTGAGTTTGAAGATAAATCTAACGAAACCATAAAAGAGGAAGCCCTTAAATTTGGAATTTCCCCACTTCATGCTCACATTAGATTTATGGAGTATTGATTGCATATATCATATGATATAAAATATAGAAATATAGAAATATCTAAGGTAATGAAACTGCCTACTCAGGAAATAACAAAGGTTTAGCACAGACACGGAGAACTGAGAATAAAAGGATACAAGATGAATTTAGAAAGCATGGGCTTATAATTGATAAGCCAATTAATGGTTATGGTAGCTCGAATAATGGAAATACTGCTAGACGCTTTTTTGAGGATCCTGAGACCACATCCTTGATAACCGACTTGAAAAAAAATTAATAAGGAACTTCAAAATAATACTGGCAACTATTAACAGTAAAAAGCAAATCAATGCAGAAAAATTTGATACTTTTGCTAATGAAACAAAACTACTGATAAAAAATGTATATCCATGGAGATCGATGACGCCAACTGTACATAATGTATTATCTCATGGAAAATAAATCATTGAAAACAACTGGGAAAACTTACAAAAAAAGCTCAAAAAGTAAGGAACAGATTATTTAATAGTCGAAAGTGTTGAAAGTTAGCAGAAAATTATGATTTAATGCTTCACTTATTGTTATGCTCAGATCCAGTTTTACAAGCAATACGATTGAAATGGTTACCAGAGAAAACTAAAGAAATAGAGAAAAACGACAGTGAAGTAGTTTAAATAAATAACTTCTTAAGCTTCGATATTTCGGATTGTTTTCTTAAAAATAATTGAAATAAATAAATTGTAAAAAATAGCTAAAACATGTAGTTTAAAAATAAATATTTTATTTAGTGTTAAACAGTTTTCCTCAGTTATAGCGTAATATTAAATAGATTAAATAGATTTTATACAATAAAGCATACTTTATAATCACCTTTGCTAATTTTGTCTAATTACCAGGTACTGTGAAGTGTTATTTATTTTAAGTAGTAGCATAATCAGGTAGCACCTCCTGATGACGCTGTAAAGTAAAAAATCCATTAAGAATGTGTGTTGTTATTCGTTAAATGCTTACCTGTGATTAGCACAAAATACACTTACATAATAAAACATATCGTATAGTTACCATAAAATTTTTTGTTGCGAAAACTGTACATAGACTTATTGTATGACATTCCAAATTTTTCTATTTAGGTTGAATTTCAGAATTCATACAAGTTTTAAACAGCCGATGTGTGAATAAAGGGAAACAAGTTAAGCGCATTCTATATATATATTTTGGATTGCACCCCCCAATCGGAATATCTCGAGATGAGTTAACTTTATTACAATAAATTTTCAGGTGAAGTAAAAAAACTCACATAGAAGTCATAAAAGCCAATATAAGAAAAGAAAATTATTTTAATATATATTTCTTAAAAAAACATTTGACGAAATTTTGACTTTTTTCAGAAAATCTGCGCGTATGTCCGCATTTATGAAAAGGCTCTCTAAAATTTTAGTTAAACATGTTGAAAACTATCTACATTATTAAATGTTATAGTTGAAAATTTCAAACTCGACCGTAACAACTTTTTATAAGCGTTTAAACACAAAAAATATTTTTAAAATTGGAGATTTTCGGACACTGCTGAATGTAGGGTGCATAAATATACAAATAAAAAATAATTGGCTTTTAGCACATTCTGAATAGATAGTCTTAAGGGGTATGTAGTTTTAAAGCGCATGTGTTAAACAAAGTTTTTCACAAAATTTAAAATAATGAACATACTTTTTCTTAAAAATCATGCATTTTTCAGGCAATTTTTAAAATTTTGAATTCCTAACCTTTTCTCGATTTCACCAATGCAGATATTAATCAGGGTTTTTACTTTGTTTTATTTAAAATTTTGTGAAAAATTTGATGCTGTCTTTTAATTTGAAATCCAACAATATATTAAAAAGTCATAGGTGAAATACTAAAAAAGTCAGGGAAAAACAACAATTTTTTTTGTATAAAGTCAAATATCTTCTAAGTTATGAGAGATACGAAAACACATCCAGGGACATTATTTCTTGAAAATGTTGAGCTTAACTCAAAACGATTTATCCCATAAAAATCGAATAATTTTTCTAAAAGTTACAAGCCCCAGAAGTTTTTTAGTTCCATGGGTCAACTTAGGAGCGCTGTAACTCCTGTCCAGCTAAAGCCAGATGGCTGCCTAGACATGTGTTATAAAGCCTAGGTCCGATTTTATGGATGTTCGAAATTTCATATAAATCCAGTCAGTACTTTAGAAATTCCAGATTTAATACCATTTATTTTGCAAAAGTCCCCACTGTGCACTGGTGATTTGGAAGTCTGTTAGAAAATACATACGTTATGTCAAATGTATATGCGCAGAGCCTCAAGGTTTAAAAAATAAAAACTCGTGTAACAAAAAAAAAATCATTCTTGCAGGATTTTATATATTGTGGGCCTAATTAATAAATCAAATAATCAAAAAGATAATTCAGTCATTAATTGTATGATAAATAATGGAATTCTCAGATATATTTAAGAAACAAAATTCATATAACTGCCAAAAATAATATTGAAAACTAGTGTTAGTATAAAAATGGATTATTTTTTTCTTTTATAATTAGTTTTAAATCTGATTTCTTAAATTTTATGTTGTGTACGAATGTGTGTTTTGTGTTTTTTAAATAATCGATTCACCTTTTGACTTAAAATGATGAATGAAATGAGTTTTAGGGCCATTATTACAACTTAAAGATAGTTAAAAGTAGGATTTTGTCGGACCTATAAAAACTTTATCATTTGCTAAATTTTAGTGAGCGATAAATTATAGGCAAATTTATCCTACCTGGTAAGTTAAATCCAATTTGCAATAATGGAAAGCTTTTTATACGTCCGACAAAATCCTACTTTTAACTATCTTTAAATTGTAATAATAATAACTAAAACTTTGGAAATTTTTTTAATTTGAGTAAAAAAAAGTTGTCTTATGGCGCCAAAGCTGTTTTTACTTGAAACCAGTAAAATATTTACTAAATTTCTAGTTCATCAATGAATTAGTTTATAGTAATTATATTCTAAGATTAAATAAAATTTTCCATAAAATTCGAAGCTTTCCAAAAAAAAAAATTTTCATCTTTGATCTCAAATTTAGTAAATTTTTCAAAGTTTTGTTATGTCTTTAATTCTGGTACTTTTTTTTATTTTTCATTAAATTCTACATCACATGGTATGTTTTTTATTATATCTTTATATTATATTCTTAATTAATTCACCATATATGCACCCAGAGAAAAAAACAGCTTAAAATCTATAAAAACCATATTGAATTAATAAAAAACATTAACGAAAGTCTAGTCATCTTGAAATTTTTTATTTCAATATAGAAAAATATTAATTTTCAGTATTAATTTATTAATTTTATTTATTTTTAAGTATTTCAACATACATTTTCTATTATATTGAAAATTATTGAATTAATGTGACGCGTTCTTATTTTTAAGTTGAAGCTTTTCCCTGAGTGTACATATTAATTCCTTGAGAGGAGACATATATTGAACCAGCAACCTTCTGACTGAGAAGCAAGCACTCTAACCAATTGCCTAACAGGGCAGCCTGAATAAGCATTGAAATTTTTGATTTTTAAAATTTTATTTTATTTTCAAAAATATATAATTCAAGTTCAAATATTCCTCGAAAATATGAAAAACTTACTTAGATTTTTTGCTCAATGCAAACAAAAGATATATTCCATAATTTTGAGAAAAAATACTTAAAACTGGTAAATATTTTTCTAAAATTTAGAATACCTCTTTATATCTTTCAAGTAAGTTCACTTTGATGAACTAATCTGGAGTAAGTCATTTCATAAAATTTATTTTTTGATTTAAAACGAAATGAACTAGTTCTTAGGATACATTTTCCCCAAACTTTTAAACCATTTTCCTATTAAATATTTCCTTTAAACCAGCAAACTTGTGCTTGAATGTGGGAATTTATATGTGTATTTTTATGAACTATTTTTAAGGATATGAACTTTTTATTTTTACTCATATTAAATAATTTTTACTAGATTTTTGTAAAAATTTACTTAAACTTAGAAAAAATTACTTAAACTTAGAAATTTTTTTTACTTAAATTTAGAAACTTTTTTCCTTAATAATACTACATGTCTTTTGTTTGAGTGTGGTAACAGTTTTAGAAATGGCGTGGTGCCTCTCATAAATTGTAAATTTTTGTTTGTCTTCAAAAATAATACCATTGAACTAATCTTGCTGATCTGCCCTCATTGTATTACTTTTGGTCTAGAAGGAGCAACAGGCTATTAATTTTTTTAATATCTAAGATTGGCATGGCGCTTCCCACGTAGAAGCATCATTTATTTCAAGATATCTTTTAAAAAAAAATTTATATTAATTTGTATTATCTTGTTATCTGCTACACACAAATTTTAAATTTTGCTGGTTCTACCGATGATTGAAAATAATCGGGACAAGTGAACATGACTCCTTTCAAATAGAGAAAATGTTTACTTAAGAAAAATATATTGGAAACTAATGCAGTGAGAATTTTGAAACTCTTCATAACTATTTTTTTAATTTTTTTTTATTATTTGTATTCTACAAAATAGTGAAGGTTGAATTGCAAATGTGGCACATCTAATATAAAAAGTTTTTCATTTCATCTCAACGTATATGAGATGTAGCTAAGCTCACAGGAATTTTACTACTTAAGCAATAACATACAATACAGCTAAAAAATAATTGGAATCAATTTTTATCGGTAATATTTTCATAAAAATCTAAAGAGATTGAAAATGAAACAACCCTAAAAAGCGGGATAAAAATTCGAGGCGGGATCGACCTACATATGAAAAGCGGGATAACTCCGCCTAAAGCGGGATGTCTGGTCAGGTTAGATATCATATATGTTGCATACATATTTTTTTTTGCTGGGATTGCAGAACGAAATTTCTGTCTGTCTTTTGCCAGCGAAATGGGTAATTAAATTTTTAAAACTTAACCACCCAAATTGCGTTACTTGATACTGATACTACCTTTACATTAATGGGACATATCGAGTCATTACCACACAAAAAGCTTAAGTAACAAAAACAAAACTTTACAGGAGAAGGGTTTTTTTAATTATCTTCGCTGTTATTTCAGATAATTCATTGAATTTTGGTATTTAGGTGTTATTATGGTAAATATAAGTAACGGAACGAAATTTAACTAAATATTACTATGATAACAGTATTTTTGGTCCCTTAATCTTTTTTTGCTGTCTCCCTGACAACCTAATGTGTAAATTTTTGTGTTGGGTACGCTAAAAAAACATTTTTTAAGAAGTAAATATCAGTTTGTTACGTAAACTTGTCTCCAAATTGCTTAATTACTGGCTTCTTGATCGGCTCCATGTAGTGAATCTTCTACAGACTTATGACTTTTCAAATTAAAGAGTTCGCTATTAAATTTTTGTGTATAGTTTTACTGATGGAAAGAATTTTCAAGTCCATATACTCTGTGAATAAATTTTTAATAAATTGCTACGTACCTAAACTGTACAAGCGACTATCTCAGTTTTTTTTTGTCTGGATCGCGTAATCACATTTAAATCAAAACAAACTGTTTCAGAGTTATCAAAATAACCGTATTTAAGACTTATGGATTATTTTTCTTTTTAAGTTGGGAAATATAGCCTTTAAAACAGTGGTAACTCACTTTAATACAATCATATTTTTTGGATTAGATATAGATTTGAATAATGGGCCTTATCGTGATTCACGTATTTCGACTTCGACTAAAAAAAATTGGTTCTAGATGAAAAAATACTTTATTTATTTACTTTTATTTTTTGTAGAAAGAATTCTAATGATATGTTCGTGGATTTACATAATATTTGTATACAAGTATATACGCAGATTTTTTTGCACGAAAATATGTTTTCCTCTATCGTCTATATATATACATCTTACCTTATAAAATAATGAAAACGAATTATAATTATCGCTATCCAATTTTTAGCGAGAGCCTTTGAAAAAAGTCTGTCCGAAAAAACTTAGTTTCATCCCATTAAAGGACCATGATAGGCCATATTTATGGGGAAATTATGCTGAAGAAAGATGTTGCAGTATATATTCTAAACAAAAATGGTTATAAACAATTTTCCGAAAGTCGTCACATTTAAAAGTTATGATGCCAAAAGTGTTTATAGCCAGGATAGGTTATTTTTTAGGTGAAAAGTGCAATGCGCATGGCCAGTAGGTACGCGAATTATCAGTGCAATTCTTAGCCATGTTGAAGTCGTCTCTAGTTAATTATCTTAAAAATAGATAAATATTAACAATTCAAGAAACGCAAAATAAATTATTCAACTATTGCTAATATCCAAAATAAAATATTTGAATCAACTTGGTTAGTCGAAAAATTGCAATAGACCAAAAAATAAGTAAACTATTTTTCTTTTACAAAACAAATATGTATGTATTTAACGTATGTATGCATATACGTCGTCCGATGTCGGTGAAGGGTATATAATATTCTGCTAATCCAAATATAGCACTCTTACTTGCTTTATTTTCAAAGGGAAATTTTAGCTTAAGTAACATATTGCTGTTACAAAAACTATAAACAAAAAATAATATGCACTTAAGCTTAAATTGTTTTTGCTATCTATCTATATAATTAATAGCCGAACATGTTTTTTGTAATCCCTTTTACACTGGTACCACTGCACCGATTTTAAAAAGATTGATATGGTTTTAAAGGATTTTTTATACAGATGTGCAGATATTTTATTGAAATCGGTTTAGTATTTTGGGAGCTATAAGCGTTTAAAGTTGCTACTACTACATGCACACATATTACACACGCATTCATTAGCTTACAAGTAAAAAAGAAACAAAACATGCGTGTGTGTGTGTGTTTGTAGTATCCCTGCAGTCAGACTGGGACCAAGTGTCTATATGTCAACACTAAAATTCTAGTAGTAGTTACATTGTCTACAATTTCTCTTCTATTCGTCAGTATAAAAGAAATAGAGAAAGCAGATGTGGTATATTTCTGGTGGATTTTGCAACAACTTGTCAATATACATAAATTTGTATGTACGTAAGGTATAGAAATGTACCAGTAAATGTCTGGTTGGTATGTCTCCATGTTCCCATAAGAACTATGAATTCACTACCTAGTCAATTGTTTTAGTGTTACTAGTAGATTTTCAATGACAAGCACATGCTAAATGTCTATAGCATAAAGTATTGTATGGGGGGGGAATAATTGTAGAGTAGTACTGGTGACAAAGTCAAAAGCGACTCAGTACATTTTCACTATTCGCACTTTCTGCAGGGATTTCTCTTGACCTAAGAATTTTTTCTCTTATCTGTTGTTGTATGAAACCCATAATACCTAAAGGAAGAGAGTTGAATAAATTTAATTAGCTTGGTTGAATGGATTTTATTTATGTTTTTTTAATTTCATGTATTATGTCTGTGGCTGTCTCTTAATGCATTTTTTATGACGTTTAGATATATTTTCTTTGAATCTTAATAAAATTATTTACATTATGATTCTAGAATACGGGCGATTGTGTCGTCCGTTTGGTATATCTAGTAAAATTTAAACGGTATATCCTATAGTAATAAAATTTGGACAGATAATGGCATTGATAACAAGTTACTGATTTTTATAAAAAAACGCATTTCGAAAATCATGTTGGTTAAGCTGATTTGGCGGTAATGGCTCGATATGTTTATTTTATGAAGGGTGATCGCCTTTGGCTTTTATTTGATCTTCTGGATGAATGAATTTTTTTCGCATTTTATTAAAGTTCAGCGTATTGCAAATATATATTTTTGATATCTTTAAGTGTGCTTTGTGAGCCTGTAACACAGGCTGTTTGTATAAGTTCGTCAGTCGATCTTTATTTTTATTTATTTCTAATGTGTCACTACTTTTTTGATTTTACTATTTGAAATAGAAAACAGTTATATAATTTTTTATATGTATACTTATAGGTTTATATATGTATGTAGGTAGAAACTAGTTCATATACAAAGAAATACCTGTTTAATTATAAACTATTCTACAAAATCGATCTCAAATAACTCACTTACCTCCACCAGCAATTCAACGTCGTTGTTTCCATAAAGTGTCAGAAACATTGGGAGAATTTTTAGCTCAAGTGTTTCTTCATGAAATTTGCTGGTTGACCCCTTGAAGTTATTATTGTTAACGTAGGCTGGGTATGTAACGATTGCTCACTTAAAAAAAGATGCTCATCACCGTCAATCGTACCTGTATACAACACATTCATGAATTGGTTGATCCACATACAATTGCTGTCTGCGAATTAATGATTTAAAAAAAAATTCTCATCACCTTCTAACACTTTTATGTATATTTTGCTAGGATGCATGCGTTAGCAGCATTCTTCTATCGAAAGTGACGCGAGACTCTGAGAGATAGTTATGTTTCAATTAAAAATCTATACTATTAGAATTTACGAATTCTTTTGAATTTTTTACAAAGTAGATACCATAGCTGTAATAAGTGAATGGAATGAAAAATAAAAATATTTTTATTTCAGTTGTAGTTTTTATTTTAAATTAGAAATAATGAAAATTTAAACAATTATTTGTTATGTGAAAATTCAATACAATTTATTTTATCACCATTGAAATTTAATTTATACATTGTTCAAATCCATTTTTAAACCCCGACTAAAAAAAGGGGTGTTATAAGTTTGTAGTGTGTGTCTGTGTATCTGTGTGTATGTGTGCCTGTCTGTGTCCACATACAGGCCAAACGTCTGGACCGATTTTAATTTAGTTTCTGTTTGAGAGATGACTTGATCGAGAGGGTTCTTAGCTATATTTGAAGAAAATCGGTCCAGCCGTTTAGAAGATATAACATCTTTTCTGAAAAAAGTCTGGGGTTTTTAAAATTTTTAATTTTTGTTATTTAGAGTATTATATCAATTTACAATATTCGAAATACAATTTTGTTCGTATTTTTAAAACAAAAGAAATGTAATGGCAACGTACATGAAAGCTGTGGACAAGTTTACATCGGGACAACAAAAAGGAATTTGGGCGTAAGAGTAGCTGAACATGAAATTGATATTAAAAAAGGACGACAATCTACTGCATTAGCTCAACATTGTTTGGATTATTCTCACACAGCTGATCTGGAAAATGTGAAAATACTGCACAAAGAGAGGAAATATAACAAAAGATACACTTTGGAAACCTTAAATATTCAACAAAAAATGGACATAGCAATGAACAACAAGACTGACAAAGACAAAACTAATGCTACTTATAGCATCGTATTAATTTAAGTTTTAGTGTAACTCCAACTGTGATATTAGAACGTTAAGAAAAGCTTTATACTGTGATATTTACAATTTTTTGATTATTTTTGCAATTATTTTTAAAATATGTGTTTTATATTGTATGTTGTCACGTCGCGTAAAATGACATTTTAAAAACTTAAATGCAAATTTTATTAGAAGATAGTATATGTAAGTTAAAGCAAAACATTAACCCCCTTATGCAAAAAAATATTTTACTTTAGCTTTAAAGTTCATATTAGTTGCCAAGCACTTTAAGGCTAACATAGCTTTGTTAAGAAATCATATGCAAAAGACAACTTTAATTATTTTGTTATCTAATAATGAATACTGGTAACACCACCGTGTTCAACAACCACTTCATAGCTTATGATGTACAAAATCGAATACAATTTCATTCGGGTATTCAAATAAATTTTTATTTTATTAAATAAATTTTCATTATCTTGAAGTAAAGCAACCTAATTTAACAAATATGAGCTTATGACATGGTAATAAAACAAATAAACACAACTATGAAGTAAAAATACAAAAATGTGAAAAATTATCACAATTTGTTTTATTCGAATGAAACGAGTATTTGAATATCCAGCTTTTTTCGATTTGTTTTGATTGTATGTACATCACTAAAACATTTTTGTATAATTGTATTTATTTTAATATTTTTTATGGATTTTGCTATGTATTTCGAATCAGTTGGATAATTTGGTGATGTTTCCCATTACATGACAGAAATACTAAATTTAAGATAAGAGCAGGCACTTCATGTAACATGAATCAGTATGTGCTATATTAATAAAAATATTTGAGGTACAAAACACACATTTTGGAAATATCAACTTAAAGTAGTCTTAACAAACGTGGGTGCCTACTTTAGAATTTTTATACAATAATTTTTTTAGAATACAACTTTACTTAACATTGCTTGGCAAAGCTTTATTAAGTTTTTTGCATAAGACCCTAATTGTTTTATTATTATTGTTGTTATTGCATTAAATTTGTTCTTTTATTTATTAATGTTAGCAGATTTCAATAAAAATAGTATCCCTGAAGATGTTGGAAAATCCCAACGAAACGTCGGATATAAAAAAATGAAATAAAAAAGTCTTATTTGCATTTGAATCAATTTGAATGACCTTGGAAGCCTGAATAGAGTAATTCTATAAAAAACGCATTATAATTTAAACAAAAAGGTCGAACAATTATTTATATATATATATAGAAAGTTTATTGAGTTTAAATATTCAAAATTTGAATAAAATTGAATTCAATATTATGTGACTACGATAAAATCAAATAGTTTTCCTCAGAATTTAACTTGAAAAAAAAAATAAATTAATTAAGTCAGGCTATTATTTCTTGAATAGAAACTATCAGCCTGTTTTTCGAAAATGAATAAGTGTATACGTTCTTTAAAATAACGAATGAAACCATGTCTTCGTTTTTAAAACATTTGTTTATTTTCATGTGTGTGACAACAAAAGAGCTTTCAGTTTTTCACACTCATAAAATTTTTTATGTAAAATTAATTGAAAATCAGTCTACATATTTTTCATTTGACTTTAACGAAAATGTTATTTAATTTTTAATGTTAGAATGTAAACTTACTTAAAACAGTGAAAAACTATTTTTCCTTTTATTTTTTACTATAAATTACAAAAAAATTAATTAAACGAAAAAATCTTAACGGCTTTTTCTATAAGCGGATTGATTTAAATTTCGTAAGAACGCATCTCGACTTCCGTACAAAGCAAAGATGTTTCCCTTGCTTCTGTGAAAGAATCAACACCAAATTTACTGTAAACAAATAATTTTTGCTTTATATTCCACTATTTAACTGTCAAAAAAATCACAAAAAATTTAAGTATTGAGTCAAAATAAAGTTAAGGTTATAGGAAAAAAATTTAGTTCTAATAAACAACGGAAAATACGAATGTTTTAATGGGCACATGGATTTCCAATTGAATGCTAAAATCAATTAAAAATTAAATTGCTTATCCCCTTATTCATAAAATTTAAAATTAATTTGAAATGAATTTAATTTAAAATTTTTCATAGAAAATTTTTTTAATAGCTAATGTTTTTTGTATTCCTTCACTGTAATAATTTTTGTAGTGTGAATTTTTGGTTATACCTAAAAAGCTCTTTTTATGTCAAAACGGGAGCTTTAGAATATGTTTTATAAAAATCAAATTTTAAACATTATCGTTTGTAAACGAAACATAAAAACGAAAGGGCTTATGTTTTCTAAAAACAGGCTGTATGTCTGAGAAATAAAAAGAGATATTTATTAGACTTAAAAATATATAACAACGAATTATGATATATTTAGGTCAGAGAGTTCTATAGTTGAACTTTTTTTTAACGGACTCATGGTATCAGCAATGAAAATGAGCACTTTTTGTGCGAACGCGTTTTTCTTATCTCTTTTTTTTACTACTGAGTCTCTGGTATTCATTATATTTTTCAGTATGAAATTTCCTTTGGTGAACAATAAAATTTGAATTTATAAGAGCTAGCTCATTATGATTTCGCGCAAGTTTTGCAAAAACAAAATACCTTGTTATTTTCATTGAGCTAAATATTTTGTTATATGGAAATAACGTTAAAAGTAGACAAACACGGATATGGCGCTAACTGTATTTCTCAATTATCCAAGGTGATAGATAATTAAGGCAAAAGGACAAATCTTCATTACTAGAAATCATATTACAAGGAGTATTTTCAATAATAAAAAAAAATTTTTTTCTTTCTATATGTCTTTACAATTTAAAACTATTTGAAACTATTTTTTATGAATTTGAAATAATCAATAAAGTTTTTGTTGAATAATATAAATTTGACTTATTACCAAAAAATTATTTGAATTTCAAAAACTCAAATGATATAAAGTAAAATTTCATTAAAACTATAGAAATATAAAGCCTGTTTTTCGAAAATGAATATGTATATGTATATGTTTATATATATGTGTATGTATACGTTCTTTAAAATAATGAATGAAACCATGTTTTCGTTTTTAAAACATTTATTTATTTTTATGTGTGTGACAACAAAAGAGCTTTCAGTTTTCTACACTCATAAAATTTTTTATGTAAAATTAATTAAAAATCAAGTCTACATATTTTTTATTTGACTTTAACGAAAATGTCATTTAATTTTACGGTCTTATTCACAAAAAATATTTTAGGTTTATTACAGGTTTATTTGACAAATTTCCTATAGAAATATGTCAAACAAGCGCTTAATAAACCTGAAATATATTTTATGAATAAGGCAGTTAATGTTAGAATCTGAACTGACTTAAAACAGTGAAAAACTATCTTTTCCTTTTATTTTTTACTATAAATTACGAAAAATTAAATAAACGAAAAAATCTAAATGGTTTTTTCTATAAGCGGATTGATTTAACTTTCACAAGAACGAATCTTGACTTCCGTACAAAGCAAAGATGTTCCCCTTGCTTCTTTAATTTTTCTGTGAAAGATAATTTTTGCTTTATTTTCCATAATTTAACTGTCAAACAAATCACAAAAAATTTAAGTATTGAGTCAAAATAAAGTAAAGATTATAGAAAAAAACATAGTTAGTTCTAACAAACAACGGAAAATACGAAATGCAATGAAAACCTGTTTTAATGGGTAAATTGATTGCCAATTGAATGCTAAAATCAATTAAAAATTAAATTGCTTACCCCCTTATTGATAAAATTCAAAAATAATTTGAAATGAATTTTATTTAAAATTTTTCATAGAAATTTTTTTTAATAGGTATTATTTTTTGTATTCCTTCACTGTAATAATTTTGTGAGCGTGATTTTTTCGTTATACCTAAAAAGCTCTTTTCATGTCAAAATGAAAGCTTTAGAATATGTTTTATAAAAATCAAATTTTAAACGTTATCCTTTATAAACGAAACATAAAAACGAAAGAGCCTATGTTTTCTAAAAACAGGCTGATAATTTAAAAACATTCCAGTCGCTGAATTCAAATAAAGCATTAATTTGCTATAATTCTATTTAAATTTCTGAAGGCGTGTTTTTTTTAATTTTCTGACAAAAAACAAATTTACATTTGAAAAATTTTATTTCAAATCAATAACAGCAAATTTTAATTCATATCATGAGAAATGTCAATGATTTTAATGAAATTCTATTTATTAAAAAGAAATAAAATTTAAATTTAATTTAATTTTATGAACAAATTCAAATAAAGAAAAAAGGTAAAAGGTCTGTAAATGTAAATATGTACGTCATGATTTTTAAATGTATTCACGTCGCATGTAATATACTAAACCAATAATAAATGCTGTCGTACTACAAACGAAGCACGATGGATGTATTGTTGTACGTGTATATCAAGCGATGTCGCAAGACAGCTTGTTTGTAACAAACACTCAAAAGAAGTATTGTTGATTAGTGTATGCTTGTTATTTTTCATATTGTACGTTTGAGTGTGTGTGTAATATGTAGATGGTAAGCTATTATGTGGTTAACCGCATACAACTATTGCTAATGCATGTGTGTGCCTTTGCATGTGCACAGAAAAATAAAAAAAACATACATGCATGACGTTTGTACACGCGCTCATGGTAAAAAGAAGCAAATATCACAAATTCTTCCGTCACGAAGTATTTTCTTCTTTAAGGTAGAATTAGTAAAATCGTATCGTGATGTTGCGTGTCAGCTGACAAAAACCGTAGCATATGCAATGCATCTTACTAGTTATAAAATATGTGGTGGTAGCACTGCTGACGTAGGAATCTGCAGAAAACAGATTTTTCTGTAGCGAATGTCAAAAACGCCGCATTTAATGCCAGACAAAAAAATGTGCTGTGCCAACTGTTACATTTTCTATAACTTGTGCACAAAGTTGAACGATACGGCAAGCTGTAAAGTAGAATGATACGATTTTACTAATTCTACCTTTACTCTTATACCTACAATACTCAAACAAATTTCTTGTAAACAGTGTTGTTAACGTTTGTTTTATAAGATTTCGCTGTAGTAAAGCCTTTGAAAAATCCCTCATGTCTTGAAAGTTCTTATAAGATGTATTATGCAGTACACTAGTAGATACATATCTATTTCATTTGCAACAAAGGCTGCCAATTTAACATTTACATGAGCGATTTTTTTAGTGGAACAGCACTAAGGATCAGTGTGACCAGATCCAAAAATTTTTTGCGGCTAAATTGACTTCAAAATAAAGCTAAAAAATGCTAAAAAAAAATAATTAAAGTTCTAAAACAGAATGCTAAAACTTAATATGTACTTTTTTTAATCAAATTGTTTCTTTTATAGTTGTTATTTTTTAATTTCTGCTTACATTGCCTTACTTATATTTATTTCCTTTGAATGAAACAGAATTTTGTTTTAAATTACAAATTTTTTCTTGAACATAAAATGCATTATGTAAGTGGCAAAATGAAGCATACGCTTAAGGATTTTTCGCCTATAGTTTGATTACATTACACTTCACGCTAGGATTTAATAGTCGGTGAAAACTACATGCGTCGATTTTTAATGACAAATTGTATGGTGCAACTCGTTAAAACTTAAATACGAGTAAATTCGTGACTTCCCAGCAAAAATGTGATTTGAAGCACTAAAAATTGAGGGAAGCTATGCATTGCTTACTTGATAACAAAAGCTTCGAAAAATGCTTTTGAAAAGCACTAACGTGAGGCAGTCTCTCTAACAAAATAGAAAATTATTACATAAAATTTTGCAAACCAGCATCTTTTGGATCTGAGTATTACTTCTATGAAGCCCTTTAGTAAGGCAAAAAATTCATGGCTTTTATGAAGCTAAAGGTATAAATTCTAGCTGGCTCATCTCGAACAAAAAAAAATAATAATAATAATAATGCCTTATTCATGCGCAACAGAAAGTGATTATGTAACATTTTACCCCTTACAAATACGCTTCTAGAAAGCAGTAATTTTTGCTGGGTTATGATAACTGCATACCAGTTTTTCACTATACAAAATGCCGAAAAAGTATTTAAGGCAGACTAAAAACATTAATTCGCGCACGGTTCTTCTAGAAGAAGCCTTTTCCCACTTACGTTTCATTTATAAACAACGTTTAAAACTGGTTTTTTAAAAATACTCTAAATCATTTGTCTATTCCACTTTTACTTAAAAAGTTAAAAGTTTGTACAGTCTTCGGATACGGTATTTACTACGTGCACAGATCAGAAGTTGCATAACATTGTAAGTATGAGCACCAACTTTGCAACCGATGCGCTGCTTGATTGTTTGCGGTGTTCTTAATACTTGTCAAGGACGTTTTGAAAGGGTATGCTTTGTCAATGTTTTGTTCTGCTGTATTATGAAATACTACACTCTGTTGGAAGGCAAGGCAGTTGACGCTTTGGAACTCAGCCTTTTTTACGTATAACCGAAATTGTCACAAGTTACGTTGATTATATTATGTAACAATGCTAGAAAATGCTAAATAAATAATTGAAAAATGCTAAAGAAAATGCTAACTGCTAAATCGAAAATTTTGCAGCTAAATCAACAAAAAAAAATGCTAAATTTAGCTGCAAAAATGCTAAAATGGTCACGCTGCTAAGGATGTATTAGTGCTGTTCTGCTTTTAAACGTTTTCTCTTCTTGGTGACCATTGGTTTATACGTACATACTTATGTACTAGTGTCCTGCACAAGACTATTTATAAGACCTTTCAAGACATGAGAAATTTTTTCAAATGCTTTACTACAGCGAAATATTCTAGAAGAATCGCTAAGCAACACTGTTGGCAAGTAATTTTTTTCGGTGGTTTGTCTTGCCAACAGTGCTGTTTAGCGATTCTTTTAGAATATTTCGCTGTAGTAAAGCATTGGAAAAAATCTCTCATGTCTTGAAAAGTCTTATAAATACTCTTGTGCAGGACACTATTACGTACATACATCAATGCTGCTCAAAGAGAGAAAAACAAGAGTAATGTTAAGCGTACACAAAAAAAAAATCATAGGTTATATTTCCTACAATAATGGTATAATTAATGTAATGTGAAATATTTTCTTTATTAGGTGAAACTTAAAGCTATTTAGTAAAAGGCTGAAAATATAGGAAATACATATATACATATTTACATACATATCTATGCATATACACATAAATTGTGTTATTTACATACATAAAAACGTAGAAACATATACATACATATGTATATAACTTCAACAAGAACTTAATCCCTGCAACGCTTATCCCATTAACACTAGATACATGGAATAAATAATAACAAAAAATTGCCTAAAAAATAACCAAAAAAAATTATATTTACGAACATACATACATACATATATGTATATATACATAAGTACGCATGAAACAAAGGGAAAGCAACTGCTTGTCTTGTTTGAACTTAACTTTTCCCCATGTATATACATACTTATTTAAATTACATATGTATGTACATTATGCATATGTATGTATGTAGTTGCAAAAAAGATTACTATTTCTTTTTTATTTATATATTTGTTTTTTAATAAATAAATCAGGCTAAAAAAATAATCCAGATTATATACTTCAATCATATATATAAGCAGCGGCAGCGGCTCAAGCAATAATAAAAAATTACATGCGGCTTAGCGCTGCATCGTAACTGCGAAACTTAGATCTCTGTATTTGACAATTAAAGTTAAAGAACATGAATAGAAACTTATCACAGCTACATTGGAATGAAACATTTTTTCATTACTTGAACCAGAATCGCAATCTGTGAAACTGTGAAAAGACGGCGTGAAAAGTTGCTATGAAATCGAAAATGAAAAAAGTTTTTTTCACTTCACATTATCACAGAACCAGAATCGACCCCCTGTTCTTAAGCGTTTTCTCTCCTTGGTGACCATTTCCATAAAGTATTGCTTTGACTTGTAAATTAATTTCTTTGCAGTGTTGGATTGCAAGCTGCATTTATAAAGTCAGCCAAAGTTATAAAATCTTTGCATACAAAATTGTATAACGTGAGGAATTTTTAAAATTATACATGCTTCAGCATGTTTTCAATATTTTTTTTCTGTAAATTTATTTGAAACTCATACAGATACAGATATAAAATAATATTTACATTGCATTTTACAATTTATGTATGTAGAATCATGCTGAACATGATTCTAGTTAAATTCCGTTTTTATTCACTAAGTTTGTTTGGTACTTATGCATACACATGTACATTCAAAGTCCAATTTTCGTAGTTTATCTATATTTTCTAAAGTTGGGATAGCTATAGAAATAAATAAAGCAATATTTTAAAATTTTGTGTGCTAAAGCTTTCGAAATGGAAAATCTACAACTTTTACTATAAAAAGTGATAACATGATGTGTTGCTGAATATTGCACTGTGTTAACTTAAGCGTTCAAAATGAACTTACTATTTCATTTTGAATTTCCTGTACATTAAGTTAATTTCCTTTCTTAAGACCTAACATTCCTAATCAATCCGTCAAAAAAGAAAAACAAGACAAACTAGATTTTACCTTTGTAATTTTATTTTTATTTATGTTAAATTTCAACTTGGTGTACACCCAACTAAAAAAATTCATAGTCCATATATTTGTAATATATGAATATACATATATAAATATATACATATGTATATACATATGTATATGAATTTATGTATGGAAATGTATAGGATTATACATTGGGAAGAGTATTATATATAAATTTATATATGTATATGAAATGTATCATAATATGTACATATATGACTTTAGATATGGAAATTTTCAGCCTAACCCACGATGTCGATCGATAACTCGAGCGACTGACGACAAGACACTCGTTATAGTTCGTTTGGTCGACCCACTAACTATCGACTTGTCGGTCGTCAGGCTTTACGCTGTTAACGTAATGCGTTTACTTTACATTGTCAAAAATTTCCCAAATAAAACGCTGCTTTACAAATAAAAAGCGCTGAAATGTGAAAAGTATTCCATAAAAAATGCAACTCTATGCTACTTAAAGTTTCTACAAATAAATAATAAAAACAGAAACAATAATAAACATAAGACAATCAAAAAAAAATTAAAAAGTTATTTTCAAAATTTTGTGTGCGATATATAAATAAATATATCAGTTGAAATATGTGGATACTCTTAAAATAATGCAAGCGGAATGTAATGAATAATGGACGGCAGTATATCCAATGGGACAAGCAATTTATTGAAGTGGAAAGAGTCATGTGGCTAATTGAGAGTCTTTTAGCAGAATTGGTTATGTACATATACATATATATATATATATATATATGTACATATGTATGTATGTAGTTCAAAGAAAAATGTCAGCAAAATAAATAAAATAAAATCAAGAGAAGTTAACACTTTTATTTTTGATTTTCATATACATATGTAAATTTGTTTAAAAATTTGGTATTTTGTGTGTACATCCTTTTTTGTTTTGTCAACAAGCACAAAACAAGTGACTGATTTTGACACTTGTTGTCGTTTGAATTTTCATAATGGGTACCGACAAGGCGCATTTATTAGGTGGCAGCACTACACCAGGTGACTAATGTCATTATACCAATCTAAATGTCAAATTTGGAATGTGTAGGTATAAGCCTAAAAGCATGCTTTTGTTTGGGTATCCATAAACACTTTTCGAATATTCAGTTTTGTATGGTGTTTGACATTTCCTATAAGAAACATGCAATCTGACGATGCTACCCTGTTTTGAAAAGTAAGAAGGTAATTTATACCAACAAAGTACATGTGGTTATTGCTGTTGTATTATTTGTTGTAGAATCGCCGGTACCTGATTGATGTGCCTTGGGGTACCGAATTTATATGAAAATGCTTACGACATTTGCGTTTGGCTGTTAATTATGAGGCTCTTGGTATGTGGGTCCATATTAGGCTTGCCAGATTGAGATTAAGAAAAAGCTGGACATTTGAATTAAAAAAGCGGGATTATTAAAAAAAAGCTGGACATTTTGAAATAAAATTTTCAAGAAAGAATAGTTACTTATTTGTTATACAAACAATTTTATTAAAAATTATATGTTTACATTGTTTTTTAAATTTTTTATATAATACTTTAATACACTATTAACATAGCCAAATAAAACTAAACTTAAATTTTTTCACTTAATTTATCCGTGTGTATATATGTACAGCTACGATCAAAATAATAGTAACACGAAATAATATGGGCATCTAACGTTGAAATTCAAAAGGGTTTATCTTTAAAACGAAACCGAACATTACGGAAAAATAAAAAGTGTTTTGTAGATAATTTATCTAGCTTTTGTTTTCGTATATCTAGAACAGATTGTATAACCAGAAAATTATAAAATTTAATAAAAATGGGTGAATTCGTAAGGCGTAGCTGTTACGCAATTTTATTTTTTCTGCCACATATATTTCATATTTGCCCTTACGGATTTTGCTAATTCCAAACCTTTAGGTATTTGAAGAAGTCTGCGAAAATCTTTGCAAATATTCTTTTAAGATATTTCTTATTAATATTTCCGCTCTAATAAGATCGAAAGACATTCGATTTCGTTCTTTTTTGTATAAATTGCTTAAGATACTAAAAACTCTTTCACGAAATGCGTTACTAACTGATATTGAAGGGACGAAACATACAACTTTTCTTAAATTTTGTAATGCAATGCTTTAACTTTTCATTAAAAACTAGGACCATATTTTGTCACTTAACACATTTTTTGTTAATTGGTTATAAACTAGGCGAAGACAGCAATAGTCGATGTATAGTTTATCGTTAGAAATTCAAGGCAATAAATATTAAGAACATTTTGTGGATAATTGTTTTAGCTGCCCAACTAAAAAAATATGCATGGAGCATATATGATATCCCATATATGGTTCGGATCCGAAAAATTAATGTATATGGGCATACATGATTATATATATTCATACATTTTCATACATCTATGTGTAAATATTCCCTCTACAGTATGCAAAGTTCACAAAATCGCACTGTTGTGCAATAAATTAAATTACTAAACTTACTTTTTTAGATTTTGAACAGGTAGGTTGTATTTAATGAAACATTTGTTTGGACAAATAATGAAAAACGAACTAAAAGTCATTTCATTCCTCATTTTAAGTCGAAAGATGAATCAATTATTTAAAAAATACAAAACTGATATTCGTACATAAAATTTAATTAAGAAATCAGATTAAAAACTAATGCAGTTAATTATAAAAGAAAAAATAATTCGTCTAACAACAGTTTTCAATATAATTTTTTCAGTAATATGAACTTTGTTTCTTATCTAGAGAATTCTTTTATTTTCGATCAAATTAATGACTGGATTATCCTTTTGATTATTTGATCCACTATTTATGAAATCATACAAGAATGTTTTTTTTAATTTTTCTTTTTTAAACGTTGGGGGTACGCATTTAAACTCTCTGGATTTCCAGTTCACCAGTAATAAAATACCAAGCTTTTTTTGATTGCAAAAACGATCTTATGTGAGATATCATCTATGCATACATTCCTATATGGCTCCATATATTAAATCCTATATATGAAGAGCTTCATAATGAAATTTCCATATATGAGCTCATATATTACAACACATTTCATATATTAGTCCATATATGAGTTCATATATAATAGTTTTGCAATGTATAATCACATATATTTCCATAAATGAATTCATACATACTCATATATAGTTATATACACTCATATATTAAAAATATATGGACCATATATAATTTTTTTAGATGGGTGTACAAATTTTATTTTAGCTTGAAACTGTAAAGGTCCTTAAAAAGCGGGAAAATCCACCCAAAACAAGCCCGACTGGCAACTTCAGTCCATATATAGAAATAAGATGTAATATATGGAGCCATATAAAAATGTATGCATGTGTACATTAGAGTGGCCGTTAATTGTATGGAGACTAATTTTTTCTTGATTTCTTCTACTCTCTCTTTGTATTTCTTTTACATAAAACTGAACCGATTTGGGGGGTGAGAATAGAAGAAATCAAAAAAAAAAATTACGGCCACCCTAATGTACATGATATCTCACAAAAGATCGTTTTGCAATCACAAAACCTTGCATTTTATTAAGTCGATCTTTTTCTCTCTTTTGAAAAACTATATGCTTTTAAAAAAGGAAAAATCTTGTAACAAAAAAGTTCTTGTACGATTTTACACATTGCGGCCCTATTTAATAAATCAAATAATCAAAAGGATAATTCTGTCATTAATTTTATAGAAAATGACGCAGTGCATATTACTGAACAAAATAATATTAAAACTAAACGGATTACTTTTTGTTTTCTAATTGAATTGGTGTTTAGTCTGATTTCTTAAATTAAATGTGTACCAATATGAGTTTTGTGTTTTTTAAACAATCGATTCACATTTTCTCTTAAAATGGTGAATAAAATTTCTTTTAGTTCGTTTTTAATTATTTTGTCAAACAGTAATTTTAGTAATTTGATTTATTGCACAGCAGTGCACTCTTAATATAGCTGACCAGCTAAAAAAAAAATTTATTTATATATGATATCCCATATATGGTTCGGATCCGAAAAATGAGGGTATATGGGCATATACGATTATATATATTCATATATTTTCATACATTTATGTGTAAATATTCCCTATTCAACATGTGGTACGCCAAATCTTCGAAAATTTTAGCTTTTTTTCATTAACCAGATATAAAATATGTGATATCAAAAATGCAATGCCATACATATATAAAATAAATTAGAAATACAATCTTCCCAGCTAAAAAAATTATATATGGCCCATATATTTTTAATATATGAATTTATATAACTATATATGAGTATGTATGAATTCATGTATGGAAATATATGGGATTATACATTGCAAAACTATTATATATGAACTAATATACGGACTAATATATGAAATGTATTATAATATATGAGCTCATATATGGAAATTTCATTATGAAGCTCTTCATATGTGGATCCAAGCATAGAAATAATATTTAATATATGGAGCCATATAAGAATGTATGCATACATGATATCTCACATAAGATCGTTTTTGCAATCAAAAAAGCTTGGATTTTATCACTTGTAAATTGGAAATCCATTAGCAAATACATACGGTATGCATAATTTATATGCGTACCCTCAACGTTTAAAAAAGAAAAACTTTTGTTAGAAAAAAAACATTCTTGTATGATTTTATACATTGTGGATCAAATAATCATTAATTTTATCGGAAATAACAGAATTCTCTAGATAAGAAACAAAGTTCATATAACTGCAAAAAATTATACTGAAAGCTATTGTTACGACGGATTATTTTTTATTTTATAATTAATTGCAGTAGTTTTTAATCTGATTTCTTAAATTAAATTTTATGTACGAATATGAGTTTTGTGTTTTTGAAATAATTGATTCACCTTAAAATGATGAATGAAATGACTTTTAGTTCGTTTTTCATTATTTGTCCAAACAAATGTTTCATTAAATACAACCTCCCTGATCAAAATCTACAAAAAGTATTTTTAGTAATTTAATTTATTGCACAGCAGTGCGCTTTTGTGAATCAAGAGAGTATGAATATGAACTTTGCACACTGTAGAGGGAATATTTACACATACATGTATGAAAATGTATGAATATATATAATCATATATGCTCATATACCCTCATTTTTCGGATCCGAACCATATATGGGATATCATATATTCTCCATACATATTTTTTTAGCTGGGTTGTTATGTTTTAAATATTTTAAAATTGTTTGGTTATTTATTGAGCCCATACTTGTTTATACACATGAAATTTTTTTGGTAGTACGCGAATTGTTGGTTGTGAGTTTTGTGGTACGCGAACCAAAAAGGTTGAATAGCTCTGCTCTACAGTATGCAAAGTTCATATTCATACTCTCTTGATTCATAAAAATGCACTGCTGTGCTATAAATTAAATTACTAAAATTACTTTTTTTTTAGATTTTGAACAGGAAGGTTGTATGTAAAGAAACATTTGTTTGGACAAATAATTCAAAACGAACTAAAAGTCATTTCATTCATCATTTTAAGTCAAAAGGTGAATCAATTATTTTAAAAAAAAATTCATATTCGTACATAAAATTTAATGTAAGAAATCAGATTAAAAACTAATGGCGCATAGTCATAGTTAAAATAAAGTATACTTTATGAGTTTAAACCCAGTATTTTGGATGGCAATACTGGTTTTAAACTCTTACAGCCTGGCCCACCATATCGACAACGTTCGACTTGTCGCACACTTACATTCAAAACAAAAACAAATTTTAATATTTTGTTGTTGTTTCAAATGTAAGTGTGCGACAAGTCGAACGTTGTCGATATCGTGGGCCAGGCTGTTAAAGTGTACTTTGTTTATGACTGACAATAGTTTTCAATATAATTTTTGCAGTAATATGAACTTTGTTTCTTATCTAGAGAATTCTGTCATTTTCTCTAAATTTAATGACTGGATTATCCTTTAGATTATTTGATATATTAAATGGGGCCACAACAATGTTTTTTTTAACAAAATTTTTCTTTTTTAGTCGTTGAGGGTGCGCATATAAACTTTGCATATTGTATGTATTTTCTAATGGATTTCCAATTCACCAGTGATAAAATACCAAGCTTTTTTGATTGCAAAAACGATCTTATGTGAGATATCATGTATGCCTATATTCTTATATGGGTCCACATATTAAATCTTATATGGAAATATAAAGGATTTTACATGGCAAAACTATTATACATATATGAAATAATATATAAACTTATATATGAAATGTATTATAATATATGAGCTCATGTATGGAAAATTAATTAAAAAGCTCTTCATATGTGAATCTATATATAAAAATAAGATGTAATATATGGCGCCATATAAAAATGTATGTAACATGATATATTACATAAACATAAACACCGCATTTGCAATCAAAAAAGCTTGAATTTTATTAACTCGATCTATTTCTCTCTTTTTATCACACAAAATATTTTTTTGTAATATTAATTAAAATATTTGTAATAACAATTGTTAATGCATAAGATAGACAAACGTTTTTCATACTGTACTTACTTAAATCATCCTCACTGTGTTTGAGTAAAACAGTGATAACAATTATTAGTATTCTTGTAGCTTATCTCATTTGTAACATTTAGCTATAAGACATTCTTTTAACTTACTTGTGAAATATAATTTGAAGAGAAAGGTGCGTATACCGCTAAATAAACGTAGTTAAAATCAAATCTAACCACCGAACTTTTTCATTATTTTTACAATTATTATTTGCTATAATATTCGTTGAGTTCTATACCCCAACATATTTTTGGTCCAATCGAACCGGATTAATGAACTGCGAATATTTAACAAATAATACAGTAAGTTTCAGCCAAAATCAATTTGTATCCCATTAACCCCCAGTGATATCACTAAACACCCGTACATCAAATCGAGATCCATATTGGTTTGCTGAAAAACAACCCCCGTTTTCTGGATTTTTAAGCCACTCCAGTTATATATTGGTTTGCTGAAAAACAACCCCCGTTCTCTTGGATCTATAAGCCACTCCAGTGACATACATACATACATATCTACATACATACATACAGAAAAGTGAGTCTTATGTTTCCATCATTTTAATTTAATTACAAGTGCTTTAAATACCTAAATATACACATAAATTCATACATTTATGTATATATATCGTCATACATATATATATATATATATATATATATATATATATATATATATATATATATATATATATATATATATGCATATAATGTACGTACATACATATGTACATTAGACCGAACTTTTTTTGTATGGGAATTTTTTTTTTTGCAAAAAAAAGTGTCCCGCCCCCTCAAATCGTTCCTTTTTACGCCAATAGTTAAATTCCAAAATCTTAGCCTGATTGCCTTAGGTTAAGGCGTGGCACATGCCCACTAAAGTGGCTAAAACTGGTTTATATTGACTTTTCAAGAGACAATTCACGAAAATATAAGTAAAATGTTTCATATATATTTGTAATATATTATTTTATTGCAGTTAACTTACGTTTAATGATTTCATTTGATTTCGTTTTTGAAGTTCTGTTTGCATTCACACAGCAAGGCATTTGTCTTCGGCAAATGCTCACGATTTGTTGTTGTTTACGTTGATTACGGACAACACCAAAGCGTGTGTAACTCAGTACATCGAACACAGTTCCCCATTCTTACTTCTTGCCTTCCTCTCAAACGAACTCGTGTCTTGCAAGACAAATGAAATACAACTCTGTAAACATATATTTGATTGCTAAATAGAATGTTGGCAACAACAGAGTAAAGTCAACCACGTGGCAATTAAAAGTGTAAAAAGTGAAGTGTAGCCATTTTGAGCTTTGAGTCATAGAAACATTATTGCTATAAAGAGAATTAATATTGATGGTATTTGCAAAATGGACACAAGAGCTAGTGAAAAAATTTATTTATTAGGATGTGACGAAAGCCAAATTGTTGGATCTAAGCTGCCTTCCAATGGACAAGTCTTGAAAGTTTTGTTTTATAACATGCGCAAAGTGAAATTGGATCTTCGTTCAAGTGCATATCTGGTTATCAAAGAGGCCGAAATTTTTTGGAATAAAGCCCGTATTCCAGTTCGTCAAATTGATAGAAGCGTTCAAAAAGTTGAAGCTTTGTATCACCAATGGAAAAATCTACAAAAAACGTGCAAACGCAACACACCACTTCAAAAAAGGCGAGAAGATGAGTTTATTAAAAATATGAAAAACTTATTTGACATTGCGCACGGAAATGCATTAGATTTAATTAAAATAGAAGAAGATAAAGAGTTTTTGAAGAATCAACGTAAAGAAGGTAGACCTGGTGCAATGGTTGGATGCGATCGTTCATTATTTGAAAAAGAAAAGCGAAGAAATATTCGTATTGAGAAAGAGGTAATGCGAAAAGAAAAGCAGGGCGAAGAACAATTCCAAGTATTCCTGACAGCGAATGATTTGAGTGACAATACAGAAGAACTAATTGATGAATACGATAGTGATGATAATACTGATCAAACTGCTAACTGTAACTCGCAACAAAAAACCAGAAAACGAGGAATAAAACATTTTATCACTTCCAAGCTTGTTGCGACCTTAGACAAGTGCAAGGTAAGCGACAGGGACGCAGTACGTATTCTGATAGCTGCGGCTGAAGCATTGGAACATGATATCAGTACATTAGTAATAAGTAAGACATCGATACGGCTTTGCCGTAAACAATTTCGTTCGGAAACTGCTGCAAATCTGATGATGGATTTTAAAAACAAAGATATAAATCAAATAACGGTACATTGGGATGGAAAAATTTTACCATCGATCACAGGAAATGCAAAAGTGGACAGATTACCAGTTGTGATAACAACAAATGGCATTGAACATCTACTTGGAGTACCTGCCCTGTCAGCTGGTACTGGAAAAGAACAGATGGACGCCATACTCAAACTATTAAATGAATGGAATCTAACAGAAAAGGTATTTAAAAAACAATTTCTTATAACAGTAAATATAAACAACATTCTTTCCAAACAAGGTACAAGCTTTATGTTTTGATACTACAGCGACAAATACAGGTAGATTACAAGGTACTTGTATTTTATTAGAACAACACCTCAATAGAGAATTGTTATATCTCCCTTGCCGTCATCACATATATGAACTCTTGCTGAAAAGTGCTTTCGTGAAATATGATTTAAAATTAAGTGGACCATCATTAGATATTTTCCAGCGTTTTAAAAAATATTGGCCCAAAATCAATCAACAAAAATTTGCAAGTGGAATGGTGGATAAAAAAATAAACCTTGCGCTTAACAAAACTGAACAAGATCAATTAGCTCAATTTGCTCATAACTATGTCACTATACAACATCCCAGGGCAGACTACAAGGAGTTATTGGAATTGAGTCTTATATTTCTTGGTCGAAACACAGAACCTGTAAGGTTTAAATCACCTGGAGCGATGCATCATGCCCGATGGATGGCTAAAGCGATATATACGCTTAAGATTTTTCTTTTCCGCCACCAATTCTCAATGTCATCAGATGAAGCAAATGCTATACAAGATATAAGTGTGTTCATTTTGAAAATTTATTTGAAACCGTGGATTGAAACGCCAATTGCCGCGAAAGCACCGTTAAATGATTTAAATTTTATTAAAAATATTATTAAATTCAATGAATTGAATGAAATAATAAGCAATGAAGTAACGAGCAAGTTTTCGAACCACTTGTGGTACCTGACACCAGAAGCAGCAGGTTTTTCATTTTTTGATAATGCTGTAGACGTTGGAGAAAAGAGAAAAATGGTTGAAAATCTCAAAGAAGAACAAAATAATGAGAATAAAAGAATTGTAACCAACATGAATGAATTAAACCAAAAAAATATTTCAGATTTTGTTAATAAAAAAACATTGAGCTTTTTCGAGAGATTTAGTATTGAAACTAACTTTCTAAAACTTGACCCTTCCAAGTGGCACAATGAATCCGAATTTCAAAAGGAAATGAATATTGTACAAAACTTACATGTTGTTAATGATACTGCAGAGCGTTTTGTAAAACTAATGGAAGAATATAATGCAGCTTTAACAAAAAACGAAGAAGAGAAACAATATATCTTGCAAACAGTAACTGATTATAGGAAAAAGTACGGCAGCATTAATAAATCAGACCTTTGCGATTAAGTTTAAATCTTTATCAATAATAGTAATCATTAAACGTAAGATAATTTTAATAAAATAATATATTACAAACATATATGAAACATTTTACTGATATTTTCGTGCCTTGTCTCTTGAAAAGTCCATACAAACCAGTTTTAGCCACTTTAGTGGGCATGTGCCACGCCTTAACCTAAGGCAATCAGTCTAAGATTTTGGAATTTAACTATTGGCGTAAAAAGGAACAATTTGAGGGGGCGGTACACTTTTTTTGAAAAAAAAAAAATTTAAGTCCGGTCTAATGTACATACATACGTACGGACATTAAACAGAAAGAAACGAAAATCAAAAAGTGCATTACAAAAAAAAATTTTGTATACAGTTACAAGTGCTTTACATATTTGCTAAGTGAAACGAAATATACATAAAAAAAATCCAGTAATACAATACGTATTGTTACATTAATCTGTAACTAACATTGTTGCTTAGTGTCTGTTAAAAATTGATTAACAGTGATCATACCTAAAGTAACAAACATTAAACATTTAACATAAAGCGCTACACTACAACCAAATTCAACCAAAGGTTTGTGACCAGATATTAAGCAAATAAAAAAGTTTATGTTCGATCAAACATCACGAAACCTGTTGTGATTAAGCGAAAAGTGAACTTTATGTAAACAAATTTACACAAAGGAAAACAAAAAAACAAAAAAAAAAACGTTCCAATAAATGCATGCGAACACATAGTTTTATCATTGAAGTATCTTTTTCCTCGCTTATATCTTTTACACTGTTTCAAAAAAAAATCGTATGAACAAATTTACACTTATATAAAATAAAATGAAACTGGTTGTAAATATGTATAATCAAAAATTAAAATTTTTTTAATTAAAGCTAAAGAACGAATTTGAATTAAGGAATTTCTTTTGATAAAATTAATAAATAAAACAGGAAAAAAAACCATATTTGTATATGTACGTACATATATACACATACATACATATGTTTAACTATTTTCACAGTTTAATATCAGTAACTGTATACTAAATTTTTTTGCACTGACCCCAGACACTTAATGAATAAATAAACAAACAAACAGTTTATTATATCAAAAGTAACAAAAAATAAAATCCTTATTTTTTTTTAATTTGATTAATTTAATTAAGTAAATCAAATACTTACGTCTCTAGTTCGACTAATTTGGGTACGATAAAAATAAAGTATACTGTTTGCTTTTTCCTCAAACTTTGATAAACAAATAAGTGATAATCGGTACATTCCTTATGTGTATGTTAGATAAATTTATTAGGCCTCCGATCGTGTGGTTGAGTTTCAAACATATTTCGACGCACTTCCAGTTGATAGTCATTCCTTACAGTCTTTGGAGGTGCAAAAGGATGAAATCGTCTCTTTGTGGTCGAAGTTTAGGGCATGCTACGATGACATCCTCGAGAATTTTGAGAAATTAGAAGAGGAAATTGAGTTTGATGCCTTAAAATCACGCTTTTTCTATACTTTCGAAGCTCACGTCAAGGTTCTTTCAAAATCAAATGAACTTTTAGACGCACTTTCCCACAAGCCGGTTCTTAATCTTGTTAACGAAATTTCAACACTTTCGAATGACCCTACTCCTGGTATTTCGTTGCCACCCTGCGACACTGAAGTTTTTTATGGAGATTATCAGTATTGGCCAACGTTTCGTGACATGTTCACAGCCTTATATCGGAATAACAACAGACTGTCTCCAGTAGAAAAAATGTGTCATCTTATAAAAAAGACCCAGGGAGAAGCTCGTGACCTTTTAAGAACATGTCCGATAACTAACGATGGATTCAAAATGGCATGGACAAATTTGGTGAACCGGTACGAAAATAAAAGAATCCTTATTAACGCTCAATTGAAAACCTTATTTAACATATCCCCTAGCTCTGAAGAAACTGGTAGTAATATTCGGCAAATACAGCGTACGATTAACGATTGTGTCACTAATCTTTTACTCCTTAAAATCAATACAGAAAATTGGGACCCCATATTTGTGTACATTTGCTCGACTTGTCTACCTGAAATAACTCTCAGTTATCGGGAGCAGTCACTTCTTAATGGTAAGGAATTGCCAACATGGAAACAAATGGACCTTATTCTAACGTCTCGTTTTCAAACGCTCGAATCAATAGCAGACATTCGTACTACCTTTTCTAATTCTCACCCAATAAATAACAGCAAATTCGTTCAATTAAAGATAAGAAGCATATAAAAACTTATAGTACAGGGTGGGCCAAAAGAAACCAAGGGGTGTAAAAGTTTAATAACTTTTTTGTTTATTAATTTTTTTTTATTTTTTCTTTCAGATTATATAGACAACACTTGGAGAATTTATAATGAATGAAAATAATAAATGAAAATCAGAAAATCAGAAATGAATAAATGAAATCAACTTTATTGAAAATTTGATTATGAGTGATGAAGCTCATTTTCATTTGAATGGCTTTGTTAATGAGCAGAACTGTAGGTTCTGGGGTTCTCAAAATCCAAGAGCCATTCATCAACGCCAATTGCACCCCATCAGGTGTACAGTATGGTGTGGGATCACATCTGAAAATGTCATTGGGCCCTACTTCTTCGAGAATGAAGATGGAAGTGCTGTAACCGTAAATGGAGAGCGGTATCGGTTTATGATAGAAAATTTTTTACGTAATGCTCTTGAAAACAGACCTGGTATGTGGTTTCAGCAGGACGGAGCCACTGCCCATACTGCCCGAGGCACAATAGCACTTTTAAGTCAAATTTTTGGAGAGCGAATAATTTCTCGAAATTCGGAAACTATTTGGCCAGCGCGATCGCCAGATTTGACAGCACCCGACTATTTTCTTTGGGGTTTTTTGAAGGAGCGAGTGTATGTGAACAAGCCAGAGACAATCCTTGAACTCAAGGCAAACATTGTTGCAGAAATTCGAACGCTACAGCCACAAGTTTTGAAAGATGTTATGGAAAATGCTCTAAAAAGAGCCCATCAGTGCGAAGCTGAAAACGGTGGTCATTTAAGAGACATCATTTTTCATACTTAGTGTAAAAAATTTCCATTTTGTATATTATATAATCTGAAAGAAAAAATAAAAAAAGTTAATAAACAAAAAAGTTATTAAACTTTTACACCCCTTGGTTTCTTTTGGCCCACCCTGTACTCATGTTTCTGAAAATAAAACTGGAAAATGTTCCCTGTGTCCAAATGTCGGAAGTCAATATGTTTGTCACATATGCAAACAGAAACATCATTCCTTGCTGCATATAGAGCAAACTGTTGCTAGTACAGTTCAATGTATCAAACCCCAACCAAATTCTCTTACAGTAGCTACAACTACGCAACAGATTTCTGACTTGAATACTGAACCTTCAACTTCTGCTCAGGCCGCAGCCAGAATGAAACAATCATTTTGAACAGAAATACAGTCCACTTCGAATTCGACAATTTTACTCGGAACAGCACCAGTCGATATATACTCTAGCGATCTCAAATATACAGTTCGGGCCTTAATTGACTCTGCCTCTGAAGCTACATTTATTTCCACGAAACTTAAGCAAAAACTTTCTTTAAAAACTCAATATTCGCAAACAGAAGTCCACGGCCTGAATGATGCCTTAACTGCTACTTCAAACCAATTGTGTCACATTCGCATAGGTTCACCCATTGATAAATCGTTTCAAACCTATGCTGATGCCTTTGTAGTAACTTACTGGCAACTTACCTTATTACCCATTGTCCACACTCAAGGATAGCTAGTTTGCAGATTTGAATATGGCAGACGCACAAGTTCACCAAAACTCGGAGGTTGACGTTCTTCTTGGAGGCGATGTCTATCCTAAGATAATAAAGGACGGCATGCGTTGGGACCATGATCAGGCCTTAGTAGCGCAACAAACAGTTTTTGGATGGATCCTTACAGGCAAACTCGTCTCTAAGAACATTCCACATATAGTTTCGTCCTTTTATAATGAAGTTGACTTGAGCAAGCAATTACAAAAGTTCTGGGAGCTTGAAGAAGTACCCAAAAAAGCTCGTCTTTCAGATGAGGATTTATATTGTGAAAACCTATATAAATCTACTACGTATCGGTCTGAAGATGTTCGGTTTATTGTATCATTACCTTTTAGGCGGGAGTATCCTGAAGGCATGAATATCGGCTCTTCCCGTGCTATAGCTCTTTCACAGTTCCTCCGAAATGAGTCTCGCTTAGTAAAAAATCCCCCACTTAAGTCCGACTACGATCGTGTAATTTCTGAATACTCGTCATTGAAGCAAATGACAAAGGTCACCCCATCTAATAATAATTGTACATACTATCTACCGCATCACGCGGTGCTTAAGCCCGACAGTACAACTACTAAGCTCAGGGTAGTTTTTAACGCTTCTAGTCCCTCCTCAAACGGTAATAGCCTAAACGACTTACTCTACCCCGGTCCTACATTGCAGTCTGATCTAACTGTGCTAATTTTACGCTGGAGATTGTTTAGATATGTATTTAACGCCGATATCGAAAAAATGTATCGCCAGATTTTAGTTAACCCTTCTCAAACCCCCTTTCAAAGAATAGTTTTTCGCACCTCGCCTCAACAAAAGCCCCAAGATTTTGAGTTAAACATAGTTACCTTTGGCGTAGACTGCGCTCCTTATTTGACGATACGAACTTTGCTCGAATTAGCTAATAGTTGCGAACACTCTAAACCTATTGCCGCTGGTATTCTTCGCAATCACATGTACGTTGATGACGTATTAGCTGGCGCTAACACTTTATCCTCAGCTCTGTCTGCTAGAGATGATCTTATGGAAGTTTTGCAGACAGCCGGGTTCTCTCTTCGTAAATGGACATCGAATCATGATTACTTGCTCAATGGCCTTTCTCGCGATCATCTATTAGGTGCAGAATTCCTGAAGTTGTCAGACTCTTCCACTACTAAAACTCTTAGGTTGCGTTGGAATACAGGAAGTGATAATTTTTATTTTCGACTCAAAAACTACCCCGATCGAAACTTAGTCACGAAAAAAAGTGTTTTATCTAACATTGCAAAATTATTTGACTCCGCCGGTTGGCTTTCACCCAAAATAATCATGGCTAAAATGATCATGCAACAAATCTGGAAAGATGAAACGAACATTGACGATAAGCTTCAGCCCTCAACATTAATGCAATGGCAAGCATTTGTGGATGACTACAAAAATATTGAAAATATTAAAATTCCCCGCTACGTTAATTTCGATCCCTCATTTTCCATAGAGCTACATGGGTTTTGCGACGCGTCTGAAAAAGCCTATGCCGCTACGCTGTATCTCCGTGTAGAAAATTCAGGCTGTGTTTCTGTTCATCTTTTAGCCGCAAAAACAAAAGTAGCTCCAGTGAAGTTTGTGTCACTACCCAGAAGGGAACTTTGTGGAGCCGAATTAATGGCTACGATGATTGATTCGATTCAGTCTCATCTGAACCTGAAAATCAAAAATTGTATTTATGGACCGACTCAACTATTGTCTTAGCATGGTTACAAAAACCTCCTAACCGATGGAAAACTTTCGTCGAAAATAGAGTAACGTCCATTATTGAAAAGCTTGGCAGTCAATCGTGGTTTCATGTTAACTCTAAAAGTAATCCCGCTGATCTGGCTTCTCGTGGACTCACCTTGTCACAGCTGATATCGAACGATTTATGGTGGCATGGAACTCCATGGTTACAACAGCCTCAAAATCAATGGCCAAAAACTCCGCACATTTTGAAACGGCTGAAAAAGCCAAACCGATTTTCGTGCATGTATCTCAACTTCAAAATACTGACATGCTAACGAACTTTTCAAGTTTTCCTAAAGCTATGCGCGTCATATGTTATATATTTTGTTTCTATTACAACTGCAATGCACAACAACGTCATAAACTAGTCCAGACACTTGAACTTACGGCAGCCGAATTAAATCATGCTAGAACACGTATGTTAATTGCTTGTCAGAAGTTATACTTCGAAAATGAATATGCCCTATTATCTCAAGGTCAGGTGATAACCCAAAAAAGCCATATTTTAACTTTTAACCCCTTCATAGATTCAATGGGCATCATGAGAGTCAATGGTCGACTGGTCAACTCGCCGACTCTAACCTACAACGAGAGATTTCCCGCCTTATTGCCTTATCATGGATGCTATACTCGCTTAATGCTCACCTTTTTACATCAATATACAATTCATGGTCAAAACGCTTTACTTTACAGACTTATGCGACTCAATTATTATGTCCCTAAGCTTAAGATCTTGATCAAGGGTATTTTATCAAATTGTCGGTCGTGCGTCATTCAGAAACGTGAAAAAAGCCGGCAAATCATGGCTGCTTTACCCCCCGAAAGAACAACACTTTCCCGTCCATTCACCAACACTGGAGTAGATTTTGCTGGTCCTTTTGACATTAAGACGTATGCAGGTAGGGGATGTAGAATGACAAAAGGTTATGTGCTGGTGTTCGTATGTTTTGCTACCTTGATGTTACAAGTGAAATTTCCACCGCATCATTTTTAGCAGCGTTTGGCAGATTTTTTTCTGGTAGAGGCTACCCCCACGCCTTGTACTGCGACAATGGAACTGCATTTGTTGGCGCATCTAATGTAATAGGTACGGAAAAATCAAAGTTTTTAAAACAGCTTCGCCAAAAGGTAATTTAACACCAGAGCTTTGTTCCCCTAGAATGGCATTTCGTCCCCCCCGAAGCTCCGCACATGGGAGGTATCTGGGAGGCAGGCGTTAAGAGCTTCAAAATGCACCTCAAGCGAATCTCTTATAGTCAGAGTTTCACACACGAAGAATTTTCTACAATGCTGGCTCGAATCGAAGCTTGTCTAAATTCCCGACCATTGAGTCCAATGAACAAAAACCCCGCCGATCTTTGTGCACTTACCCCCGGTCATTTCCTTATTGGTGGACCATTATTATCACCCCCGGAACCTGGTCTGTCAGAATATTCATTAAGCTACGTTAATCGTTGGCAAAAACTAAAAATTTTGCACCACCTTTTCGAGTTCGAGTCGCAGAAATAAGAACTGCTAATGGCCTTGTAACTAGGCCCATTGTTAAATTAGTCTTACTTCCTAACGCCGAGAAAAACTAATGACGTCCTTTTTAACATTTCCTTACAGCAACACTAATGCCCCGTAGCCACCGAAGAAGTCTCTCTCCATTGGAGGAAAAACACCGCTCTCAATCTAATCGCTCTAAAAGGACTTCGCCTTGTCGCCTATGCAATAAAAATCATCCATTGAGAAAATGTTTAAGATTTAAACGGATGAATGTTTCTGAAAAATTAAAGGTCGTCAAACGTCACCGCTATTGCGAGAATTGTTTGGCTCATTCTCATCAAGTCAACCGCTGTCAACACGCGGACCGATGCCATCATTGTAGAAGCAAACATCACACATTGCTTCATAAACATGAACGCCTACAAACGCACAAGCCTGTAGCACTCAAGTCGTCCAACGTTCTCTGTTCTAACCTGCGTACTACCACACTTTTACCAACCATCATCATAAAGATAGACTTAGGAGCAGTGTTGCCACGACCAAAAAAATTTTGTAACCAAAATACAAAAAAAGTAACCAAATGCATAAAAAAGTAACCAAAATTTTTATATATTTAAAATACTGTTTTATTTGTACTTCAGTTAAAAAATATACATACATATATTAATACGTATTATTACAAAATCATATATAGGTAATATAAATGGACCATTACATTTAAATTTGTACTTCAGTTTTATAAGTATATCTTATTATAATTAATAACAAAATTTAAAAATTTTAAAAACCCCCTGACTTTTTTCAGAAAAGATGTTATATCTTCTAAACGGCGGTACCGATTTTCTTCAAACATAGCTAAGAACCCTCTCGATCAAGTCATCTTTCAAACAGAAAAAAATAAATGAAAATCGGTCCAGCCGTTTGGCCTGTACGTGGGCACGGACAGACACACAGATACACAGACACACACTACAAACTTATAACACCCTTTTTTTTTAGTCGGGGGTTAATTTAATTACATACATTCGTTATTCGAAACACAAGACTGTATAGACAAAGTATCAAATTTGTTAATATTAAAACAAATCTTTGGCAGACCAAACATAATAGGAATTCTTTCGATTGATGCACAATTCTTTAGATTGCATTATTATATTATATTATTCCTATATTTAGTTTTGACTAGACTTAGCTACGAAAATATCCTTTCAGCAGCAGCTGAACTGTGTGGCAGTGACATTAAATTAAAGGGTGTTTTTTATTGATGTATAGAACTTTAAGTTGGCATCACTTTTTTAACTGGCGGCCATTTTGTCAGCTGTCAAGTGATTAATATTTAGTTTGGTTTGCCATTTCATCATGAACAGCTTGACAAAAGAACAACGCTTGCAAATCGTGCAAATTTATTTCGAAAATAATGGTTCAGTTCGCGAAGTTTACCGCAAGCTCCGTCCATTTTATGGTCGACATAATCGTCCATCAGAGCAATTAATTCGGTTAACCATGGATCGTTTTCGCACTACGTTTACTCTATGACTCTATGTGATAATACGCATCCGCAGAGACGTCGAACAGTGCGCACCGAAGAAACAATTGCCGCTGTAGAGCAAAGTGTTGAAGAGGACCCGAATGAATCGATTCGCCACCGTGCACAGCAATTGGAGCTTTGTCCATCAACTTTATGGAAGATTTTGCGCAAAGATCTTGGCTTGCGACCTTACAAGATCCAGCTTGTGCAAGAATTAAAGCCGCGAGACCATGCAATGCGTCGTGATTTTGGAGTATGGGCCGAAAATGAGATTGATCTCGATGCTGATTTTCATCGCAAAATTTTGTTCAGTGATGAGGCTCATTTTTGGTTGAATGGCTACGTCAACAAGCAAAATTGCCGCATTTGGAGTGAAGAGAATCCACATGAGACCCTTGAGACGCCATTACATCCACAAAAACTGACTGTTTGGTGTGCTCTATGGGCTGGTGGAGTCATTGGGCCATACTTCTTCCGAAATAATGCTGGAGAGTCAGTTACCGTTAATGGAGACCGGTATAGAGCCATGATAACCGACTATTTTGTTCCCGAATTGGATGGCATGAATGTGGATGAGTTGTGGTTCCAACAAGACGGCGCTACATGCCACACAGCGCACGTCACAATCGATTTATTGAAGGAAACATTCGATGAGCGCATAATTTCGCGGAATGGACCTGTCAATTGGCCACCAAGATCGTGTGATTTGACACCATTGGATTATTTTCTTTGGGGATATGTGAAGTCGCTCGTCTACGCCAACAAACCAGAAACGTTAGGGGACTTGGAAGCCAACATTCGTGGCGTTATTGCCAACATACGGCCCCATATGCTCGAAAAAGTGGTTGAAAATTGGACCTGTAGAATTGGCTTTATTCGAGCCAGCCGCGGCGGCCACATGCCCGAAATCATATTTAAACATTAATGGCATACAATTATCCTTCAAATAAAGCCAAATTGATGGACATTAAAACGATTTTCTTGTGTTTTATTTCAATTCGAAGTTCTATACCTCTAAAAAAGCACCCTTTTAAATAGAAAATTATTCAAATCATAAAAACATTTTCCGTTCAATCCATTTGTATGTTTTGAAACTGCGTCCCAAAAATCAACTATGTCCATATCAGCACTTATTCCTAATTTAGAAAATCTGCCTGTTAGCCGACTCACAGCAAATCGGCTTCGTTCCCTGCTTGTTACGCTCTCAAACTTGAGGCTCAGTTAGCCGACTGTAATGTAACGTAATTGCAACAGTAAGAAACAGCTGATCGATGTTGTTATGTGAAAAGTAATGAAAATGGTTATAGAGATGTAATGGAAGGTAACCTACTTTTCATATAAAAATATCAATCAGCTGTTTTCTACGTTACAGTTACATTACATTACAGTCGGCTAACTGAGCTTTTAAATATAAAAAATTTTTCTTTTAACTTTTTACATACAGCCCAATTATGAATAGCAATTCCCCGGGAGTTTGTTCCCTTTTTCCATTCCTCCTATTATGCAGTGTTGTCGCCAAATATCGCCAATATAATAAAACATTAAATTTTAATACAAAAATAAAAAATATTTTTATTTTGTAAACATTAAAAATTTTGTTAAATGCTAAATTTAGTAGGAAACGACTAAGGTAAAACCTAAAAATTAAGCGAAGTCTTAAAGAAAATACTTAAAAATAACATTCCAAAAGATCAATCTAAACATGATATATTGAACTTAAGCACCAATTTCAAAATCATTATTTAAATAGTGTGATAAAACTCAATTAACAAATTAAATTAAACTGAATTAATAAATAAATATTTGCTTAAGTACACATGTCATATCCTTGAAGTGGTAAGCACCAGCAGCATCGTTGTAATCATACACTTTATGCGATAGCTCGTGCAGGATTTTTGGTGCTTTATTATCAAAATATTGGCTCCAATTTATAAAAGGAATATCTTTCATAAGCACTAAATGAGATGTTATGGTCCATCATTTTTTTGAATTCAGAAAATTTTGCTTGAGGGAAAGAGTTACAACATTTAGAATTTTTGCACGAAATATTTGATGTTGTAGAAAAAATTTCTTACGCAAAAATGTTTATATATTTATCAATATTCTATTTTATTGAAATCATAAGAATATAGCCAAAAATATCGCCAAAACCAAATTTTTGTCGCCACGTTTGGCGAGATATCGCCATATCTGACAACACTGCTATTATGAATTAAAATTTCCCCGGGAGAAAGCTACCCGGGAAAAAGTAGGTATTCTAAATATGAGGGAGAAGGAGAATTTGTTGATAGTTTTCTCACCAAAAATTTTTAAGGAAACTAATGCAAAAATTTAAAAATCATATTAATAAATGTTGCAAAACAATAGTATAAGCATTTATTTATAATAAAAAGTTTAAATAAATACCGAATTATTGTATTTCCCTTTTGTATTTTTGCATTTTTATCTAAACCCTGCGCACATGCACTTCAAAAACATAAGCCACTTCTGTATTCAGAAGAAATACTAAACCACTCAATTTTGCAGGCCTCCTTTAAGTTCATATAATAGGTAAATATTTGTTTACTTCTAATATTATCAAGACCGATTAGAAAAATTTTATAAAATTTACAATTTCCTTTGTACACACAGTCCTTCGGAATTTAATCAATTTGCATCTGCACCTGGCTCAGTTTTCACTCCACTTTCTCAGCACAAAGTTATTATGCATGCCTGTGAATGGTTAGTGTTAGTGATTTATATAATTTTTATTTACGCATAAACAAATATTCATATTAACACACAATCTTATTAGCAATTTTTTTTTTTTTTTTTATAATGCATTTATTTATTTATTGTATCTTCATATGTGAACTAACAATAAGTATTCAAATCTTAAATCTATAAAAAAAAAATTATTAGGCCCGACCAGTGTCGGACATAAAATTAGTGGTAGTTATAAATAATACATTAGTAGTGATAATCAAAAAAAAAGGGGGGGAAAGTATTTTCAAGTAGTCCCATCTGGAGTGTTAGGTATAAGAGCCCGTGTGTCCCTCTTTTTTAAGCGGATGTGTCCAGTAAAGTTCAAAATATTACGAGCAAGCGGATAAGGATGTGATTTGAGTTTTGTTAAATATTTGCCTGCGTATTTTGCAATTTCTTCAGTCACTAGTGGCATATTTAAATCACGATGTATAGTAGAATTTTGGATGTACCATGGAGGCGATGTTATTAACCGTAAAATTTTGTTTTGCCTTCGTTGGATTCTCTCGACATTGGAAGCTGAAGCAGTGCCCCATAACTGAATTCCGTAGCACCATATTGGCTTCAAAAGCGACTTGTACAGTAAAAGTTTGCAGTCTAGGCTGAGTGTTGAGTTTCTGCCAATCAACCAATATATTTGAGTTAACTTAAGTTTCATCTGAGTTAACTTAGAGTCAATATGATGTTTCCATGTAAGTCTTCGATCAAGGTGTATACCAAGGTATTTCACTTGGGAATGTTCAGGAATATTATGATTGTTGATTCGAATGGGGGAGCAAGTATCTCTTCTTAGGCTGAACGTTATATGGACACACTTTTGTTCATTGACTTTAATTCTCCATAAGTTCAACCATATTTCCAGCTGAGTGATATGTTCCTGGAGATTGCGGGATGCCTCATAAGGGTTTTCGTGCACACTCATACAGGCTGTATCATCGGCAAAAGTAGAAATGTGGATATTATTGCTCACAGGCATATCACAAGTATATATTAAATACAAGACAGGACCCAGAATACTACCCTGGGGCACACCAGAAGATATAGATTCGGGCACACTCGTGAACTCTCCTTCCACAACAGTGAACTTCCTATCAATAATATAACTTTCCAAAAGCTTTTGAATGTTTATTGGCAGATATGTCTTCAATTTTAAAACTAGGCCTTCGTGCCATACTTTATCAAATGCCTGAGAAACATCAATAAAGAGAGCAGAACAATACTTCTTTTCTTCAAATGTTCTTCTTATAACTTGAACCAATCTATGCGTTTGTTCAATGGTACTATGTTGACTTCTAAAACCAAATTGATGGTCCGGGATGCACCCATTATCAGTTAAAATTTTGGACAATTTAGTCATGAACAGCTTTTCGAAAAGCTTTGAGATTGTAGATAGTAAGCTTATAGGCCTATATGACTCAGTCTTGGTAAGATCTTTGCCCGCCTTTGAAATCATTTTGATCTTGGCCAGTTTCCAGTTATGTGGAAAATACTGCATTCTTAAAATAGCATTAAAAGTAAATAGCAGGATTCTTATTGCAATATGAGGCAAGTTCATGAGCATTTTGTTATTAATGCCATCAATACCTGGAGCTTTCTTCGGGTTGAGTTCAGCAATTACTTTTTGTACTTCACGCATCTTAAACCTTAAGGGACGAGGGGGTAGAGAAACTACACTCGGTAAATCAGCAGCACCCGTACATGAATTGGGAGTGAATACAGATTTTAAATGCTCAGAAAATAAGTTACCTTTCTCACTATCACTTCTTGCCCAGCCTCCGGTCACAGTACGCAATGGTGATTTAAGATCAACGGGTCGTTTAAGATTTCTAGTAGCGCGCCATAAAGAGTAATTAGATGCGGACGTTACATCAAGACCTTCTAAAGGGGTGATCTGTGTTGTTGCCATTCTCTTCTAGCTCTCCTTATTTCACATAGAAGACGTTCAATTTCTGTAGAATAAATTCTATTAAAGCCGGTCTGCGGATAGGAGGTAGTGGCGTGTTCAGCAGCCTGTTTAATATTTTCGTTAAGATTGGCAATGTTAAATTCAATATCATCGCATGATCTAAGCTGAATGTTTTCTACGCAGTCACTACTAAGATATTTTTTGAATGCCAGCCAGTTGATTCCATTAATCATCTGCACATATGAGTTAGTTAAATCACTCCTTAGTGGGTTGAAAATTGTAACTATTGTTGGAGAGTGATCGGAGGACAGATCTAGAGAGGCCTCTACATGAATTAAGTCCCTATGAATATTTTTCGTGACGGCAAAATCTATAACATCTGGAATTTTTCTTACGTCAGTAGGCCAGTAAGTAGGCTCCCCACTCGAAATGACATCTAAGCCCATTTTTGAAATTGTATTGAACAAGGCTCGACCTCTAGGTGTAACAAGACGCGATCCCCAGTACATATGTTTTGCATTGTAGTCACCAGCTGCGACGAAACAAGATCCAAGCGATTTGTAGAACTTCTCATACTGATCTTCGGTAACTGAAAATCGAGTAAATTGAGTGAGTAAATTGATGATATCACGAAATTCGCACAAAAATTTTCTACGAAAATATTCGTTGCTTGCAAATATTCTTCACTAACGTTGTCAAGGACATAGTGCTTGAGTCTGGACTTAATCAGAATTGCTGATCCACCACAAGCTCTCTCTCTCGGGTCCTTTGTATCATATAAAGTGTAACCTTTATTTTAAATAAGCTTCTTGAGGTCAAATGAGTCTCAGAAACCAACATTATATCAATATTTTTTTCCATGAGGAAGTGCTCAAGTTCATTTTTATGTTGGCGAATGCCGTTTGCGTTCCAGAAATATATTTTTAACGTGTTCATGGTTTATTAACTAATGCTTGAAGCAGTGTATTCTGCATTCGCAGCATTTCTTGCATCATACTTGTCATATTTGTAGTAAAGTTGTTTATAGTTAGCACCAGATTCTCAATAGTAGCTTCAAGGCGACTAAAGTTAAAGCTTGAGTTTGAATTCGTTGAATTATTTGGCGGTGGAACATTTTGCGTGGGAATTGAACTAGTCTTAGCAGCATCAGCATACGATACACGTGAAGTAACTGGTTAGCTGATTTGAGCAAAATTGTTTACTTGTAGAGCTGGAGTTAGCTTGGGTTTTTGACCCATAGCCTGTTTAACGAAAGAAAATACAGGGCACCCTCTATAGTTAGCTGTGTGATTACCTCCACAATTACTACATTCATTTTTTTTCTGCTTGATCTTTTGGCTTAGTGCAGCTAGCAGTACCATGCAATTCACCGCAGATTACACACACTGTAGGTAACTTGCAGTAAGTTTTCGTATGGCCATATTCTTGGCAATTATGGCACTGTACGGGACCTGAACGCTTACGTGGCTCTTCAACTGTGATTTTTCGATGTAATAGATACTTTACGTTATAAACTGGATGGGCTTCATTTTTTTTCAATTGTATGTCATTCGGCTCCAGTTCAACCCGAAATAGGGGTTGGGGGACTTTTTCTCTATTAAATATGTTGGTAACATTTTTTACCTTGAATCCTTTGTCGACAAGTGCACATTTTACTTCTTCGGGCTCAACATATGAATCTATGCCCTTTAATACTATCTGTAGGCCTTTAGCACTCTTAAGTTGGTATGTGTAAAAATTTGTTTTATTTTTTTCGAATTCACTAACAATTTTTCGGAAATCTTTTTCATTATATATTTGGATTTTAGTTTCATCAATATTACCTCGTTTAATTGGAATGATGTGAAAAGTATTTTCACCAATGGTCGACAGTAGTTTTTTTATAAGCGCGTTAGAATTTTTTCTCTCAGATAAATAGGTGGTGGCTTAAAAGACTTTTGCGATGACGTAGAGGGCTTGTCGTCGGTGTCTTGCAATAATGAAAAACGATTTTGACGATTGGTAGATGATGCGCTGTTATCCCTAGACATCTTTGGGGCAGATGAAATTTTTGAAGAATTTGGGCTTCGCCCACGCTTTACCACTGTTATATATCTGTCCATTCCCACTTGTACCTTGGGTTTTGAGCTACTGTTATCTGTAGTGATAACTTGGTTTAGTGATGAAGGCGAGTCCGATGCGGATGATATCGCAGACTTAAATGAAGAAGTACTAGGCAATGGTAATGTTAACGATTCACTAGTTGGCATTGGACAAAGCGAAGTTGATCGCTGACGAAAAATTGGCTTTGCCGTTAAAAAAAGACTTTCATCAGATTTATTATTTATATTTTTTTCATTAAGAGTTTCAGAACTCACAGTAAAATAAGCATTTCTGCCGTTAGAACTCACTTCAAAGTTTTTTTCCTTTGAGGTACTCATACAGAGTATTATTCCTCAAGGGAACTTTGTTTGTGTTTACGGTTTTTTTTTTGTTTTTGCTATTTCTAGCTATGTAAAAAATATTAGTAAAGCCAATAAGCTTATTTATCAAGGTGAATATGTATTACGAATATTTTTTGTATGATTTTTGATTTTGTTGTTTTTAATATTTGTTTCGTATGTATGTATGTAAAAAAAATCCGCTTTAATGCCTCTTCACTATGAAGGTTCAACGACAACTACTTTTGGCGTTTTTTTAGTTTTGGCACTTTTTTCCCCAGTTTTGTCAATTTTTTCGGGTTTTGCCGTTTTTTCATTTTGGCAATTTTTTTATATGGGCAATTTTTTAAGTTTTGGCGCCTTTGTCGTGTTTTGGCGATTTTTTTTCTCTTTTTGGCGTTTATTCAATTTGGCGATTTTTTTCTTTTTGGCGATTTTTTTAGTTTTGGCGTCTTTTTCGAGTTGTAGCGATTTTTTCGGTTTTTGGTATTTTTTCATTTTGGCGATTTTTTCTTTTTGGCGATTTTTTTAGTTTTGGCGTCTTTTTCGAGTTGTAGCGATTTTTTCGGTTTTTGGTATTTTTTCATTTTGGCGATTTTTTCATTTTGTCGATTTTTTCGGTTTTGCCGATTTATTTTAATGTTAGAATTTTTTTAATTTGGTGATTTTATTCGTTTTAGCGATTTTTTTGTTTTGGGCGGCTTTTTTAGTTTGGCGATTTTATAATTTTCCGATTTTTGTAGTTTTACCGTTTTTTGAAAATTTCAAGAGTTTGTCTCCTACGGTTTCCAAGATATAGCAAGTTGTCAAAATTACATAGTCAAAATTGCATTAACTGATTTTATCGCCTATAATTCATGCAAATTTTCTTCTAAAATATGCTAGACCGATGTAGATTAAACACAAGGCTAACACTTTATGGGAGTGATCACGCCCAATTTTTAAGGTGATGCAAGATTTCACAAAATTGGCTTGAATTAAAAGCTGCATATTAAGTATTTAGTTCAAAACAATATTAGCGTGGGCCCGCCCATTCTGGTAAAATTTTTTGGGTTTTCAAATTTTTCTAGTTTGTTTCTCACTTAGACCTACTTGTGTATCAAATTTCAGCTCCTTAGCGCAACTTTTGATTTTTAAGTTTTATGGGCACAGCCCGCCCCTCTAACTAAAATTTTCGGGTTTTTAGATTTTTCTAGTCGGTTTCTCACCTAGACCTACTTGTATATCAAATTTCAGCTCCTTAGCGCAACTTTTAATTTTAAATTTTTATGGGCGTAACGCCGCCCACTTTTCCAAAGTCGAAATTTTTTGGGTCAGTGCTTATTATTCGTGTCTACTTTCGTTACAAACGGCTGATAATAGCGAGATAAATAGTATATCTAAATATGCTGAGCCGCAGGGAATTAAAATGAGGTTTAAATTGTATGGGCATGCCTTGCATTACCGCAGTTTATATGCCGAATTTCAATAAAATAGCTTCAATGAAGCGCCTTAGATTAGCATTTTTAATTCTGACCTTTATGGGCGTAGCACCGCCCTCCTGGCTAAAATTTCCGGGTTTTCAGATTTTTTTATTTTATTTCTCACCTAGACCTAGCTCTGTATCGAATTTCAACTCAATAGCACAAATTTTAATTTTTATGGGCGTAGCCCCGCCCTCCTGGTTAAAATTTTAGGGTTTTCAGATTTTTCTGGTTCATTGCTTACCTAGGTCTTCTCGTGTACCAAATTTTAGCTCTCCAGCGATAGCTTCATCAATTTGATGAGTGTGTCAGTGGTCAGTGAGTACGTCTTAAAATATGCCGTGCGCCTAGATAAAAATACACTAACTTATAAAATTTCAAGTGTATATATGTACATACAATTGTATGTATATTACATGGGATTTTAACATTTTTCGTTGCTCGTTTTGGAACACCCTTTAATTTTTAATTCTCATGTATTTGTTGTTGTAGCGGCCAAGGTTCTACATACTCTGTCCAAATTTCACGTCCGTAGCTCTTACGGTTCATTTTCACCTTTGGTGTACGGAAATATACAGAAAAATAACCGGCGACGGCGCAGCGTCGGCTTCGAGCCAGTCGACTTGTTTCTCTGCTTGGTATTGCTTCTTTCAAACACTAATACACTCATACATAGCTCACACCGATTTGACAATGCTGTGAAAGAAAAGCAAAGAAATCTCAGCAAAGAAATCAAAGTCAAAAGATTGTTACCCCCTAGCGTATAGATGTTTACACATCAAAAAGTCTGTTCATGAAAAATTACAATATCTCAAAAACTGATTCATAAAACAAAATTTAACCTTGATTTTGGAATTCAGCGAAAGAAAATACATAAAGAAAATCAACACTCATCAAATGTACATTTTCGGTGTAAACTAGTGTTATTTTATATAAACTAATTTTTAAATATTGTTTATCAATGAAATACATGTTCAAAAAGGCTTGTTGTCGAAAAACCTTGTCGCCTTGAAGCTACTAGTGAGAATCTGGTGCTAACTATAAACAACTTTACTACAAATATGACAAGTATGATGCAAGAAATGCTGCACTCAAAATATTTCATAGGTAAAATAAACGAAAAATGTGGTTGATTTTACGAAAATATTCGTTGTTTTTACGGTATGAAATGCTTCGTACATAGTAGAAATTATTTTTGTTTATTTTACGAAATACTTTTTGTCTGTAAATAACAAAATTTTGTATTTTTACAAATTTTTTCCGTAAGTTCACGAAAAACCATGATTATATTACAAAAGAAATTCGTGAATCATGAAAATACATTTTGTGTAATATACGAAACTTTGTGTAAAATTAAAACCTGAAAAAAATAAAATCTGCAAAAATTATATTTTCTAACATTTGGGAAATAATTTTGTAGTATACTCTGTAATTCTTGGAATTGGAGGTTGTAATAATTATGAAAAGAAAAAGGTAATTTAAGGGGAATTGTTACAGCATCTGTATTCCTCATACATCACACAATCGTACATACATACATACATACATATGTACATACATACATAAAACTCACGAATCAAACTGGGAACACAACTGAGACCAACAACGAATTTTTTGTGCGAACTTTCGTCATAGAACGAAAAGACATTTTTTCATATGAAAATTAACATACATACATATGTATGTAACACCGCCATCGAACGAAATTTGTCGTGCCTGACGAACTCTGCGATAGATTTATTTCTATTTCTTCCGCCGATGTACGACGAAAAAACAATTATATCTCTCTCTTTGCACAAACAACAACCAATTATCCAATTATAAGATCCGCTTCTTATTCGTCGTTGGTGTGCCGTGGACGTGGTATTATTCCTCAAGGGAACTTTGTTTGTGTTTACGGTTTTTTTTTTGTTTTTGCTATTTCTTGCTATGTAAAAAATATTAGTAAAGCCAATAAGCTTATTTATCAAGGTGAATATGTACATATTACGAATATTTTTTGTATGATTTTTGATTTTGTTGTTTTTTATATTTGTTTCGTATGTATGTATGTAAAAAAAATCCGCTTTAATGTCTCTTCACTATGAAGGTTCAACGAGACAACATAAAATTTTTATTAAACTTCTATTGTTGAACTCTTTCGTTATTGCAAAAAATATGTAAACATTAAACAGCTGATGCAGATTTTACTCTCTCCCGCATTTTCTTATTCCCCGTCTGTTTTGAACAGGAGGATTATTCCCCGGGAACAAATGGTAAGGAAGGGAGAAAACTCTCCGGGAATATTCATAATTGGGCTGATACTGTTTGACGTTTAAAGATTTTGCAACCATGCATCCGATTTTTGAAAGCAGGCTTGTTATGTTCAGAGACAGATTTGTACTTGTTTTAAACGCTATGTCGATTAACCAGTGTTGTATTCACAACGCATTAAAAACGCTTAAATTGTGATCTTTTATCAAGATAATTAGTTATGTGCAAATTTAACATACCACATATGTACATATGTATATGTATAAAAAACTGTTATTTTTGTGTTGAAAAAAAGTAACCAAAAATGGAAAAAAAGTACACAAGTACACATTGGAAAAAAAAGTAACCAATTTTGGTTACAAGTAACCAAAATGGCAACGCTGCTTAGGAGATGAATGGGGAAATGTTAGAGGTATCCTCAATCCGTGTGTGGAAAATAGTTCTATTGCAGAATTCTTGGTGGAACGCTACAATTTGTTATCTAAGATGGTTGGTACTGAGCGTTGGTGCAAAATTAAAATACGTCCACGATTTGACGAAGAGCCAATTTTCTGTGTTTCGACCAAAGTTGTAACTGATCTACCATATAAACAGCCAAAGGTTGAGATTGATGATAGAGTGGCGGACCTTTACACCAATCTTCGACTAGCCGATCCTCATTTTTTAAAATATTCTGACGTGAATATCGTACTTGGAGCAGATTTATATTCCCGAATTATAAAGCCCAATATTCAGCCCGCTTCAGTTAGGACACCAATGGCACAAGATACCGTCTTAGGCTGGACTATCATCGGCCAATTTGGAATATAACTATATCATCACTACATTTTTTATACATAAGATTTTGGTCATATGTACATATTTTTTTGCAATGGTCTGACTAGCTAACACCTGCATTTTATTTAATGAATTTATGCTTACGCATTCATATACATTGTTATTGAAATTTTTGTAACTTTTCTTTTAACACATATAATAAGTTTACACAATGTTGTTTCTGGCATTATATTTTATTACATCCGTATATAGCATATAATGGTGACATACATCTAATTGAATTATTTCTTATATATGAATTATTTTATATCATACATATCACTTGTATATTAAACTCCTATTTCTATTATGGATCTCTAACACATTTTGGTTTCTAAAATTGCATAATAGCAAGGGGGCAGGGATGTTAATGAATAAGATAGACAAACGTTTTTATACTGTATTAAGTAAGATCATCCTCACTGTGTTTGAGTAAAACAGTGAGAACAATTATTAGTATTTTTGTAGCTTATCTCATTTATAACATTTAGCTATAAGACATTCTTTTAACTTACTTGTGAAATATAATTTGAAGAGAAAGGTGCGTATACCGCCAAATAAACGTAGTTAAAATCAAATCTAACCATTGAACTTTTTCATTATTTTCACAATTATTATTTGCTATAATATTCGTCGAGTTCTCTATCTCAACAACAATTAAAAAACTAATTAAATTTGCACCTATAAACAATTTGATAATATAAATTTAAGTTTTTCCACTCAGATTAATTAATACAATTAAAAATTTAATTCATTCAATTAAATTTTTAATTGTATTAATTAATCTGAAATTGAAAATATTAATTGGTGAATAAAAGTATTTATCTGTTATCTGTGAATTGGAATATTAAAAACTAGTGTTAGTATAAAAACGTAATATTTTTTCTTTTAAAATTGCATTAGTTTTTAATCTTATTTCTTAAATTATATGCTGTGTACGAATGTGTGTTTTGTGTTTTTAATAATCGATTCACTTTTTGACTTAAAATGGTAAGTGAAATGACTTTTAGTTCGTTTTTCATTATTTGTCCAAACAAATGTTTCATTAAATACAACCTCCCTATTCACAATTTAAAAAAAAATAATTTTAGTAATTTAATTTATTGCACAGCAGTGCGCTTTTGTAATCAAGATAGTATGAATATGAACAATGCGTACTGTAGAGAGAATATACATATACACATACATGTATGAAAAGGTATGAATATATATAATCATATATGCCTATATACCCCCATTTTTTGGATCCGAACCATATATGGGATATCATATATGCTCCATACATTTTTTTTAGCTGGGGAGCTTCATAATGAAATTTTCATATATGTGCCCTAAATTATGAAATTGGTCTAATTCATACATTCCTTCGGTCGAGATATTGAGTAAATTAAATTAATTACCTTTGAAGAAATCAAAATATATTTTTATATTATGCAACATTTGAATTTAGAGTTGTTCTAGTCTGGAATAATATCAGTTTAATTAACATTTATTAAATACTAGCTACGCCAGGTGTGCTTCGCTACACCCATTGTCTTTTCAATTTCATTTATATTGATTTGAAATTGTTGCGCATTGGTGGTGCAATATAAAAATTGGATTTTACCACGCCCCTCCGCCCACAGACAGAAAATCAAAAATCAGACTTCACAGTGTCACCCGCCTGATATTCTGAAGATTCCCTGAAAATTTCATCAAAATCGGCCCAGCCGTTTTGGAGTCCATGCGTTACATACACACATCCTGTTTTATATATATAGGGTGTTTTTTTAAGAGGTATATAACTTTGAATTGAAATAAAACACAAGAAAATCGTTTTAATGTCCATCAATTTGGCTTTATTGGAAGGATAATTTTATGCCATTAATGTTTAAATATGATTTCGGGCATGTAGCCGCCGCGGCTGGCTCGAATAAAGCCAATTCTACAGGTCCAATTTTCAACCACTTTTTCGAGCATATGGGGCCGTATGTTGGCAATAAGGCCACGAATGTTGGCTTCCAAGTCCCCTAACATTTCTGGTTTGCTGGCGTAGACGAGGGACTTCACATATCCCCAAAGAAAATAATCCAACTCATCCACATTCATGCCATCCAATTCGGGAACAAAATAGTCGGTTAGTCGGCTCCAATTGCTGTGCACGGTGGCGAATCGATTCATTCGGGTCCTCTTCAACACTTTGCTCTACAGCGGCAATTGTTTCTTCGGTGCGCACTGTTCGACGTCTCTGCGGATGCGTATTATCACATAGAGTAAACGTAGTGCGAAAAAGATCCATGGTTAACCGAATTAATTGCTCTGATGGACGATTATGTCGACCATAAAATGGACGGAGCTTGCGGTAAACTTCGCGAACTGAACCATTATTTTCGAAATAAATTTGCACGATTTGCAAGCGTTGTTCTTTTGTCAACCTGTTCACGATGAAATGGCATACCAAACTAAATATTAATCACTTGACAGCTGACAAAATGGCCGCCAGTTAAAAAAGTGATGCCAACTTAAAGTTCTATACCTCAATAAAAAACACCCTTTATATATATATATTTATTAAACTTTTTTTCTAGATTCATTTAATATTTCAAAACAAAAATGCATTTGTTAAAAACCAATGTATTTAAGTATAAAAGCAAATATAATCCGTCTGACAATAGTTTTCAATATAATTTTTGCAGTAATATTTTTATTTTTTAATTTTTTTTTATTTAATACATGTTTAAGACATATTTTTTTATTTATTGTATCTTCAAATATGAACTAACAATAAGTATTTAAATCTTAATCTAAGGTATAATTATTAGGCCCAACCAATGTCGGACACAAACTAAGTGATAGTTATTAATAATACATAACTAGTGATAAGCACAAAAAAATATTTTCAAGCAGCTGCATCTGGAGTGTTGTTTTTTATACACTCCAGATGCAGCTGTAATATGAAGTTTGTTTCTTATCTAGAGAATTCTGTTATTTTCTATAAAATTAATGACTGGATTATCCTTTTCATTACTTAATATGTTAAATGGGGCCACAAAGCATAAAATCATACAACGGTTTTTTTTTTGGAACAAAAGTTTTTCTTTTTTAAACGTTGAGGCTACGCATACAAACTTTGCATACCGTATCTATTTGCTAATGGATTTCCAATTCACCAGTGATAAAATCGAAGCTTTTTGATTGCAAAAACGATTTTATCATGAGATATTATATCATATAAGATGTAATATATGGCGCCATATAAAAATGTATGCATACATGATATCTCACATAAGATCGCATTTGCAATCAAAAAAGCTTGAATTTTATCAATTCGATCTTTTTCTCTCTTTTTGATCCCTGGTGAATTGGAAGTCTATTAGAAAATACATACGGTATGCAAAGTTTATATGCGTGGAGCCTTGTAGGATTTTATAAATTGTGTGCCTATTTAATAAATCAAATAATCAAAAAGATAATTCAGTCATTAAATTATTATTAATTTTATAAAAAGTAATGGAATCCTCAAATATATTAAGAAACAAACTTCATATAACTGCCAAAAATAATATTAAAAACTAGTGTTAGGATTATTTTTTTTTTATAATTGCACTAGTTTTTAATCTGGGTTCAAATCGTTACGTACGTGATCGTATCGGCAATCGTACGAAAACAAATTAAATGATACGTCAATCGTATAAACTGAATGAGATTTCAATACGTTCACGTATGTCATAATCCGAAAATTGTGTTTTTACGTGAAGAGTTTTACGTTCACGGATGTAACGATTTGACCCCTGATTACTTAAATTATATGTTGGGTACGAATGTGTGTTTTGTGTTTTTTAATAATCGATTAACATTTTCTATTAAAATGTCGAATGAAATGTCTTTTAGTTCGTTTGAATTATTTTTTTCGAACAAATGTTTCATTTAACACAACCTTTCTCCACAAAATCTTACAAAAAATAATTAATAATTTAATTTATTGCACAGCAGTGTGCTTTTTGAATAAATATGAACTTTGCATACTATATAGCGAATACACATTCATGTATGCATATATCAATGCTGCCCACAGAGAGAAAACCGAGAGAAATGTATAAGCATATGTGCATTCATTTGTATAAACAGCCGATTGATGTTCGGCACTCTGGCGCTTCTTTGGCCAGCATAATCATATATGCCCATATACCCTGATTTTTCGGATCCGAACCATATATGGGATGTCATATAATACATATGCTCCATACCAAAGAATATAAGCTAAATCTCATACAAGCTAAAATTTTCTATGACGGGTGTGTCCAGTACTACCCGTCCAGCGTACACACTCTCACTTCTTTCTGCAGTGTATACCAGTGATGGGAATTGGAAATCTTGATTTCGTGCCAAACCTGCTTTATAAATAGTGCCAAAATCACTTGAATAGTGCCAAACTACTTTTTGTATAATTTTAATGTTGGCACTTGATGTTCATTCAAACTATAGTTCTTCAATGATAATTTATTCTGTTTATAACTAGAAAAATTTACGCATATCAAAAAAATACGGTCTAAAATTAGTTGATTTACACATTAATACATTTCGATTCCTATTTTCGATATAATCGTGAGCGACATGTAGTAAAAAAGTTAACCTTTTTATTATAAAAATTTTTCATGACTTTTAAAATACAGGCTGTAAAATTTATCGTGAGCGACAATTTACGTATGAACTCGTAAAACATATCTGAATATTAGTTATAAGAAAACCTTCTCCTGATCCGAAAATGATCACCCTTTTTCCAGTTGTCGACATCGACGTGACTTTAACACAATGCCTAAAAATTGGAACTTATTTACTCGCTCTCGAGAACAATTTTGTGCTAGTGACAATCTATTCCGTTACATAAGGTCTAGAAAATAGCATAAACCTGGAGTCAGTTGGTTTTGAGAGCGGAGTGTTGTGTTAAAGTGACATCGATGTCGCCAACTGGAATAAGGGTGAATGCTCGATATATATGCATAATATATTAATAATTTATACTTATTTAGAAGAAATACAAATATAAAAACATTTTTTACGTTATAGTAATGATTCTAAAGGACATACTTATAGACTATAATAAAAACCCTAAACTAATTTAAATGATAAAATAACTTTTTTTTATTAGATGTATATACTTAGTGAGTCGAGTTGTAAAAATTCGTGCACGTTAAAAATAATAATAATTGTTAGCTATTTATTTTAATCAAATAAAGCTTCTGTCGGAATAGTAGAATTTGTATTGCTTTTTTGGTTCATAATTTTATATGTATTACGATTAAAACAAGATTTATTGTTAGACTTCAAAAATCTTTACCATGTGTTAAAGATGTTAAAATTTATAATTGCATCCCATTTAAAATTTTACTTTTGATCGAACCAAAAATATACTTTCCACTCTTGATGAAGAGTAGAAAATAATAACAAAAATTAAAAATTTTAAAAACCCCCGAATATTTCTAGAAAAGATGTGATATCTTCTAAGCTGCTTGACCGATTTTATTAAAACATATCTAAGAACCTTCTCGATCAACTCACCTTTCAAACAGTAAAAAGTAAATCAAAATCGGTCCAGCCGTTTGGTCTGTACGAGTATACACACAGCTAGACAGACACACACTACAAACTTACAACACCGCTTTTTTTAAGTCGGGAGTTAAAAAGAATACCTTGAACGATTCGATAAATATTACTTAAAAATTTTTCATTGAAAATTGTTTACGTCTCCATGTCTTTCAAGAACTCACTCACACTTAAGCTCTTAAATTTTTTAAATCTTCAAAGTCTAATATGTATCTGCATTAATTTTTAATTTTTTCGCGTATTTTATTTCGTTTAGAAGCATTTTTTTATCAAAAGGAACAGTAAAAGTATTATTTGAGTCTAAACTTACAGCATATTCCGGCGCACAAATTCAATTCAAATAATAGTATTTGAAATTATATTTACTTTTCAAACATGACAAAAAATAAATATATGTAAGAAGACTTTAATTCTATTTTTGAATTCTACAAGTTTATGCTGGGAAAATTAGTTTTTGATTATTTTCAATTTCAGTGCCGCAATAATTTTCTTCCGTTGGAAAATGGTGAGAATTTCGATCTAAATTGTCAACATATATATTTTTTGTTCAAAAACTTTCGACATAAATGTAGTCTCACATTTTTAGATTGCATTTCGATAAATTACTTTTTCAAGGACATACGATAAAAATATAAAGACATTTTGCTTATATTATCCGTTAAACTATTTAATATGAATAAAGTTTTATTATTGCATTATGACTGCAAATTTTATAATGTGAAGAAATTTTTCAGGGGCTCCCACTGTCAGTGTTGGTATCTCGACGAAGAGCAAAAGCACATTAAGCTGTTGCAAAAAGCGTAAAAAGCGCAAAAAAGTACGAAAAAGAGGGTAAAAAAGCACGAAAATATTTTTTTAATTTTAATACATTAAGGCCCAATAATTGACTTCTCAATTATGTGTCATTTATCTTTAAGTACCTCTTAAGTACCGAATTCATTTTTTCAGTATAAAGTTGAGAGCCATTTAAATGCCCAACCTTGTCTATTTAAATCACACTTAAGTCTTACGAGCCTACCATATGTTATTGTGCTTGTATGTGTTTATTGAAAACATGTATATAATCATCATGTGGTCGTATTAAAAAGAATTTCGTTTAATTTTCATAAATATATAACATATACAATGCATAGTATCATATCATGGAATAAATAAATAGAAAAATGCGTTCTGATGCTCTTTTGGTGTCATAAAATGTGTTTTTATGCAATTTTAATTTTCTACATGTTGATAACCTAACTTTTTTTATTTACATTAAACATCTGTTTTCTTTTAGAACTATCAACATTTCACAGTGCTACCACACTTTCATAGTATTTAAGTGATCATTTAGTTTTAGGACTGAAAAAATTAAACTGTAATTAAGTGCAACTTAAAATTAAGTGGCTATTAGCTAAATGACACTTAATTGAGATGTCGATTATTGGGCCTAAGCAATTTAAAAAGGAGAGTTTAGAGTGTAAAAGCTCAAAATATAATTTCAAATTTTTGCTTCAAAATAAACAAAATATTTGAGATGTAATAACAGAATTTATTAACATATTAATTAAAATAAAATCTTGATTATTTTTAATAAAAATAAGTATGTAAACACAAATAATAAAAAACCAGGAGTCAAATAATATAGTAGCCCTGTAGGAAATTACGTTAACTTTAAACTAACTTTAAGTTAACTATTTCGCAACTAGTACTGACTGACACTTGGATTACTTTTACTGTAATCAACTGACTATTTTAACATTGCGATGTCCTAGGCGGTAGTCAATAGTCTTACTCTGCATTACTTTGAGCTAACTTAAAGTTGATTATTTTAAATCACCTGGTAGTCAGTAAATTAAAAAAAAATTCTGCGGTTCGAACATACATAATCACACGTTATGTACTCAACACGCTACCACTCAGCTAAGGTATCATCTAAAATAACAACAACAAAATGTTAATATAAAACTGAAATGAGTTTCAAAGTAGCTGAGAATAAATTTGTTGGCTCTCATCAAATTCGATTACGTACTCAACTTGAAAATTAATTTTAGGTTTGTTCTGGATGATATTGCAGTTAGCCTCAAGTCAGTCTAAAGGCTCAGTTAGCTGACTGTAATGTAGTGTAACCGTAACGTAGAAAACAGCTGATGGATATTTTTATATGAAAAGTAGGTTACGTTACATTACATCTCTATAAACATTTTTATAACTTTTCACATAAAATCGATCAGCTGTTTCTTACTGTTGCAGTTACTTTACATTACAGTCAGCTAACTGAGCCTTAAGAAAAGTTAACTATAAGTTAACTATTTATGTAGTCAACCACACATTCACCGACAGGGAGCATATACACACATACATACATACATACAATAGCAAGTGAAGCTTAGGATTAGATTAAGATATAATTGTTACTGAAAATTCATTTACACATAAAGAATGCATTAAAAGCGTCACTCTTTTCTTAAGTACTCTTAACTTAAAAGTTTTTGTTTTTGCGATATTCACCCTTATTCCAGTTGTCAACATTGACAGCACGTCAATGCGATATGAAAAAATTGGGGGTTGGCTACCCGTTGTCTAAAGCAACTGACTGCTATTGATAACCTCATGTTTTCAATCGAAATCGTCTCTTAAAATTTAACTACTCTTGTGCGTTGAATGCAAATTTACCTACATTTTGTTGTAAACGTGAACATTTTGATTTACTTTGCACTTGCAAATTAACAGCCTTGTGAAAAATCCGAAATCGGCCCTTAAAATTTAACCACCCTATGGTATGATTAAATATTTGTGTAAGCTTTAACAAATGCTTATTGAATACTACTTTCAATCAATTATTATGCAGAAAATTATGTGGTACTTTCCAGTTAATTTCGTTTTTTATTTTGGGAAAAAAATAAAATTTTTTAATCCCAATTATGAAAATTTTTCTACATTGTTTTTAACATATGTAGTTTCCGTTATTGTCATTAAAAATAATGTAAGAAGCCTCAGTTATACAATGCTGATATTAGCGCTTAAAAGTATTTTAGTTTTGTAAATTAAAAATATTTTTATTAAACAAAAAAAATCGTTCTCGTGGTACCTTCATAGCGAACAGTCGATTAGCGGAATTTTTCTTACTTACAAAAAATTAAACAAACAAAAAATATTCGTAGTACATATTATTCGTAATAGGTACATACTGTCTTTAATAAATAAGCTTTATGCTTTGCTGATATTTTTACATAGTAAAAATAACAAAAACAAAAAAAACCGCAAACAAAAAAAATTAAACAAATTGATATTGAGGAATACTATATATATGTGTACCTCTAAACAAATAAACAATCATAAATAACAAAAACAAAAAAAGACCGCAAACATAAAAAAAACACAAACAAATATCCCTTGAGGAATTCTTTGTATGAGTGCCTCAAATACAAAAAAAAAAATTGAAGTCAGTTCTAACGGCAGAAATGCTTATTTTACTGTGAGTTCTGAAACTCTTAATGAAAAAAATATAAATAATAAATCTGATGAAAGTATTTTTTTAACGTCAAAGCCAATTTTTCGTCAGCGATCAACTTCGCTTTGTCCAATGCCAAATACTAATGATGCATTAACATTACAGTTGCCTAGTACTTCTTCATATAAGCCAGTAATATCATCCCCTTCAGGCTCGTGTTCATCACTTAACAAAGTAATCACTACAGATAACAGCGGCTCGAAACTCAAGGTACAAGTCGGAATGGACAGATATATAACCGTGGTAAAGCGTGGGCGAAGCCCGAATTCTTCAAAAATTTCATCTCCTCCAAAAATGTCTAGGGATAACAGCGCAGCCTCAACTAATCGCCAAAACCGCTTCGAAATTTTGCAAGATGACAACGACAAACCCGAGGTATCCTCGAATAAAATATCCAAGCCGCCACCAATCTATTTGAGACAAAAAAATTCAAATGCCCTTATTAAAAAATTAATTTCGGTCATTGGTGAGAATAAATTTCACATTGTTCCAATAAAACGTGGCAACATAGATGAAACTAAAGTCCAAATTTATGACGAAAAAGATTTCCGCAAAATGGTTGCTGAATTTGAAAAAAAATAAAACAAGCTTCTACACATACCAGCTTAAGAGCGCTAAAGGCATGCAGATCGTATTGAAGGGCATAGATTCTTATGTTGTTCCCGAAGAAATAAAAGATGCACTCGTCCTCCAGGGGTTTAAGGTAAAAAAATGTGTCCAATATAATAAATAGAGAGAAGATTCCCCAACCCTTATTTCGTGTTGAACTTTAGCCTAATGATATAAAATTGAAAAAAATGAGACGCATCCAATTTATAATTTGAAATACCTCTTGTACCGAAAAATCACAGTTGAAGAGCCACATAAGCGTTCAGGTCCTGTACAGTGCCATAATTGCCAAGAATATGGCCATACAAAAACATACTGCAATTTACCCTCTGTTTGTGTTGTGTGCGGCGAATTACACGGCACTGCTAGTTGCAATAAGCCAAAAGATCAAAGTGATAAAAAATGCAGTAATTGTGGAGGTAATCACACCGCTAACTACAGAGGTTGTCCTGTGTATTCTTTCGTAAAGAAGACTATGGTGCAAAAACCTAAATTAGCTCCAGCTCAATCAGCAAACGCTTACTCTGCCACTTTTGCGCAAATGAGCCAACCAGTTACTTCCCGTGTATCGTATGCAGATGCTGCTAAGACAAATTCAATTCCCACACAAAATGTTTCCTCGCCAAATAATTCAAAAAATACTGACGCAAGCTTTAATTTTAATCGCCTTGAAGCTACTATTGAAAATCTGGTGCAAACTATAAACAATTTTACAACAAATATGACTAGCATGATGCAAGAAATGCTGCGAATGCAGAATACTCTGCTTCAAGCATTAATTAATAAGCCATGAACACGTTAACAATATGTTTCTGGAACACAAACGGCATTCGCCAACATAAAAATGAACTTGAGCACTTCCTCACGGAAAAAAATATTGATGTAATGTTAGTATCTGAGACTCATTTGACTTCGAGAAGTCTTTTTAAAATTTATGGCTACACTATATATGATACAAAGGACGCTAGAGGAAGGGCTTGCGGTGGATCAGCAATTCTAATAAATTCAAGACTCAAGCACTATGTTCTTGATAACATTTGTGAAGAACACCTACAAGCAACAAATATTGGCATTGAAAGTTTTTGTACAAATTTTGTTATATCATCAATTTACTCCCCTCCCAAATTTTCTATCACTGAGAATCAATATGAGGATTTCTACAAATCTCTTGGACCTTGTTTTGTAGCAGCTGTCGACTACAATGCTAAGCATACGTTCTGGGGTTCGCGTCTTATTACCCCCAGTGGTCGAGCATTGTTCAACACTATTTCAAAAATGGGCTTGGATGTCATTTCGAGTGGGGAGCCCACTTATTGGCCTACTGACATACAAAAAATTCCGGATGTTATAGATTTTGGCGTCATAAAAAATATCTCTAGGGATTTAATTCAAGTTCAAGCTTCTCTTGATCTTTCGTCCGATCACTCTCCGACGATCATAACAATTTGTAGTCCCTTAAGAAGTAACTTACCTGACCCATATGTGAAGATGATCAATCGTCAATTGGCTGGGGTTCAAAAAATATCTCAGTAGTCATTGTACGGAAAACATTACGCTTAGAACATCCGATGATATTGAATCTATCATTGCCAATCTCAGCGAGAATATTAAACAGGCTGCTGAACATACCATTATCTCCCATCCGCAGACTGGGTTTAATAAAATTTATTCTACAGATATTGAACGTCTCGTACGTGAAAAAAGAAGAGCTAGAAGAGAATGGCAACAGCACAGATCACCACAAAATAAAATCAGATTTAAAGAGTGCACTAAACGACTCCAAGAGTTGCTTGCGTCTGAAAAAACTGCATCTCTTAAAAATTATCTGGAAGGTCTTGATGTCACACCAGCGTCTAATTACTCTATGTGGCGCGCTGCTAGAAAGCTTAAAACACCCATTGAGTATAAGCCACCTCTACGCACATCTACCGGAAGTTGGGCAAGAAGCGATACTGAAAAAGGTAAAATATTTGCTGAGCACTTAAAATCCGTTTTTACGCCAAACATATATACTGGTGTTGCTGATTTGCCGAATGTAGTCGCTCTACCCCCTCAACAAATAAAGTTTAAGACGCGTGATTTACAAAAATTAATTGCCGAACTCAACCCGAAGAAAGCTCCGGGTATTGATGGAATTAGTAACCAGATGCTTATGAACTTGCCTCGTATTGCAATGAGAATCCTATTATTCCATTTTACGACTGGAGTATTATCCACACAGCTGGAAGCTTGCCAAGGTTAAAATGATTCCAAAGCCGGGCAAAGATCTAACCAAGGCTGAGTCATATAGGCCAATAAGTCTACTATCAACTATGTCAAAGCTTTTCGAAAAACTGCTCAAAACAAAATTGTCCCAATTCTAATTAGTAGTGGGTGCATACCAGACCATCAATTTGGTTTTAGAAGTCAGCATAGCACCATTGAACAAACTCACAGACTGGTTCAATTTATAAGAAGAACTTTTGAGGAAAAAAAGTATTGTTCTGCGCTCTTTATTGACGTTTCCCAGGCATTTGATAAAGTGTGGCATGAAGGCCTAATTTTAAAATTGAAGACTTACTTACCAATAAACATTTTAAACATTTTGGAAAGTTACATTATTTCCCGTAAGTTCACTGTTGTGGAAGGAGACTTTGCGAGTAGGCCTGAAACTATTTCATCCGGTGTGCCACAGGGGAGCATACTGGGACCAGTTTTATACTTGATTTATACTTGCGATATGCCTGTGAGCAGTAGTATCCATACTTCCACATTTGCCGACGATACAGCCTGCCTTAGTATGCACGAAAACCCTGATGAGGCATCCCGCAAACTCCAGGAACACTTTAGCCAGATGGAGCTTTGGTTAAACTTATGGAGAATTAAAGTCAATGAACAAAAGTGTGTCCATATAACGTTCACCCTAAGAAGAGATACTTGCTCCCCCATTCGGATTAACAATCAAGTTGTTCCTCAACATTCACATGTGAAATATCTTGGTTTACACCTTGATCGACGACTTACATGGAAACATCACATTGACTCTAAGTTAACTCAAATGAAACTTAAATTAACTCAGGTACATTGGCTGATTGGTAGAAATTCAACACTTAGCCTAGACTGCAAACTTTTAATATACAAGTCGCCTTTAAAGCCAATATGGTGTTACGGAATTCAACTATGGGGCGCTGCTTCAGCTTCAAATGTAGAGAAAATTCAACGAAGGCAAAATAAAATTTTACGCATGATAACATCGGATCCATGGTACATCAAAAATTCAAATATACATCGCGATTTGAATATGCCACTAGTGACTGAAGAAATTGTAAAATACGCAGGCAAATATCTAACAAAACTCGAGTCACATCCTAATCCGCTTGCTCGTAATATTTTGAACTTTACTGGGCACATCCGCTTAAAAAAGAGAGATACACGGGCTCTAATATTCAACACTCTAGATGATGAAGCTGCTTGAAAACACTTTTTTCTTTTTGTTGCTTATCACTACTTATGTATTATTAATAACTATCACTAAGCTTATGTCCGACATTGGTCGGGCCTAATAATTTTTTTATAGATTTAAGATTTGAATACTTATTGTTAGTTCATATTTGAAGATACAATAATTAAAAAATAACATGCATTAAAAAAAAAAAATTTAACAAAAAAGCACCAAAAGCACTGTAAGAAATTGTTAAAAGCACTGTAAATACCCGCTTTTTAAAAAAGAGTATTAGCCAAAATTTCACGTTTATGAAGAGGCAGAAAGCACAAAAAATACCCGAAACGCACCAAAATACCAACACTGCCCACTGTTCAAAGAGTCTATCTGCAACCATTTGACGAGGCAACCAACGGGTTGGGGAATAGCTAAGAATTTCATAAATTTCAGAGTTGAAATATTTCTAAAAAATTATAAAATCATCTCTACGACATGAGCTGTTACAAACAAATTTATATATTAATTTTAATAGATCGTCAAAGTCTCTGTGCAAACCGTTACTTTTAACTATCATATCCGAACAGTTGTCAACCTCAAATCCTACTATGTTTTTATTATTTACAGTGCAGCCACACGTTCAATAAATGACTTTCAATTTCATTAAACATATTGTGTGTGTGAAAATTCCTTGAAATTGATAGCTGTGACACAAATTGATAATCAATTTCATTTTTTAAGTGCCACCGACGAAGAAACAACTCAAATTTGTAGCTTCAATCAATGGGCGCATTCAAAAGACGTAGCTGTTGAGCTAACAGTTGTGCAAATGCTAGCAACTGTTGGCCCCAACAGCTACGTCTTAGAAACGGCTTGATGGATATAATTTAATTTTATATCTTTATTTCGCTACTTCATCGCATTTGCAATATAAAATTTAACAAATATTTGCTACTGCCACCTAACAAAGCATATAAATGGCAAAGCTCTATTCGATCAGCTGTTTATGCTGAGCAAAACATGTTGACTACAGGTAGCGAAAAAATTTTGTGATGGAAAATTACTCAACTGTTGAATGGAGCGGAACTACTCAACTGTGCGTTTCTAAGACAAATACTCAACGGTTGCGCAACAGCTACGTCTTATGAATGCACCCAATGTGTGCTGTGACCAGCCGTTCAAATTGAAAACTAAATTGCCATTTAAATGGATAGGTGAATTTGAAATCAATCTAGTTTTCAATTTAAAAAATTTTGATTGTGTTTGTGAAAAAAGTGTGATTGTATTGAAAATTTAATGGAATTGAAAGTCAAAAATTGAACGTGTGGCCCCCAAGTTAAAAAATGTAAAATGTACAGGAAGAGTATTTGTTGTTGCAATAAGAAAAGCTTTCATATTTAATGGACAAAAAGTGCCAAAAAAGGAGCGAGAGTGCCACAGTGCCAGGCGTCATCCAATAGTGCCAAAAATGGCACAATTGTGCCACATTTCCCATCACTGGTGTATGCTACGCTCACATTGCTGAGAGCAGCGTTTCCGTTGTGACATTAAAGTATCACTTTTGACCCTTTCCGTGCAAATGAAACTTTTTATGATCCTTTTTTCAATTTATCCCTTTGTATCATTTTAACAGAATGTATGCCGTAGGGCAATCATATACACAGTTTAGCATATCAGGTATTAGAAAAAGAGCTGTTCGTCCAGTTGGCGATATTGTGCTCGATGATGTCGATCATTTTATTGTTTTGGTCGATAGAAAAGCCAATTAATGATGAAAATATTGCAAAAAATCTGACACCCAAATCCTTGATTCCAAAGAAAAAGAGCTGTTCGTCCAGTAGGCGATATTGTGCTCGATGATGTCGATCATTTTATTGTTTTGGTCGACAGAAAAGCCAATTAATGTTGAAAATATTGCAAAAATCTGACACCCAAATCCTTGATTCCAAATGCAATTTGTAAAGATACAAAATGTTCTTACTTACAAATAAACAAATACCATTTCTCCTATCTACTAAGGATTTTGTAACGTAAAAATGACGAATATATTTGTAAAATGAGCCACATTTTTTAATTTATTTTACTTATGTTATATTTTGAGTGTATATGAGGCTATCAGCGCAGCGCACATTAGATTTTTGGTTGCTGCTCTAATGATAATTACATAATTTACGTTACCAACTATCAAACGAAGTTAGAGTAAACCGCATTTTGGTATTCTTAAAAAAATGGAGCTGGAAAACAGTTTTTGTACAGATCATAATTTTGCAAAGTATTAAGCAATTAAATAATCAAAAAGAGCAATTGTTTGAAAAACTAGATGTGGGTTACACCACTTCTTGGCTAGTGGATTAAGTAAACCATAAAGTTCTTTAAAGTTAAAATTTGAAATTTATTTGCTGGTGGTTCAGCGTTGTCTATATATTTCATTGTTGCTGTAACAAATCATCAGTAGACTTCAACCACACATTTTGAATAGTCACAAACCTCTTATCTTATGCACAGACTTTCAAGAACTATTTGAGAATTCACAAATAATAATATTTTTGAAAATCACAAAAGAAAAATAAGCGTAGTAGGCTTTGAAACTAATACAAAAAACCCAGCAAATAATTTATATTCGATTTGAATCTATTTTATTTTTATTTTTTTTTATTCTCAAATAGTTCTTGAAAGTCTGTGCATAAGATAAGAGGTTTGTGACTATTCAAAATGTGTGGTTGAAGTCTACTGATGATTTGTTACAGCAACAATGAAATATATAGACAACGCTGAACCACCAGCAAATAAATTTCAAATTAAAATAAACTTCTGACAATATGTCGAATAATAAATTTCTTAATTTAAAGTTAAAAGTTTTATATTTTTCTTCATGTATGGCTTAAAGATTTATCAATGATCTCATTAGCATTTATAAATTTAGGCAAAAATTAAAATGGTTCGCTTCCAAAATTTAGGGCGAAAAATTATATGTTCCACTGTTATGCTATAAACACAATCAAGTTCACCGACCATCGACTACAAGATGTCAAAAATAGAATACATGCGTGCTTATGAGAATAATTCTTTTAACCTCTACACGACTACCGACTACACGGCTACTTTTGTAGCCCGTAGCCAACTTAAGCTAATTTTTATTTTTCTTGGCTACAAAAAACAGATTAGTGCTGCCAATACAATAAATGATGAAATGGTGGTTTTAAAAACGCAATACATTAAATATCGCTATTAAAAACGCGAAAAACTATTATAGTGGCACCATTGAAAAATAATAATCAAGCAATAGTAGCAATAGTACTTATAAAGTTAATTAAATTTTCTTGAGACATTTGAAATTTTTTTTTCACACAAATTCACTTAAAAAAATCAAGTTTGTTTTGTTTTGGTTAACTTTAATACATATGTCAAAACGGATGTTTATTTTTTGTAGTTAGTGGTCGGTAGTCGTTAAAAGAAATAAGTAGCTGGCAACTTAGCTATTTTTGTAGCCAGCTACTTTTGTAGTCGGTAGTCGATGGTCGGTAGCCTTTGATTGTGTTTATAGCATTATGTTTACTACATTTTTTTGCTTGTTTGTGGCTTAAAATTATCAGCCAATAGCAAAACATTACGTCACGCGGTAGTGCACATATAAATACATACATATGCATATCATTCCTGATCAATGCTAGCCAGTGATGTCAGATTTATTTGTAGCCTCCTCGCTAAATTAGTTGTCGAATATCGCCAATATAATAATATGAGCTAAAATATGCACATGTTTTTATTTAACAAATATTGCTAAATTTTAAATAAAATAAGTTTTTACATTAACAAAAGATAATTTATAAGACCTACATTAGATTACCATAACATAAAAATACTGTCGTATGTATTAAATATAGTAAAAATTACTTATACCAAAAGATGAACCTTAATAGGAAAAATTTTAACTTGAACATCCGGATCAAAACAAATATTTAAATCTCATGATAACATACAATTAACATTTACTTAAGAATCAATTTAAGTATAAATTATTGTACTAGTCATTATATTCAGCTATTTACATCCTCACTGGTAAACATACGGTATAGAAAATAACTCTCTTTTGCATTAATTATTTTATGTTGTAGAAAAACTTACTCGCAAAATTTGCTATATTTTTAACATTAACTCATGTTATTGAAATCGCATATATGGATATAGCTAAAAATATCGCCAAGGAATTAAAATATTGCCAAGTAAATTGCCAAAAGATACTTCAAAATTTTCATCGTTAAAAACGAAGTCTTATCGTCGCCTTTAGTAAGAAATATCTACATCTGACAGCACTGGCAGTGGCCACACTCTCCATTTTCTATAATGGGGGACAATGTTGTCAACATTTAGGTTTCAAAAAGCAATGCAACCAGGAAAAACACTTGAGTTAAATAAAAATGTACTAAATGCCGTATTCATAAAAAATATTTAAGGTTTATTTGACAAATTTCCCATAGAAATATGTCAAATAAATCTTTAATAAACTTTAAATGTGTTTTATGAATACGGCAGCATATGTTTTACTTTTATTAAAACTAATCTTATATATAAAAAAAGAAAATCATATACTCAGAACATATTATTAAAGCACATATGTATATTAAAAAACAAAAGCATACCAAACTTTCATTTCATAAAAATATCACAGTTCCTATACGAAAACAAAATTCATTTAACATACAAATTATTAAATATTAATAAAGAGTAACAGCTTTATTTATAAAAATTATTAAGGATTAATAAAAAAAATTTGTATGAAAATTTGTTTTAAAAATGCGTAATAAAACCTTAATAATTTTTATAAATCAGGCTGTAAAAATTTCATATTATTTTTCTTTAACAATAAGTAAGTTTTTATTGAAACAAGGACTTGATTTGTTTAAAACCAGCAGATGTCAGACGCTCTATATCAAAATTGATGTTTGCACTGAAAAATATCACATGCTAGTATTTAAAGGTTTTCAGACTACATGTACAAATGTACCATGTAAAAGTGATATTCCACAAGACAAAAACAGATATGTAATTTGAACACAATTTAACTGCCATGCGTCTGTGTATTTATATTGACAACAAAAACAAATTTGAGTGCTTTGTTTTTGTTTTCAATATAAATAGGCAGACGAGAATTTTCACATGGCTTCTATAAACTGCCAGTAAGTGGTTTTACACCTATTATGTAGTATTTTTATATAATATTTTTTAAAGCATTTTTTCAACTATTCATGTAGCATTCAAAGACATAAAAAATGTAAAAGAAGATAAAAAAAATTGTATATACATATGTATGTATGAATATGTATATCATATGAAAATTTTTCAATAAATAGCTTCTTTAACATTGTTATCATCTGATCATAACATAGTTTTTATTTTAAACAGAAAAGTTATATACACGTCATTGCTATTTATATGAAAATCAACATCATTTGGTATTTCATTGCTTTCACACAACAAATTTTATTGTTTCAGACCGTTAAGCGTTAAACGCGTGTAAGAATATTGTGGTATATTTTTTAAACTTAAAGAAATAATTACATAAAAGCCAAATCTCTTTCTATTTCTGCCTTTAAATATGGATGCGACAGAACTTTTTGCTGGTTTGTAAAACAGGTTTATATCAAATCAATCTGTATAGGATTTTAATTCTTCCTAAAACACTAAAATGGACTCAAATGTTTCTCAATTGCATTAAGTGAATCATTTTCCATATATTTTCTATAATACGAATTTCGCTATTGGACTCTATTTGGAATGCTGATGACATAATGATTCTCTCTTGCTAGACAAAAAAATTTTTACATCAATTAAAATAAATATTAAAGTTAGAGTTTGATAGAGTGCGTATTCCTTGAATCACTCTTATAATAATACAACCAAATATCTTGAAATGTTCAATTTAAGTTTTTAAATGACAGGATTGCTCGAAATAAAATAGATTTGAAATTTTCAGTTTAGTGCACTTCCACGAAAAAAAAAATTAATTTAAAAAGCGCTATCTTCATATTTTTCCGCGTTTAAAATTTCAAGAGGTGACAGCATTGCAAGGCGAGTATAATCTGTTACTTTTTAACATCACACACGTACGCTGTGTATGATACTCACGAAGCACATACACTACTAAAGAATAAGATAGTATATGTGTGGACAAAACAGTTCTTGATACATGTTACACTCAAAATATGCTGTTAGTAAATTCAAATGAAACATCATTTCAAACAATATGGTACATGACATGTAGAAAGACACATAATGACGTTAGGAGAATTTCCAGGATGTTGCTTGCATTTTGTTAAGTAAACGGTAGCGGCTACAAATGTAACACATAATTTTATAAGCAGCACTTAAAATGTATATATACATGGGCCCTTAAAATTTAACTACCCTTGTGAGTTGAATACAAATTTACCTCCGTTTTGTTGTAGATGTGAACATTTTGATTTACTTTGCACTTACAAATTAACAGCCTTATGTAAATTGGTTAAATTTTAAGGGCTGAAATCGGCCCTACTACGTGGTATGTACCATATGCAGCTTCATAGTGACGTCAATATTACGCCCAAGCCACATGCGCACAGGCCTTATTTTTCATATGAAGCGAATGATTTTTTAGTTATTTTTAAATATTAGTTATTTTATTTTCAACACCAACACACACATATTTAAAACTACTGATTTTAAATCGTTTGTTTCAAAATATTTTTCTTCTAATTTGGAACACATACTGTTAATTTGTGTATTCAAAATTTCAACTTAAGCAGGTGTGGCATATCTTTTAACAGCAGAATTCACATCAAGACAACACGTGAAACGACTCAGAAGCTATCACATACCGTATATAAAACTATAAAAATTGTGTTACACTTATTTTAACGGACAACAAATTACCTACATGACCAATTTAAACACAAGTTAGTACAATTACAATTGCTTGATTCGAATTTGAAAAAACGACTTCAAATAAATTAGAAATAACTTGTTTTCATTTAGAAGTATTTTAGTTAAACTTTCTTTTCAAATACAACACAACAAGGCTTGTAAATTAAATAAATATAATTTTAAAGAATGTTTTTTATAAATCATTTTTATTGTTTATATATATGTAAAGTACATATTGCTGAGATAATTAGGTAATATGGAAAAAAATATCTGTAAGTAATCTAATAACATAATTTTTTTATATTCGTACAAAATAATAGGAAAACAGATGCTCGTTCCTCATCTTCGTCAAAACAGAGCCCTTAGATGTTAAATATCATGTAACAAAACTTCAACCATCTATTTCCATGTTTTTTACCTTATCAAATTTAACGTTTTAAGTTTTTTATGCACGTACATATCGAGCTCTATTTTCGATTTAATAATAAACGACATGTAGTAAAAAATTAACATTTTTATTGAAATTGCGATTTTAGGGGCCAATCCATTGTTTAGAGTTATCAAAATGCCAAAATTCTTGATAACTTTTAACATTCATGTTGTAAAATTGTATTGTAAGGGACAATTCAGGCATGTGAAACATATTTGACTATCGAGCCATATTTGCGATTCTACCGCAAGCGACATGTTATCGAAAATGTGCCTATCCATAGTTTAGAATTATCAAAATGCCAAAATTGTTGATAACTTTTAAGATATAGGTTGTTCAATTTTATCGTAAGAGAACATTTTTTTACGTAAAAAAAAACATATTTGAATATTACAAAAACCTTCTCCTTATAACTTTAATTTTTGTCGCTTACGATAAAACCAAAAATTAGGCCCGATTAAAAAAAATCTAGTAAAAACTTTCGTTTTTGTTGTTTACGATTTAATCGAAAAAAAGGCGTATTTCCCATTACTTGTTTTCTACGAAACTTACGTACATATGCACACGCATATGTATACATGCACATATGTTAGTAGTAGTGAAATCCCACTCCGGTGGCAATTAAAATTGTTAAATTGTTGGTGAAATTGTTAAATTTGGGTAATTAAAATTTGAAAATTATTAAATTCTTGGAAATTTGTGTTTTTTTGTTTACATAAGGAGTTTTTTGTTTACATTAGGAGTTTTTGTTTACATTAAGTGTATGTCTGTCTGTCGGTCTGTCTGTCTGCCTGCCTGACCGTGGGAAGTTTGTGTGTGGAATATTTTGTGTGAATGTATTAAGGCTGTTCATAGTTTGGCGGTTTTTATGTGTGTATGTGACGACGGGGAAAATCATGAAAATGGTTTTTCCTAATGCTGACGGAAAATCATCTAATGATTTTTCGTAATTCCGAAGGCAAAACATGATAATTTTTCGTAATACCGAAGGCAAAACATGATAATTTTTCCTAATGCCTACTGCAATACATGATAATTTTTCCTAATGCCTACTGCAATACATGATTATTATTTTTTTCAAATGCCGACGGCAAAAAATGAATATAATTTTTTCAAATGCCGACGGGAAAATGATTTTTCCTAATGAAGACGGGAAAACGTGAAAGTTATTTTTTCTAATGCTAATGTAGGTGTTGCTAGACTGTGGGAATTTAAGGCTGACCGTGATTTGAGTGGGCAGCGTTGTTGCCGTAATATGTAACCATAGGAATTTGTGGATGTGTCTGTCTGTCTGTGAGAATTTAGGTGAAGGTTTGATTGGCAGGGGGCGGGGTGTAGTTGAGGTAGATCGATTGCGTGTGTAGCTGTGTGTGAATGTGTGTGTATGTGTGTGTGTGTGTGTATGTTTGTAGGAATTTCAATGTGTGTATTTTTGTAGGAGCTTAAGGCTGATTGTGATTTATGAGGGGTGAGGTGTTCTAGTAATATGCAACCGGGGGAATCTGTGTGTTTGTATGTCTGTAGGAGTTTAAGGCTGACCATGATTTGGGTGGGCAGAGTTGTTGACGTAATATGTAGCCATGGGGATTTGTGAATGTGTCTCTCTATAGTAGTTTAAGGTTGATCGTGATTTGAGGTGGGTGAGGATGTTGTTGAGGTAAATTGGTTATGCGTATGTATGTATGTATGTATTTTTGTAAGAATTTAAGATGATTGTGATTTATTAGGGGCGAGGTGTTCTTGGAATATGTAGCCGTGAGAATCTATGTGTATAGACGTCTGTAGAAGTTTAAGACTATCTGTAATTTCAGGTAGGTGAGAGTGTTGTGTTGTTGAGATTAATCTTATATATTGTATATGTATGTATGATCATGGGAATTTGTGTATGTATATCTGAGGGAGAATTTAAGGCTCGTCATGATTTGCAAAAGGTGGGGTGTTGTTGAAATTTTCTTGGATATTTCTTATATGAATTCTGCTATGTGTGTGTATTTGAGCTGGTATTTATATGTAGGTAGAAATAAATTGTTCTCAACATCGACATTTGGTACTATAAAATACTATCATATATCTGGACTTCCCTAATCCTAGTATGCTTTTATACTTACGATTGCTTTATATTTTCTCATGCTTAAATTTGTCTCGCGTTGAAGTCGGTCTGTGTGAAATTTGTTTATATTACAGATTTTGTTTATTTAACTACATTCGTCTTCTTTGACATACACTTGAAGTAGCAAACTATTACAAATGCTTGTTGTTGTTGTGTTTAGAACCCTGTCGTAGAATGTGTGGTTGACTACAAAAATAGTTAACTTATAGTTAAATTTTCTTAGACTGACCAAAAGCCAGCTGCAAAGTCATCCAGAACAAACCTAAAATTAATTCTAAAGTTGAGTACGTAATCGAATTTGGTGAGAGCCAACAAATTTATTCTCAGCTACTTTAAAACTTTTTTCAGTTTTATATTAACATTTTGCTGTTGTTATTATATATGGTAGCTTAGCAGAGTGGTAGCGCATTGAGTACACAACGTGTGATGTTACATGTTCGAGCCGGATAATTTTTTTAATTTACTGACTACCAAGTGATTTAAAAAGTCAACTTTAAGTTAGCTTAAAGTAGTGAATAGTGAGACAATTGACTACTGCCTAGGACATCGCAATGTTAAAATAGTCAGTTGATTACATTGCAAAGTAATCCAAGTGCAGTCAGTACTAGTTGCGAAATAGTTAGCATAAAATTAGTTTAAAGTTAGCCAAATTTCCGATAGGGATGTTACACTCAAAATTTGGTTTTAGTAAATTCAAATGAAACATCATTTCAAACCATATTATTTTGATTTAAAAACCGCAGTACTTATGCTAGGAACACAATTGGGACGAACGACGAATTTCGTCCACATCGACAAATTCGTCGATAAGAATTCGCTGCGCTGTAGCTTATTTCTTCTGGATTTAGCTTTAAAATTTTTACTGAGCTCTTAGCTTCTTTTTCAGCTTTTTTAAAAATGGATTTAGCTTTTTTAGCCTTTTTAAATCCAAATCGCGTATTCTCTAAAAATATATTAAAGACATATATGATTTAGCTTAATTTAATTTAAAAATCTGGTCACACTGTTTATTGTGTATGTAAAGAGAGTGAGAGAAAATTATTTTTTTCGTCGTTCGTCGGCGTACAAAATAGAAATAAATGTAGAAACAGAATAAAGTCTGCAACTTCAGGAAAATCGCTGACAAATTAATAAAGTAACTTCAAATGCTCTCTAATTTTTGTTTTATTTTCTTTTGTGCTTATTTTTCTTTATAGTTTTGTTTACAAAATGTATGAAATTTTTTGAAAATATGGTGAGTTTTGTGAGAATGGACATTGATATGTGAGAGTATAAGAAACAACGCTCTCAAAATAAAATAGATTCTATCTCACGACCAGTTTCTGCGGCTATTTTTTTGTGTCAATTTGTATGGAAAATGTGTTGAAGCCGGTATTCTGTTTAATCATTAAATCTATCTCAGAGTTCGTCACGCACGACGAATTTTGTTCTACGGCGGTGTTGTGTTCATTTTCATATGAACAAATGTGTTTTATTTTTTATGATGAAAGTTCGCACCGAAAAATTCGTCGTTCGTCCCAGTTGTGTTCCTAGCATTAAGCTTAAATTAGACGTGACATAGCCATAACCATAACCAAACCAAAACTCAAATGGTTTCTATGGTGAGAATTATGGCGTTATGACGAGTCACGTATAATCGAATACAGTTTTGCCCATTAGTTTGGTTCGAACTTCTGCTCTCTATGGCTATGGTTATGTCTCGTCTGATTGAGCCTTTTGCTTATGGTACACGACATATAGAAAGACATATAATGACGTCAGGAGAATTTCCAGCATGTTGGTTGCATTTTGTTAAGTAAGCAGTAACGGCTACAAATGTAGCACATATTTTTTATAAGCAGCACTTAAAATTTATATATACAATACGCCCTTAAACTTTAACCACCCGAATTGTTTTTAAGTTATTTTGGAATATTAGTTATTTTAATTTCAAACTTCAGTAAAAAAATAATGTTTTTTCTTTTATTTTTAACACCAACAAACAACCTACATACACATACATATGTAATTAAAAATACTTTTCATCTAATTTGGAACACATACTATTAATTTGTGGATTCAAAATTTCAAGTTAAGCAGGTGTGGCATGTCTTTTAACAGCTGAACTCACATCAAGACAACACGTCAAACGACTCGGAAGCTATCACATAACGTATATAAAATTATAGAAATTGTTTTTTACTTATTTGAACGTACAACAAATTACCTACCTCACCAATTGAAACTACTGCTTCCTTAATTTATTTTAATGCATTATAGTATTTTTTTTTTAACTAAAGGTAATACAATTACAATTACTTGATTCACAAGCATTGTTGTGTCATTTAAAGTCATATTTGAAAATACGACTTCAAACAAAATCTCTCAAAACAGATATTATACCTTACAGCAATCACTTGTTTTCATTAAGAGGCATTTTGATTAAACTTTCTTTTCAAATACAGCTTCTAGCAACACAACAAGACTTGTAAATGAAATAAATATAATTTTAAAGATCTTTTTTAAATCACTTTTATTGTTTATAAATATGCAAAGTACATAGTGTTGAGATAATTAGGTAATATGGAAAAAATATCTGTAAGTAATCTAAGAACATATTTTTTTCATACTTGTACAAATTCATAGGAAACCAAATGCTCATCTTTCCTCATCTTCGTCAAAAACGAGCCCTTAAATGTTAAATATCATGTAACGAAACTTCAACCAAAGACTATAAATATATTGTTACGAAAATAGCCGTCAACAATGTTAAGCAGCAGTACACAAAAATATTCCAACAGGGTTAATGTAAATGCTACGCGAAAATATTCCTACAGGGTCAAAGCAAAGAATAGTCTAGAATAGTAGCCAACAACTAAATAAGCATGCCTAGCTTGATTAAACAAGCAAAAGCAACAACAACAAAAAAAGCGTCTGCTATTAAGAAGATTCACATATTTACACACAAAAATACATGCCAATTCAAACGAAAAGCAAAAGATAAACAACCACCGTGTGTTGCTTAGTTAATGATGTACACACGTACGCATATACACATGTATGTACATAGTTACCACATGAACTTAATTAGGCGGCATATAAGATGATAATGATCGTCTAGACATTGCTTGAAACTTCTAGTGGAATTTGTGTGAAATATAAAAAGAGGCGAAGCAGCCAATGAGTGAGTTAGTTGCAGTCGTAAGTCAGTCGCGAACAGTTATAGTTAGTGCTAATCAGAAAGTAGTGAAGTTAAGAACTCATTAGTCAGTTGATAATTAAGTTGTGAATTAATAATAGTCTGTCGTGGAATTGAGATTATTGTGGAGTCTATCGTGTCGACTGGAGTAAAGGAAACAGCGCAGCGAATAGACGTGTATAAGGGTTTAAGTAAAGCCAGTGAGTCTTTATTGGTGTATCAACTGTGAGTGTCGGCAGAGTGAGTGCCGTGTGTGACAAGCAGCAGACAAAGAAGCATTGGTGTATCAACTGTGAGTGACGGCAGAGTGAGTCTCGTAAGTGACGGCAGCAGACAGAGAGGTGTCACGTGAATACTTGCGCAGCCAGCTATGAGACGTGTGTAAACTACGGCGAGGAAGGCGTAGTGGTAACCAGTTGTGAATATCTGTGTGTAATTTATTAGTATAAGTTGTATTAGTGTATTTAAGCTCTTGAGTAATTTAGTATAAGTGTATTTGTAAATAAAACTTGTATCATTCTTAACCCTAATTACTACACTCGGCTCTTGTATTCATTTGCAAATCTTCGAATCTACGGAAAAGCGTTTTTATAGAGAGAAAAACGTAACAATATAAAGATGTTCCAGGTAGAACATTAAATGAAAACTAAAATTGTTTGCGTTTATTGATGCTGTGGGGGAAGTAACAAGGGAAAAATATATTGTTTGTTATTTGAACGAAACCACAAAGAGAGCACAAAATTTTTGAGCATGCACACTTATATAAATATGTATGTCGTAATGTTGTATGGCATGTAATGTATGCACACACATAATTGAAGCTTATAGAGAAATTTTTTTGTGTGTGTGTGTGTTATATTTCTTGTTTAAAGCGCAGTCAAGTATTAGCAAAAATATGAAATAACTAAAAGAAGTTTCTTGTTTTGATATATTCATGTGCAAATAAATCACGAAAATCGAATGCGACCGATTGTGTTATTGTAGGGTAAAAATACGCGTTTTATTGTTGTAAAATTAAAAATAAGTTGATTGCACCGAACTATAATTATTTTATTTAGAAATTTGAATTATATATATATATATGTATCAAATAAATAAAACGTGAGCTTACTTACATAAGTTTGCAAGCCATGATTATTTATTTTTGTTTACAAAAGAATAGGTTTTATTTATTGCTTTAAAATTTTGAGTTTTTCAGTGCTTGTTGATTTGAATTTATATGTTTCCCACGACGAATGTTTTCGTAGCAGTGTAAGAACTAATATATTAAGCATATCCATCCTATGCTTAAAGCATACGTAGCTCTCGTCAAACCAAAAGGAATATATTGTATTTTTGGTACAATTTACGCATTGTTCAACAATAGTTTTTTTATGTTTTTTTATTTCTTTAGAATTAGTAAAAACATTTTCGAAAACTTTTATGTGAATCTTACACACTGCAAAAAATAAGTCTGATGGAGCACACAAACTTCCAAAATCTGTTTCTTTATCATAATTTTTAGCGTGAACAAACATTTAGCGCAAGTAATTCGTTGAGCTATATAACCAACAAAATATCGGCTTGATGTTAACTCTATTGGAACATTATTAGAGTTAAAACGATCTGCATCTTCATTAAAATAATCTTCATTTTCATCGAATATGTTTGTTACATTAACGTCAGGTGTGCGACTACTTTCTGCTGTACTTCCACTTCTTTGAGTATCTTCTAAAATTGTTTGGAACTCAATAGGTAAAAATATCACATCGTCGTTTGCACAATTAGAAGAGGTACTAAATTGCGTTATTTTAAAAGATAACAGTTTAGCTACTGCGACATTTAATTCATAGACTGAAGGATTTTTGCAGTGTCCGCCCTTGGCACGTATATATGAAAACAAGTTTTCCAATGGATCTTGATTAAAGTGGCTCGTTAAAATGCATATCAAATTTGAGTTTTCCGCAAACAATTCTGACGATAACGATAAAATAGCTCTCGTAGTTTGAATTAGGCCATCGATTGAAAATATTTTATTTACTGCGTATTCAACCTGTTTCATATAGGTAATTAGCTCTTCGAGTAATTGCCAAGTTGTAGATTAGATAGATTTATAGTCTTTGCTTCAACCATGTACGTATATATCGAGGTCTATTTTCGGTTTAATAATAAGCGACTTTATTAATAAATTATAATTTTTATTAAAATTGAAATTTTGGGGGCGAATCCATTGTTAAGAGTTTTCAAAATGCCAAAATTCTTCATAACTTTTAACATAGAGGCTGTAAAATTGTATTGTAAGCGACAAATCACGCATGTAAAACATATTTGAATATCGATCCATATTTTCGATTTTACCGTAGCGACATGTTATCGAAAATTTACTTTTTTATTGAAATTAAAAGTTTATGGCCCATAAATATCCATAGTTTAGAATTATCAAAATGCCAAAATTGTTAATAACTTTTTAAGATAAAATTTTATCGTAATCGAACATTTTTATGTACGTAACAAAAACATATTTGAATATTAAAAAAACCTTCTCCTGAAAACTTTAATTTATGTTGCTTACGATCAAATCGAAAATAAGGGTCGATATATAAAAATTCTTCTCAAAACTTTAATTTTTATCGTTTACGATTAAATTGATATGTATTTCCTTACTTACGTACATATGTGAATTTCACATGCGCATGTGGCTCTGACGTAGTTTTGACGTCACCATGAAGCTACATTGGCTACATGCCGTCTAATAGTAGCACATTTTAATGTATAAATTCACACCTTTACACACGTGCTTCTTCTGAAAATGTGCCCGACTCGGCTAAATGTTTCACATTTAGATTTTGGAACAAAAAATACTATGAAAATTTAACGTCATATAGCCACTACTACTAATTAAAAACAAAATTCACCAACATGCTGAAAATTCTGTTGATGGCACAGCCACATTCGTATGTAGCATTTACTAAACGGCTTAAGTAAAAATTGTACCAAAAAATTGTCTCATGAAATTATTTTACTATATACACATTCTAAATAATTTATTATATTGATTAGTTTGCTTATTAAACAATAAACACAAAGGCTCCACATACAAATACCTTGTTAAAAATATACCTACCTTTAAAATTTACTTTATTTTAGTTAACAGAAACTTATTGTATATTCAGTTATTGTAAAAGTTTTTTGAGTGTAGATATATGCATTAAATATACTTTAATAATAATGTCTTTAACCTTACAAAACGAAGTGTTGATCATCACCATTTTGAGTAGGTTAACATAATTATTCTTGTTGTGCAGAAGTTAACTAAAATTATAAGTACTTATAATTTTAATGTATTAGGTATGCCTACATTATTAGCGCTTGTGTATGTGAGGTTGTACCTTACAGAACATTAAAGTACATTAAATAATGTTTATTTTCAAACACTGGTTTCTGTCAACACATTTAAGACTTTTCCATCTATTAATGTCATATATAAATTATATTTTACTTTAATTTTTTTCCCATTACTAAGTGTGTATTGTAGTGGTTTCAACTTCTTAATCTGTTAATTTATGTTGTGGTTTTCAGTTAAAATGTGCTCTTTTGTTTCTTTAACAAACTCCACTTTTAAAGGCCCACAAAAGCGTACTTACTAATGGCGTTTTCTTTTCTGAGCAATATGCTGCATTTATGTTGCCTTTTACATTTCTTTGTGTTCTTTTCTGAAAAGTATGCATTATTTTAAAAATTGACCGCGTTCTTTTCCCATGATGTTACCCTTAAAAAGAAGAAAAATGCTACATGTTCAACACTCATTTTCATTAAAGGGGCATGAGTGCAGCATTATATTAACAGCTGTTTTTGTTATTGTCTATGAAAAAAATAAATCATTTTCTAGTTCGTGATTGTTTTATGCCGAAACTTGTTGGAAAATTGTTCTTTTGTAAACGTAAAATATGCAACACTTCTTAAAAATCAGGTGAGCATTTAAAAATGTTGCCAAATCACATGTAGCATATATGTTTCACTTTTCTTTTATAAAAGAAAACACCATAAGGTGCACTGTTTACCCAAATATTATCACCTGTTGATGAAATAATTTTTATTGGAATGACTGATGTCACAAAAAGGGACTGATCGAAGCTTTCCGAAGTATTTTCGAAAATTTTTTGTTTAAACAAGCTGTGACCGGTAGAACCATCAAACCCGTAGCTAAAAATTAGGATCGATTCTTCAACATCGATTCCACATAATACTTCATCTTGATATGCAAGAATTCTTTTAGCTGTGTGGTCTACCAAATTTTGCAACGAAACTTCGAATAAGCTTTCATTCGCTTTGATTTCATCCCGTCTACATTTCAATTTGCTTTTATAAACTTCATCATAAGTCGGATAAATATTACTATTGTGATTAGTGTTTTTTTATGGGAATTGTTAAAATTTAAGTTTAAAATTTTTTAAACGCACTAATAATCCCAAATTAATATTTTACTTATTAAGTAAAATATTTTTTTATTAAAAATACATTGAAATTGATTATTGAGGGGCTTAGCTGGATCCTATGCGCATTTCACTGTTGCTAATGCAGATCATCAGGGAACCTTTACCCAAAGCTTCTTAGAACAACTAGAGTTATTATATTATAAACTTTCATTTAAACAAATGAGAAGCTCATAACAAATAACAAAGTTGAAACAAGAACTCAATAATCAACATGTTTTTTATTTTCTTACTTTACCATTGCTACCTAAGTACATTGGCTGACTTTTTTTCAGCTTCAAATTGTAGTCGTAAGAGTATGTAAAAGAAAATAAATGTAAATAACAATAACAGCTATTTAACAATAGAGTGTTGCCACACAAGTATTTTTCTGACCGGGTGCAGTCAAGTTAATAATTAGTGTTTTTTTATGGGAATTGTTACAATTTAAGTTTAAAATTTTTTAAACGCACTAATAATCCGAAATTAATATTTTACTTATTAAGTAAAATATTTTTTTTTAAATTACATTGAAATTGATTGTTGAGGGGCTTAGCTGGATCCTATGCGCATTTCACTGTTGCTAATGCAGATCAGTGCGTTTAAAAAATTTTAAACTTAAATTACTATTGTGTTTTATGTTTAATTGACGCATATTTAAGTACTGCTTTTTAGTTAAACTGTTTTCTAACAAAAACATTAGAGCTTCGTCAGGTGATACTGGCGTAACTTCTTTATGGCTAGTATTAAGAACTTCTCGAATCTTGGATGGCCGATTTGGAGATTTAGCAACTTGTTGTAGGACAAATTTCAAATCCGTTGCCTGGGACTTTTTGGCAGATATAGAGGCAGCGTGAAGTAATAATTGCGCATTGTCTCCTTGCTGGGAAGCTAATCTCTTTTTATTTCTTTCGCTGCTATCCTCATAACTCATTTTTGGTCGCCCGATAGCATTAATCATTTTCGGTATAACAAAAATTGTTTCTCGACTCAACCATCATTCCTCATTATATTTTCTAAATGCTTTCTCATTTCTGGATTGTTTATCCCATTTAAGTTTGATAAAATTAGATAAGTTACGAGTTTTAGTACATATTAATTTACTTAATTCACTGTCAATTTCGTGTGGAATCTTTCCTTTTATGTAATTCGAAACATTCCTGTTATTTCTCAACCAAAACTCAAATATTTCAGAATTTTTGAACCTGAGTGTTGCTACAAAAATATTTAAAATTCGTAACATAAAATTTTTAGTTTTACTCCACGAAAAACGACAAAACTCTTCAGAATTTCACAAAAATATACACACACAAAAACCACCAAAATATGTACGAAATACAAAGATTTAGCAAACTATATTTGTAAGTAGTAAAAATACTCACCTCGAGTATCACAACTCATATTTAAAAAGTTTTTTTACAAAAATATATTATTAAATAAACAGTTTTTAATTTTGTAAAAATTTTGCTTCTTCACTTGTGTTAACGCGTGCCAAAAAATTTGTAAACATTAACAGGTGTTTGTACATAAAAAGGGTTGCCAGCAGTAAATTTGTTTTAGCTTTTTCTTATAAATATGTTGAATATTGAACACCATTAAAAAAAAAATTTAAAACTTGAAGCTGAAAAATTGACTTTTTTCGCTAAAATCGCGATTTCGGCCTTAAGGCTGGTACTCTGTTCAAAGTTGTGAAAAATTTTCAGCACCACTGATTATTTCGCTTGAAATATTTGACATGTACTAAATGTAGCCCAAATCGCGTTTTTTTTATAAATTTCTCGCTTTTATTGCTTGAAAGTATGCAAGATTGTCAAAATTCCGTGCGAAAAAAGCCATGCTCATGTTGTTTCGCCGCTAAACTAAAATGATGCCAGACTAATTTTGCATGAAAAGACATGATTTTACGAGTTTTTCACAACAAGAACAGAGTACTACTTTTGCGAATTTATTTCGCAAATATTTCATACGAAATACTTTTATATGTAGTTTGACAGCATTTCGCACGAAATTGTGAACAGTGTACCAGGCTTTAGTGCGCTGTAGGAAATTACATAACAATCGGACGGGTCGTTCAGAAACTGCAGAATTATTTCCACTTTTTTTTAAAATCCCTCACTGTGCACCAGCCGACTTTTCCATTTATGCAAATGTTTAAGTATCTCCTACTTTTTATACTAGTCCATTCATCGATAATTAGAGAAAATCTGCATTTGTTCTTTCAACTATGACTGGATATTTTGTTTGATTTCATTTTTGACATTTTAAACGTTATCTAAAATAAGTTTTTGCACATCGCGCTCAGTTTTTGGTAGATAAAAATCTTTGAGTAAAAGAGATTCTCTTTTAAATAAACTTTTGGTTATAGATCTGATGGAAAAGCTATCATCAGCTGCCTCGTAGTTTAGAAACAACAAATTTCATCTATATATATATTTTTTTATTGGCTTTAAATGTCGAATTAGACCACTTGGTGGTCTTTTCTTTGTAAGTAATTATTTTGGAACACAATTAGCAAACTTCAGGATCTGGGGGGTCGATTCTGGTTCAGTGACAATGTGAAATGAAAACTTTTTTCATTTTTTCATAGTGTTTCTGATTCTAGTTCAGTGCAGAAATGAAAACAAAATTGAAATGATTTCATATGAAAAAAAAAACAATTGGAATGAAACAAAACATTTTCACAGTTACACATCATTACCGATTCTCGTTTTATGAAAAAGTGTAAACAAATGTCAAAACCTTTTCATATGAAAAGTTTTTTACACACACAATTCATTAGTGAAAAAGCATGGAAACCCATTAAACACCCATGCTAATACTACTATAACACTTTTAAAATATTTAATTCACTTATCCTCATCCCTAATTTCGTCTGATACGTCCATTAAAATATTTTATCCAGACATTTTCTATTTTTATTCATGTTCATATTTGCATAATGTGGCAATTGATCAGAAGCCGAGGGAGACATAAGTTAAGTTATTATCGGAGGCAAAAAAATAATTTGGCGACGAGTGGAAGTTAAATTGAAATGTTATTTATAATAGTTTTTATTATAAATTTTTTTTTAGTAGTTAATAATTATGTAGGTGTGTTTTTTACTTCTGCAGTAAATGAGTAGTTACTACAAAAATTTTAAAATTTACTCTCAAAAAGAGTTGTTGCCGAAAAAAGTACGCGAACGGAAAAATAGTAAAAGTTAGTAAGATTATTGAAACAGCTGACTTCAACTGCACATAGTGTTGAAAAATATATAAACTTTTGACTATTCAACTCTTTTAATTATTGGTACTCGATGCAATATTTTTATAACACGAACTATCTAAGAACAAATTTTGTAATTTGCTTCATGTAGTATTTGTAATTAATTTCTTTTTGATTTCCTTGTCTTGTTGTTTGTTAAATTAATAAAAATTATATGACTAACTGGTAATGTTGCTGATTACCTTAAAGGCAAGTGCGATACCAAGTACCCAGATACCTTACAGTTTTACAACTCTGAGTAATTAGAATAATTTGCAAAATAAAAGGATTAAAAAAATAAGGTACAAAATGTGTATATTAGCAGCTATTATTATTATGCTTTAGAAATAAATTATTTTTAATGACTCTTACAATATTCATTTAACCTTTTCTCAAAGTTTTACAAATTTCGTTTGCTTACTTTTCATTTGTTTATATTTGGAATCATACTAAACTTTACTACGACCAATTTCTGCAGTAAAAATTTGCAAAACACTCAGTCAAGAACTGTCACTTTTCTCTCAATTTGTGTTCTCATTTACTGTATTTTGGGTAAACGAACAGAATTTAGTAAAATGCAGTAAAGTTCAGTAAAAATTTGTAAAAACTTTTCAGTACGCGAACGCAATTAATAGCTTTGTTTCTTTAATTTTGGGTAAAGTTCGATAAAATGAGAGGAAACTATAATTTCGCTCAATAATATACAAAAATGCACAAAAGTACGGGAACGCGAAAAACCAACATTTTAACAAGAAAATAAACGTCAATTCATGTATGCATATACATACTTATACACATAACTAAACACATACTTCTGTTCATACACACGCACGTATTAATTTACATGATTCAGGTTTTTTATTTAAATTTTATATAAAAACTTATTAGACTTTGTTTACCACTAGTTTTTAAAAAAATTTTCATAAATTTTTCCATTTTTTTACTGCTTAGGCAAATGTAAATTTTCTTTGTAATTGTTTATTTTTCAAACACCTGCTTGATTTTGAGTTTGCCCAAACTAGCACGAAGAAAAAGTACGGACTGTTTCGTGCAAGAAGAAAAAGAAAATTACTCTCACAGAATCTCTCTCATTTACCCAACTTTCGAGTACGGAAACAATTTTCGTGCAAATCGGGATCCCGCGGGATCCCAATGTAGAGTAAAGAAATACACCTAATATATATATCAAAATGCCATACCTCGCTAAAATTAATATGTTTTCTTGAAGAAAGTTTCAAACTCCATTTGCAAAAGAATATACATATATAGCTTTCTAGTACTGAAAAGAGAAATCAATGCAACAATTCCAAAGTCTTTAAAAACAATTTGTATTTGTGAAGCACTATGAGGAAATTTGAAGAACAATTTGTCAATTTCTACATGAAAAATATGTGTATTTACTAAAAGTCTGCATGAATGTGCCCAATGGCCACTTCAACACATTCGTTTGTAATTATAATACGAAGTAGTAATAACTCAGTACAATATGAATACAGTTACTCATCTGTGTTAACAAACCAAATGAATGAAAACTCAAAGAGAGTGAGGATCAAACCCAACTATAACTTAAAGGCTCCGTTACCCGACTGTAGAAATCGCAGATGTAATGCAGGGTATACACGATACTTAATTTCGTACTTAGCGTAGTATGAGTTGTAGTATGGTTTTTAAGATACACGTTAATACAAATCGTACTAATTCATTTGAAAGAAGAATTTGAAATGCAATACATACGCGGATAAATGAATAATGTGGAGGATTTATTAACAACAAGTCACCTGCAGTTGAAAATAATAAAAAAATAATGCAAAAAGAGAAGGGACATTTTCTAGAGAATGGTTATAATATTGTTTTATCATATTTTTTTTAAATGAAATATCCGCTACATTAAGCTAACTTTAAAATTGAGTCGCAGAAACACTGCATTTTCTAAATCATTTCCTCATAAAACTAATTTTGCTGTACAACAGCATGATACACAATACTTATTATCGTACTTATCGAAACTCCGCCCACAAAAATCAAAAATTTTTGATTTTCATACTACAAACTATACTTCATAAGTACGACAGCATGATACACGTTACTAATTTCATACTTGTACGATTTATCGTATGATTTGTAGTATCGTGTATACTCGCCATAAGGTAAATGTAATGTAAATGTAAACGTTTGAGCGCTTATAGAATACTTAAAAACGTGTCATGTGTTTTCGACACAAAAAAAACTTCTTTGTGCACACACACATAACTACATACTAATTGCATTGTGCCCAGCAAACACGCATTTTTTATTTTAAATTGCGAGTTATTTGAAGTCAAACGCGAAAGTTCATATATTTATGTATAATATTTAAATTCATTAAATTCATTTTGATTGAAATTTACATCCATATGTACACGGACATACGCACGAGTATGTATGTATGTATTAGAACTTATAAGTAAATAATATATAAAATAGTAATGTTTTAATTAATCCAAGATTTTTTAATAATTTCGCTGAAACTATTTTAATTTACTTTCTTTTCATGGCAAGATTTAGCCTGTTGGAAAAAACTAATTGAGTTTTTGAAATAACACCTTTTAGAATGAAAATGCGCCTAGAGGTTTTGAAAATTATTATTATTATTATTTTATTTAAATGAACTCAATTATAATAATTTTAATAGCAGCTGTAACGCTCAACCGTAATATATGTCATTGTACATTACCACAACAGATTTTGAGCAACTTCGTCGGAGAGACGAAGTATTTAGCTCTTTAATTTCCAAGAATGTGTATGCTTGCAGTAGCACCTCAATAAAATCTTTACTTTCTCGTTTTAACCTTTTCTTATTAATGTTCGTACCTACTCATAATAATTTAGTTTTATTTACAAACAATATACATATGTATATTTTTTAACAAAAATACATATGTACATATGTATGTAGTTACATATACAGGACTTTTTGTTTGCTGGGTGTTTATCAGTATAAAAAAATCATATAAAATGGACAACAGCTGTTCGAAACATTTATGAGAGTTCAACATCTTCACATTATTTTTGATTGCATGGAAAAAGTACCAAAATTATTTAAATGGCATCAAATCATTATTTTATACTTACAAACATTGTAATGACTTTGACATTTAGTAAAATTACAATTTAAGCTTCATAACCGTATATACATATTTACATTACATTATTATCATTATAATTATTTTAATTATACGTACCTATTTTTATTTTTATTGTTATTATTTTTAAATAAAAATAGTTTTTTGTACGCTTGAATGTATGTTTGTACGCACATATCGTCGCTGTTTTAACTAACTGACCTAACTAGCATTTTAAAAATTTAACAGGAGCGCAGCTTTTATGGTTGTTTTATACAGTCATTCTTATGGATGCGTCAGAAATCCTTTTACTTATATAGGCATAAAAGTAATGCTTACAGTCATGAAAATTGTCAACAATGTGTATTATGACTTATAAAGACTAGTAAACGACTTAATTCATTTTTCAAAAAAATGTCAGTTAGGTCGGTTAGTTAAATCAGCGACGATATGTATGTATATCTTACAAATTCATACATATGTGCATATACATATGTGTATGTATGTATATTAACAAAAAATAAACACATACGATTGGCAAACTCTGGTTAGATTTTATAAAAAAACTTTTTTAGAAAACTAAATTTATTAAATATGCCATGTTCGTATACAAATTAACCACTCAAAAGCTTAAATTATTAAAAGACACAAAAGTACCAAATCAGGGCTATTGTGCCACACTCTCATTCAATATAAATACATCCCATCACTGTCTACAAATGTCAAGTAACGTAGTCATGAAATTCTATTTTCAGACGTTACATTTACGTGGCATTTCAGTCAGGTAAGCGTTTGCATAGCTTTTCATGCAACAGATTCGATCAGCTGACACATTTACATTTACAGTCGGGTAATTCTACCTTAAGACGCACTCTAAAATTCAAATGAATGTGTTACACATTCATATAAATATGGTTGAAGTATTCAATTATTTGAATAAATACTCGTTATTTGATTATTTGTTTTTAGAATACATTCTACATATCGCTAATTTATTTCAATAGTGTCATAATTCAAAAATGCTTTTTTGAGTTAATAATGCAGAATGATTAGTAATATCGTATTATATAGATGTGTACAAATTTCATAAAAATAGTTAGCTCGTACAACCAGCTCCTGAGGGAATTTCATTTAGTGTCTGCATTGAGTTTTGTATAAATTGAAAATTTTAACACGTTTTCTGCAAAAGTAGTTTTTTCGAGTAGTGACACTTTTGAAGTAAATAAGAGATACATACATATGTATGCATGTATGTATATATTTTCTGTGCTAAAAAGTTTGCAAATAATCGCATATGTATAATCACATATGTATATGTCGTTATATAACTAATACTATTTTAATGTAAAGTCCCACTTTGCATTGTGCGATTTTTGTCGCTGCGATTTTTGTCTTTCTTTCTTTAAATTTGCACTTGCGTCTAAATTGAACGATTCTTGCCGCAAATATTTTTTATTGATGTATGAATTTTTACTTTTATATGTACATATTTAATTTTTATTTGGTTCATATACGTAAAAATTATGTTTATTAATATATAGTTTTTATAAAAAAAAAAAATTTTTATTAGTTATTATTAACCCCCGACTAAAAAAATGGGGTGTTATAAGTTTGTAGTGTGTCTGTGTATCTGTCCGTGTCCACGTACAGGCCAAACGGCTGGACCGATTTTCATTTAGTTTTTTCTGTTTGAAAGATGAGTTGATCGAGAGGGTTTAGCTATGTTTCAAGAAAATCGGTCCAGCCGTTTAGAAGATATAACATATTTTCTGAAAAAAGTCGGGGATTTTTAAAATTTTTAATTTTGGTTATTTTATTTTACATTCTCATTATTGAGCCTTCACAGGGACCCGCTTTTTAGGCTAGTGTATCTTCCGGCTTTGTTGGTTTATACTTAAATATGCTAAAGCTAACTTAGAACTGCCTTTTTGTTTAATTCATTAATTAGCAAGAAGCATAATTTTGTGCATTCATCATTATCTTCCTTTTATTCAAAAAATGCAAAAGTTAAAAACAACGGTTTAATGTTACAATTCTAAATGAATGAAATACCTTGTTGTAGACACTACGTCAGCATAAAATAAGTTGCGCGTGTAGCTTAGTTTTGTGGGAAAATAAATAATTTTGAAAATATAATTTCAAGGGATGTGACGTCATACCTTAACTTACATATGTACGTATTAGAAAAAGTCAATCAATACAAAAAATTTTGGATACTCCCGCACATATCGAACTTTTTTTATGCTAGTGCGTGTTGATATTTATTCATTCTCATACTTGCGTATACCTCTGTGCACTTTATTTCATACTTGTATGTATCGATGCGAATTCTTCGTTACATCCCGCATTCCTTACAATTTTAGCGCTTGTTTGCAATTTATCGCCGATTTTCGCGATAAAACTGACTCCTTTAGCCAAATCTTGGCTTTTCTTACCATTTTGCCGATTTTTAATCCATCTGCATATCTATTTGATGTCAGCGAATTTTCGTCATTTTGGCATTCCTTAGATCTTTAAGTATTTGTAAGTTATTTTAGGGAAATTTATCGCTAATTTTCTTTTTTTTTGCAATAAAAGTGATGTTCCAATTATTTGTTTTTTTGGCAGTTTTAAAGATTTAACGATTAATATTCTAATAAAGTAAGCTCCACAAAATTTAAATAATGGACTCCTCGCCAGTCGTCTTCAGATTCTTGAATATCATCGATTAAATAATATTTGGACAGAATTATGTTGAGCAATAGTTTAATTTTTTACATTCATAACACTGGCAGGATTAAAAATCTCTACAGATTTTAATATAATAAAATATAATACTTTTCACAAATCTTATTTTGTTGATAAAAATCTTCAATCTTAAAAAATAAGATAAATCTTAACATATGGCATCGCTTCTCCTAAAGGCCGTGATACACTATCATACAAAGTCGTGCGATCTACGAAAATATACAACCCTGGTGTGATGAATTGTTATTGTCTTTTGAAAATTTTCATAAACTCCATCATACCAGCATTGTAATTTTTTGTAGATCGCACGACTTTGTATGATAGTGTATCACGGCCTTAACTAACACAAAACACATTAAAAGTAATTAAAAAATTAATAAAAATTCAAATAGCCTTATACTCAAATTATATTTGTGTTATTCATTCATTCTATTCTGTTTCATTTGGTTTTAATTTCATTCGTATTCAAAATGAATAAGCAGTCGCAATATTAGGTGCGTTTGAGTACTTTTCCAGTAAAATCCAGTAACTGAGTAAATACTGAGTAATTTAAAGAAATTACTCTCAATAAAAAAATTTGCATCGAAAAGTACGCGAACGGAAAATTTGTAAGGTCCAGTAAAATATATACAACAGCTGATTACCAATTTTGGCGCTAAAAAATTATACATATGAATTACACGATCGAATATTTTGTTTAATAATAAAATGGAGAGAGACATAATAGAGATGGACATATGTTTTTATTTAAACTTATTTGGCTGGTCCCCGATGTCGACAAGAAACTTTCTATAGGTTACTTATATTGAAAACAAAAATAAACTTTCTTATTTTGATTTTGTTTTAAATATAAGTAAGCGATAGAAACTTTCTTATCGACATCGCTGGTCAAGCCGTTAAAGTTTCTAAGCTTTTTACCCTGGACGTGAGAAGTTATTAGTTATTATTATTTCAAATTCAAATAAACTTCTGACAATATGTCGAAGAATATATTTCTCAAATGTTAAATTTAGATTTTATTTTTCATTTTGCCTAATAATTATTTTTATTGTTATCCGATGGATTTCTAATTGTATAAAGGTGTAGAAAAATGAAATAGATTCATATCGAATATAAATTATTTGCTGGGTTTTTGTATTAGTTTCTAAGCCTACTACGCTTATTTTTCTTTTGTGATTTTCAAAAAAACTATTATTTTTGAATTCTCAAATAGTTCTTGAAAGTCTCTGCATAAGATAAGAGGTTTGTGACTGTTCAAAATGTGTGGTTGAAGTCTACTGATGATTTGTTACAGCAACAATGAAATATATAGACAATGCTGAACCACTATCAAATAAATTTCAAATTAAAATAAACTTCTGACCATGGTACAATTATACTAGGTACATGCACGACTACAACAAAATTACAACACCAAAAAACACATTCATTTTGTTGGTATAAACAAACGAATAATTGTCAGAAACACATGCCTTTTGTTTTTAAAAATAACAATTACAGGGTAACTAAAGTACAATTGCAGACGCGGCATTCATGAATGATTATAGTCATTCAGTGTTGCCAATAGGTGTGCAATTACACAGAGTGTGCAATTACTCTCATTTGTAGGCCATGTAATTACATTCATGTATAATCTGTGTGTAATTCTACTTTGGCTTGTATTTTTATTTATTTTTGTTTTAATTTTAACCTACACAAAAGATGTGTAGTGTAATTTTCTTCAACATATAATTGGAAACACAGCCATGTGTAATTTCATTGGCAACACTGTAATCATTTCATGCACACACATGCACTAACATTTTTGCAGCTTGTAAACAAAGTTTGACAACCGTAGGTATTGTATACATTAGCAGGCTGGGCTTGTGCATGTACCTGTTATAATTGTATCATGCTTCTGACAATATCTCGAATAATAAATTTCTAAAATACTCAATAATACACTCACTTAAGGCCGGGGTACAATGAATCCGTCATACGTTATACTTCGCCTTTTTCAACTGAGATTATCGCAACGACGGAGAAGGTTGGCACAATGAGTACGTTATTGACGGAAGCATTTGAACAGCTTCAATAGGTTGATTCTCCATTTTATTTATTAAATTCAAATTTTTTTTATTTATTTCGTTTATTTTTTTGTTTAATTTTATTTTTGTTGCCACAAAACACAAAAACCTAATTCAGAACATACCAAAAAAAAAACCAACCAATATCTGTCATACTACTCAAAGTATGCAAAAAGTTAAAAGTTGACCAGTTTTTGTACTTTGCGTTGACGGACACGTACTGAATGTAACAGCCCTCATAAGAAACCATGTATTTCAACTTAAGGCCCAACTATAATATGAATAAGCTGGCTTAAGCTAATGGCAGAATTGAACGATAAGTCTGTCAAATCCTTAAACAATTCAAATGTGACTTTTAGGTGGCCACAATGAACTTACATGCACTTAAGTATTCTTTAGCCACAGCTGCACATCTAGGTATTGTCAATAATTTTTTATTAATTTTGTTTCTTCTCATAACTCCTAAATCAATGCAATTCAATCAAACTAACTTGAAAGAATGTCCTAATCTATTAGAAATTCACATATAAATATATCCATCACCTTATTACTTGTTTTATTTGTTTTGCCTACTAAAAAATACAACAGTGAATATACATAAGTAAATACATGTGCATGTGTGTATATGTGTATTGTAAAACAAACAATAAGAAACAATAAAAAAATATTTAAAATCAATGAATATTTTCTGCTGCTGCTTGTTTGAGTTTAAAAAAATGCACAAACAGTTGTTTCCTTACGGAATGTGCGTTCAGTTTGGCACTTTACTTAAGCAAATGACATTTGACGAAACTTGACGAAAAGTTTGTTAAGTACATTATAGTTTGCCACATACGTTTTATATGTAACCGCACAGTTGCTTAAGCTAGCTTATTCATATTATAGTTGGGCCTTTAGCTGTCAGTTGAAAAAGGCGAAGTTTAACGTATGACGGATTCATTGTGCCCCGGCCTTTAATTTGCCCTCTTGTTTTTACTTTCTTCATCAACTCTCATCGAATATAAAATATTCAGCGTTGTCAACTTTTAAATTTCAAAAACCACTGAAACCGGGAAAAAAACGCGTAATTTAAATAAAAAAGCACTAAATTTAAATTTTTTGTTTATAAAAAAAATTGTGTATATAAAAAATATAGAAATCGATTGAGCTTGCATTTTATCCCTAAAACTTCAAATTTGAAGCATGCGATACACATTTTGATTCTATGAGAATCAGTGAATTCTAAAATCAATTTGACGAAACCTTTTTAAGTTATTATAAAAAATTTAATTTTTTTCGTCAATGAAGAAACAAATCACCCGAAATTAGTCAAATTAGCAGTAATTGGCAAGTCTTTGACTTGCTGATTAGATTTTGAAATCGATGGGAGTAGTAGTTAATTTTTTTTTAAATCAAGACTTTCAAAATTTGATTTTTATTAAACAATGCTGTGGAAACATTCTTTTACAGCAAACGCAATATTAATAACAGCAGTTTAGAACAATCTTATTAGAATATTTTGAAATGTTCCATTTAACTTCAGTGCTTATGTTTTTTAAATTTTAGACTTCTTAAAAAAAATATATATATATTATACAAGGAAAATTCTTTTTGAATTTTGGGTTTATTACCACCGCCAAGAAATAAAAAGCACCAAAAATTAGTTTAAAAAAGCACCGAGCACTAACTTCAAAATTTTCGCGTCGAAAATTTCAAAAAGCACTAAAAACGGTGCGAAACTTAAAGCTAGTAAAAGGCTGAAAAAATATGAAATACATATATACATATTTGCATACATACCTATATATATGTACATAAATTGTGTTATTTACATACATAAAAATCTAGAAACATATACATACATATTATAGCATTGCACAGATGCATCTGTTTGCACCAGTTTTGCGTGTTTTTTGGTTCTTGTATGAAAAAATATGTTATCTAGCGTTTCTTTTACTAGTTGTAAATGTTGATTTTTAAAACAGTTATTGTATCTCATGTTTTAGACTCGGCAGTTTTTCTTGAAGCAAGTCTGAGTTTATGGTAGAGAGAGGAAAGAAGAGAGGTACTGACTTGCTTGTACAGAAAAGTTACTTCAATTCTCTTTTGTTATTTCATTCGCAGCATTAAATCAATTGGAAAATTGAACCAGAAACCGTCTGAGTGTAAACAAACGAGCAGTTTTAAAAGAGAATTGAAGATAATTGCTTCAAGAAAAACTGCCAAGTCTAAAACATGACTATGGTTGTGCAATGACCAAATGAGAAAAACACGTTTGTATGTATTTGTTTTTCTATAACAAATAAGATACATAAAACTGGTTTTAACATAAGTACCACATGGTGTGTTGAAAAAAAAATCCATGGTTGATGAATGAATGACTGAAAGTAAAATTTCACATACACATGTACATAAGTAAATGATACATGTACATGAAACACATGCATTTGTAATTACACTCAGAGCAAAGACTATAAATCTATAAAGATGTTCTACGTCCATACATTGTACTGCCAGTGCTTAATTTGCTAGTGGATTTTCTACTAAATCCATTTGTTTGAAAGAGAGCAATTTATTTTCTCAGAGCACTTATTATTCTCATGTCTTCGCTATTCATCTGCATAAAGGTACCAACAGACGACATGTTTTTTACATGTGTTTTTTAAGTTTTCGACTCGTATGTTTTTCTTTATGCTTGTCAATATTGGTTAATTTACATAAGGTTTATAATTTTTGGTCACAAACGTACATGTAGTATCACTTCTTCTTTTTCAGTACATAAATATCCACGTAGTTTGTTTTATAAATGGCTTGCAGCCGTCGAAATATTTTTGGTTCCGTCGCTGTAGTACTGGCGACGCAAATTTGCTTTTTTAATTTTTTCTTTTTTTAAACAAGACGTTGAGGTTGTATCTAAAAATCTATAAATTTTTGGACTCATTTTAATAAAACGACAACGTTAAATTAAAGAAAAATATATAATTAATTTGTCTTGCAAAATACTTCATTCAGACGGCTAATGATAGTGCACATAATCAACCGCCGACGAATTTTTTCGCATGACATAGACATTTGGAGCTGTATGTTTAACATAAGAAAATAGAGCACGCTCTATTTCAAATAATGTCTTATGTTTTTCGTCATGTTTTTTACACAAGCAATGTTTTAAGGGTAACACACGACATGTTTTCGTTTACATATGTAAATTCTAGCACATACAATGTGAAAAACATGTCGTCTGTTGGTGCCTTAAGCATGCATGCGTGTGTGCCTTTGCATGCGTAAGTATGAATGGATGTGTGTATTTAACTTAAAGCAAAGAAAAAATTTACACAAACAAAAAGAACTTGTGTTTTCGCACATATGCATATGTGTATGGACATAAGCTACATAAAATTTAATGTTACCGATTGTCTATTTGTATGGCAAAAATATGTATTTTATTATTGTACTTTTGCAAATACATGGATTCGCACCGAATATAAATTTACCGTTATTTGAATTTAATATTGAGTTCCAAACAATTTTAGCAGATACTCAAAGATGTGGAAGTACAGCAAAAAGTAGTCGCACACCTGACGTTAATGTAACAAACATATTCGATGAAAATGAAGATTATTTTAATAAAGATGCAGATTGTTTTAACTCTAATAATGTTCCAATAGAGTTAACATCAAGCCGATATTTTGTTGGTTATATAGCTCAACGAATTACAACGAATTACTTGCGCTAAATGTCGTGTGGATATAATTAAACCAGCACAACTTTTGTCATATCCTTCAGAAATGCTTGTTCACGCTAAAAAATTATGATAAAGAAACAGATTTTGAAAGTTTGTGTGCTCCATCAGATTTATTTTTTGGTGTGTGTTAGATTCATATAAAAGTTTTCGAAAATGTTTTTACTAATTCTAAAGAAATAAAAAACATAAAAAACCTATTGTTGAACAATGCGTAAATTGTACCAAAAATACAATATATTCCTCAGGATGGAGATGCTTAATTTATTAGTTCTTACACTGCTACGAAAACATTCGTCGTGGGAAACATATAAATTCAAATCAACAAGCACTGAAAAACTCAAAATTTTAAAGCAATAAATAAAACCTATTCTTTTGTAAACAAAAATAAATAATCATGGTTTGCAAACTTATGTAAGTAAGCTCACGTTTTATTTATTTTATACATACATATGTATATATATTTATATATATATATATATATATATATATATATATATATATATATATATATATATATATATATATATATATATATATATATATATTTGAAATTTCTATATAAAATAATTATAGTTCGGTGCAATCAACTTATTTTTAATTTTACAACAATAAAACACGTATTTTTACCCTACAATAACACAATCGGTCGCATTTGACTTTCGTGATTTATTTGCAGATGAATATATCAAAACAAGAAACTTCTTTTAGTTATTTCATACTTTTGCTCCTACTTGACTGCGCTTTAAACAAGAAATATAACACACACACAACTAAATTTCTCTATAAGCTTCAATTATGTGTGTGCATACATTGCATGTCATACAACATTACTACATACATATTTATATAAGTGTGCATGCTCAAAAATTTTGTGCTCTCTTTGTGGTTTCGTTCAAATAACAAACAATATATTTTTCCCTTGTAACTTCCCCCACAGCATCTATAAACGCAAACAATTTTAGTTTTCATTTAATGTTCTACGTGGAACATCTTTATATATTTATGGTCTTTGCTTAGAGCAAAAATGTCTCTTTCTCTCTCTATACTTTGGCTGCGCCACAAAATAATATAACGAACGTCCGCACATACATCTGCACATCATGTATTTGTTTCAATAGTGGTTTTTTCATATATTTGTATTACAATATGTATTTTTGGGCAAAAACAGATCAAACAGTTGCTCAGCAGCAATACAATAAGCAATTGTTATTTGTTTTAATTGTATTTTAATTTGGAAAAGCACGCACACACAATAACTCTTATACTAGTTCTGTCGCTCACACTACAATTATATGGTACATACCATGGTATATTTGTTTTGGCTATACAAACGAGTATACAAATGCAACCTTATAATACATATATGTATGTACATATGTATATAAATTCAACAAGAACTTAATCCCTGCCACGATTATCCCATTAAAATTAGATACACGAAATAAACAAAAAATTGCATGTATATAATATTAATATTCATATATTAATTAATAATATTACATAAGTATGTATTTACATAAGTATGCATGAAAAAAAGGAAAGCAACTGTTTGACTTGTTTGAACTTAACTTTTCCTCATGTACATTCTTATTTAAATTACATATGTGTGTATATACAATGCACATTGTACATATGTATGTAGTTGCAAAAATAATTACAATTTCTTTTTTATTTATATATTTGTTTTTTAATAAATAAATCAGGCTCAAATATAAGCCAGATCATAAATAATCATAATAATAAATATAAGCAGCGGCAGCGGCTCAAGGAATAATAAAAAATTGCATGCGGCTTAGCGCGGCAACGTAACTGCGAAACTTAGATCTCTGTATTTGACAATTAAAGTTAAATAACATGAATAGAAACTTTTCACAGCTACACTGGAATGAAACATTTTTTCATTACTTGAACCAGAATCGCAATCTATGAAACTGTGAAAAGACGGTGTGAAAAGTTGCTATGAAAAAGAAAATGAAACGTTTTTTTTCACTTCACATTATCACAGAACCAGAATTAAGGCACATCAATCAGGTACCCGCATTTCTACAACAAATATTACAACAGCAATAACCACATGTACTTTGTTGGTATAAATTACCTTCTTGCTTTTCAAAACAGGGTAGCATTGTCAGGCTGCATGTTTCTTATAGGAAATGTCAAACACCATACAAAACTGAATATTCGAAAGGTGTTTATGTATACCCAAATAAAAGCATGCTTTTAGGCTTATACCTACATAATCCAAATTTGACATTTAGATTGGTATAATGACATTAGTCACCTGGTGTAGTGCTGCCACCTAATAAATGCGCCTTGACCAGAATCGACCCCCTGGTGTTTTCTTTTTAAAATAGTCCAGCAAATAAAAACATAAAAATAAAATATTTGGTGTATTTACCCGAAGAACGTTTAACTTGCTAAGGAATATTCTAAAATCAAATAAACACTCAACATAACTTAATAAGAGTTTCCAGACAGTAGACTTTTTTAGGGCACAAAAATTACCGGTAATTCCCGCGATATATATTCCTAGGATTGCGGGATTGGAAATTTTGCGGAATTCCCATGATTTCCAGTCCAAAAAACACTTGTTATAAGGTCAAATTCCTCCCTAAGATGTTTAAAGTTTCAGAAAAATCCAATCAATAGTTTAGCAGTTCCAGATTTATTATTATTTATTTTTCAAAAGTTACCACTGGGCGGCGTTGCATTGGCAACATGTAAAATCTCATATTTGATTAAGCTGCAGCTGTAAGCCTGATAGAACTTTTTCATCAAGCGAAATTTCGACCAGATAAATTTCTTAATCTAGGCCAGCATTTGTTAAATGCTACATTCTCCTTTTTTTAAAACGATTTTTCAAACATTTAATACATAACAAACATAAGATAAAATTATAAACAAAAATTCTAACAGAAAATATGTAGATAAACGCAAAGTCGCTTGTTTGAATATAATAAGGATATACGTAAGAAAGAGCTATTAGCATACCTGTGTGGAAAGCTGGATTTTTGGCGTGGTAACAGCAACAACTTTTATGTACGGCGATTTCCGCTGGTTGAAAAAGAAACGGGGAGGTTTAGGTTTATTAGTTTTTAATGCGGACTTTGTTAGTTCCACAAAAAATACTTTTATATTACTAATTAAAATCTTGTATTAATTGAATATTTTTGTGCTCAAACGTAGTGTTAAAATTAAATTAAGATTAAAAAAAATTAACGAAATTTGTAAAAGAAATTTTAGAAGAAAATAAAAGCTCAAATAAAACATGCAGCATGGTGTTATTTTTTCAGTTTGGCAGATCAATAGTTGTATTCTTGTACCTGAGGATTCAATCGCAAACGTGATGTATTTGTCGTGACAATGCTATTCATTGTGCCAATGGAAGTAAGGGATTCACGGGATCGTGAGCGAGATAGGTGAGACTTCTTAGATAATGGTGACAGGGAGACTTTTGCAATTGGCACGAACACACCATATTTAGGTTTACAATCAAAATACCTAAGGAGAAATAATTTAAAATTTAAAAAATTAAATGCTTATTTTATGCTTTATTTTAGAAACAAACCTAATACCGTTAACAGAGCCATCGTTTTTGCCGCTAGGCTCATCTAGTTCAACGCCACACCAATTTCCGGACGCAAATTGTGTTTCACCCAAGTAACGTAGAATTCCAGGTCGACTCCCAAAGCCAGATGAAACAATAACTCGATCACCCACTATCAAACCATTTTCTTGTTATATCAAAAAAAAAAAAAAATTATTAAAGAATTCTCTCTCGTTAATTATTATCATTATATGGTTCCAATTTTTCGTTTTTTATGATCATATTCAACCAAAAAATATATTTTTACCAAATAAGTAAAAAGTTTTTTGATAAATATACTTCTGCATTTAGCAAATTTCACTTTTAAAAGCAGTAAGGATATATTACGTTCTCCTGAAAGTATTTGTGGGTGAAAAATATATAAAATGTCCGAAAAAGGCAGTTCTTTCTTGGCACTTTTTGAGACTTGGAAATGGTACAATTTAAGCTATGAAATATGTTAAGTATAATTTTTGGAATTGTAAAAACGACCAAAAAAATTAGCAGAAACTATTATTGCGAAGAAAAATTTTTATCTTCGAAACTATATACGAGTAACATACATATCGCATTTAATCAACAAGAGGGTATTAACTCAAAACGAATACTAGTTTAGCGAATGAGAAAGCAAATAATAAATTTTAATTTCTGCGAAAGCGAATGTAAATATTGCAATACGTTAAAAAATCAGAAGAAAATAAATTTATATAAGAACATAAAGTTGTATTATATACATATACATACATATATGTAGATCATAGCTGCCCACAAAGAGAAACAAGAGAGTAATGTATAAGCGTATGTGCATTCATTTGTACAAAAAGCCGATTGATGTTCGGCACTCTGGCGCTTCTCTGGCCAGCAGTTATGTAGATAGCATATAGCATTTTATTTAAATTTGGTCTTTAATTGAGAAAATATTTGTTAATTTAATAAAAATACAAATTCTTAGAACAGAAAGATATATGAAATTATATTAAAATAACAAAAATTAAAAATTTTAAAATCCCGCCAATATATCTGGAAAAGATATCTTCTAAACGGCTGGACCGCTTTCTAAAAACATAGCTAAGAACCCTCTCGACTAAGTCACCTTTGAAACAGAGAAAACTAAAACAAAATCGGTCCTGCCGTTTGGTCTGCACGTGGACTCGTACAGTCGCACATACACACACTGCAAACTTTTTGGTCGGGGGTTAATAAGAATAGATAATAATTAAAAATGTTAGGCAATCAACCCATTCGTTCTTTGGCTCTAAAGCGTGGTACTATGTTCAACATATCGTGTGAAATACTGTCAAATTAAGAAAAATTGGAATGAATTGTTCATGAAAAAATATTGCATGTGTAGTACTCTTTTCACCTTGGGAAACCATAAAATATATTTTCAACATTTTAAGTATCATGCGAAATAACATTAGTGGTACTTGTTTCGTGTGTAGTTTACAACACACAATGATTAGTTAATATTGTTTGGATTTTAAATTTTTTGTACGAAGAAATGAATGATGTTCAACATTTCCAAAAGTTTGAACAAGTAGTTTTAAGTAGAAAATAATTTCGCGCAAATCAAACACTGCCTTTTCTTTTTCAAAACCTGAAAAATATTTCCAAACACTGCTGGATTTTGGTTTCATTTTTATTTATGAGAACTAATTTATAGAAAAGTTTTCCGCAAAAATTTTACAGCGTTGATTAGAATTGTGAGTACCTTAAGCATTTTTTTTCATGAAATTAGTTGCATGAAAATTTTTTATTTGTCAATAGGAGGCCTGGAGGAGCAACTTAAATCAAAAAAGTTGTCAAAAATACATCAGAGATTCATTGTACGCCATTTTTTATATAACATTCTTTTTTATAGCGCTGCAATTAGCAAATAGAAAAAGTTGCGTGCAACAAAATTCATGAAATTTCATGAAAAAATGCTTAATGTAAATCAGGTATATGTGTATCTTTTTCATGCTGGCTTAAAAAGCTTTCGTGTTTTTGACGTTTGTTAATCACTAACTATTTTCGTAAAAGAAGTACACATTTTTTTTTAGTATTCGCTTGAAGTATTCGCATATTTTAGCGAATGCAAATATCAAAAGTAAGCGAATAATTTGCGAATGCAAAAGCGAATGCGATCATTCGTTACATCCCTAGTAGATAGGTATTGATGTTAATAGTTGATATCTTGCAAAAAGGGAAATTTTAAAAATTTCGACTTAATACCCTCATGTTGATCAATTGCGATATCTACATATATATGTAGACATGCAAATGTATGTAAAAAAGCCAATATTTAGATAGGTACCACCCAAATACACGTTTAATAAAAAAATTCGTTCTCCGACTTAAAAATACCAATTACAAAAAGTAAAATAGAAACGTTTTGTATCCAATACATACCTAAATTTCTTCGCTATTCAAAAATGGTGTAAAAAAATGATAGAACAAAAAATGCACATGGGGTATTGTGCGTTGATACAAGATGAGGGACTTCGCACTTCTGAGCTAAGGAACTCGTCGGTTGGCGACTACGTATATTGCCTCAAAATTGAGGGATTCTTGAGTTCCTAGCGGACCAAATAAAATTAAGGTATGGTAGTATTCAAATTTAATCCATCAGCATTTTTTAACGCACTAACTAAATTATTATTTCCCAGCTAAAAAAATTCTATATGGTCCATATATTTTTAATATATAAATGTATATAACTATATATGAATATGTATGAGTTCATGTATGGAAATGTATGGGATTATACATGGCAACACTATTATAATTATATGAACTAATATATGGACTAATATATGAAATGTATTATAATATATGAGCTCATATATAGAAATTTAATTATGAATCTCTTCATATATATATATATATATATATATATATATATATATATATGGAGCTAAAAAAATATGTACGGAGCATATATGATATCCCATATATGGTTCGCATCCGAAAAATGAGGGTATATGGGCATATATGATTATATATATTCATACATTTTCATACATGTATGTGTATACATATATTCCCTCTACAGTATGCAAAGTTCATATTCATACTCTCTTGATTCACAAAAGCGCACTGCGGTGCAATAAGTTAAATTATTAAAATTACTTTTTTTAGATTTTGAACAGGAAGGTTGTATTTAATGAAACATTTGTTTGGACAAATAATGAAAATCAAACTAATCAATCAATCAATTATTTAAAAAACACAAAACTCATATTCATACTCAAAATTTAATTTAAGAAATCAGATTAAAAACTAATGCAATTAATTATAAAAGAAAAAATACTCCGTCTAACAATAGTTTTCAATATAATTTTTTCAATAATATGAACTTTGTTTCTTACCTAGAAAATTTTGTTATTTTCTATAAAATGAATGACTGGACATTTAATATTAAATGGGGCCACAATGTAAAATATCATACAAGAATGGTTTTTTTTTTGTAACAAAAGATTTTCTTTTTTAAACGTTGAGATACGCATATAAACTATTCATACCGTATGTATTTTCTAATGGATTTCCAATTCACCAGTGATAAAATACCAATCGTTTTTGATTGCAAAAACGATTTTATGTGAGATATCATGTATGCACACATTCTTATATGGCTCCATATATTAAATCTTATATACATATATGGATCCACATATGAAGAGCTTCAAAGTTAAATTTCCATACATGAGCTCGTGTATTATAATACGTTTCGTATATGAGTCCATATATTAGTTCATATATAATAGTTTTGCCATGTATATTCCCATACATTTCCATACATGAATTCATACATATTCATATATAGTTATATACGTTCGTATATTAAAAATATATGGACCATATATAATTTTTTTAGCTGCCCAGCTAAAAAAATATGTATGGAGCATATATGATATCCCATATATGGTTCGGATCCGAAAAATGAGGGTATATGGACTTATATGATAATATATATTCACACATTTTCATACCTGAATGTGTATTCCCTATATAGAATGCAAAGTTCATATTGATTCAAAAAGCGCACTGCTGTGCAATAAATTAAATTATTAAAATAACTTTTTTGTAAGATTTTGTGGAGAAAGGTTGTGTTTAATGAAAAATTTGTTCGAACAAAATAATTCAAAACGAACTAAAAGACATTTCATACTCGACATTTTAAGAGAAAATGTGAATCGATTATTAAAAACACATAAAACACACAATCGTACACAACATATAATTTAATAAATCAGATTAAAAACTAATGCAATTATAAAAGAAAAAATAAACCGTTTTTATACTAACACTAGTTTTCAATATTATTTTTTTTCAGTTATATGAATTTTGTTTAATGGCTGCATTATCTTTTTGGTTATTTGATTTATTAAATAGACCCACAATATATAAAATCAACAAAAAAGATTTTTTTGTTACACGAGTTTTTATATTTTAAACCTTGAGGCCCTAAGCATATAAACTTTCCATAGGCGTATGTATTTTCTAACAGACTTCCAATTCACTAGTGATAAAAAAAATGGAAGAAGATCGAATTAATAAAATTTAAGCTTTTTTGATTGCAAATGCGATCTTATGTGAGATATTATGTATGCATACATTTTTATATGGCTTCATAGCTGGGATCCCAGCTAAAAAAAATATAGATGGTACATATATTTTTAATATATGAATGTATGTATGTAACTAAATATATACATCCCAGCTAAAAAAATTATATATGGTCCATATATTTTTAATATATGAATGTTTATAACTATATATGAATATGTATGAATTCATGTATGGAAATGTATGGGATTATACATGGCAAAACTATTATAAATGAACTAATATATGGACTCATATATGAATCGTATTATAATACACGAGCTCATATATGGAAATTTAATTATGAAGCTCTTCATATGTGGATCCATATATACATATAAGACTTAATATATGGAGCCATATAAGAATGTATGCACACATGATATCTCACATAAGATTGTCTTTGCAATCAAAAAATCTTGGATTTTGTCACTGGTGAATTGGAAATCCATTAGAAAATACATACGGTATGCAAAGTTTATATGCGTACCCTCAACGTTTAAAAAGGAAAAAAACTTTTGTTACAAAAAAAAACCATTCTTGTACAATTTTATACATATTCACGAATACGAATATCTATATATTGTATGTGAAATTTATGAGCATTCAATTGGGGGTCTATTTTATTCTGCAAAATTAAATTTAAAAAATGTGTATGGAAAAGAACTTCATAATTCTGTCCGCGTACATTAAAGTTTATGAAAACTATCGAAATAGTTCAATAACATTTGAAAATTATACAAAGTTTTTATAATAAATTAAATAAATTGTAGTCAAACTGAACAGACGTGGTTCTGAATTCCTCCATTTCCTTTCTTCATCCATTTAGATTTTTAAATATTCTTAATATATGTATGTATGTACATAAAAACTTCTTTCCATTTTAAACTGCAAAACATATTAACACTAAACCCACCAAATACATAGAAAGAAATGGTATTTGCAGAAGTTTAGGAAAAGGTTTCTTGCAATTCTCTGGACAAAAAAGTGTCCTTTCAAAAAATATATTCTTCCATATATGTACATGACAATATCAAACTATTAAGTTTTAATTTTTAGTCAGGCTTAAGTTCAGTAATTTCAATTCTTTTATTGAATGAAATATTTTTATTAATTAATGTGAGTTTCTAAAGAAGAGAAGAAAAATTAAATTAGACTTTTAAGCTGAGGGAAATACCGATATTTTTCTGTGCAGCAACGCACTTCATCAGCAACTTAGTCTATCTACTTGGGTATAGATTGTTATTAACATCAGCTATTTAACGTAAATTCTAATGAAACGGAATGTGAGAAATGATTGTTGTGTACAATAGAGAACTCCCAGATAAAAAAATTTGTATGGACCATATATGATATCCCATATATGGTTCGGATCGACGAGAGCAATGAAGGAATTAGAAAACGTAACAGAATACTCCAAGTTTAAAACTATTGTAATGGAGCTGCATCTAAAAGGCGTTCACCAGGGAATAGAAAAAGTTGTTAAAGAATTTTCAAAAATACATTATTATCCAAATTACGTAAAAGAAATATCTAGAATCATCAATATATGCGAATTGTGCAAATCCGATCACATAGCTTATAAGTTGCCTTTTAAGCTGACGCCCCCAGCATACGAATACCGTGAAAAATTTGTAATCGACTTTAGGCAATGGAATAGGGAAAACTATTTGTCATGTATTGACCTTTATTCGAATGGCTAAAAAAGTTTCAAATTTGAATAGGCTGGAAAAGAAACAAGCACTGTTGAGGGTGTTAAATGTTATGGGACCGCCGAAATTTCAAAGATCGATCAAGATGAGGTAGTGTAAACATTGGGCAATGGTGTGAAAAGTTTAATGTGGATTTGGAGATTACCACTGGTAAAACTGCATAGGTGACATTGAACGACTTCAAAAAACATTGAACGAAAAATTACGGATAATAAATACATCAGGTGATAAAGAGTTAACTTACATGAGCGTCGAACAAGCTGTGTTTGCCTACAACCACAATATCAACCACTCTAGTACCGGTGAAAGGCCATACAACATGTTCTATAATAAAACCCAACCATTAATAGCTATGTAATACAAAAAGACAAGTAGAATCAATAATGCAAATTTAAAAATAATTGAGAATCCGATTAATTTAAAATATATTAATGCAGAGAATAAAAGAAAAAGGTTAAGTAAACTAGATAATCCATTTAAAATGGCAGAAGTATTGAAAAAGAAGACTGATGGAGAACATTTTGTGGTAAAATTTACGGATAGAAATGTTAGGAAATATGAAAACCATTTTAAGAGAAATTGAGTAACGAATATTAATGATTGCAGGAATCAATTTGAAACTGTATCTTCGGAAGAGAGTCCCGGAAAATCTCACTCGAATTAGAATTGCCAGAATGCTTGTTACGGCCATGGTCTTATTTTGCCTGATGCCAGGACTTGCCGCTCAAACTATACAGGTTAATCAGGAGGTACAAACGAGGTCTTTTTAACGCATTGGGTAGTGGTACGAAGTTTCTTTTTGGAACCCCTGATAGTGAGGATAGGAACACAATAGAAGAATCCATAATTGACAACAAACAGAATTGATAATTTCGACATACAAATAATATCGTTGAACACGCTGGAAATGCACTCTTGAATAAAATAAGAAATTCAAAAAATATCATTCAAAAATCTCTTCTTACTAAAACAACACCATTCTTAATAACGACAAAACTTACTTAGAGCATGTTCAAGATATTCAGATGGGCTTCCAATTGGCTAAATTGGGCATCATTTATCCGAAACTTATTAACATTGACACTATATCACACTCGAATGCAGAACAATTTGAACTTATTAAAACCTTTATAGTAAGGAAAATTTGGTATATTTTGTATTAACTATCCCTCGAAATTTGACAGCGTATCCTAAATTTAAGATAATACCAATTCCTGAAAATGATAATCAAGAGCTAGTGTTAAGTATGAGCGCAGATCTTGCAAAGAAAAATAGAAAAATGTTTGGGTTAGAAAACCTGAAAATTAAAGCTTTATATGACTCATGTTTGGAGAATTTATTGAATGACGAATGTACTTTCAAAAGAAATGAAGAAACAAGTATATCTTTTATACCACCCAATATGGTGTTAACTAACAACTAACAAATAACAGCCATAAACCACCCAGCAAGAAATTACACATTACCATCAGAACTACTTGCCATATAATGACTTACTTTTCTGATTGCCAAATTTCTTTACTCGCTTACAAATCACATTTAAACTTAAAAAATGCTGTACAAGTTGATAAACTACGAGAATGATTATTTTACATTTAATAGTTTACGTGAATATGCTGACAAATAAAAAAGTAAATACTTTTCAAGAATCGATTATTTTAGTCACACGCCTCGTTAAAATCATAAAGTTGGTAATCCAGTAGGGAAGTGCTTCCACCAAAAATGTTTAATTCCAAGCTCGATTACCTTTTTTGAAATTTTTTGCTGGGCAAAATTGTAATGATTTAAATATATCAATTGTTGGAAATAATTTATTAACTTTTAGTTGTTGTAAACTTAAAATTGGATCTTTTGAATCCGAGAAAAACATCCGAAAATTTAATCAAAAATATATAACTAAAATAGAGTTAAGAAATAATTATCATAAAAATTATGCACTAAAGAAAACGAATTATATTATATTTGCTGTTATTGTAATAATCTTGGTTATAATGATACTACAAAAAACAAAGTTCCTCAATATTATTGGAAACAAATATGTATGTGAAAATTATCAATTAAGACATTGAAATTACTACTGAAGTTAGAAGTGACATACATAACATACCATAATTAAGTGTGTAGCGCATTTAGTGCTGACGTAAGCGTCTGCAACTGCATTAAAGCCGCTCAAGTAAAAGAACATCGATGTTTTTTCTCATTCGATTCATTATTAATTCACATCGATGTTATTCGATGTATCGATTTAAAAAATCATCGGTGTTTACGATGCATCGTTTTGATTAATTGGAACCAAGTAGATTTATTAAATAAATAAAAGTCGATTTTAAAATTTCATAAGGATTATGAAAAGTAGGGATTGCCGTTCGGTTTTAACCGAAACCGAAACCGCGGTTTTTAACCCATAAAACCGAAACCGAAACCGTCAAAAAAACCGTCGGTTTTTAAGTTTTACTTTAACATTATTATCTTATTTAAAAATACAGCAAATGTACTTTACATTGAAGACTTTTATACATTACTAAGCATTCTGTAACAATGAAAGTTAAAAAAATTGTAAAATTTTAAGAAAATTATAACAATTCTTTGCAGGAAGAATTGTAATCTGTTATCAAAAAATCTCTAGCAGATGTGAAGCAAAAAGACGATAATTTTAATGCTCTTCGGCAAGAATTTGTACTTTATAAAAAAAACGAACAACAGAACAACCAAGATATTATTGCTTTACAAGGCAAAAACACAATAAGGTCCCCATCAACTGAAAGGGAAAGAGTGTTTTCTGTCGCTGGTTACTTCTGCACAAAAATAAGATCTCGTTTAAACGACTCTACATTGAACGTTTTAACGTTTCTGAAATTTTATTACTTGGATAAATCTTTCATTCTTAAGGTTTTTATACACATACTAACTACTAAATGTTCTTTTTCTAATATACATAAATACCTGAATTGAATACAAACCAGAGAAACTCTATCACCCCTATAGTAACTATTTTTTTCCCTCGAAAAAATTTTCCCAGAAATATTTTCCCTTTTTTGGTTCCCCTTATCATGAATAATCTGCCTTATCGTCGTTGGCGTATTTCAAATACAACTACGACTGTTTGGCAATAGATTAAAGAAAAACTGTCTTCTTTAATCTATTACCAAACAGTCGCAGTCGTATTTGAAATACGCCAACCACGATAAGGCAGAATATTTTTCACCTGAATTTTTTTACTTTTCCCTTGGTTTTGTTTAATTTATTTTTGTAGGCGAACTGAATTATTACATCGAATAATTTCAATATTTTTCTTCGAATTATATATTAAAAGCTATAATTATTTATTTTTAGGACAATAATTCCCTACAACACATTTTTTCATAGACTATGAATCTCTTTAGTTCACAGACAGTAAATTTCATGGTGGTGCACCACGGTGGTATACTTAATGAACAAATAGTTAAGTCAACAGAAGCACCTCCATGAGTAGAACTTTAAAGTTAAATAAGTTTCATTTATAACCTAAAATGTGTGTGATTTTTTTATTCAACTTGAATTTGTCACATTTTCAATTAATTTTCCAGCATACATACATATTTATATAAGTTAGTTTAATTTAAACTACAGTTTGTTTCGAGTGCTTGACTACGACTAAAAAATTCGTAGTTGATAATTTTATTTATCATAATATTCAATTACAATTTGTTATAATAATTTTAGCTTATTGGGCATTTTCCCATAAATACAATTATTGCGAAAGAATACAATGAAAAAGACAATTTAAATTAATTTTGAATTTTAACAATATTTTGTTTATTGGGCATTTTCCCATGAATAAAAAGAATTGCGAAATAAATGAAATTTGAGTTTTACTTATTTAAAGTTCAGTGAACGAAAAATATGCAAAGGTAAGAAAGAAAATAAATTTGTTGTTAACTCTTCCGCCCTTAAGTTGATTGTCCACAATCAAAAGTAGGGTATCTGAGTAATTTTTGCTATTGGTGGTGCCTTTGAGTCATTGGCACTCAAGGTAATATTTTGTAAGGGTAATGCGGAATTGACATTGAAATTTTCAGAGTGATGCTCCTTTCCGTGTTTAGTCTTTTTCTTTAGAAAGATTAATAGCATTATCATTACTGCGAAAATAACCAACACATAACTTATTGCATCACCGAATTTACTTTCTATGTTTAGGAGTTCAATAGCTGCTGTATTATTGGTATTCATTTCTTTGATTAGTTCTAGTGTTAGCAACTCTTCCACGTGCGGCTTACCCATTATTGGCTGTACCACCGGTGGTAATGCTTTAGAAGTAGAAATCTCTGAGAAGGAAAATGTTTTATTGTTTACTGACAACGTTTCGTTTTGGAATTTTATGAGGTAAGTACCACTTAGATCATAGTGCTCTTGACCTACGAAAATTGTACCATTGAACTGATTTAGTAAAATTGTACCAGGGAGTATTTCCTGTACAGTTGGCATGTGAAGGTTATTAACCATGGCACATGTTGAGGGTTTTCCTCGAATCAAGTTAGGAAGACATTCGGAATCTGTAATGTCTTTAACATTACTATCCTTGCATATTGTTAGCTCACTGAAGGTTTTACATTTATTTTTGATACCAAATATTTTTTTGTTACAGACTAAGATATCATCGAATTCGATTTTAGTAGCTATCTTATTTATTTTTACAGGTTTAATGGTAATCTTGTTACATGATTCATTAAAGGTAGTTGGAATGTTAACAATATAAATTATAGAATCGATGCTGGAAGCTATTCTTACATCAGCAAAATTAAGAGATTCCTCAATACTTAAAAAATTTATGTTTTCTTTATTGGCTAGAGTTTTGATCACTTCCATTTCATAATTAGATAGTATGAATGAATTAATGACCCCTACCTTTGCCCAATCTATTGCATACTTAAGATTCAAAATTTCTCTATTCAAAATCTCTAGTCTGTATTTCAATTCACTTATTAAATAATTTACTGTTTCTTCATTTATTACAGATTTTAAAATTTTATTTGTTTTTAAAGTTAATTCATTTAGTTTTTCTAGAGACATTCTGTTAATTATAACTTGTCTATTATTGCTTTCTAATACATTATTTATTTTTTGTTCTATAATTTCAAAGTCGGCATGATCTGGGTTACCGGCAACCCATTTCCATGCAGATCCGATAAAATCTAAAGATCTCTTATTTCTTGGTTTAAGGTTGCTAATATGAGTTTTAAGCTGTGTTATTTCATAGGAAAGGAAGGGATATAGAGGATGGGAAACGCTCACGTTAGCCCTGATGATTGATTGTATGTCATCTATTACCATCTCGTAATTCTTAATTTGCACCACATGGACTAATTTCACTGTACCCGATTGTATTCTAGCAACCCCAGTATCGATAGCGACTATCCGCGAATTGGTGTAATCTAATATCTTTACTTCGCACACTATGGCGGTTATCACCATCCTAAAAAGGAAGAAAGGGAAAAAAAAGGAACTTTTAGCTTCTGATATTATTCTTGTGGACCACTCTTCCACTTGTAGTCAGTACAGTTGTATGCCTATTTTCCTTAATTATTTCTGGTTTATACCTTTTTGACAATTTGGTACCCAATCTTCTATTTTCCTTTACAAAAATCTGTTCACCCACCTTGTAATCCATTGGCTCATTCTTGTTTCTATAATGATATTTTAGGACTGACAGCTATCTATCTTTGAAATCTTTTATTATTTTAGTTTTTTCCTTTTCCCACTCTTCCGTATCACTAAATGATTTCTTACCAAAAAAGGCTTCAAAGGGTTTCCTACCTAAGGTTGAATGGATAGTATTATTATATTCGTAAACTGCTTTGTCTAAGAGTTCACACATATTACTTTGAGTTCCTTCTGATTTGATACACCTCATAATTTCTGAAAGGGTCGAATGGAACCTTTCAATCTGTCCATTAACTGTGCTAGCATATGGTGGAATTTTAAACACTTTGACATTAAATTGATTTTCCAACATGAATATTATCGCTTTGGAGTTAAATGATTTCTCATAGTCCATTACGACTATTTCGGGCATGCCGAAATTTAGGAGTATTTCTCTTGATGGTTTTTTAATATCTTCCGCTGCTCTGGAATTTAACGTCCTTGCTTGTGCGTATTTTGTTAACTTATCGATGGCTGTTAGAATAGAGGTTTTTTCGGTTATGTAGATATCCACATGTACTATTTGGCCGGGATACTGAGGTATGGGGGTTTCTTGTAGGGAGATATTATTGGGGTGTCTATCATACTTGTTCTCTCTACAAATTCTGCATGATTTAGTAATTCTTTTTATTTTTGCTGCCATTTGCGGAAAGTAGCACCTATCCAAAATTGAGCTTTGTTCTCCTCAGCATTCCTATGGGCCCTATTGTGTTCGTTTATTATCTCTATCTCTTGATCTGATTCGTTGAATATGTTGGGGACTATTTTCCTCGTATGGAGGACTTTAAATCTGTTGAAAGACTTAGAGTATACTTCTTGCGCTCTTCCTAATATATCGTCAGAAGTTTTAATACAGTTTGTGACTGAAGGATTTAAACATTTCTTAAATATTTCTTCCAACCTTTTTTTACTAGGATCTGGGTCCGAAAAAATATGCCTATGGTAAGTTGGAAAGATTATTTCAAATTCATATGACTGTGTTTCATTTGTTTCTATAATAATTTGGTTTTTGAATACATTTAGGGGTGCGTCTGTATGTTGAATAAGATTTTGTGGAGAACTTTGGGCACTATGTTGTGTTGCATCTGTTGACCTTATTACGAACATTTGCTGCGGTGGTCTGGATAAGGCATCCGCTACAATATTTGCTTTTCCAGGCTTATAAATTAGTTCATAGTTACATTCTTCGAGAGTAGCCTTCCATCTTCTGAGCTTGCTGTTAGAGTTTCCATTGTTTAAGGCATGCGTTAGGGGCTGATGGTCGGTAAAAATTTTAATAGTTGCTGCTCCATACAAATAATTTCTTAGTTTCTTCAAGGCCCACACGATTGCCAGCATTTCTCTTTCGTTTGTGGCATAGTGTTCTTCGGCCTTATTCAGTGTTCGTGAAATAAATGTAATGGGTTTACCATCTTGTTCCAACACTGCCCCAATTGCGTATTTGGAGGCGTCCGTTTTCAACTGAAATTCTTTGTCAAAATTGGGATATGATAGTATTACATCGTCGGAAATTAATGTCTTCTTAATCTTATTAAATGCCTCTATTGCTTCGTCATTAAGATTGAAAATTATTTTATTAGATAGAGATTTGGACATTTGTCCTCCCTCCCCTCTTAAAAGGGATGTCAGTGGTTTCGCAAGCTTGGCGTAATCCTTCACGAAACGGCGATAAAACCCTGACATACCCAGGAATGATCTTAAGTCCTTCAAAGTTTTGGGAGTGGGCAGATTACAGATTGCTTCCACCTTTTGTGGATTGGCACGTATTCCTGATGTTGATATAATGAATCCTAAGAATTCAACGTCTGGTTTTAAAAACTCGCATTTGTCTAGCTGCACCTTCATGTTGGCTGATTCTAAAGTGCTAAAAATCTTCTTGATGTTCTCGAGATGTTGTTGTTCAGTTTTTCCCAACATAATGATATCATCAATATAAATATAACATATTTTCCCAATATGCTCTCTTAGGATGTCATCCAAACATCTTTGGAAGATAGAAGGCGCGTTTCTCAACCCAAATGGGAGGCGAGTAAACTCGTATTTCCCGTTGTTAATGGAAAATGCGGTTTTCTCGATATCCTTTTCTTTTAAGGGAATTTGGTGAAATCCACTCTTAAGGTCCAACACCGTGAAAAAATTATTCTCTCCCAGTTGTGATAGAACTTCATTTATCTCTGGTATTGGGTACCGATCTGGTACAGTCACTGTATTAAGTTTCCTGTAATCAATAACCAGTCTGTATTTTTTTTCACCTGAGGCATTCATCTTCTTTGGAACAACCCAAACAGGTGAGTTGTATGGGGACTTAGAAGGTCTAATAATTCCTTGGTCAAGCAACTCTCTGACTTGTTGTTCCACTACGTCCTTGAGATGTGCTGGGTAGGGATAACATCTCGAATAAACGGGATTATCCGTTGTTGTTCTTATTTCGCCTCTTATTTTCGTTGTATAGGTCAGATGCTCATTAGGCTCGATAAATAGGTTTGGAAATTCTGATGTTAGTTCTGTAATTTTTAGTTTTTGCTCTTCTGTCATATGATTTTGCCTTATTCGTATATTGTTTGTGATTTGTGAAATGTTGTTGACATTCTCTGAAACATATTGTTTAAGCTTAATTTTTATATTGTCTTTAATGGTCATCAAACTTTTCCCTGTATAGATAACGGCTGATAATTCTTTTAAGCTGTCGTTGCCCAATATGGCATGAAAGGATTTGAGATTTGGTAGGACAAAGAATTTTAGATTAGTCGATTTCAGTCCGAACAGATTTATGAAAGTATGGTGAGATATGCGGATTTTTCCTCCCGCGGAGTTGGCAAAAAAGTCTTTTTCGTTAGGAATGGCTAACTTCATTAATGATGTCTGGATGTAGTTCTTGTTAGATCCAGTATCAACTAAAATTTTAAGAATTTTCCCGTCTGTCGTCCTTGCCTCGAAATATGGCAAAGACGAATCTATTCTAAAAAATGGATATCGGTAAGATCTTGTTCGCTAATAGATTCTGATTCATAATCAGTAGCGTATAAATCATTCTGGTTAGTATACTCTTCAAGTGGTTGTAAATTATTTTCAGATTCATATGCTTCCAGTTGTTGATTGTAATGAACTTCTTCGTTTTCGTCATTATTATATGTTTGAATGTTGTAATTTCTCTGTATTTTTTGTTTTTGTAATACAGGTGGTTGCAGAGGTCTTTTTCCCATGAATCTGTCGTCGGGCCTGGGTCGGTTTATATAATTAACATTTCTAGTTTGGATGGACTGATCAATTTCCATAGGAATGGGTTTTGGTAATGGCTTTGGTGCATTTGGTCTTGGTGGGGGTATTTGGAAAGTATTGTGGTTTTGTCTTTGGGGATTTTGGAACTGGGTTATATTTTGGAAATATCTATTATCAGGGTAATTGTGCTGGGAATAATAAGGGTTAGGATAATGGGCTGGATAACGGTTTGGATGTTGCATTGTGTGTTGATTATTTTTTTGGATCATGGATGTTGGCTGAGGGGAAAATGTAGGCATTGTTTGAGGTCTATAATTCTGATTCTTAGTGTTTATTTTAGGATTTTTGTTTAAGGCGTGATCTGTTCTGAAATTTTGATTCTGAAGTTTAAGGCTAAGGTGTAATGCCTGAGGTAAGCTGTTTGGTTCCCGTATACATAGAAGTTTAGAAAGATCGCCTCTTAGTCCCCTTATAAAAGTATCCAATGCTTTGTCCCGATATGTTTGGATCAAAACATCCATAGCTTCCCTACCTATAGTCATACAGCTGATGTTGTTAATTATTAATGATAAATGCGAGTAGACTTCCTGATAAAAGTCGTGCACAGATAAATTACCTTGTACGAGTGTTGTGAGTTGATACTCCAAGGTAGTTATGTCTCGTTTATCTGCATAGTGAATTGTTAGGCAACGCAGAATTGCCTCCCAACACAAAGGAGTGTTATAGGACTCAAGTGCTGAGTCGGCGGCTCCAGTGATCTTATTTCTGACCACATTCAAAATAGCGAAATACCTTGGTGTACCTTTTTGTCCCTCATATATTTTCAGAACCCGTTCGACGCTCTTTTTCCAAGAGCTGAATTCAGAAGGGATACCAGAAAATTCTCGCAGGCTACGCACAATATCAGGCACTTTGTCCATATCACCGAGATTTTCCCTATATTGTTCCTCTATGATTTGATCTCCTACTACAATGTCGGCATTGGGGTGCAATATATTTTCCACCATAACTCTACACTGTTCCCTACATATTTGAGTAACTAGATTTGCTATTGCTGCTTCCATTTGGGGATTGTTTAATGGATTTTGAGGATTGGAAGGGTTACTGGGACCAGGAGATGGGGAATTATCTAAAATCGATGGTCTTATTAAATTATTAGGATTAGCCATAACTAATTTGGTATATTTCTCTTATTTCAAATTCTAATTTTATTATTTAATTTTATTTGTTATTGAAACTGGAGGGTCCCGTAGGAATCGCAGTTTTTGCTTAAACTTAATTGCTAGGTTGACAGTTAGATAAATTATTATGTTTGCTTAAAATTATTATTTCGAGAAAATATTCTATTTAGCAATGAATTTTAATTTTAATTTTTACAATTTTTTTTTATATAAAAGAATGACTTACAGAAGTATTGCTGCTTTCATGGTTGAGTTAAGTATTTCCTTCCTTTCGTCGATAGTTGAAATTTAATATAGTTGTTCAAAAGGTATAGCTGCAAAAGGTTGTGGTTGTTGCTTATTGGATGTAGTTTCGAACCCTTTCTTCTGTTGGTATAGCTGAAGGCTCCAGATGTGAGACTCTATTTCGGCTGTCACAGATTTCGGATTTTAATTTCTAGTTCTTTGTTTTTTTCTTTTATTGTTAAGTATTTAAATATATTTAAGGTAATTTCAGTTTTAAAATTTAAAATTTTGGCTGTCACAGATTTCGGATTTTAATTTCTAGTTCTTTGTTTTTTTCTTTTATTGTTAAGTATTTAAATATATTTAAGGTAATTTCAGTTTTAAAATCACTTCCAGTTAATTAAAAAATTTTTATTTAACGTTATTGTACTTTAGGTTTTTAATTTTGTCCACTTTAGAATTTTATTCACTTCATCCTATTTAGGATTTTTATTTTAAGTTTTTATCCTATTTTAGGATCTTTTATTTTTACTTTTTTCCTGCTTTAGGATTTTATTTATTTTTTTATCCTATTTTTAGGATTTTTATTTTAATATTATATTTTTCCTACTTTAGGATTTTTAAACAATTTTTATCCTATTTTAGGATTTTTTATTTTCGTTGGGCGCCAGTTAGTTTAATTTAAACTACAGTTTGTTTCGAGTGCTTGACTACGACTAAAAAATTCGTAGTTGATAATTTTATTTATCATAATATTCAATTACAATTTGTTATAATAATTTTAGCTTATTGGGCATTTTCCCATAAATACAATTATTGCGAAAGAATACAATGAAAAAGACAATTTAAATTAATTTTGAATTTTAACAATATTTTGTTTATTGGGCATTTTCCCATGAATAAAAAGAATTGCGAAATAAATGAAATTTGAGTTTTACTTATTTAAAGTTCAGTGAACGAAAAATATGCAAAGGTAAGAAAGAAAATAAATTTGTTGTTAACTTATATATGTATATTTTTAAACCCGAAACCGACCGGTTTTAGTAGCTTAAAACCTGAAACCGCGGTTTTCTAATTTCCACGGTTTTTGGCAACCCCTAATGAAAAGCATGTGTGCAAAACACGGCATGTGCTTCTTTTTTCAAAGGCCACTTCTATAGCTTTGCAAATCGGACCAAATGTCAGTTGTCAAAGTAATATTTTCCATTGTGTGTAATTTAGTTTTCAATGTTCCTGACAAAGCGTCATACTTTTTATCAACCCAACGAGTCACAGTAGCTCTACTTGGAACTTGCGGTGATATAACTTTCACTAGGTGTCTAAAACCTTCTGTAACAGTAATTTTAAGCCAAATATATTATTGATTTTAACATCAACTATGGAAAAAGAACTTACATTGCTGATTATTACCATACAATACCAAGAACATTTTGGCAATTGTTTCACAATAAAAATATATATTTGGATGCTATAAAATAAGGCTGTTGCTTCGATGAAGCTTTCTAAATTGACAAAAAAAAATACCTTTAGTATTGTTTTGTTAAATCAAGTGGTTTTAAAACAATTTTAAAATTTGAAATACGTTTTAAAAGTCATTCTTGGAGGGGTTTTTTTATCACTAAATTTAATGAGTTGCAAAGATCAATAAAAAAAAAACAAATTCGTATTTACGATACATCGAATAAAAACATCGATGTATCGATTAACATCGCATGGTACGATACATCGGCATTTATTCGATGTATCAGAACCAAAACATCGATGTTTGCGATGCATCGATTAACATCGAGCAGCTCTAAACTGCATGCGCAACTACATTTGTTGTAGTTGTTATTTGACACTCAATTAACATTTTTTTGTTTCTTTAATTAAATGCAAGCATTTCATTTTTCTATATTATAGTTTTAAATAAAAAATATTTTCTGATGAAATAAAGAGTTATTCAGGTCTATTCGACAATACGCGCTTCACTTCTTCATCGTCTTCTAAAATACGTGGGAAGAAGTATCGTTTTCAGTAATCGATATTATGTTATCTCTTATAAAAACATCAACAACATTGAAAACAGCTGACTTGTATGCAGAAAAAGTTAAAAACAAAAAGGGATTTAAGAAGTAATTTAAAGAAATAATTAATATAAAACTTAACAGTACAAGTGCTAAGTAACATAAAAAAACAATAAACAGTAAAAGTAAAATTAGTTATTTCTTTTATTTGTTCTAAAAACGTGTTTACATCTTTGAAGAATTTAAGAAAACTTAATTGTCTTTTAGAGGCTGGACGAACGCCATTAATGTTAATTAACAGTGGTAGACACCATATAAACACTTCGTATCTATTTTTTCTTTATACATTTAAACTTAACGCGCTAAAATTGGCGTCGAACGAATATGACATTGATCATGGTGACGAAGTATTTTAGAATACCTCCAAAGTGAAAGAAACTCATCTCCAAGGTAGTATTTTAGAATAGCAAAAAGTGAAAGATGCGCGTATTTGTGGTGAAAGTGACTTCCCGAATAGACCTGATTATCTTTTTAAAACTCAACCAAATAGTTTATATTTAATTTGTAAATGAGTATGCAAGTTACGTATATAAACCCTGATAGCATTGATAAATTTATTGAAGAAATTATTAAAGTCTAAAAGTGTTGAATAAACAAATTTTGATAAACACTAAGTCAAAGAACTTTGTAAATTTAAATGCATTTCCGTTCACACGAAAAATTGTTTTTTATATAAACTGCAACATTGCAAGTTATTAAAATTAAATGTAACACAATATCTGAAATTTATTAAAATTAAAAGTAATACAATATACATAAAAATATTATTAATGCAGACTTAGCCATTTCGCAATTATAAGTTTGGCCAATCAGAAATTAGGTGGTTGCTAAGAATAAGGTAAACGTTAAGAAATAAAAATATTGTAAGTTTAGTTTTAGTTCCATCCTCAAACAATAAAGTTTCTTTTAATAAAATAAATCGTTCAATTAATTATAAAATAAAAGTTGTTTTTTTTATTAAATAAAAGCAACCGAAAACAAAAGTTGCATGAAAAAAAGGAAAGCGGCGTTGTTTGAACTTAAATTTTCCTCATGTATTTGAATTGCATATGTATGTATATATGTATGTAGTTGCAAAAACAATTACTATTTCTTATTTATTTAATATTTATTTGTTTTTTATTAAAAAAAAAATCAGATTAAAAAAACAAAATAAGCCAGATTATATATATCTAAATATGCGCAGCGGCTCAAGCAATAATAAAAAATTGCATGCGACTGCGAAAATGCATTTGACAATTAAAGTTAAATAACATGAATACAAACTTTTTACTTAAACCAGAATCGTAATCTGTGAAACTGTGAAAATACCGGTATGAAAAGTTGCTATCAATACGAAAATTTAAACGGTTTTTTCACTTCACATTATCACAGAACCAGAATCGACCCCCCACTCAAATGATATGTTAAGTCAACGAAAGAAATTATCTTACAATAGAAAACAGCTGTTGAAACCAATCTTATGGGCAACGCTTAATTTGACTATAGGTGACTCGCCATAACACCATAGCCATAAATTTTTTTTAAATACATGTATGTATTTATTTATTGTATCTTCAAATATGAAATAACAATAAGTATTCAAATCTAAAATATAATTATTAGGTCTGACCAGTGTCGGACATAAACTTAGTGATAGTTATAAATAATACATAAGAAGCGATAATCAAAAAGGAAAAATAAAAGTATTCTCAAGCAGTATAAGAGCCCTTGTGTCCCTCTTTTTTAGGAGGATGTGTCCAATAAAGTTCAAAATATTACGAGCAAGTGGATTAGTATGTGACTCAAGTTTTGTGAGATATTTACCTGCGTATTTTGCAATTTCTTCAGTCACTAGTAGCATATTTAAATCACTATAGCAGAGATCGATGTTTGATGCAAATTGTCTTGCGTAAGTGCAAATGCAAAATAACGTAGCTTTTCTTTCAAATCCAACAACAAAATACACACACAATTCAAAGAAAAGCTACAATATTTTGCATTGGCACTTACGCAAGACAATTTGCATCAAACATCGAACTCCGCTTATGTATATTTGAATTTTTGGTGTACCATGGAGACGATGTTATTGACCGTAAAATTTTGTTTTGCCTTCGTGGAGCTGAAGCAATGCCCCATAGCTGAATTCCATAGTACCATATTGGTTTTAAAAGCGACTTGTATATTAAAGCTTACAACCTAAACTGAGAGTTGAGTTTCTACCTATCAGTCAATGTGTCTTAGTTAATTTAAATTTAAGTTTAAAAATTTTTAAACGCACTAATAATCCCAAATAAATATTTTACTTATTAAGTAAAAATTTTTTTTATTAAAAAATATCTTGAAATTGATTATTGAAGGGTTTAGCAGGATCCCCCAAATAATCAATTTCAATGTATTTTTAATATAAAAAAAATATTTTACTTAATAAGTAAAATATTAATTTGGGATTTTTAGTGCGTTTGAAAAATTTTAAACTTAAATTGTAACAATTCCCATAAAAAACAAATAATTTAAGTTTCATTTGTGATAGCTTTGAGTGAATATGGTGTTTCCATGTAAGTCAACGATCAAGGTGTATACCAATGTATTTCACATCTGAATGTTAACGAACAAATAGATTATTGATTCTAATGAGGGAACAAGTATCTTTTCGTAGAGTAAATGTTACCTTAGCACACTTCTGTTCGTTTAGTTTTATTCTCCATATGTTTAACCATAGTTCCAGCTGGGGAATATGTTGCTAAAGATATCAGGATGCCTCGTGAGGGTTTTCGTGCTTGCTAAAGAAGGCTGTATCATCGGCAAATGTAGGTGTATGGATTTTAGTGCTAACAGGCATATAACAAGTATATACCAAATACAAAACTGGGCCCAGTATACTTCCCTGTGGCACACCGGTTGATATAGATTCGGGCACACTCATGAAGTCTGCTTTCAGAACCGAAAACTTCCGGGTAGTAATGTAACTTTCTAATAGCTTCAGAAAATTTTGTGGTAGATTTGATTTCAATTTTAAAATAAGGCCTTCATGCCACTCTTTATCAAATGCCTGAGAAGCATCAATAAAGGGAGTAGAAAAATACTTCTTTTCTTCAAATGTTCTTCTTATAATTTGAACCAATCTATGATTTTGTTCAATGGTGCTATGCTGACTTCTAAAGCCAAATTGATAGTCCGGGATGCATCCACTATCAGTTAGAATTGGGGAAAATTTTTTCATGAGCAGCTTTTCGAAAATCTTTGATATTGTTGATAGTAAACTTATTGGCCTGTATGACTCAGCCTTGGTAAGATCTTTGCCCGGCGTTGGAATCATTTTTACCTTCAGCTGTGTGGATAATACTCTAGTCGCAATATGGCATTAAAAATTAATAGCAGGATTCTAGTTGCAGTGCGAGCCAATTTAATTATCATTTTGTTACTAATTCCATGAATACCTGGAGCTTTCTTCAGGTTGAGCTCAGCAATTAGTTTATGTAATTCACGCATCATAAACTTTAATGGTCGAGGGTATACAGCAACTACACTTGGTAAATCATCAACACCAGTACATATATTTGGAGTGAATATTAATTTTAAATGCTCAGCAAATATTTTACCTTTTTCAGTATCGCTTCTTGCCCAATCTCCGGTCGAAATTAGCAGAGGTAGTTTAAACTTAACGGGTCTTTTAAGCTTTCTAGCAGCGCGCCACAAGGAGTAATTAGATGCTGGTGTGACATGGAGACTTTCCGGATAATTTATAAGAATGCAGTTTTATTAGATGCAAGCAACTTTTGGAGTCGTTTAGTACACTCTTTAAGTCTTATTTTATTTTGAGGTGATCTGTGTTGTTGACATTCCCTTCCAGCTCTTCTTTTTTCACACACGAGTTGTTCAATATCCATTGAATAAATTCTATTAAACCCTGTCTGCGAATGGGAGGTAGTACAATGTTCAGCAGCCCGTTTCATATTTTCGTTAAGGTTGGCAAAGTTCGATTCAATATCATCGGGTACTCTTACTGTAATATTTTCCGTGCAATGACTACTAAGATATTTTTAGAATTCCAGCCATTCAACATGATTTATCATATTCACATATGGGTGAGGTAAAGCGCTTTTCAGTAGGCTACATATTGTAACGCCAAAATCTATAAAATTCGGAGTCAGTAGGCCAATAAGTGGGCTCCTTACTCGAAATGACATCCAAGCCTATTTTTGAAATTGTATTAAACATCGTCCTTTAGGTGTAACAAGACGCGATTCCCAGTTCGTATGTTTTGCATTGTAGTCGCCAGCTGCTACGAAGTAAGGTTCAAGCGATTTATAGAAATCCTCATATTTATTTTCAGTGATTGAAAATCTGGGAGGGGAGTAAATTGTCGACACTGCTCATGACTAAATTGTCCAAAATTTGAATTGATAATTGGTGCATCCCGGACCATAAATTTGGCTTTAGAAGTCAGCATAGCACCATTGAACAAGTGGTCCAAGTGGTAAGAAGAACATTTGAAGAAAATAAGCATTGTTCTGCTCTCTTTATTGATGTTTCTCAGGCGTTTGATAAAGTATGGCACGAAGGGCTAGTTTTAAAATTGAAGACATATCTGCCAATAAACATTCAAAAGCATTTGAAAAGTTATATTATTGATAGGAAGTTCACTGCTGTGGAAGGAGAGTTCACGAGTGTGCCCGAATCTATATCTTCTGGTGTGCCACAGGGTAGTATTCTGGGTCCTGTCTTGTATTTAATATATTCTCGTGATACGCCTGTGAGCAATTATATCCACACCTCTACATTTGCCGATGATACAGCCTGTATGAGTGTGCACGAAAGCCCTTTTGAGGCATCCTGCAATCTTCAGCAATATATTACCCAACTGGAAATATGGTTGAACTTATGGAGAATTAAAGTCAATGAATAAAAGTGTGTCCATATAACGTTTACCCTAAGAAGAGATACTTGCTTCCCCATTCGAATCAACAATCAAAATATTCCTCAACATTCCCAAGTGAAATACCTTGGTATACACCTTGATCGAAGGCTTACATGGAAACATCATATTGACTCTAAGTTAACTCAGATGAAACTTAAGTTAACTCAAATATATTGGTTGATTGGCAGAAATTCAACACTCAGCCTAGACTGTAAACTTTTACTATACAAGTCGCTTTTAAAGCCAATATGGTGCTACGGAATTTAGTTATGGGGCACTAATTAAGCTTCCAATGTCGAGAGAATCCAACGAAGGCAAAACAAAATTTTACGGGTAATAACATCGGCTCCATGGTACATCCACAATTCTAATATACATCGTGATTTAAATATGCCACTAGTGATTGAAGAAATTGCAAAATACGCAGGCAAATATTTAACAAAACTCGAACACATCCTAATCCGCTTGCTCGTAATATTTTGAACTCTACTGGACACATCCGCCTAAAAAAAATGGGACACACGGGCTCCGATACTCAACACTACAGATGGGACTACTGGAAAATACTTTTTTCCCCCTTTTTTTATTATAACTACTTATGTATTATTTATAACTATCACTAAGTTTATGTCCGACACTGGTCGGGCCTAATAATTTTTTTCTAGATTTAAGATTTGAATACTTATTGTCATATTTGAAGATGCAATAAATAAATACATGTATTAAAAAAATTTTTTAGGGAATTCACAATGAGTATAGATATTAAAATATTAATTAATTTGTGATAGTCTTGTAGCTTCATAAAAAATACGAACTAAGATTTTTCCACTTTTTTGATTTAATTTAAGTCTACTGATGATTTGGTTCAAGCGCCAATGAAATACGTATATTGACATGCTAAACTACCAGCAAATAAATTTCAATTATTTTATGTACACTTCTGACAATATGTCAAATAAGAAATTTTCTTTAAAGTTCAATTAATGTTTTATTTTTCATTTAGCCTTGTTAATACTTTTATTGTTATCCAATGGATTTCTAATTGTATAAGGATGTAGAAAAATAAAATGAGTTCACCTGGATATAAATTATTAGTATATTATATTATTATTATATTAGTATTTTTGTGATAAAACCATGATATTTTTACATAGTTTTTTTTTGCTATTGACCGCATGTTTTGCTGTTGAAAAAGTAGCAAAATGCGACTTCAGTCGCACAACGGCAACGCTGGTGATAAGAGCAAAGAATATAATGCTCTTAGTGTGTGTTTGCTTGCGCTTTATACTTTCCCCCCGCATCTAAAGCGTAAGCAAAAAATGTTTAATTTTTTAGCTCAGATGCGCATGCTATACAATTTATATTCTTTGGTATGAATCTTTTTATTTGTGTAAGGTTTTTAAATATACGAGTACAATTGCACACTCATACCTAATAATTCTAACTGTATTTTCGACAGATATTGTGAAAGCCAAATTTAAACAAAGTACATATTTTTAAAAGGCTGTTTTGTAAACTGATCGATTTGAAATCGCACGATTTTAGAAAACTAAAACAGCCAAACACATGGCCAAGTCCCAAAAGCAAATGATTTAAAAATATCCGAGATTTTACCACAAAAAATACTTATTTTCGAAGGAAAGTGACTATTGCTGATGATAAGTTGCAACTACTCGTTTAAGTCAAGGGACAAATTGGCCAAATTAAACGTAAAAATCTACACAGATTCAGCAGTTGCAAAGTCGGTGAGTTACACCTTATTTCATCTTTATAAAAAAATTTACCAAAAACAAAACATAAAGCGTAAACATAAATTAGCGTGCTATAAAATTTTCAAATAGACTGAAAGTAGACACTTATCTGTCCATACTGTCTGTCTTAAAATTATTTCAAAACTATTTGAAAGAATGGATTGCAAGTGAAGAATTTATTAATAAATACAGATGTACAATTTCAAAAGAATTTATATATAAGGTATTTAATAAGTATGCATTATGACTAAAAAGAATATCATAAATATATTATCCTCTTCAGAACCGAAGTTTAAAAATTTTTAATAAGTATTTAAGGGCCATTATTACAACCTAAAGATAAAGTTCCTGATAGCTAACCTTAACATTAGCTAACGTGAACGATAAAGTGACTTATTATTATTACAACTGTCCGATAAAATAAAAGTGTAATACAAATGATGTATTGTGGCAACATTGGTGTAGATACCGGCTACTTTGACTGTTAAAATGCTTAAGTTCACTTTGAAAGTTACCATGAGGATAAACCTGCTGTTAGCTTATCAGTCACTTTTACATTAATGTTTACTTGTAATAAGCAAAGTATATTTACCTGCCAGATAACATCATAAAATTAACTATTTGTAAGTTGTAATAATGGCCCTAAATGACTGAGTAAATTTTTTTAATTATACTGATTTTTAAGTAAAAAAGTGATATGCCCCAAAAGATGCCAAAAAATTTATTAATGTATTTTTTAATTTTTTTTTTAAATCTTAAGAACTCGGGCATATTACGGCATCAATATCGAACGAAACTTCCATTTATTTTCTATTGGAATTTCGATCAATATCAAATGTCACATTTCGACCAGTGTTTCATTATTAGCATAGATTTTATGATTTTTTTATATTTTTGTATATAGTAGCTATCTATGCTACGTTTATACTCGTCTTATTTGTAAATAAAAGCTGTATTTGCAAACACTCAACTAGCCAGTATTATAGAAATATATTCACAGTCGTCAAATAAACAATTATAAAATTAAAAATTCCTTTTCTGTACACCCAAAAAAAAGTTTTGAAATCAAGAAGAAACAATTTGATTTTAAGAACGCAACCTTTATGAAATAGAACTTAGTTTGTTTTCTTTTATTTTAAAAATGTTCATTCTTGTTTTAAAAATTAAAAATATTTTGAAATCAAGAAATAATATTTTTTGTTTGAAAAAGACAACAACCTTGATATAAAGTTGAACATACTCAAATTAAAAGATTATCAGGTATGTGATGGAAAACGATTTAGACACAAAAACAATTTGAAAACGATAAAAGGTGTGATATGTTTCTTATAGTCGTTTTTCAATAATTTTAAAATTTCTTTTAAATAGTCTTTCCAGATATTTTTGATAAATTTATTTTCACAGCTCCAATATGTGATTTATGTTTTATCTCTAGTGTGCTTTTTAGAAGTCAGGAGTTTAAGATAAGCTCAAAAATGATACTCAAAATCTATTGGAATTCATCACACCTTTTCAAAACGATTGTTTTGAAATCGTTTTGAAAACGATCGTTTTCCATCACATACCTGTATGTTTTTGAGTTAAGAATGAAATATTATTGAAGTAATAATGAAGCGTTTTTATTTTAAAACTTATTATTTTTATATTAAAAATAAAGCGTTTGAATTAATAATGGAGTATTATTAAATTAAGAATGAAACGTCTTAAATTAATAATGAAACATTTTTGAATGAAGAATGAAACGTCCTAAATTAATATTGGATTAATGTGTCTTCAATTTTAAAACTAGACCTTCGTGCCATACTTTATCAAACGCCTGAGAAACATCAATAAAGAGAGCAGAACAATACTTCTTTTCTTAAAATGTTCTTCTTACAACTTGGACTAGTCTATGCGTTTGTTCAATGGTGCTATGCTGACTTCTAAAGCCGAATTGATGGTCCGGGATACACCCATTATCAGTTAAAATTTTGGACAATTTAGTCATGAGCAGTTTTTCGAAAAGCTTTGAGATTGTAGATAGTAAGCTTATAGGCCTATATGATTCAGTCTTGGTAAGATCTTTGCCCGCCTTTGGAATCATTTTGATCTTGGCAAGTTTCCAGTTATGTGGAAAATACTGCATTCTGAAAATAGTATTAAAAATAAATAGCAGCATTCTTATTGCAATATGAGGCAAGTTCATGAGCATTTTGTTACTAATGCCATCAATACCTGGAGCTTTCTTCGGGTTGAGTTCAGCAGTTACTTTTTGTACTTCACGCATCTTAAACCTTAAGGGACGAGGGGGTAGAGAATCTACACTCGGTAAATCAGCAGCACCCGTACATGAATTGGGAGTGAATACAGATTTTAAATGCTCAGAAAATGAGTTACCTTTCTCACTATCGCTTCTTGCCCAGCCTCCGGTCGCAGTACGCAATGGTGATTTAAGATCAACGGGTCTTTTAAGATTTCTAGTAGCGCGCCATAAAGAGTAATTAGATGCGGACGTTACATCAAGACCTTCTAAATACTTTTCCAGTAGTGCAGTTTTTCCGACGATAGCAGCTCTTTGAGTCGTTTAGTACGAGTCGTTTAGTACATTATTTAAGTCTGATTTTATTTAGGAGTGATCTGTGTTGTTGCCATTCTCTTCTAGCTCTTCTTTTTTCACATACAAGACGTTCAATTTCCGTAGAATAAATTCTGTTGAAGTCGGTCTGCAGATAGGAGGTAGTGGCGTGTTCAGCAGCCTGTTTAATATTTTCGTTAAGATTGACAATGTTAAATTCAATATCATCGCATGATCTGAGCTGAATGTTTTCTACACAGTGACAACTAAGATATTTTTTGAATGCCAGCCAGTTGATTCCATTAATGATCTTCACATATGAGTTACTTAAATCACTCCTTAGTGGGTTGAAAATTGTAACTATTGTTGGAGAGTGATCGGAGGACAGATCTAGAGAGGCCTCTACGTGAATTAAGTCCGTATGAAAATTTTTCGTGACGGCAAAATCTATAACATCTGGAATTTTTCTTACGTCAGTAGGCCAGTAAGTAGGCTCCCCACTCGAAATGACATCTAAGCCCATTTTCGAAATTGTATTGAACAAAGCTCGACCTCTAGGTGTAAAAAGACGCGATCCCCAGTACGTATGTTTTGCATTGTAGCCACCAGCTGCGACGAAACAAGATCCAAGCGATTTGTAGAACTTCTCATACTGATCTCCGGTAACTGAAAATCTAGGAGGTGAGTAAATTGATGATATCACGAAATTCGCACAAAAATTTTCTCCGAAAATATTCGTTACTTGGAAATATTCTTCACTAACGTTGTCAAGGACATAGTGCTTGAGTCTTGACTTAATTATAATTGCTGATCAACCGCATTCTCTCCCTATCGGGTCCTTTGTATCATATAAGGAGTAACCATTTATTTTAAATAAGTTTCTTGAGGTCAAATGAGTCTCAGAAACCAACATTATATCAATATTTTTTTCCATGAGGAAGTGCTCAAGTTTATTTTTATGTTGGCGAATGCCGTTTGCGTTCCAGAAACACATTTTTAACGTGTTCATGGTTTATTAACTAATGCTTGAAGCATTGTATTCTGCATTTGCACACTCAAAATATTCCATGCTTAAAAATACGAAATATTTTTTCGTAAAATAATTTTTGTGCAATAAACGAAAATTTTTTATATTTTACGAAAATATTTGTGGCTTATGCAGGAAAACAGATTTTGTAATTTCAAGAATTTCGTTAATAGTACCATATTTTTCGTTTATTTGATTGAATTTAGTATAAAATAAAACATTTTTATAAAATTGGAAATGTTTTGTTAACATTTTTTTTACAGTACAAAATTATTCTTAAATTTAAACAAGTTTCGTGAATTTTACGAAAAAAAAAATTTGAAATATAAAATAAAAACTGTTGTTTTGTTTTAGTTTTTGAAATTTTTCCCATTTATTTTCCCGTCGTTGTATATATTCCATACAAAATTATTCAACAAATTTCAATTAAAATAAAAAATTATAATAAAAAATAGTTTTCGGCTTATGCTAGGAAGACAACTGGAACGAATGACAAATCTCGTCTACGGCACACCAACGACGAATAAGAAGCGGATCTTATAATTGGATAATTGGTTGTTGTTTGTGCAAAGAGAGAGATATAATTGTTTTTTCGTCGTACATCGGCGGAAGAAATAGAAATAAATCTATCACAGAGCTCGTCAGGCACGACAAATTTCGTTCGATGGCGGTGTTACATACATATGTATGTATGTTAATTTTCATATGAAAAAATGTCTTTTCGTTCTATGACGAAAGTTCGCACAAAAAATTCGTTGTTCGTCTCAGTTGTGTTCCCAGTTTGATTCGTGACTTTTATGTATGTATGTACATATGTATGTATGTATGTACGAGTATGTGTATGTGATGTATGAGGAATACAGATGCTGTAACAATTCCCCTTAAATTACCTTTTTCTTTTCATAATTATTACAACCTCCAATTCCAAGAATTACAGAGTATACTACAAAATTATTTCCCAAATGTTAGAAAATATAATTTTTGCAGATTTTATTTTTTAAGGTTTTAATTTTACACAAAGTTTCGTATATTACACAAAATGTATTTTCATGATTCTCGTGAACTTACGGAAAAAATTTGTAAAAATACAAAATTTTGTTATTTACAGACAAAAAGTATTTCGTAAAATAAACAAAAATAATTTCTACTATGTACGAAGCATTTCGTACCGCAAAAACAACGAATATTTTCGTAAAGTAAACCACATTTTTCGTTTATTTTACCTATGAAATATTTTGAGTGCAGCATTTCTTGCATCATACTTGTCATATTTGTAGTAAAGTTGTTTATAGTTAGCACCAGATTCTTAATAGTAGCTTCAAGGCGACTAAAGTTAAAGCTTGAGTTTGAATTCGTTGAATTATTTGGCGGTGGAACATTTTGTGTGTGAACTGAACTAGTATTAGCAGCATCAGCATACGATACACGTGAAGTAACTGGTTGGCTCATTTGAGCAAAAGTAGCGGAGTTCGCGTTTACTAGTTGATGTGGAGTTAATTTGGGTTTTTGACCCATAGCCTGTTTAACGAAAGAATATACAGGGCACCCTCTATAGTTAGCTGTGTGATTACCTCCACAATTACTACATTTTTTCTGCTTGATCTTTTGGCTTAGTGCAGCTAGCAGTACCATGCAATTCACCGCAGATTACACACACTGTAGGTAACTTGCAGTAAGTTTTCGTATGGCCATATTCTTGGCAATTATGGCACTGTACGGGACCTGAACGCTTACGTGGCTCTTCAACTGTTATTTTTCGATGTAAGAGATACTTTACGCTATAAATTTGGGTTTCATTTTTTTTCAATTGCATGTCATTCGGCTCCAGTTCAACCCGAAATAGGGGTTGAGAGACCTTTTCTCTATTAATTATGTTGTTAACATTTTTTACCTTAAATCCTTGGTCGACAAGTGCAAATTTTACTTCTTCGAGTTCAACATGTGAATTTATGCCCTTTAATACTATCTTTAGGCCTTTAGCACTCTTAAGTTGGTATGTGTAAAATTTGTTTAATTTTTTTCGAATTCACTAAAAAAAATTCGGAAATCTTTTTCATTATATATTTGGACTTTAGTTTCATCAATATTACCTCGTTTAATTGGAATGATGTGAAAAGTATTTTCACCAATGGTCGACAGTAGTTTTTTATAAGCGCGTTATAATTTTTTCCTCTCAGATAAATAGGTGGTGGCTTAAAAGACTTTTGCGATTCTACGATTGGTAGATGATGCGGTTTTATCCCCAGACATCTTTGGAGCAGAGGAAATTTTTGAAGAATTTGGGCTTCGCCCACGCTTTACCACGGTTATATATCTGTCCATTCCCACTTGTACCTTGGGTTTTTAGCTACTGTTATCTGTAGTGATAACTTTTTTTTAGTGATGATCACGAGCCCGACGCGGATGATATCGAAGACTGAAATGAAGAAGTATTAGGCAATGGTAATGTTAACGATTCACTAGTTGGCATTGGTCAAAGGGAAGTTGATCGATAACGAAAAAGTGGCTTTTCTCAACAGTGTCGCATAGTGTCAGTGGACGAGTGTTTTTTTCTGACAACAGGCACGAGAGAGACCAATTATTGCGAGCTCTGATTTACAAGGTTATTGCTAATCTCACTATAAAAGAAACCTGCGAAAACAAGAAACTACTGCTCAAAGGAGCTCAGTACGATATCTATTTGTTTAATACATGTGCATTTTTCAAAAAAGGTGCATATACAAAATATTGTTTCTTTTTGGTGAATTGATCACTAAGATCACATGCGATTCCGGGAATCAAAAACACTGCAAATAAGCCTTTAGTTGACAGACAAAAAATATTTCTGCCAGCACTGCGCATCAAATAAGGCTTAATAACGATTCGGTATAAGCTATGAAAGGAGATGGAAAGGCATTCAAACGTGTGAAAAGTATATTTCCACCTGTAAGTGACAGCAAATCGAAGGAAGGCGTAGTTATGATATGAGATATTTTTAAAGAATTGCTCAAATCTAGGTTGGTCAATAAGAAAAGAGGAGCATTTGTAGATTTTGAAAATTTCACAATTTTATTGAAAATAAAAGGGCTCCAAATTACGAAAAACTACCACAAGAACTTCTTCTTCCATATCGACAACTCAGATGGAACATGTCATTAAAAAAATCTTCCTGCATTCGCACTTGGATTTTTTTTTTAGTTTTGTCATTGGTATACTGGCAAGTGGCCCCAGAAGTACAAACTGATTTCTGCTGGGAAACCAACAGTGAAACAACAGATAAAATTTATCAAAAAAGCGATGTACTAAAAATTAGTTGATTTTTTATGATATACTAGTGTTTAATTTCATTTAAGATATTAATTTATATTATTTATGTTTGTGTAAGATTTTTTTACAAAGAGAAGTAACATTCAGGAAATGAATGCCTATTACTAGGTGTTACCTTCTTTAGGAAAGGGATAGTGATAGAGAAGACAGGCGGTGAAGGAAGAGACAGAGAAAAACTTCATTCTTGCACGTTTTTAGTGTTGCCAGTCTAGGGTATTTGTCCCCAAATTGGGGATTTTTCGCGATTGGGGATGAAAGTTTCGTGTTGGGGATTTTTTGGGGTGATAACAAAATTTTAAGGGTTTTTTTGGGGATGTTTTTTTATAAGTGATGGTATCAAGAATGGTTTTTGAGCTACGAAAGCTGCGTCTGGCAAGTCTAAAAATGTGTGTTACTATTAAAAGTGAATTGTTTTTAATAAAGATGAAGGCAGATTAACCAATAATGAATACTACCGAAACAAAAATACGTAACAAAATGCAATATGACTTGTTGGAAGCATTTCTTAGAATAAGAACACACTTTAAAAATAATTCAAATTGTTGTGACAAATTTAATCCTTCTGCTGAAACGCTAAAGCTTTTTAATACAAGTATTTCGATTGTGGTTTTTTAAATGGTAAGCTTTGGTTAAAAATTTTTTATACTTGTGTATATTAAACAATGTGTAATTTTTCTTTACAATTTTTAAAAGTGCAAATTAAATTAATCAGCCCAATTATGAATAGCAATTAGCCGGGAGTTTTTTCCCCTTTCCCATTCCTCCTATTATGAATTAAAATTTCCCCGGGAAAAAACTCCCCGAGAAAAAAGTAGCTATTCTAAACATAAGGAGAGAGAGAACAAATCCCCGAGAAATAAGTAGGTATTCTAAATATGAGGGAGAGGGAGAACTTTGAAACTTTTCTGCCCAAACATTTTTAAGGGAACTAATGCAAAAGTTTAAAAATCAAATTAATAAATGTTATAAAACAATGGTATATTCATTTATTTAGAACAAAATGTTTAAATAAGCACCGGAATGGTATATTTCTCTCTTGTTTTAGGAATTTTTATCCAAGCCCTGCTCACATCAACTTCAAAAACATGAACTACTTCTGCCTTTAAAAAAAATGCTTAACAATAAAATTGCACGCCTCCTTTCACATAGTTCACATATCAAGTAAATGGAAGATTTGTTTTCCTCTAATATCAAGACCGATAAGAAAAATTATGAAATTTACAAATTCCTTTGTATATACAGTCATTGGAAATTGAATTCACTCGCATCTGCACCTGGGCATTTTTAGCTCCACTTTCTCAGCATTAAGTTATTCCGCATGGTTGTAATTATATGGTTACGCTTTTAATTACATTTTTTATTTAACCAAAAAAGATATTTATATTAACACACAATCTTATTGGCAATGAAAACTCAAATGTTTATTAAATTTCTATTGCTGAACTCTTGCTTTATTGCAGAATAAAATGTAAACACTAAACAGCTGATTCAGATTTTACTTTCTCCCGTATTTGCTTATTCCACGGCTAATTAGAATAGGAGGAATATTACCCGGGAACAAATGATAGGGAAGAGAAAAAACTCCCCGGGAATATTAATAATTGGGCTGAATATAAATGTTAATATAGCTATCGATTTATATGAATTTTATTGAATAAATAGGTTTGTTCATTTGCTAAAAATTGTTACAAATTTGTAACAATTGTTACTGGAAAGTGTTCATTAACTCAAAATGTTTGCAAGGAGAGAGCATCAAAAGAGAGAAAAAAATTGAGAGACAAAAAATTCCTACAACTTATTATAAGTAAAATTTTTACTTGCAAGAATTATCCAACCACCTGTTGTGTGTTTTGTTGTCAAATTAATTATTTCAAAAATATCTGAAAAAGGAAAACTCAAAATGTGCATTTCTTTGTTAAAACGAACATGTATACGTATGAAAAAAGAAAGCATATTTTCTTAATTTATTGTTTTTCTTTCAATAAGCCACATAAATTCAATTTTAATGGCAAATAATTTTGTGTGTTTCTCATACATGATCAGAGATTGAAAGTGGCATTTTTGTATTTTTTAATGAACAAAATTAGAAATATGTATAAAAATACTAAAAATACATGAAACTGTGCAAAGAATTTCATATTAAATGTAAATTTCTGAAAAAAATGCAATTTAAAATACTATCAAACAAAATACATCAGAAAAAGTACAATTGTATAATGATTTCCATCTATGGCTCTGATATGAATAAAATGTTCTTGCAAGTTTTTACAAGTAAAGCGTTCATTTACTTTTTCATATTTAGGAGAGTAATTTGTTTTTAATTTCTGCTTACTCTCTCGTTGCTAGTTTCTGCTGGGAAAGTAAATGAGCAGACCATATATATTATTTATGTCATTATTTTTTAAGTAAAATTAAAAAATTTAATTTTTTTCACAAGAGTAAAAATTTGAATCAAAAAACTCAATTTCGGGGATGACAAATCAAAAATTGGGGATAAGCACTAAAAAAAAACTGGCAACACTGCACGTTTTTAATAATGCAGTATTGCAGCGCCTCTGGTGTTAATTAAATGAGGCGTATTAAATTTTTTGCAGCTGTGTTTTGCAGTAATTTTATTAGTTATTGTATTTAGCTGATGATTCGGCTACACCGCGAAGGAGGTCGCTCTGATGTTACATTAAGATTAGTATCTGCTGCTGGAGTCGGTATATTTCAAGTGACCAGTGACTGTGCCTTCATCACTTGAACTTTCCTACAACAACTAATACAAAGAAACACTAATGCACGTCAGAAAAATGCGTGGTGCTGTTATTTAATAACTTGGATACAGGGATTGAACCCAGGACCTTCGGTTCTGTAGTCAACGTGCTAACTACTTCAACCAACGCCTCCCTCATAATTAATACGTATTTTATATTCCAATATCAGGATTTTATTTAATTGAAAATAGCTCAAAATCCAGACGTGGTCGCAACAATCTGAGAACAGATGTAGATTCAACACACAAAAGCCCATCACATAATGAAGTTCTTGGTCCAGACTTTTTTTTATTGATGAGTAAACATCTATACGCTAGGGGGTAAAAATCTTTTTCACTATACAATCACAAATTTTGAGCAAGATGCACACCGAGTTATGAAATCGGTGAGCTATGTATGAATGTATTAGTGTAATCATACGAACAAGAAGTACAAGGAAACTTAACAGCTGCATAGAAATACAGTAATCCGAATTTTAAAGCATACCTTCAGTAGTTAATTTTAATAGAAATTTCTTGTGAAGTGTAATAGTGTTGCCAGTGGGGATAATTTTGTTAAAAAGTTGGAAAATATAAAATAAATAAAATATATATAAACTTTTAAATAAGATCGTTTTAAATGTCAAATATTTGTTTAAAAGATATATAGCAGTCTTTATAACATAGAGTCTGCACCTGACATAATATGTAAGATGAGCGCGTCAAATTCAATTGCAGAGAGAATTATGTTACGTGTAGACCTCAAATTAGTGTTATATCAATCTTATAAGATTTTTCATGAGAGCGTTGTTATAAGAAATTCTATAACAACAATCTTATACGATGAACTGACAAAAAACACACGTACATGAAAATAAATTAGTGTGCATGTGTGAGTGTTTATTAAAATAAATGAAAAACTACAAATGTATGTTTTGGACAAAATTTCTTGGATTTTATGTGCTTAAATGTGTTTAATTGATTTATAAATTAAAGTTTGTGTGAAAAAGTGAAAATAAAATAACTAATTATACAAAGTTAAATTTCGTTGTCCTCTTGTATAAGATGAAGAGAAATGTCGGCATTTTATTTTTGTTATTTTGCGGACGTTTTCTCAAATATAATGTCAGAGTTAATCGCAGTTGTAGACGCTATGTAAAGAATTTATAATATTATATTATAACATATCTTCATTACGTACTGTTGCCTTACACTGAAGCTGGTGCACGACAATTGGGTAACAATTTTCATCTCGTGCCAATTATTATGAGTGGAGATTTTAATACAAATTTTGCAAACCCACAGTCGCAAACTTTATCAAAATTTTTATTTGACATTTTCCACTTGCATATGAGCAATTCTCTACAAACCGCAACAACTAATAATACCACTACTATAGATGCAGTATTCCATAGATTTTTAAATACAGTAGAGACAAACATTTATTTATCTTATTTTAGTTACCATAAGCCAATATTAACTATTTGTACCATAGATGGGCACTTTGTTGTACTACTAAAATTTCAGTAAAAATAATTTGTTAACCGGTAAATTTTTACTGATTACTAAAATTTTTTTCTGCAATTTTTATAAAGTGCCTAAATGATTTATTATATGATGAGGTGCATTTAATTTTCAGTAATGCCCGTATTCATAATGAAATTCTACCAAGTGGCTAAATGTTTGTCATACAAAAATTTCAAAATTTTAATGAAAAAAACTTTGCCACTTGCTACAATTTTATTATCAATACGGCCCTACAATTTTACTGGTAATGCAAACCAAATTTCATTATCAGTAAAAATTTACTGGATTTTTTTTAATAATTAGTAAATTTACTGCTTACTGCAATTTTTAATGCAGTACATATATACTGCAGTGTGCCCATTTACTAACCAAATAAGTAAAATAAAACAAACAAAAACCAGGAAATTCCTATGTATTTACAATATTGAAAGTTTTGATACTTTTAATTAATTAATTAAAAAAAATATATAAAAGCATAAGTACTTATAACTTAAAAAATAGTTTTCATTACTAGATGTTTACACGTCTCTCCTGTAATCGGACTCACATTGCTTTTTTTTGCAGAACAGTAATATCAATTTGAAATGAAACACGTGTTTTTGCTGGATAAATATTCTTGAAAAAAGATGTAAGCATCCGCCTAATGTGCTTTCGTCGCTTTATCATCGACGACTAAATAAAAGAGAACAAGTAATAGTACTATATTTAGCTGTGCCGAGTCATGATACAATAATACAGGTAACCGCGAAACGCCAGCTGTTTTGCTTGTTTCGTGGTGCGATCTGCTAAATGTTGTTTATGTTTTACAAACGCACACATACTATTAAGCAACCACATTGCATATTTTATTAGAAATGAGCAAATTTTACGCTGAGATTTTACGTGTTTTAAATACTTAATCTGTGTTTTAAATTGTTTTGTGAAAAAGTTTAATATTCATAAATTGGTGATATATATATTTGCGAACAAAATTGCTTATTTTATCAAAAATTATTTTTAATTATTTTTTTGTTTCTATGAATGAACAAAAACAAAAAAAAAAGAAAATCAAATGTTGAAACATACGTAAATAAAAAAACACATATTTTCTTTAAAAATTAAAATAAAAACGTCTTTTATTAAAGCTATGAAAGTAAAGTTGTTAAAGTTTAAAAATTCAAAATTAAAGATAAATATTACATACATATATTTAAATAGTTGCGAAATGACTTTTTTCAAAAACTAACATAAATTTGTTATCTCTTCATTTAATGTTCAGAATTTATACAATCATTTACAAGTGGCAAATGAAATTAACCAAAAGTACATAGTATACATTTTAAGATAAATATCTGCAACTATTTGTTTATCTGTTTATTTTTAATAAATTTTGCCAGCACACAAATTTTAGTTGAATGAATTTTATTGCACATACCAAGTCCATAAAAAATTTGAATTGTGTTAAAACGAGAGAAAAATTCGAGCAATTTTTTTTTACAGCCGTTTTAAAAAAAGAAATACACAAGAACTAGGAAAAAGAGGAATAAATAAACTTATTATCAAAGAAAGTTTCGTTACCGTGCATATAAAACAAAGTCCAGCTATGTCTCGGAGCACTATAAGTGCAGATGATAGCTTAGGCGCAATCTACTAAAAGATTTTTTGCATTGCCAAGTCATCCCGCTTAATAACGTGTTTCCCGACACTGCACAGCTTAATAAGTATTGTCTGCTTGCAAAGTTATCTTGCACAATAACGTTTTTGTGCACTGCCGGACTTTGGCCGGCCTTACAGATTGTCTCCACCATGGTGTTTCCAACACTGCACAGCTTAATAAATATTGTCTGCTTGCAAAGTTTTCTTGCACAATAACGTTTTTGTGCACTGCCGGCCTTAAGGATTGTCTCCACCATGGTGTTTCCCAACAATGCACAGCTTAATAAATATTTTCAATAGTTTTAGGGTTGTTCGTATAGATGACAATGGTTTGGTGGTCAAGTACATTTACTGATTGTGATATTAAACGTCTGCCAATAATGCGTCTGCGTCTGTCCAACTCTAAAAGCAAATTTCTTTTTATGTAATAAACTGAATATTAGCAATAGATATATACTTACATACATACAATATAATAGTACTTTTATTTCCTTAATTATTTCATTTATTGCTTTATATTAATATTGGAATGCATGCGCAATAATATTTGATTAATTTTCTTCTCAATAGAAAATACAATGTGCTTTGCTGTTTGCTTATCTTTCATTTCAATTACTTGCTCTATGACAGTTGGCACCATAAACTAGCAACAAAAAGCCCTGTTGTTTTATTTGCTGTAAATTTGTTGTCGATTCGCGGTTACCTGTATAATTGTATCATGTGCCGAGTCTTATATACAGATCAGTGTGCACACTTAATTTTTTTTTAATTCGGTAGAATCGAAAAAAAAATCGGTAGATTTGAATGAAATTCGGTAGAAATTTTTTTTTATTCAGAGAAACATATAAAACAACAATTCAAAGAATCGTAAAAAATAACAAAATATATGTACTTATATATAAAGGGTAAATGCAAGGAGTATCAAACTACACAGGTTCCAAAAGCGCATTTAAAATTTCACATGTGATTGGAAATTAAACTGCCATAAACAATGAAGCATTTACAATAAAAAAGTGTCATCCCCAGTTATTTGCCCTTGCCCTTTATATAGATATGCTATATATATATGTATATATATAAAATAATATACATACATAAATAACAGGAATTCAGTTTTTGTACATAAGTTTTATAAAGCTACTAAAATAACTTTTATTTGACAAACATTTGTAACTACAAAGATTATATGTAAGATCCATTTATAAATTTAAACTTTTGTGCAAAAATTATTAAATCATTGGTAGGAATAAATATTTCATCCCCAAGGCACAATTCTTTGGCAAATATTAGGTTACTTATTGTTTCAGTTTTTAACCGATTTCTTTGTTCTGTTTTAATAATTTTCATGACAGAAAATGACCGCTCTGATGCCGCACTCCTATGTGGCAAAATAGGCAATTTACACATATATCGACTTAAATTACTAAATAACAATATTCGGTAGATTTCAGGCCTTGGTCGGTAGAATTGGTAGATTGTTAAATTCACAAACATATTCGGTAGAATCTACCGAATATCGGTATAAGTGTGCACACTGATACAGATACACTTACCTTCGTAAGTGCAATGATTTTTTACATTATATATGTAGGGTATCCACCTCAGTCGACTCGACCGACAGACACACGCATCACATAACATAGAAAGAAAAAAGAGGTAGACAAAAGAAAAGAAACTAAAAGAAATAAACTGCACACAAGTAGTACTTAGAATAGTAAGAAATCAAAAGTAGACAGAAGTAATCAACTAGTTGAGCGGTGAAGTCAAGAAGAAGTTGTGAAGTAACAGAAGGAAAGAATATTATTGCTAAGTTTAAGTAAAAACATATAAAAGAAAATACTTACTCAATAAAGATTACTTAGAAATAAGAAACAAATTATAAACTGTTGAATAAATAAATAAAATCAAATGGACTATAAACAAAAAATATTCGTTTCATTAAAAACGTTTCCTACATATATATAATTTTTGCTAGGAACACAACTGCGTCGAACGAATTTTTGGGTGCGAACTTTCGTCATAAAAAATATAACGCTGTTTTCCCCGATTTTTGACCCCCCTCCCCCCTAGTAACAGATCGTAACAAAACTGTGAACCACCCCCCCCCCCCCCCAGAAATAACGTAACAATGAGATAAAGAATAAATTAAATATAAGTTTAAAATTTTTTAAACGCACTAATAATCTCAAATTAATATTTTACTTATTAAGTAAAATATTTTTTTTATTAAAAATACATTGAAATTGATTATTGAGGGGTTTAGCTGGATCCTATGCGCATTTCACTGTTGCTAATGCAGATCATCAGGGAACCTTTACCCAAAGTTTCTTAGAACAATTAGAGTTATTATGTTATAAACTTTCATTTAAATAAATGAGAAGCTGAACAACAAATAACAGAGTTGAAACAAGAACTCAATAATCAACATGTTTTTTATTTTCTTACTTTACCAACAACATACGTATTTTTGTACAAAATTAGTAATTTTGTCTGTTACGCAACATTTTCAAAGACCCCCTCACCCCAACCCCCCCCCCCACACAAAACAAATCGTAACAAAACTCGAAACCCCTCCTCCACTAGAACGTTACGTAATATATGGACAGCCCCTAGCCAAGTAATGCAATTAAAAAAAAACAATATGTCGTATTTGTTTATGTTTGATCCTAAAAGTATATTTACGTATTTTTCATGAATTCCCATTTTTATTATACCGAGCATTTCTGTTGTAGAACGACGCATATGCACAGATGTTCGAATGTTAAGTGTCCAGAGACGTACAAAAAAAGCCATCAATCGGTAAGATTGTGTTAGTGTCGTTTAATTGATGATTTCTCGGAGACGTACAAATAAAATCGTCAATCAGCATTTTTACTTTGTGTTCGCTGTGTGCGATTGCATGTACATATGTCTTCATCGGATGATGATTTTTTGTTATTACCGGCATTAAAACTTTATGAAATCTTTGTATAAAAAAACACATTAAACAAATATACAGATCTAAATAATAATTTTTCTATATTCCACTCTAATTTTCTAATTCCTTTCTTGGTACGATTTGGCAACATATAATTGAAATTTTCTTAGCTTTTTTGTCTCTTTGATTGTGCAAAGAATTGAAAGCCTGCTGTCAAACAGCTGTTTTTGACATTTATTCTAGTGCTGCCACTATATTATTTTTTTAACCACACATAAATTATGGTTCACTGATTTAGTCCTGTTTAGTTTAAACTACAAATAAATTTGAGTTTGATTTAGTTTAAACTTTGACTGATTTATTAGGCCTTAATAAGTAAAATATTAATTTGGTATTATTAGTGCGTTTAAAAAATTTTAAACTGAAATTTTAACAATTCCCATAAAAACACTAATTAATAAATTAAATAGTTTAAAGTTTTTATTAAAAAAATTAAGTTTAATTCATTGTTTTAAATTCATTTGTTAGACTAGCAGAGTGCACAGACAAAAATTAAATAAGCTTACGTATGAACGTACTCCATATATTGGCGAAACTATTTTTTAAATTTCTTCCGAAGTGTCTTCAAACTCCAAAAATTATGGTTTTATAGAGAGCTTATTCCTAAACTGGATATATGTATTAGTGACAGGGATGGCAAAGTTGGTACAATTGTACCTTTTTCGGTACTATTCAAACTCGGAAAGTATAATAGTACACCAATGACAAATTAAGTACACCTAAGGAATCTCCCCAGTTTCACTCCGCATTTATTTTCAAGAGATTGTATATGTCAATATTCACTTTTGAACAATTAAACTCATATTCTTCTCACTTGAAAACAGTCCTGTGAAAGCAGCGAGAAAATAAAAAAATGTGAACTTGTCCTTTTCCAAATGATTTTTTTTTTCTAAATTCTGATGCTACAGCAAATGCTATTAACTTGTATATTTTAAATTTCAACTTAAGCAGGTGTAACCATGTGCTTTAACATCCCAACTTACAAGCAAATTTGTGCAAACGATCCGGCAGTCAAAATAAAGTTGATTATTATAAAAAAAATATATAATTTGGACTAAAAAAATCTTTTAGTACAATTGAGGTCAAAAAAGTACAATTTTTGCAAGTTGTTGGTACAATTTTAAAATTCTCAATGCCTTCCCTGATTAGTGATGTGTATTGGAATTTCAAAACATTCGGTCGTTTCTAGGTATTCGTATTTGTTGAAAAAAAATATATATAAAGAAATTCATTAATCGAAAACAAAATTTAAATCAATGGCACACAAATATTAGTTTGTAATAATTAAAAAAAATTATTTTTTATTTATTTTGCTATGCGTTTTTTGCCAAATAATCTGCTATAGTTTTCCGTATTAATGACTGAGCAGTATTTCAAACATCAAGATGTGAATTGGCATTAGCCTCGCGGTCGCTTTCACTAGTTTCTATGAGTGAAGTCGTCGTGTATTTCAGAGAGCTTAAAGATGACTCCGTTTGGCCATCTTCAAATCAATCTAAAATGTGCGTGAAACAAAAAAAAATTATACCTTGGATCAATAAAGGTTGCCATGGTGAATTATATTATATATATATATATATATATATATTAAAAGAACATTTTTAACCCGCTTTAAACATACAGATTTTTGGGATATCATATGATTCAAAATGATGTCAATGACGAAAGATATGCAAAATTTTTCTCTTCCTAATTTTTGTACATTCTACAACATTACATTTTCAATAGATATTTGCCCATTAAATATATATACCTTAAAAATACCTTAAAATTAGAGGGGCACACAATCTAAAACAAACAATCTAAACGCATTTCACTGTTGTTTTCATTATATTTTTTTTAAGTTCTGTTGCATAAAAAATTTAAAATTATATCCTAGGAAAATACGTCTATGTCTGCAAGTTTCCATTAACACGTCTCTCAAAACTTAAACATTGTAGCCTCAAGTTGACCAACAAAAATGTTAAAACTTAATAATTTGATATTGTCATGTACATGTATGGAAGAATATATTTTTTGAAAGACACTTTTTTGTCCATGAGAATTGCAAGAAACCTTTTCCTAAACTTCTGAAAATACCATTTTCTTCTATGTATTTGGTGGATTTACTGTTAATATATTTTGCAGTTTAATATGGAAAGAAGTTTTTATGTACATACATACATATATTAAGAATATTTAAAAATCTAAATGGATGAAGAAAGGAAATGGAGGAATTCAGAACCATGTATGTTCAGTTTGACTACAATTTATTTAATTTATTATAAAAACTTTGTATAATTTTCAAATGTTATTTAAATTTTTGGATAGTTTTCATAAGCTTTAATGTACGCGGACAGAATTGTGGAGTTTTTTTCCAAACACATTTTTTTATTTAATTTTTCAGAATAAAATAAACCCCCAATTAAATTTCCATAAATTTCACATACAAGAGATATTCGTATTCGCGGATATCGTTTTAAATATTCGAATACGCGAATATCAAAAGTTGACATTCGGCAGATGTATGCAGTATACATACTCGTACATAATATACATATGTAGGCAACACGTATGATCAATTAAACAAATAAATGAGGAAAACATACGTATTTTTGTACAAAATTAGTAATTTTTTCTGTTACGTAACATTTTCAAAGACCCCTCCCCCACCATAACAAAACTCGAACCCACCCCCCCCCCCCCCCCTCCACCTAAAAGCGTTACGTAATATATGGATGCTCCTAGAGATTTTGATTCCAGGTCACGCCCAACATTTTTGTGCGATTTTTCATTTTTATTTTTGGGCGATTTGATTTTCATGGAGCCGAATAATGTAGTGAACAAATTTACTTTAAAATAAATATAATTTTGTCAATCAACTTTTTTTTTTTTTTTTATATGTGCTTATCAATTTTTTTTTTAAATAAATTTTATTTTACAGCCAACCCACGATGTCACAAGTCAACGTTCTCTAAATTCTATGAGTCACTCACATTCGTGCGTTTGAGCGCTCCAATAATATTCGACTTATAGTTCGCTTGGTTTTACGTTTCTAACGTAAGCCATATACCCTTTGTCAAATATCTATATTGCCACATCAGCGATTGCCCACATTCATCGTCAAATGGCAATAAAAATCGTTCAAATTTGTAAATTGTGCTTTAAAAAATGAAACTCTGTTCTAATTGAGCTTGCAACAAGTGGCAGCCAGAAATAAATTAAAAAAAACATACTTAATAAAACAATTTTTGTTGAAGATAAAAAGTGTACATAATTACTAAAGAGTTTTTACTAATGTAAATAGAAAAAAGAAAACCCAACAAGCTATGCAAAATTCTCTCAAGAATCACTTAAATGGAATAATGACCAACAGCCTTTTTATTTAGGCCATTATTCACTGTCATTTGGGTGATTGTCATTATCTTTAGGTTTTTTTAAACGGCAACGGCGCCTTAGTAGAGTAGAAGTATATTTCTTGTTTAGCTGGCCTTCGTCCGATCCTAGGGACTCTCTCCTCTAGGTATGGACAAATGTAAATACATATACGTACATATATTATTATTGCATTTATGTATGTATAATATACCGAATACCGACTCCGCTCAGAAGAGTTTTCTGTATAGCCGGATAGTTTAAAGGTTTTCTCCTGTATGTATGTAGAACAACTGCTTAGATAAATATATACGTCCTTATGTATAACAAAAAACTGGCATGATTTAGCTTTCTTCCTTTTTTAAGTTTTTTCAGTTTAAACGATTTTTTTCAGTTTTATCGCTTTTTTCTTGTTTTGGCGTTTTTTTTTCTCTTTTTGGGTTTTTTTAATTTTCGCAATTTTTTTCATTTTGGAGCCTTTTCATTTTGACGATTTTTTTCTGTTTTTTGGGGTTTTTTTTCAATTGGCGATTTTTTTCTGTTTTTGGGGTTTTTTTATTTAGGCGATTTTTTTCATTTTGGCGATTTTTTCATATTGGCGATTTTTTTAAGGATTTTTTTTCATTTTGGCGATTTTTCCGGTTTTTCGCGATCTATTTTAGTCCTAGAGATTTTTTTAATTAGGTGCTTTTTTCGTTTTGGCGATTTTTTTTGTTTTTGGCGATTTTTTTATATTTTATATTTTATTGATTTTTAGTTTTACCATTTTTGAAAATTTCACGAGTTTTGCTCTTACGGTTTCCAAGATACAGCAAGTTGTCAAAATTACAAAGTCAAAATTGCATTAACTGATGGAACACCCATTGATTTAAATTTTTTAAATTTAGTGTTTATTGTTGTAGTCTGTATAAAAATACACTAACTTTTAAAATTTCAAGTGTATATATATATATATGTACGTACAATTGTATGTATATTACATGGGATTTTAACATTTATCGTTGCTCGTTTTGGGACACCCTTTAGTTTTTAACTCTCATGTATTTGTTGTTGTAGTGGCCAAATGTCTACACATTGTGTCCAAATTTCAAGTCCGTAGCTCTTACGGTTCATTTTCACCTTTGGTGTACGGAAATATGCAGAAAAATAACCGGCGGCGGCGCACCGTCGGCTTCGAGCCGGTCGACTTGTTTCTCTGCTTGGTATTGCTTCTTTCAAACACTAATGCACTCATGCATAGCTCACACCGATTTGACAATGCTGTGAAAGAGAAGCAAAGAAATCAAAGTCAAAAGATTTTTACCCCTTAGCGTATAGATATTTACACATCAATAAAAAACGATCTGATTTCCTTTACGTTACAAAATTCAATTTATTTACAAAAAAAAACTCTATTGCCAAATGCAATTTACGAAAATAAAACTAAGATTATATTACTAAATAAAATTTACAAAATTTCACCGATTGGGCTTTAACTCAAATACAATTACTTCAACTACTTTTGATAGAGTAGGTAAAGTGCTAATTGGCCTTAAGTTATTGATAGAAAGCAGACTGCCACTTTTTGGAATTGGTGTAATGTGTGAAGTCTTCCAATTAATAGGAAATTCGGAAAGTCTACTTCGAAAAACCAGCATTGCGTATCCTATAGTTGAGTTTATATTTTTAAATAATACCTATTGACAACTAAAAATAGGTAATTTAGTACCTATATATTATTACTATTCAGCTAAAACGATAATTTTGTATAGTATTTTTTCTCTTTCGTATATCGTTTCTTAGAGACGGATGATGAAGACAAGTTCAAAGTAGAAGGCACTGAAGAAAATAAAAAATGTCATTAGACTTATCAGTATTACTTGTTTTGAATTACATTTCTACCTTAAACTAAAAATAAACAAAAAAAAGGAAAATTTATCAATTAATAACAAAATATACGAAGTATGCTCCTAGTGGTTCCTGGTCACGTTTTTGGGGCTAAAGGCTGTTGTAACTCTGTTTGACTTAGTATAACAACAATTATGTCCATAATATAAATTTTCGAAGAACAACATAAGCTTTCTTTTGAGATATCAAGCGTGTGTGGGGTATTATGTTCTAATGGTCGCCCTATAGTCCTTGGTTATATTTATGCTCCTCCAAGGAGGACAGCTTAACTCTAGGCATTCAAAGGAACTGCCGAAATATAGAGATTTTTAAATTCAAAACAAGGCTGTTAGAGCCGATAAATGTTTCTACTTATTAAGAATCTGTTTTATTAAAATTTGTTCTAGCTTATATACTGCTAATGAAAATAATTCTTAACCTTTCTAACTTACTCTAGCTTATTACAATTATCTTTCATTTCATTTGCAATTATGGATCATGTTGCACACTTTCAATTGACCAATCATGTAGTCGTTTCTAAAATAAAAACTCAATGGTAATTGAAAGTGAAAGTGTGTCACTCAAATATCTGCTAACGCTGCACATGTGTTATTGATTCTTAATTGTTTTGTTTTATTTATTCTTTCTGTTCATTGTGTATGCATTGCAGACGTGTGTGACACACTACACCCTCACCCTTAAGAGAAAAATTATAAAAATTATTTTTCTTCTCTTCCCCATAATGACATTACAAAATTTGTTTAGAAATATTTTATATAAATTTAAATTTTTACATTGGTTATAGTAGTACAAGTTGTCTTATTCTAGTAGTGTATTGTATTTTTTTCAGTTCTTGTTATTATACTGTTTTTGTTTTCCGTTGTAATCTATTGTACTGTTTACGCCATTACTATTAATTACTTTATATGGTCCCTTATATGGACTTTGACCTTTTTTTATTCTATATTCTTATTAAAACTAAGTCTCCTACATAAAAATTAACTTTATTGTGTTTATTGCTAGCTAGAACTTTTTTCTTTTGTTTTTACTATTAATTCTTTTGCTCTATTGAAGGCAAACTGTAATTTGACTGGCAGCTCTTGTACGTAGTTTTCATAATTTCAAATTTTTGTTTTGTTATTTAGTATCAGATGGCAGGCATGAAAGTTTTCCGTACACCAGCTCAAAAGGCGTGTCACGTGTATCAATGTGTGGTGCCGTATTATAGGCAAAAGTAAAGTATGGAATTCACTTTTCCCATTCGTAATCACTTGCTGTTGTTGATAAAAATTCATTTAGAACCCTGTGATTTCTTTCTATTGAACCTAATGTTTCATGATGGTAAGGTGTTGAAAAGACTTGTTTGATTTTTAATAATGAGCATATGTTTCTCATTAGTTCATTTGTAATTCTGTCCCTCAGTCTGATTTAAGTATCTTGAATTGGCCGCATTTTAAGATACATAAATTGTTCAACTAACGTTTTTGCGTTTACAAGTGCGTCTTTCGTCGGCATTGGGTGCGCAATAACAAATTTTGTCAATTCACATTGTATTGTTAAAATGTAGCGGTAATCATTTGAAATACGAAGAGGTCCTACAGTATCAATTGAGATCACTTCAAAATTATTATTTGGGCTGGTTGTTAGTGAAAGTGGTTCTTTTGTGTGCTTTGTTTGTTTATTTTTATTACAACTGTCACAATATGATACAAATTGTTTTACCATCTTGTTCATGTTTTTCCAGATATATCTCTGTTTTAGTTAAATAATTGTTTTCCTTATTCCCAAGTGACCTGCGTGTGTGGTATTGTGGAATTCATCAATTAATTTATATTTTAAAATATCATCTGTGATTATTTTTGGGGCATTATATATTAATATTTTTAGTTGAGGACTTTTATTATTTATTCTGATTCTTGCATATGCTTCTTTTAATTCTTCTTTTGTATATATTTTGAATATTTCATCTTTATTTGAAAGCGCTAATTCTTTTATGTTTTCTTTATTCATTTTAGATATCAGTTTCCTCAGAATCGAATCTAGTTTCGCTGAGTTGTTTCTGAATCTTGCATGCTTATTATTTTCATTATTTGAGATTTCGGTATGTAAATTCTTCATAATCGAATCTTGTTTCGATGAATTATCGTTACATCCGTTATTCATACTATTCTTATATTGGATACCTAATTTTTTTGTCGAAACTGGGCTGAAATTGTCACATCCGTGATCGTATCGACAATCGTACGAAAACAAATTAAGTAATACGTCAATCGTATAAGTTGAATGGGATATCAGTACGTTCCCTTATGTCATAATCCAAAAATGGTGTTTTTACGTGACAAGTTGTACGTTTACGGATGTGACGATTAAACCCCTGGTTTCGATGAATTATCACTACGTCCTATGTGCACAATATTATCTTCAATAATTATATCGATATCTTCTATATTCTCAAGTCTACTAAATTTCAATTTCTTCATATTTTTGACGTCATTGATGGATGTACATTCCCATATGTGAAGTTGATCAGTCTTCTGAGAGATGCATGTTTCCATATTATCTTCTTTTACACGTGTTTTATTCGGTTTATTATTCTTTCCATTATTTATTATATTATTTGCCTCACATAAATTCTTATTTATCTCATTTAATTCTTATCTGCCTCATTAAATTTATTTTTCATTGCCCTCGTTGTTGCTAATATCTTTCTTTCTTTCTCATCATTTTCTTGTGATATCATTTGTTTTAACATGTTTGAATCTAGTTCTATCCTAGAAAGTACATTCGCGTTTGTGTTCATTTTGCCTTTTTTTTATAAACAATGGTAGTCATAATCACTCAAATCTAATCTTATTCTTGTCATTCTCGATGAAGGATTTTTGTGTGAAAATAGTGAAATTAAAGGTCTATGGTCTGCCACAACTATAAATTTTCTGCCGGATTGAAAAAATTTATGGTCCAATGGATTGCTAAAAGTTCTTTCTCAATTACCCGTTTGTTAATGTCATGTTTTTGTAATGATTTACTAGCATATGAAATAGGTAAGTCTTGTCCTATTTCGCCTTGAGATAAAACTGCTCCTAACGCGTAGTTTGATGCGTCTGTCGTTAATATCAAAGGTTTATCAAAGTTTGGATATTTTAGTATAGGTGGGTTTACTAATTTTTCTTTTAATTCATCAAAAGCACGTTGGCATTTTTCTGTCCATATGATTTTGTCTTGTGCTTTAAAAGCGCGTTTAATTCCTTTGCAATGTTAGCGAGGTTTGGTATAACACTTCTGTAATAATGCAAAATGCAACAAATCGTCTTACTTCGTCTGCGTTCTTTGGTGTGGGGTAGTATTTTATTACTTCATATTTTGATGGGTCAGTTTTTACCCCGTCTTTTGCTATTAAGTGTCCTAAGTATATTACCTCTGGTCTTAAAAATTTACATTTGGTTGGGTTTAGTTTTAGGCTGTATTTTTGTAGTCGGTCTAGTACTTTAAATAAATTTTGGTTGTGATGATTCAAACTACAACCATACACAATTATATCATCCACATACAGAAATCCCTCTGATTCTAATCCTGATAAAGCAATGTTAAGCATTCTTTGAAAACTGTTAGAAGAAATCTTCAGTCCAAATGGAAGTCTTTTAAACTGAAAATGTCCTTGTGGTGTGGAAAAAGCTGTTAATGGTCTGGAGTCTCTATCTAGTTCAATTTGATGAAATTTGCTCTACCTAGTTTGTCTAAAATGTCTTCTAGTCTGGTTAAAGGAAATTTGTCATTAACAATTTTGTCATTTAGTTTTCTAAAATCTACAACAAGTCTCCATTTCTTTTTGTCTTCTATGCCTTTCTTTGATACCAAAAGTAGTGGGGCATTATAAGGGCTAACTGAAGGTTCTATTATCTCGTTATCCAGCATTTTGTGTACTTGTTCATTTATTATGTCAGTATGTGAGTGTGGTAGTCTGTAGCTTTTTATGTAAACTGGTCTGTTGTCTGAGGTCGTGATTTTCTGCTTATAAAAATTGTTGACACCTAATTTTTCGTCTTCTAAATGAAACATATTTTGATATTTCTTAAATATTTCTTTTAATTGTGTTTTTACATAGTCGTCATTATGTTCTAACTGTAGTTCCTTTAATACTTTTTCGTTGTTGTTGTTTATACTATTGTAACTTAATATCTCATAATTTTAAAGTGGGTCAGTTTCGAGTTGAATGTCTTTTATTGTTACAGTTTCGTCAGTAGTATTTAACATTTTTATATGAGTCATGCCACTTTTGGGTGCTATTGAATTATTTAAAAATATTCCCTCTTGTAATTGTTTATTGAATATGACGCAATCTTCTTTTAGTTCTAATTTTATTGCTTGTATTATTTCTGTTCTTGGAGGTATTTTTATTTGTAAAAATTTAAATGATTTTGTATGCATTGGCAGAGTTATGTTGATATTGTTTGTAAATAAATATGTTGTAAATGTTTCATAATTTATTTTACAAAGATATTATTTTAAAAAATCTCTATCTATAATTCCATCAGTTTCTATAGGAAAATCTGATTTTACTAATTGGAAAGAGTGTCCACATTTCTCATCTTTCAAAGTCAGTTCTGAGTTTATTGTGCCTAAAGAATAAATTTCCTCTGTAGTAATTCCTGTCAGTTTACATTTGTCTTCTGGGTTAAATTGTTCACCTTCAAAGTCACTACACATGAGACAAAGTGATATGTCTGCGCATGTATCAATCAGAAATGTTAACTTCTTAATTTTGTATTCTGTTACTATAAAATTGGTGTTATTATCAGATACTTTGTAAATTCTTAGTTTTGGCTGTCCGGAATATCAATGTATCCCGAGCCTGTTGCGTTTCCCGACTGTTGTACATTGTGTACATGTCTGTTAACAAAATTTCTTCTATCACTGTTCCTATTGTTCGCAAATCTGTTATTTTGTTGAAATTGTTACTTCTATTGTTCTGGTTGTACCTTCATAGCGAACAGTCGATTAGCGGAATTTTTCTTACATACTTACTAAACAAACAAAAAATTATACAAAAAAATATTCGTAGTACATATTATTCATAAAAGATACATACTGACTTTAATAAATAAGCTTTATTACTTTGCTAATATTTTTTACATAGTAGAAATAACAAAAACAAAAAAACCAAAAAAAAAACACAAATAAAGTGCCCTTGAGGAATACTCTATGACTGCCTCAAATACAAAAAATTTTGAAGTGAGTTCTAGCGGCAGAAATGCTTATTTTAATGTGAGTTCTGAAACTCTTAATGAAAACAATATAAATAATAAATCTGATGAGTCTTTTTTTAACGGCAAAGCCAATTTTTCGTCAGCGATCAACTTCGCTTTGTCCAATGTCAAATAGTAGTGATTCATTAGCATTACAGTTGCCCAGTACTTCTTCATATAAGTCAGTAATATCATCCCCTTCTGGTTCGTGTTCATCACTTAACAAAGTTATCACTACCGATAACAGCAGCTCAAACCCCAAGGTACAAGTCGGAATGGATATATATATAACTGTGCTAAAGCGTGGGCGAAGCCCGAATTCTTAAAAAATTTCATCTGCTACAAAGATGTCTAGGGATAACAGCGCAGCCTCAACTAATCGCCAAACCGCTTTAAAATTTTGCAAGATGGCAACGACAAACCCGAGGTATCCTCGAATAAAACATCCAAGCCGTCACCAATATATTTGAGAGAAAAAAATTCAAATGCCCTTATTAAAAAATTAATTTCGGTCATTGGTGAGAATAAATTTCACATTGTTCCAATAAAACGTGGCAACATCGATGAAACGAAAGTTCAAATTTATGACGAAAGAGATTTCCGCAAAATGGTTTCTGAATTTGAAAAGAATAAAACAAGCTTCTACACCAGTGTCCCGCAAAATAAAATATGTCTGTATTGGTGAGAAAAATGAGAATAAAAAAAACTTGCACTTGAAGAAAAGTTTTGTAATATAAAATACATGATGTTTTTATTAGTTGTTTGATTTTTTTTTTTTTTTTTTGTAAATAAGCAATTTAATAAAAACTTAAGTAAAAACTAAAAATTTAATAACCATTCAACAATTTAGTGTATAAATTCGAAATTAAATTTATTCTCAGCTCTGTGGATACTATTAAAATGCCTTTTTAAACCATTTTCCCTATTATTTTTTAATGTTTCATAACATAAAATGCATTGCATATTGCGAAAAGCATTTTTCATCACGAAATTTTTATATTATTATATATTATATTTATATTATTATATATTTTTATATATTATATATATAATTATATTATTAATTTTTTGTCTATAGAAATTTATTAAATTTGAACTTTAATTTCGTTCCGTGTGCTCAAAAAAACTAAACCAAAAACCAGGAAAAAATTAACACATGCGTGCACAACTTAATTCGTCGCTTGCTCAGTGACGACTAAATGAAAGAGCATAAGCATGTATGTGATTTTCATCAGCACAATTGTGCTATGGCTTGCAGGTTACTGTTCTACACATACCAGCTTAAGAGCGCTAAAGGCCTGAAGATCGTATTGAAGGGCATAGATTGTTACGTTGTTCCCGAAGAAATAAAAGATGCACTCGTCCTCCAGGGATTTAAGGTAACAAATTTATCTAACATAATAAAAAGGGAGAAGATCCCCCAACCTCTATTTCGAGTTGAACTTGAGCCAAATGATATAAAATTAAGAAAAAATGAGAAGCATCCAATTTATAATTTAAAATACCTCTTGCACCGAAAAATCACAGTTGAAGAGCCACATAAGCGTTCAGCTCATGTACAGTGCCATAATTGCCAAGAATACGGCCATACAAAAACATACTGCAATTTACCCTCTGTTTGCGTTGTGTACGGCGAATTACACGGCACTGCTAGTTGCAATAAGCCAAAAGTTCAAAGTGAAAAAATGCAGTAATTGTGGAGGTAATCACACCGCTAACTACAGAGGATGTCCTGTGTACTCTTTCGTCAAACAAACTATGATGCAAAAACCTAAATTAGCTCCAGCTCAATCAACAAACGCTTACTCCGCCACTTTTGCGCAAATGAGCCAACCAGTCACTTCCCGTGTTTTGTATGCCGATGCTGCTAAGACAAATTCTATTCTATCACAAAATTTTTCACCACCAAATAATTCAACAAATGCAAACTCAAGCTTTGATTTCAGTCGCCTTGAAACCACTATTGATAATCTGGTGCAAACTATAAACAATTTTACAACAAATATGACTGCTAGTCAGAAAATGCTTCGATTGCAGAATACACTACTTCAAGCATTAGTTAACAAACCATGAACATGTTAAAAATGTTTCTGGAACGCAAACGGCATTCGCCAACGTAAAAATGAACTTGAGCTCTTCCTCATAGAAAAAATATTGATATAATGTTAGTCTCTGAGACTCATTTGACTTCGAGAAGCCTTTTTAAAATTTATGGCTACACTATATATGATACAAAAGATGCTAGAGGAAGAGCTTGCGGTGGATCAGCTTTTCTAATAAAGTCAAGACTCAAGTCCTATATTCTTGACAACATATGTTAAGAACATCTAAGCAACAAATATTGGCATTGAACATTTTTGTACGAATTTCGTGATATCATCAATTTAGTCCCTTCATAGATTTTCAATCACTGAGGATCAATACGAGAATTTCTACAAATCTCTTGGACCTTGTTTTGTAGCACCTGGCGACTACAATGCAAAACATAGGTCCTGGTGATTGCGTCTTATTACACCCAGAAGTCGAGCGTTGTTCAACACAATTGCAAATATGGACTTGGACGTCATTTCGAGTGGGGAGCCCACTTATTGGCCTACTGACATACAAAAAATTCCGGATGTCAGTGATTTTGGCGTCATGAAAAATATCTCTATAGATTTAGTTCAAGTTGAAGCTTCTCTAGATCTCTCTTCCGATCACACTCCCACTATCGTGACAATCTGTAACCCACTAAGAAGTGACTTACCTCATCCATATATGATGATGATAAATCGTGTTAATTGGCTGGGGTTCAAAAAATACCTTAGTAGTCATTGTACGGAAAATATTAAGCTAAGAATACCAGCTGATATTGAATCTAACATTGCCAATCTCAACGAGAATATTAAACAGACTGCTGAGTATGCCACTATCTCCCATCCACAGACTGGGTTTAATAAAATTTATTCTACAAACATTGAACGTCTCGTACGTGAAAAAGAAGAGTTAGAAGGGAATGGCAACAGCACAGATCATCCCAAAATAAAATTAGATTTAAAGAGTGCACGAAGTTGCTTGCATCTGAGAAAACTGGATCTCTTAGAAACTATCTTGAAAGTCTCGATGTCACACCAGCATCTAATTACCCCCTGTGGCGCGCTACTAAAAAGCTTAAAAGACCCGCTTAAGTTTAAACCAGCTCTGCGCACTACGACCGGTGATTGGGCAAGAAGCGATACTGAAAAAGTAAAATATTTGCTGAGCATTTAAAATCCGTATTTACCCCAAATACATGTACTGGTGTTGCTGATTTGCCGAGTGTAGTTGCTCTACATTAGATTCATAAGATTCTGATGAATCTGTCTCTCACTGCAACTAAAATCTTAATATATATTTTTAGTGCCATATTACGACTAGAGTATTATCCACACAGCTGGAAGCTTACCAAGGTCAAAATTATTCCAAAGCCGGGCAAAGATCTTACCAAAGCTGAGTCATACAGGCCAATAAGTTTACTATCAACAATATCAAAGCTTTTCGAGAAGCTGATCATGACAAAATTGTCCCAAATTCTAACTGATAGTAGGTGCATACCGGACCATCAATTTGGTTTTAGAAGTCAGCATAGCACCATTGAACAAAATCATAGATTGGTTCAAATTATAAGAAGAACATTTGAATGAAAGAAGTATTGTTCTACTTTCTTTATTGATGTTTCTCAGGCATTTGATAAAGTATGGCATGAAGGCTTAATTTTAAAATTGAAGACATATCTACCAATTAATCTTCTAAAGGTATTGCAAAGTTATATTCTATCCCGGAAATTCATTGTTGTGGAAGGAGACTTCATGAGTGTGCCCTAATCTATCTCTGCCGGTGTGGCACAGAGGAGTATACTGGGGCCAGTGTTGTTTTTGGTATATACTAGTGATATGCCTGTTAGCACTAAAATCCATAGATCTACATTTGCCGATGATACAGCCTTCTTTAGCATGCACGAAAACCCTCACGAGGCATCCCGATATCTGCAGAAACATATTACCCAGCTGGAACTGTGGTTAAAGTTATGGAGAATTAAAGTAAATGAACAGAAGTGTGCGCAGGTAACATTTACTTTACGAAAAGATACTTGTCCCCCCATTACAATCAATAATCAAATTGTTCCTCAACATTTACATCTAAAATACCTTGGTATACACCTTGATCGACGGATTACATAGAAACAACACATTGATTCTAAGCTAGTACAAATGAAACTAAAATTAACTCAGGCACATTGGCTGATTGGCAGAAATTCAACTCTCAGTCTAGATTGCAAACTTTTGATATGCAAGTCACTTTTGAAACCTATATGGTGCTACGGAATTCAATTTGTTATTAATTTAAATGTTTATAAATTTGATTAAAACAGTTATTTGTTTTATTTACGTCGACCAGTCTTGGTCGACCAAACTTTTTATAATAATTTTTTACTTTTAGTGTTGAAGTCACTTAACTTAAAACTAACTTAAAACTTATCGTGAGAAAATGCTTGGTCGGCATAAATACACGCCGACCAGCTGCATTGTATGTGTGGGGATAAAATATTCAAATAAACCAGATAATCAAGTTACTTTCTGATAACGAAATAACTGATGCAGTCAAACATATAAGTATTTGGACAAATATATTCCATAGCCAAACACACTACACCTCCCTGTTTCAGAAAGATTGATCAATACGAGGTAGTTGATCATTCTTTAGTTACAATGGATTTAAAAATGAAGGAGGGTTTCTCACGTAACATACTTGCGAATTTAAAGTAACAATAGAGTGGTTTTATTTATTTGATAAAATGTTTTAAAAATAAGGTAAAATTTTTGTTTTATACAATACATTTTATATTTAGGTTTTTACAAAATGTTTTGAAAATAAAGGTAAAAAATATGTTGTGTTATACACAACTTTGTTTTATAGTATATACAAGTATTTATAAATTTTATAGTTAAGGCGCTTTTTTTTTGGGGGGGGACCTTTCACCCTTTTACAGAAGGAATAATCATAATTGGTTGATTACTCCATAAAGCTTTCGCTTAGGACAGTAAAGTGAAATATGTATTAGATTCATGTGGAACCTTTAACTACTTAGAATGTCAATAAAATGATTCACACTTGATCAAGGGATTAGTACATATTGAAACGATACTGTATGTTATTGGTGCGAGCGTCAATTAACCATCCAACAGATCGTCACAGGCATTTGGAGCAAACTCAGAGACAAAAAAATCAAAATGAGAGTAAAATGTGTTATTCTTCCCCTTGTTCTTACCAAGACCTGTTACCCCGTGAACTTCTTTACCCTATTTTTATGAACAGTGAATGACTTCCCATGTTCATCTTGGAGTTCTACATTATTATTGTTGCCCATATTGGATATTTTATAGGGGCCCTTATATACAGAATCCAGTTTATGACCCGCTTCATTGCGGATCAAAACGAGTTCCCCGAGGGTTAATTCGATTGGATCTGTCCTCTCGGTGGAAAGTTGTTGTCTTTCCCACTTAGCATTTTCTATGATATTGGCAGCTCTTGCCTGCGCCACTTGAAGTCTGAATTTAACTTCTTTTTCATATAAATCAATGTTGTGCAATGGTTCTACAATGTTTTCTTTTGTACAATCAAGAGTTGGTGGGATCTTTTCGTAAATCAACTCGAATGGACAATAACCATGAGCCGTAGATGGGGTGGTATTGTAACAATACGAAGTATTTTAACCACAAATCCCAATCTGTTCTATCGGATGAGATGTATGTTCGCAAATATTCATTAAATGTTTTGTGAGATCTCTCAACAGTACCCAAAGTCTGATGATGATACGGAGTAGAATTGAGTTTCTCTATCTTCATCATTGAGCATAACTCCGACAAAACTTAATTCATATATTCTGTTCCCATGTCCGTTAGTATTGTATTCATTGGACCGTAAGTCAAAACAAATCCTTCCATAATTGCTTTGGCAACCATTCTGGCTGACTTATTCTGAATGGGTATTGCAACTAAATATTTAGTTAGATCGCATATCATAGTGACAGCGTATTCGTTTAATGACTCGGACCGTGGTAGTGGTCCTACGGTGTCAATTATTACTCTGTCAAATGCCTTTAACGGTGTAGGCGTTAGGATGAATGGCTCTTTACCGTTGACAACTGTTTTATTTTCTTGGCATGCTTTGCACCGTCTTACATATTAGGCTATGTCTCTAGTCATGCCTTTCCAATGGTATCGAAGTCTAATCTTCTTTATCATGCGTGTTATCCCCGGATGTCCTTCCGAAATAGGATCTTCATGATATTTTTGCATGATTTGCAATTTATCTGTATCGGTGAAAATTGTTGTTAATTTAGGGGTGAGCACAATTGTTAATATACTTTCTTGTAGTATTTCATTGCCTTTATTCTTAAAGGTTTCAACATTTGTTCCTAGGAATTTAAGCAGACTATCATCGAAGTGTAGTCGCATGGTTGTTAGACCCATGTTATCAGCTATTTTTTTCAAGCTTTAGAAAGAGGTGACCTAAGTCTACATTTCCATTAATAACCGTGTCTTTCAACATAAATTCGGAAATAATTTGCTTTCCTTTTCTAATTATAACTTTATTTTTGCTAAAATGCAATTGTGGCATTCTACTGTGCTCTTGGGCATTAATTGCCTCATAAACCTCTAGTTCAACCGATTTTGTATTAGCCGTTATACTATTGTCATTATAGTGCCTACTTGTTTTTGCCTGAAGTCTCGTAGTTACCTTAAGTATTGTATTAGCGTCAATATTTTTTATATCATCATCGGCGTAATTTTCTCTACCCCTAATATACTCAACCACAAAGTCATATTCTTCTAAGTCCAGCCTCATACGGGTTAATTTTGAGGACGGATTTTTCAATGAAAATAAATAAGTTAGGGGTCTGTGGTCGCTTTTGATTACAAACTTTCTGCCGTAAACATATGGTCGGAAATATTGTATTGCCCAATGAATTGCAGTTAATTCCTGCTCTATTGTTGATTTATTGCTTTCACCTTTTGTGAAAGATCTGGATGCGTATGCAATTGGTAGCTGAATACACTGCTTTTCTTGGCTTAAAACAGCCCCACAGGCATGTTTACTTGCGTCTGTGGTTATGCAGAATTCTTTGGAAAAGTCTCGATATTGTAGGATTTTTGGGCTTAGCAGTTAGGTTAGGTTAGGTTAGGTTTATCTGGTTGGTCCAAGACCTCGCATAGACCGGCATTGATCCTAAGCGATACCAGCAAATGAAATGAGAACCTGTTAGTATGGCAGCCTAGTTCGTGGTGCCTGTATCGAATGACTCCCACACAGATTTAACAAATTTTAGCAACCTACACATTTCTACTCTCGATACAATCTCAAGACTACGAAAAGTGTAAGCACCAAGATAGTTATATCTAGTACGGCTTAAAGCCGGGCAGTGACACAGTAGATGTTCCATTGTTTCCATTTCTCCGGGTTCCTTACATTTCCTGCAGGTACCGTCGGCTATTCGTCCTATTTTAACAGCGTACCAAGCCGTCCAGCAGTGCCCAGTTAATACTCCCACTAGAAGCTTACAGTTGCTTCTAGTTAATGATAAAAGGAACTTAGTCAATTTGGGATCATAGGAGCTCCACATGATTTTAGAAGTTTTGCAAGTTTTCGTCGCGCGCCAACATTTCTCCGCTTCTTCCCTCATATTAGAATGTATGATCTCTTTAAGGTATTGAATTGGTTTTCGGATATTTACCGTTACCTCAGCCGGTAATAGAATTCCCCTTTTGGCCAGTGTATCGGCCATTTCATTTCCCTCTATTCCCATGTGTCCCCGGATCCAGAATATATGTACTTGTCTACCAGTACATAACATATCCAGGGCCTTTCTACACAGGAGCACAACCGAGGAGTAATTGCAGTCAGCTGAAATTGCTTTAATAGCTGCTTGACTGTCTATATACAGATTTACACGCGCATCCATAGTTAGAGAGGTGAAGGCTAACTCTGCTGCCATTTTGACAGCATAGATTTCCGCCTGGAAGATGTTACAATGATCAGGAAGTTTATAAGATTCCTCTATACCGAGCTCCTGACAGTAAACCGCAGCTCCTACCCCTCTATCCATCTTTGAACCATCAGTGAAAAAGTTAAAACCAGAACCACTATGATTAAGACTTTCCAAATAGCCTTCTTCACTTATAGTGATCTGTGGTTTGGTAAAAAAGTTCGTCACTGAAATGATGTAGTCCGAGCTACACTCCATGTTTTCTAGTAATTTGCTGTGACCAAATGATCTGTACGACATCTGACCTGTTGTCCTTAGTCGGATAGTTGATTTGCATGCCACGTTCACTGCAATTAGCTTTATTGGTTTAAGGTCCAATATAACGTCTAAGGCTGCAGAAGGTGTACTCTTTAAAGCTCCAGTGATGCAGAGCTCTGCTAGCCTCTGGATACTTTCCAGCTTTTTCAGGTATGATTTTGTCTCAGTCGCCCTCCACCATACAAGTATTCCGTAGAGTAAAATTGGTCTAGCCACCGCTGTGTATGATGAATACGTAAGAGTAGGTGAAAGGCCCCATGTCTTGCCCAGCATTTTTTTACATGCATATAGAGCAATGGTGGCCTTTTTAACTCTATCTTCTATATTGTACCTCCACGTCAGCTTACTATCCAAAATAACCCCCAGGTACTTTGTATGTGTTTTGGGCGAGAGCAATATACCGTCTAATTTTGGTGTTCTCCATTCCTTTACTTTCCTATTAGTAAAAAGCACAAAGTCAGTTTTTCCTGGGTTTAAGTTCAAACCTACCCTTGTTGCCCATCTATGAATATCCCTCAACGAGGATTCCATTAGGGAGCTAATTGTATCGAGGAACTTACCAGTTATAATGATAGCTATGTCGTCCGCATATGCTGTAATCTTAGCTGCTTTACCCTCGAATTCCATGAGAATTTCATTTACAACCAGCGTCCAAAGAAGAGGCGATAGAACACCACCTTGGGGAGTTCCTCTCTTAGCTTCTTTGTTTACCTTGGCATTGCCTAATTCCGCAGATACTATTCTACATTTCAATAGGTTGCCTATCCAGTTTTTGACTTGCAAGTTAGCCCCGGAACGATTAACACTTTCCATAATTGTGTCCGTAGAGACATTATTGAAAGCGCCTTCGATGTCCAAAAAGACCCCTATAGCAAAGTCCTTATAGTGTAACGATTTTTCGATTTGTTCAACAACATTATGAAGTGCTGTTTCAACCGATTTGCCCTTTGTGTATGCATGTTGGTAGGAAGACAGGATATTTGGATATACAAATTCTTTGATGTGTATATCCAGAATTCTCTCTAACGTTTTCAGTAGAAAGGACGTCAAACTGATAGGCCTAAAGTCTTTTGGATACATATGGGCGGTCTCCAATTTTTTAGCAAGTTCATCGATTTCCTTAACATAGGCATTGGCATTTTTGCCCGTTTGTTTTATATTCATTAACTTTGCATTGATGACGTCAACGGATTTACCCTTAACAGTCGATTTGAGTTTTAGTATTATCGCTGAAATGGTCGACTCAGTTGTTACTATATTCTTGGTATTGCCTTTTAGTTTTGTTTCAATAAGACTTACCGCAATAGCTTCATGTGTACCAGTTATGCTTTCCACAAGTGTCAAAGCATCAATGAAACTTTGTAGGTCTTCTGGACTTCCGTCGAAGTCAGGTAGCAGTTTAGCTGCTGTGTTTAGGAATTCTATATTTGTTTGTGACATGTTGGGAGAGGCTCTACTTATACAGGGTGGCCAAAAGAAACCAAGGGGTGTAAAAGTTTAATAACTTTTTTGTTTATTAACTTTTTTTTATTTTTTCTTTCAGATTATATAGACAACACTTGGAGAATTAATAATGGAGAGGTTCACAACTGAACAGAGAACCAGAACAATAGAATTTTATTATTTAAACCAGAGATCAATTATTTTAAGCTCATTTTCATTTGAATGGCTTTGTTAATAAGCAGAACTGTAGGTTCTGGGGTTCTCAAAATCCAAGAGCCATTCATCAACGCCAATTGCACCCCATCAGGTGTACAGTATGGTGTGGGATCACATCTGAAAATGTCATTGGGCCCTACTTCTTCGAGAATGAAGATGGAAGTGCTGTAACCGTAAATGGAGAGCGGTATCGGTTTATGATAGAAAATTTTTTATGTCCTGTTCTTGAAAACAGACCTGGTATGTGGTTTCAGCAGGACGGAGCCACTGCCCATACTGCCCGAGACACAATGGCACTTTTAAGTCAAATTTTTGGAGAGCGAATAATTTCTCGAAATTCGGAAATTATTTGGCCAGCGCGATCGCCAGATTTGACAGCACCCGACTATTTTCTTTGGGGTTTTTTGAAGGAGCGAGTGTATGTGAACAAGCCAGAGACAATCCTTGAACTCAAGGCAAACATTGTTGCAGAAATTCGAACGCTACAGCCACAAGTTTTGAAAAATGCTCTAAAAAGAGCCCATCAGTGCGAAGCTGAAAACGGTGGTCATTTAAGAGACATCATTTTTCATACTAAGTGTAAAAAAATTTCCATTTTGTATATTATATAATCTGAAAGAAAAAATAAAAAAAGTTAATAAACAAAAAAGTTATTAAACTTTTACACCCCTTGGTTTCTTTTGGCCCACCCTGTACTTGGTAGATTTGAAGTTGGGTTTAAAACTAGTTCTGGTAGATATTTAAAATTTGTTTCCTCATGTAAAGAGTTAGGTACATTTAGTACGATACATTTTTTTAAGGATGTCGTTATTAATTTATCTCTTATGTCAGCGAAGAAAGCTTCAGCTGCTGCTTTATGAGCGTGGGTTAATCAGTTATAATTAACATTAATGAGTGATCTAACTTGTTTGAATCTGCGCACGAGATTATTTATGTGCTTATTAATTGTTTCGGGTTTTATCTCTCTATTGAGATTGAGACACTTATATGATTTGATGAATTCTTGCTTTATTGCTCTTGCCTTATTCACTATTATTTCCCATTCCATGGGGGTTAAATTCTGAATAATTAGAGACAAAAAATGAGATTTTATGGAATTTTAAGAAATGTATTCTTTAGGGCTATTTAAAACGGAAATTCAACAATTAGACTTGGTCTAAATTTCTGGCTAGTGATGCTGCGCGCGTGTAATTTTTTCGTAATGATCTCTTATGAAGCTAGTAGAGCGTTATAAGGATCTGCAGCGCCAGTAAGGAAATGATAATTCCTAGATATATGATTGGATATTCTACTTTCACCGTAATGTCGTTGATAACGTTGGCATTATGGTTTTCTATTTTCGATTCACGGCCACCCATGGTGCCTAAATTATTTTAAGATATGTCAATTTGTATTAATGAAGTGGATTCTGTGAGGAGCTGTGGAAGTTCTACGCTCGCTACACCCAGTATCAAGATTATAAACATTGACCCAATCATATAGATTACAACTGTCATGTACGTATTTCGAGTAACTGTTTACATAAACAAACTTCAAATTTACAATATTTTACTTAAAAATAAGTTTATACAGTCACACGAATGTTAATGTATCAATAAAGTCAAGGACGTGTTAGTTAAAAAAAAATTGTGCCTATGTCACGGATGCCGTGACCGTTTTTTGATGGTCAATAGAGTACAGTGACATCAACCAGATATCGCCAATTGATATCTGAATTAGGCTTTTAATTCTTTAATATTATACCACTGGAGGGACACGTATGTATCACAGTAGTAAGTTATTTGTTAGTATATGCTTATCTTTATGTTATTTTTAAAGGAATGTAAAAGTTTATCTCCCTTATATAACAATTAAACAAATACAAATTTAAATTTATATCTTGTTTCACCAAATAAATATCAAGGTTACCCTTACAAAACTTTTAGCGGGATCCAGTGTGCAAAGCATGCGCTCTGTTAACATCCTTCTTCTGGGGTTGCCGATGTTGTTTTGTTGCTGTTGTTGTTATTGCGAGTTTGGCGATGATGATGACGATGACGGTGAATTATAATTTTGTCGGAGACTGAAGTCAACAGTTGAGAAAAAAACCAATATCAGGGAAATCTGGGATATCTTTTCCATTTTTCTGTGTACAATTTAAAAAATGTATATGGCATTATACCGTCATTCGTAAGTTTCATATTATATCAAATTTTTCGCCATCACTATGGTTTTCTGCTGTTCAAGTTACTTTACTTTTTCTTGGCTTCAATAATACTACATCTTTTATATTTGCGCAACACTTCTTTCTTATGTATAAGAAATTTTAAATTGATTTGAACTTTTGCACTGCAATTTTCTAAAGACTTTTGTTTTATTTATAACCACTTCTTTCTTCATTAAATTTATATTTAGTTTACATTTTATCACATTTTGGCAGGATCGCCATGTTATTAATTTAAATGTTTATAAATTTTATTAAAGCAGTTATTTGTTTTATTTACGTCGACCAGTCTTGGTCGACCAAACTTTTTATAATAATTTTTTACTTTTAGTGTTGAAGTCACTTGACTTAAAACTAACTTAAAACTTATCGCGAGAAAATGCTTAGTCGGCATAAATACACGCCGACCAGCTGCATTGTATGTGTGGGCATAAAATATTCAAATAAACCAGATGATCAAGTTACTTGCTGATAGCGAAATAACTGATGCAGTGAAACACATAAGTATGTGGACAAATATATTCCATAGCCAAACACACTTCGAGAGAATCCAACGAAGGCAAAAAAAATTTTTACGTATAATAACATCGGCTCCATGGTACATCTAAAATTCAAATATACATCGTGATTTGAATATGCCACTAGTGATTGAAGAAATTGCAAAATACTCAGGCAAATATTTAACAAAATTTGAATCACATCCTAATGCGCTTGCTCGTAATATTTTGAACTTTACTGGACACATCCGCCTAAAAAGGAGGGACACAAAGGCTCTTATACTCAACACTCCAGATGGGACTACTTGAAAATACTTTTTTTTTCTTTTTGATTTTCACTAGTTATTTACTATTTATAACTATCAATGAGTTTATGTCCGACAGTGGTCGGGCCTAATAATTATACTTTAGACTTAAGATTTGAATACTTATTGTAAGTTCATATTTGAAGATACAATAAATAAATATATGCATCAAAAAAAATCTATTGTTGCGGAAATTGCTGTTTTTATTTTTGTTATTATTGAAATTGTTGTTTCTGTTGAAACCGGTGTTGTAATTAAAATTGTTCCTGTTATTGCGCTGGTGAGAATTAAATGTATTGTTGAATCTGTTGTGATTATATTGAGGAATGTTAGTATGTGGTTGTTCTTTTCTAAAATGCAAAATAGAATTATGAGTTGCTTTCTGTTCATTTTCCAATTCCAATGCGAGTTCAGACGGTTCTTGCAAAGTAGTTAGTCGTGCTGCACATATTGTCAATTTATAGTATTCATTCAAACCTTTTTTGAATGTTTCTAATGCTAGTTTATTATTTAGTTTTAATATAACATTCTTCTCTGGTTCTTCTCTGGTAGATTATTTAATTTATCTATTATATTTGTTATTTTTTCAGTAAAAGAGTTTATGGACATTTTCCTTTGGAATAAGGAATTTAGTTTGTTTTGTTATTCAGGAATTGTTTCTCGGTTCTTGTACTTTTCTTTCAATAAATTCTTTATTCATCGAAACTGTTTGGTTTTGAGTACGATCCTAAAGTTTTTCTGACATTCGAAGTTAATTTTGCATGGTAGATGTACTGGAGAAAATCTACTTTTGCTGTATTTGATAGAGTTTTATTAATAAGTTTGCAGTAATTATGAAACTTTCTAGTTCTAATTAGCTACCACTGAATAATGGAAGAGCTTTTGAGGCTGTTTCTATGCTATATGCTGTCATCGTGATATTTTTATTTTCTAGGTCTTTAGAGTTTTCTAGCAAATTTTTAATTCTTGTGTATATATTATTGAATTCTATTTTTAAAGAAGTTACTTTTCATTCCTCTTTTTCTTCAAACTCTTTAATTTCAAATTTGTTGTTATCTCTTCTATAAATTCTAATTTATTTTAAATAGTTTTTATTGCATATGTTCTTCCTGGACTCCTGTTTGTAGTTATATCTTTAACTTTACTATACTTGTTGTAAATTAATGTTATTTTTATTTATATATTTCACTAGCTGACCCGCCAGACTTCATACTGCCTCAGTTGATAAATAAAAGATCTAAGCTTTTGTATAAAATAATCTTAAAATGAACAAACCTATATATGCCCGTTTACCATTTTTTTTGGAAAAGGGTATAACAAAATGAATCCGTATTTAATAAAAAAAACATTTTTTGAATGAAGCATGAACTTGTATTATTATTTTCGACACATCATGTTGCTTACTTACAAAACAGAGTTTTCTTGAAATACTGGCTATTTATGAGGTTAAAATTGATATTGACAGACACACACTGTTATGATACAGTCTATTTCTCATAAACTATATTTTTTGTTTTGTTTTGTGGTTCGTAAATAAACAAAGAAGACGGTTTCGCGTGAGCACGCGACGTATAATTGTCCATGCGCGAAACAGGGAAACTCCAAGTTGATTCCGCAAACTTTCAACGACTGTCCTTGCGATTTATTTATGGTCATCGAAAAGGACAGACGTACTGGAAATTGTAAGCATTTAAAATTGAATAGTAAATCCGTTGGAATCATCGATATCCGCGTTATCAAGACATCCTCTCCTTTGTATTTTCCTTTTATGATTGTTGCCTCAATGTCTTGTTCCATTGCACAGTCTTGTTCCATTGCACAGTCGAGGTTGATTAATGTTACGCAGCATGATGACAACTGATCCAACTTTTAACTGCAAATTGTGAGGTGGTAATCTAGTCAATTCCAGTGAATTTAAAAACTCCGTTTGATAGTTGACTACGTCATCCTGGTTCATAACGGTGTCCACTGATTTGAAGGAAACCAACTGTCCTGGAAGAAAATTCTAAATAGTCGCATTGAGATCCTCGACATCTTCATTTTTCGCCGCCAATATTGATCGTTCACCTAGCCAGTTATGGTTATTTAACTTTTGCGCTACATCTGCGAAAACACTGTTGGCAATGTGATGAATCCGGTCGAGGTGTTCACTGCAACTTTGTTATTTCCAATGTCTAACAACTGCTTCGCAAACACACTTCCAGTTTCATCTTGTTACAAAAATACTCGCATGTTAATTGTTAATTGGAGTGTCTTTACATACTGCAACAAATTAGATGATTTTAGATATGCATTTAATTCATCAGCAACAGTTAATTGGGGAATAACTGGAAGAGTCTGACGAAAATCACAAATATCAAAAAAAAAAAAAAAAAAAATAAGAGCACATTACTTGGAATGTCACTATCACAAAGGATCACCAAGGTAAAGAAAGTTGTCTCGCACTCATAGATATTGTAACACAATATCGCAATACTTTTTTCCGTGTTCTGAAGTGCGACAGAATGGATTGACATATTAGTTGGTTGCCAAATCTAATGTCAACTATTATGGTTTCGTTCAAAAATTTAATTTGTGAGAAAACTTAATATTTATCAATCTATATAAAACAAAATAATTTGATAGATTAAGTTAGCTAAAATTAAGTTTGAATAGCAATAATGTTCAAATTGACTCTACATTTTATTTAAAAAACGTTTATATAAGAAAAAGAAAAGGACTGTGTTTAGGTGTTTCCCGGCAATTATTCGAATTTTAAGCCACCTTTTTAACCTTTTAAACCTTTCCTGGACCTTCACGAACATTTCAAGACCAACATAAGATAAATCCGTTCAGCCGTTCTCGAGTTTTAGTCAGACTAACGAACAGCAATTGATTTTTATATATATATAGATTAGGGTTGTTATCGCTTAATTTATAAAAAGAGGACAGCATGGGGAAAAACCCGGACATTTGTTGAAAAAAGTAGGACTTGTATTTTCAATTGGTGTAATTATACAGGTGACTCCGTAAGGATTTGTTATACAAAAATAAGGCAACCATAGCTGTGTAAAGAACCGAAGAATGTCAAAAGCACAAAAATAATTGTACTAAAACCAAAACAAAATCGAAGTTTTTGACATTATTCAGCTACAAAGCACATAGAGCAAAAAATTATCAGCTGAAGTAGCGCTGCCACCTAGTTAGATACACCTTGGACTTAATAATAAAATTAATTTTTTTCAATAATTTAATATTTAATATAATACATATCAACCTCGCAACATTTTACATAGAATATTGAATATTTTACACAAAGCCAACACATTTGAGATTATTTGCATACATAAATGCACAGAAATATCACTTCTAATATCATTTAAAATGTTGGAAATGGAATGTTTAAAACACAAGAATTCATAAAAAAAATTTTATTCATAAACTGAAAACACAAAATTATTTAAAATTCAACCGATTACACATGAAATGTAACTAACCCTTTTTGACGCAACTCCATCGACATTTTAAATACATCTGGACAATTCTACGTCTTAAAATAACATTACTCAACACTCATCAACAGTAGACTTGCCAACTTTTGAAATTTCCAAAACGCGACACTACTAACAAAAAATAGAAAAATTTTGGAATTCAAACAAATTCGTCTATAATTTTTATTTACCAAAACCAAGCAAACAGAAAAGTAAGTATAACAATAGTTAATCAGCTTAATTAAGAATTTTCCCGGGGAGTTTTTTCTCTTCCCTATCATTTATTCCCAGGGAATAATCCTCCTATTCTAAATAGTCGGGGAATAGGCAAATATGGGAGAGTAAAATCTGGATCAGCTGTTTAATGTTTACATATTTCTCTGCATTAACGCAAGAGTTCAGCCATAGAAATTTAATAAAAATTTTAGGTTTTCATTGCCAATAAGATTGTGTGTTAATACAAATATATTTTATGCTGAAATAAAAAATAATATAAATAAAAATAATATAACAAAAAATAAACAGAGTAACGATATATAAGCATGCGGAATAACTTTATGCTTAAAAAGTGGAGCTAAAACTGCCCAGGTGCAGATGCCATTGGATTAAATTTCCAATGCATACAGTCATATCCAATGCATACAGTCAAAGGAAATTATAAATTTTAAAGTTTTTCTTATCGGTATTGATATTAGAGGAAAACAAGTCTTCCGCAATTTTTAGTGTTTTAGTATTTTTCCTAAAGGCAGAAGTATTTCATGTTTTTGAAGTTGATGTGCTCAAGGCTTGAATAAAAATACCTGAAATAAGAGAGAAATACAAAATTCTGGTGCTTATTTAAACTTTTTACAACATTTGTTAATTTGATTTTTAAATTTTTGCATTAGTTCCCTTCAAAATGTTTGGGTAGAAAACTTTAAAAAAATTCTCGCTCTCCATCATATTTAGAGAACCTAATATTTAGAATACCTACTTTTTTCCCGGGGAACTTTTGATTTATAATAGGAGGTATGAGGCTGTATGTGTTTTTTTAATTTGCTCGTTTCGTTATCATTGAAACTCCTTAAAATTTTACCGAAAAAATTATTGCAAGCCAATACTACAATAAGCACTCATATCATATTCCGGCATATTTCTTAGCCAACTTTGGAAATCCGGTAACTTTAACTAATCTGGTTGAAACTTACAATGCCTTTTAGTTCTATTTTTTTTTCTTTTCGTATGTTACTGCATTCATTCACATTTTTAATTCTTTTCCTGTTTCCCATGCAAAGTTTTATAATTTTAATATTTTTGGAAATATGTTGGAAATAATAATTACTAAAATAATAAATATGTAAATAACTCTGCAAGTAATCACGTTCTGTTAATTGATTTTAAAGTTGACAAATGAAATAAGAAAGTCAAAAAAGAATTAATAATTTCGGTGTTTTTTTTATGACAATTAACCCTCCGATGAGTGAATTTTTTGTTTTTATCATCATCCCTAATGTCTTTGAGTTCAGGTCTTTGTGTTCAGAACAAGTAAATTATGTGTTGAAACAATAAAAAAATTATAATGATGATGAAGTAATCCCTAAATGTCTTTGAGTTCAGGTAGACGTACGAAAGAGCATAAAAGAAGTTGTAGTTTCGTAAACAAAATCAGTCAAAGTTTAGACAGCGAAGAGTTAAATCGTGTGTGATAGAAACAAAAATATAAATATGGCAGATGCAAGTAATTTGGACGATGCTGAAATGATTGTACGCCGTAGTAGACGTTACCAGCAAATGAGTGCGGATGAAAGGCGTGCAGCTGATAGTAGATTTGCTGATTTTATGGACGAAGACATGGATGAAGAAATTGATATTGCTGCAATTGATAATTATGAAGTTGAGGATGATGAAGATCGCACATACCAACCTGCTGAAGAGTCAGATGCCGAAACTGAAGGATACGTCGAGCTAAATGAAGATACTGATGACGACGATGATGAAGAGGAAGAAAATGATGGACAGGAAACGAATGAAAGTTACTATATTGGTAAAGATGGCACCCAATGTAGTAAAAAAGCACAACCAACATCACGCACTCGTAATAATAACGTGGTCGACTTCACAAGAAAGAAACCAGGACCAACAGGAAATATACACGACCCCTATACAATAATGCGTTCAATCATGACACAGGAAATAATACACTTAGTGCTACGTGAAACAAATCGTAAAGGCAGGGAGGTTACAGCTGCATGGAATTTGGCGAATCCCACGAAGAAAAAGGAGTGGAAGCCAGTGACAGTGAAAGAGTTTGACGCCTTTGTAGCTATTATTTTGTATGCTGGACTCACAACTTGGCAGCAGCTTACACTCCTCATGAAGCACTAACAGTTGATGAGCAGTTGTTCCCTTACAGAGGCCGCACCCGCTTCACACAATATATTCCGTCAAAGCCAGCTAAGTATGGTTTGAAAGTATGGTGGTTATGCGACTCACAGAGTTATTATCCTGTGAAGAGAATGATATATTCTGGAAAACTGCCAAACGAACAACGGGAGATAAACCAAGGGCAGAACGTAGTGCAGAAAAATATTTAGATGCTGGCCATACTATATACGCGGATAATTTCTTTACCACTCTTGACTTGGCGCGTATTTTGATGAGGAGGAAGACCGCATATGTTGGTACAGTGCGCTACAACAAAACATTCATTCCACAGGAGTTCAAGAAGAACCCGAAGCGCACCATCAATAGTACATTATTTGGGTTCAACGAAGGGGATATAGCGTTATGCTCATACGTGCCGAAAAAAAATAAAGTGGTGAACGTGCTCTCCACAATGCACTACACCTGCCGCTTTGACGAGCAAACCGAGAAGCGGAAGCCCTATGCCATATTAGATTACAACGCCAACAAATGCGGCGTTGATACCATGGATCAAATGCTAGACACTTACAGCTGCAAAAGAGCAACAAAACGATGGCCGTTGGCCATGTTTTATAATATGCTGGACGTCGCTGCATTGGCTGCTTTTACGATTTACAGCGAAATGAAGCCTATAAAAAGGAGTGACAGACGGCGGTCGTTCTTGTTACTGCTAACGAAACAATTGGCCACACCAAATATCGAAGAACGTGCCCTGAACAACCATATAACCTCATATCCAAGGATACGCAATGCGATGGAAGCATTCGATGTCAGGGTAAGAAAAACATCTTCAAATTCAAGAATAGAATATATATTTATTTGTTTTTTATTTTTCTTTTCATTTCAGGTATTACCAAGACCGATGGAAGGCAATGCACCGTCGTTTGCGGCTAGGTCAAGTAGACCGTCATGTCGCCTTTGCGTTCTGAGTACAGGCGGCAGAGGAAAACGCGGGCATACTGCTTCGGCTGCGGCAACGCTGTTTGCGGAGAATATAGCACACTTTTACATCACTGCAACACTTGCGCACAGGGCGGGGGACAAGAAGTACACGCTCAACAACAATAATTTTTAAACTTTTTTATAATAGTCTTAAGAAAATTCAAGCAAAAAAAAAAATTAAAAAAAATTGAAAAAATTATTTTTGTATGTAGAATTTAGTTATAAACAATAAAAACAAAAAAAAAAATTTTATTATTATTTTATGAAAAAAAACATGATTTACAAAAAAGGTACGTAGGGACCTTTTCACACGGCCGTGAAGTTCAGAACTGTCACTCATCGGAGGGTTAATGAAAAAGTTAGTTCAATTACAATACTTTTCTATAATATAACGAAGAAAAAGTTAGTTCTTTTCCTCAAAACTGGACAAATGGTGTCCCGTTCAGAGTATGACCGGGACACGGGACATTCCACTCTAAAGCTGGTCTGTCCCGACGAAAACTGGACGGTTAACAAGTCTAACCAACAGTGTTATTTATAAGATAATCTGGACATCCAATAAAAATTAATTACCTTTTATTAAGCAATGGAAAAGTGAAAAAATGTCTTAAAAAGTAGGATTTTCCCGGACGCTAATTTTTTTCGAGGACAGAGATCCCAAAAAAGGACAGTGTCCTGGAAAATGAGGACGGATAACAACCCTAATATAGATAGATAACATTTTAATTAAGAGTTTTTCTAGCCACAATTGATATAAATATATATATAATATTTATTGAAGTTTTTTGAAGATTCATTTAATATTTCGAAGCAAAAATGTACTACTTTTTTCTTCTAATATTGCCAATTTTTTTTCATATATTTATTGATTTGAAAGTAATCAGCTACGTGGCATAAGTACAGCGCCGAGAATTTAAACTGAAGGAGGAATTTTCCACATAAGATCAACTAACTCACGCTTATCTACGATTATTAATTTCCTTTGGTTCAAGCGGTTATATTATGTAAAGTTCACTTTTGAATGCTTTATAAAAAAACTGCTTGCCTTATTACTTTTAGTAGGTAGTACATTGGACCACGCAATGCATAACTTGCATGTTGAATTTTATTTTGATGTATATTTGGGAAAATATTTAAGTGGATTGATTCCAATATACGACTGGATAGCTGAGCAATTAATAACGAAAAGAAATAATAGAATCTTGTTGTTGACCGTAAAACATCGATGCCAAAACCGCAAAATAAAAGAGCGGTTAATCCAGTGTGGCCACAACTGAAAATAATTTGAATGCTAAATGGGGCTTAAAATAATGCTGAAAAAATATCTGAATATGCTAAAAAAAAATGCTAAAATTTGGAATGATATTTTACTAATTATATCGCTATAATTACGAATAAAGGCTTCATTAGTCTTTACTTTCTGTTACTGTTCTGTGCTGTGCCGTTATGCTTCTCTGTAGCAACTTATGAGCTGTATCTGCCAGAAGGGTCGCAGTTTTCCACTAAAGCGAAGAGTTTTGCATCGACCAGTGTTAAGTTTTAATATAGTTTTGTTTTTCTTTTAACAATTAATGTTTTCTAATTCTAGAAGCACAATCACAATTTATTTCAAAATATTTTTCTTTAATTTATGCTGTCATTTGCAATTACTTAACATTTTTTGATTTTCACAGGTTGAACCGAAACAGAACAGAAAGAAATAGAAAAACTAATTACTTGTATTATATTTCTACAAACAAAAGAGAATCAGCTGATTCGGAACAGAAAGTAAAAACTAATTCTGCCTTAAATATTTTATTTCGTTTAAACGAAATCAAAAATAAAAAATTTATTAGTATACAAAATACAATTGCTGAATTCATAAAACCTCTTGTATCTGTGTATTATCGTATTAAATATAATAATGTAAAATTTGTTGTACGTAATTTTTACATTAAAATGAAATACATTAAATAATTTTACATTTTTATTTTTTATGTTTTTAATAACATAACATACATAACAACATATTTTTTTTTTAATTTGGTGCTTTTTTCGTTTTAGCGATTTTTTTTTATTTTTTTTTTTTGTATTATTTTTTTTTTTTTTTTGGTTTGGCGATTTTATAATTTTCGGATTTTTTTAGTTTTACCGTTTTTGAAAATTTCAAGAGTTTGCCTCTTACGGTTTCCAAGATATAGCAATTTCTCAAAATTGCATTAACTGATGGATCACCCTTTAATTAAATTTTTTTGAATTTTAGTGTTAATTGTTGTAGTCTGTATAAAAATACACTTATTTTACAAATTTCAAGTGTCAATATACATATGTACATACAATTTTGTATGTATATTACATGGTATTTTAACATTTTCCGTTGCTGGTTTTGGAATACCATTTAATTTTTAATTCTCATTTATTTGTTGTTGTAGCGGCCAAGGTTCTACATACTCTCTCCAAATTTCAGGTTCCTGAGAAAATAGCGTGTGACGGACAGCGTAGCGAAAACAATAGGGTTCCTTTTCACCTTTGGTGTACGGAACCCTAAAAATTAGTAGCTACTATTGCACACTAGATGGTGTTGAGTGAATTCCTATGAAGCTGTTTAGTTTCTCTATACTTCTTGTTGTCCGTATGATTACACTAATACACTCATACATAGCTCACACCGATTTGATAACGCCTTACGATTGGTTAACGATTACATCGCACATCTTACTCAAAATTGGTGGTTGTAGTGTGAAAAAGATTTTTACCCCCTAGCGTATAGATGTTTACACATCAAAAAACTACACGCAAAGAAAAAATATGGTTGAGGTAACCATAATCAATCAGCAACATACTATGACTGAATTATATGGTTGCAGTCAAATCATATTATTATTAATAGAAACAAAACTTTAACAATATTATTATCTGAGTTAATTATAATATTATCTGAGTTAATTATAATATTATCTGAGTTAATTATATTATAATTTTAGTATTGTAAGTATGACAACACTATTGTTACATGAGAATAAACTATAATTGGACTCACCATACCATGTTCTAATATTATATTAATATTGTTAAATACGACCACAGTATTATTTAATATAATAATACTATTTTATTTTTTAATCAGATATTTATTGTAGAAACAGCTGTGCGTTAAATTCGAAATAAAAATAAATTAATATTGTTGAAATAAATTGTATATATAGAAATGTATACTTACACGGCATACAGCCATGTCTGTATAAAAAGATACACCGATGTTTATATATTTTTATTGATCTACCCTTTTGTTTGTACTTTATTTATTTATTAATTTATTTAACACGACCGATAGCTTACAAACGAAATACTGAACTGACAGATGTTTCTGAAAGAGATTTTTTTAAACTTAACATAGTATGGTTTTGGAAAACATTATATTGTTATTTACATCATATTATTTTTAAATAATAATACAAATTATGTTGTAGTCATAAATTTTTAACAGAACTATATTATTAAACTCTAACCATATCACATTTTTATATGGATGTGGTAATGTAATTATTAAATTCAAACATTACTCTGTTTATCGTAACGAAACAAATGTTTAAAATAACAATAACTAGTTTTCGACGACCACACATTTGTTTCAGAGAACATAATATTGTTTTCTCAACCATTCTACAACCATATCTTTTCTTTGCGTGTACATTCAACTGATTTTGGCGACTTTTAAAATTAATTGTTGCAGAAATTACGTAATTTTTTTCTAATGGAGTCATGAAAATACAGAACAAATACTGAACAGTAAATAAAATACAGAACTGTACTGTTAATATATAAATACGGCACACATTTTTTTGTCGTACAATTTTAAGTATTTTATCCCCCGCCAATACTGGTGAAACATACATATGTATATATGGTTTAAAATGTATATTTGTGTAGATATGCAAAACATAAATGGCTTTTCAAAATTCTGAGCATAAAAGTAATAAAAAGCAATTTAAATTTGTTAAAAAAATAATTATTTTGTTTTTGTTTTGTACACGCATGTTTATAATAAATATAAACGTACCTACATAAGTACATGTCAAGTGGTCTAATTTAGACCACCGCGGTATCCTAGTATTAATAAATGTTGAACGTTAATATTGGATTTTCAAATTTTTTCAAAATGTATCTTTTTGAGAAAACATTTATCTTTCTGGAAACTAAAATGTATGTATCTTTTTCGGAATTTCACTGGCAACACTGGTGTGTATGCTCAGTTGAAACAACTACAACAACAAAAATCAGCTACCAGCCAAGAATGATAAACTACAAGATTGCGCCAATCGAAGAGTTTGTCTATAGACGTAACATCACACGCCTATTGTAACAAATTAACATCAATTGTAACAAAATGTAACTATAAAAATTTTTCATTTCGATACTAGCTATAGAACAAAACAGTTTTTCATATGCATACATATGTAAGTATTAGTGATGCAAGAATATTCGTATTCGAATTACCGAATATCAGGCCATTTTTAAATATTCGTATTTGTCAATTTCAGGCGAATACGAATACGAATATTTTGTAGTTTTGTAGTTTAAGGAATATCTATAAGAGTTGTTATTGTTTAAATTTAAGCAATAGAGATCTTGTTATGTTTTGGTCCCGTTAATCTGTTTATAAGCACCTGATTTACAAAATTTTAATTTAAGAATTAATTAAAGTTTAGCCTTGTATCGGCACCAAAAAACTTTTTTTTTATTTACAAGCATACAACTGCTTTCTGTCCTGGCATTATTAACTGCCAGGATACTTCTTTATTCTTCTGCCAGTGGCGTTAATTAGCGCCGGCGACTTTTCGGGTAGGCAGAGCTTTTATTACTTACCCTAATCTCCCTACCAACATCACAATACCAAAAATATTTAGAAGATTTGCTAAGAAATATTGGATTCCATTTCAACCTCAGTTTTTTAAGGCAATCTAAACTATATAAGATTAGAAGTTTTTGAAGATCATTCAATAATCAATGCTTTCTGCATTGGATGTAAAATCTGCAAAATGTCATTTAATGCTCATTTCATATTCGCTTTAACTTATAACTAATATTAATTTAATTAAAGTATAGTTAGATAAAAGTTGATTTTTTAAACAAAATTTGTTATTTTTGGTTCACAATAAAAACGAGAAACTTTTTCTACAGAAAAATTAAATTTATTGTAGTAGACCCAAAATTTGCACAATCATTGAGCTAGATTATCAAAAATTAGACAATGAGTTAAGTTAGGTTAGGTTGAAAGAGGAACAGTAAAAATCTGCCGAATCTGTTTCGGACTACACCTACCTATGCTATTATAGCATGTTGAGCGCTAAGGACTTAAGACTTAAGAAATATTGAGGAGATACCCAATAAAAACTACACTGTGTGTAATATTTTAAGTCATTGAAATATAATTATATAAAAGACCTGTGTCTCCCAGTTTTGCCCCAAGTCATGCACTTTTTTATGTGCCTCCAAAGATTTGGGGCCTCGGTGTCCTTTTTGCATTTTCTCAGGCTTATATCTTCAAGATCAATATCGCAAAAAATTTAAAAAATTCGATTTTGTGTACCTTTTTCCCCTGTTAAGGTCCATAGGTAGCAAATCGTTCAAAATTCAAGGAAACAATCCGCTACAAAAATGTACCTAAGAACTCAATAAACAACTTTATAGAACATATGAGCTTCCTAGAAATGATTCTTAACACCGTTAGGTAGCGCTTAGGTAGCCGCAAAAGTGAAAAATTACCGAACAAATTAAATTAAAAAAAAAATTCGTGAAATTTTGAGGTTGAGGACTTTGTTCTAAAACGCCTAGTTTAAATAAATATTTAATGAAATTTTTACACAATTTAAAGAGGAAGGCGGCATTGATTTTACGTTGAAGTAAATAAGCGATATAAATATTTATGTACATATTTACCTGACTATTTTTGAATTAGTAAAAAATTGTCTCCTTTTATATTTCAACTTAAAATGTAAAGCTTACCAAAAAATAATATAAAAAAATATATACTTAAATTTTTTGCACTGTTTCATTCGGTTTTGCACTATTTTAGACTTGCACCTGTGTAACTTCTTTTTCCACTGGTGGCAACGCTGAATCAAATACAAATGCACAGTGATGCTAATTTAGCTCGTTTCGCGCTAGATTTAGCGCGTTTTAACTATGCCAAGCGCGTTTTTTTCCGTTTTAGCGCGTTTAATAAAAAAAGCGCTAAATTAGCGCGTTTTAAATAAAGTCAATAATACCATTTCAGTTCCATATTTTTTAACTTTTTTTGTATAAATTTAACAATTTTCTAATATCAAAAACTCTGATAAAATTTTTTAAATTGATTAATGATTCATCTGTCGCAAACAAAATTCGCTTGACTGTGGTTAGAATTAAAAACGCATTTTAATACGGTAATGGCAAATATTTTGAAATCTTACAACTAAAAATATGTACTACATACAATGACCCAATAAATTAACATAAATTACAAAGCATCTACTATAGCTGAAGTACAAAAAGCATTTGAATCGCAAAACTATTTATTCCACAATTTATATGTTGTTACAAAGTTTTACAAATAAATTAAAAGTAAAAACGAAGGATTTCGATTATTTGGAAGGCGATTCTTATTCTGTATTAAATGATTTTAGTTTATTAAAACATAATGTCGAGGAAGCAATATTGCAAAATCTGAAAAATTAATTGTGATACGAGTACTAATACATACATCGAATTTTATTGAAATTTAATTTAGTGCGTAGAAAATATATAGCACGTTTTTGCTATAAATATTTGACAATGCTTTAACTTAGCGCGTTCTAGCGCGTTTTAAGAAGGATAGTAGCGTGTTTGGATTATAAATAGTTGGCATCGCTGCAAGTTCATACAAAAAAATAATTTTTTTTTATTAACAAAACGGAAACGTATCACTTTTTTAATACAAAAACAAACAAAAATAAGAATTCATACAAACACCTGTAGAGGAGGACGTAGGCCTTATAACACATGTCTTGACAGGCTTCTGGCTTAAGCTGGACAGGAGTTACAGTGGGCCTAGTTGACCACATGGGACTCAAAGAAACTTCTGAGGCTTGTAACCTTTAGAAAAATTATCCGATTTTTATGGGATGAAGCGTTTTAAGCTAAACTTAAAATTTTTAAGAAATAATATCCCAAAATGTGTTATCGTATCTCTCATAGCTAAGAAGATAATTGACTTTAGGCAAAAAAAAATTTTTTTTGCCTTGACTTTTTTTTAGTATTTCACCTATAACTTTTTAGTAGATTGTTTGATTTTAAATTAAAAGACAGCATTAAATTTCTGACAAAATTTTAAACAAAAAAACGTAAAAAAAACTTATTAGTATCTGCATTCGTGAAATCGGGAAAATACTTAGAATTTAAAATTTTAAAATTTTCCTGAAAAAGGCATATTTTTTAAGAAAAAGTATCTTCATTATTTAAAATATTTTGAAAAACTTTGTTTAACAAATTCCCTTTTAAACCAAACCACATAGCTCAAAAAACAATTTATTCAGAATTTGCTTAGAGCAAATTATTTTGTATTTTGGACATGCACCCTGCATTCAGCAGTATCCGAAAATTGCCAATTTTAAAAATATTTTTTGTGTTTAAGCGCTTATAAAAAGTTGTGACGGTCGATTTTGAAAGTTTTAACTGTAACATTTAATTATATAGATAGTTTTCAACATGTTTAACTAAAATTTTGGAGAGCCTTTTCATACGTACATACGCGCAAATTTTCTGAAGAAAAAAAAATCAAAATTTTTTAAAGATATTATTTTGTACCATAAAAAAATATACATATATTAAAATAATTTCATTTTCTTTTATTGGCATTTTTAGCTTTCATATAGGGATGCCAATCGGGATCGATTTTTGGAAATACCGGGATTCGTGATTCCGGGATTTTTCGGGATCACGGGATTTTCGAAAATTCGGGATCTAAATATTTTTCGTAAAATAAATTATTTTTTTTAAATAAATATTACTTTAATAACAATTTAATGCATTTTAAAAGGTTTTATGTTCATAATCTATCATTGCACAATTGTCTTTAAAGTGAACAATTTTCTAATACGAGTATGAAATAAAAACCAAACGAACTTTTCTCATCTATTTTTAAGTTGATTAATCACATTTGATGTTAGAGAATTTAAAGTTAAAAAAATAACTAAATATGAAAACTTGTTTTTGTTTTCAATATAAATGCTTTTCTATTATCTAAACCAAAACGAATATACATATCGGTGGACTTTTAGCACTACCGCATAAGTTGACTTACGAAAAATTTTAGATTCACTTTCATACAAATAAGTTGCAAAAACAATATTGTTTTGTTAAAAATATATCTACTAACTTTTTTTAATTGCGATTGATGAACAACAAGTATAACAACAAGTTCTTACATATGTATGTATACCAAGCATTATCTAATTTTTTATCGATTTCGTTACGACTATGACAACGATAATAAGGCTGAACATGTCGAAAAATTGAAAGAAATGTACACAATATTCTAATCAAATTCGATTAATTACGTCTAGAGATCACATTTTTATAGGCACATACATTAAAAGTTTGCCTGAGCTCTTGAACAGTATTTTTGCTCTACTGAAAATTTTTAAATTCATACATAAGTTTTTTTCTACAAGTTCAACAGATACATATGTATGTATTCATACATGGTTTATTAGTGTCCTGGCCTTCTACTCTGCAACTGGAATACAACTATAATTGAGTCGAACTCATTCAGTCAGTCGTTTTTGACTAAAACTATTTATCAAATCCATGTAATTTAAATGGGTTTGATCTTAGGTTTGTATCAAAAACGACCTAAACGGTCTAAATAAGAAACAAAATAATTTTGAACTGCAATGTAAGAAACATACATACACACTCGAGCAGTTTTTTAGACAAAATACTCCGGATTATTCTATAAATATTTCTCGCTTTTGCGTCAACCCGACAACAAAAAGTTTTCACTTGCCTTGTATTGTATTCTACTCCAATTGTAAGGAGGTGTCAATAGTACTCAATTGTTACCGACAAGTAGATAAGTGCTAATTTTTTTTAGCGTTGAGGAGTCGACATACAGATAGTTATACAATGCAATTATGAATAAATTTCCGCAAGAAATTTCTCCCCTTTCCATTTAGATTTTTTTGTTTTCCCTATTATTTGCTACTGTTTGAAATTATTTCCCATGAAAAATTTCTCGTGGAATTTAAATTATAATTGCCCTCATTATATAGAATAAGACGGAATAAATTTGTCAAACTTATGAATTTTTTAAATGTTATTTTCCTTCCAAAGGTAATATGTTTCTTTTGTTTTCAAAATAATTCTAAAATGTACATATATTGTAGCACCTTTGATGAAAATAATCGTAAGAAAGTAGTTTATTTATTTTGCTCTTGTTGTTAATTTATAAGAAATATGTCACGAATAGTCATTACATTGTTAAAACTGTACGTATAAAATTGTATGGGACTTTTAAATATTATAAAAAATACCTTAAAATCAACGAAAATTTTAATTTATAAAGTTTTTATATAAAAATTGCTAAGAAATCCCGAAAATGAAATCCCGGGATTGAATTTTACAAATTCGCGATTTCTCGTTTGGCATCCCTAGTTTCATATGAGTCTTTTTACTTCGCCTGAAAAAATTATTCCAATATATTTAACTCATATCGAGATATACCGATTGTAGCGTGAAATTCAAAAATACGCAGAATGCGCTTAACTTTTTTCCCTTTATTCAGCTGCTTAAAGCTTTAGTGATTTCTGAAATTCAACCTATATAGAAAAAAAAAATAAATTTGGAATGTTATACAATAAATCTATGTACATTTCGCAATAAAAAATATTTATCGTAATTATACGATATGTTTTATCATCTACGTGTACTTAGTGCTAATAACAGGTAGCATTTAATGAATCACAAAACACATTTATTAACGGATTTAAAAAAGTTTTCGCGCATTACTTTCAGCAGCATCGGGAGGTACTACCTAGTTATGCTACTATTTAATATAAGTAACCTCTCACGGCACCAGATATTTAGATAAACTTCGCAAATATGCTCATAAAGTATACTGTATTATAATAAAAATTGAAAAAGTTTTGTTTGTATGTATTGTTTTTTTTTATTAGTTATTTACCAACACTGTGTGACAACTTTTGATGAAATCGAAATTCCATACATCAAAGCAGAAACCAACCGACGATATATGTATATCTCTAAGGTTTTACATGTATGTACATATGTATGTATATAAGTTTATAGATATTTTGACATAAATTGAACATAACACATTAAAAATAAAAAAAATAGTGTAGTTATCTCGTTTTTTTATTTTGCCCTTTTCTTGATAAATCCCCTATTTGGTGACATTTTGAAAAATGTCATCGGTCACCCTGTTTGTGTATTTATTTATTTATTGCGTACATTGAGCAGCTCATTGCGCATACTGTTTTTAACAACAACAGTGGTTACTTTAAGTTAAATTAAATAATATAGAGCATTAATAAAAATAATATACATATATTTTCCTTTTTCAACATTAAATTTTTTAATAGGTGATTTGATCGAGAGTGTTCTTAGCTATATTTGGAAAAAATCGCTCCAGCCACTTAGAAGATATCACATCTTTTCTGGATATATCGGGAGTTTTTAAAATTTTTAATTTTTGTTATTTTAAATAATAACTAACATAATAAAAATTAAAAATTTTTAAAACCCCAGAATTCATCTAGAAAATATGTGATATCTTGTAAACGGCTGGAGTGATTTTCTTCACACATATCTAAGAACACTCTCCATCAAGTCACCTTTCCAACAGCAAGAACTAAATCAAAATCAGTCCAGCCGTTTGGTCTCTACGTGGACTCGTACAGACACACAGATACACCGGTACACAGACACACACTACAAACTTATAACACCGCTTTTTTGACGGGGCCCCGCGCGGGTTAAAAATATAAAACAATAATAAAACTAATTTATTTTAGAAGAAAACTCAAATAAAAAGGCCGAGGAAATAAATCGCACGAAATCGTCGGTCGATTCTTTAAATAATTTAGCTCCTTGTTTTGTAAAACGCAACGCCAAGCGTTGCCAAATTTTATTTGTGTTTTGTTTTTGTAATTTATTTTTTTTTTCATATAAACTTTTTGAACGCTTAGCGTTGCGTTTTACAAAATTAATTAATCGAAAAACTGAAAAGTCGAATATAAGAAATACTCCATTTTTACTACATCAATTCAACCTAAAAATTTTAAAGCTTTTTACAACATTTCATTTTATAAATATAGATATTACAAAGTTTATAAGAAAAAGTATCATACTAATCTTTACAACTCAATAAAAATTTTGCAAAGAAAATATGTACATACATACATAAGTAGGTATTTTGTACCACAGTAAATGAGGAATGTCCATATTATGCTCTTTTTGACTTTTTGCGCATTGTAAATATTAGTGTTGTTAACTATTCGTCTTTTATATTTGTTCGAATAAAATTTCATGATTTTTTTCTTGTTCGAACAGCCGAATAATTTTGTACTTTTGTTCGAATATTCGAACGAACAAAGAATAAAAAATATATTCGAATAATCTTAAAAAAGTTTGCAAAAAATGACACGTATGTGTATAAGTTTAAGTTTTTTTTATTAACAAACGAAAAATTATTCATTACACAAGAAAACATATGATTTGAATAACAGATTTAGAAATATTAATAACAAAACTTAAAAATTTTAAGAACCTTTGCCGCAGTTGACGCTGTAGTATAAGTTAAGAACTCTATATTCCACTAATACTATTGAAGTAGCAGAATCGAAAAAAAGAAAATAGTAAATTAATATATAGAAAATTTAAGATAACTTCCAATCGACTAGACCGATTTTCTTCAAGTATAAATTAGAAGATAAATGATCATGTCACCTTTCAAACGAAAACAAAGCAAATTAAAATCGGTCAAGCCGTTCGGGAGCTACGGCGTGAAAGACACACAGATCTAACAGTATATATGAATATCTAAAAACGATGTGATACCTTCTAAGGGGCTGGACCGATTTTCTTTGAACATAGCTAAGAACACTTTCGATCAAGTCACCTTTCAAACAGAAAAAAACTAAACCAAAATCGGTCCAGCCGTTTGGTCTGTACGTGGACTCGTAAAAACAAACAGATACACAGACACACACTACAAACTTATAAATTTTTATCTCCTTTTGTGACGTATTTTAAAAAGTTGGTATTTAATGCTTTTTTACGTCGTTGAATAATTCGATTTGTAACGCTTTTGATTAGATAAAATCGGTTTTTTTTAATCTCTTTATCAGAAATTGTAAGACACCTTCTAATTCCATGAAAGAAGCATTACCTTTTCCCAAAAAGAAAAAATATGAGTTTAGCGAACATATTTATGTATGTACATACATATATATTAGTGTGACCGCAAGTTATATGGAAATTTTTTTTTTCCTATTTTCACTTGGCAAACCCCTTAGCTTGATTCCAAACTAGAAAAAAAAATATATATAAAAAAATTTTAGATCGTTTGCGTAATTATTGGGCGTGCCTTCAGCCGACAAAGTTTGCTAAAAATGCTATTTTTCTCACTATGGCTAGCTTCAATTGATCATAACTTCAGTAATATTAGCAAGTTCATCGATTTTCTGCTGCTCAAGCACCATACAAAGATTTCCAGCTTTTGAAAAAATTGGATTCTCTTAAAAAAATTGACGCTGATATATCTCAAGTTGCATTACACAAATTTAAAAACCACTTATGGCACTTGAGTCCTGAATGTGTGGCATTAGCATATTTTGATAACAGTGTTTCTGTTGAGTCAGAAAAGGAGATGGTGAAGGCATTGAGTTGTGAGGCTTTAGATGAAGACATAAAACGCGCCTCAATTAAAAATTTAAATGTTATGCAGGTTGTCGAAGGCGGAATGGATCAGTTCATTTCTTCCGAGATAAACAATTTTTTTCTTCGATTTAAAACCAATGCAGCATTTCTGAAAAATTATCCACTTCATGGCCTGCGGATAGTAATTTTAAAACTGCTCTTCAAATTGTTAATAACATTAACGTGGTAAACAATACAGCTGAACGAGCAGTGAAATTGATGCAAGACTACAACCCAATGCTCACAAAAGACGAGGAACAAAAACAATATATATTGCAAGTAGTCAAAAACTATCAAAAACAATTCCCTGTGACCATACAAGAGATTTTATCACAAAACTTTTTATAATTACACTATTTAATAAAACATAATCACCAGGCAAAGAATGCGAAGTTATGTGAAAATTTCGCTGTTATTTTTTAATTTGGTTTTTTCTGGATTAAATATTAATGTTAAAGAAAACTTATACAGAGCAACATTGTTCATGAAATTATGCCCTATAATATTTGTGAATAAGGTTTTTCTCTAAAATAAATATTACTGAACCCTCTAAGAAAAACGGCACGAAAACGAACCGCTGGCGAAGTAATTTTTTCATACAAGACTATGAAAACGAACCGATTTTGCGATACTTAAATGAACCGTAAACGTTAAGTTCGGAATAAGAGAATTAGAAAAAAAACGTAGTAATTTGAATGTATTGGTAGTACGCCAAGGCTTAGCTAAAGTAGTACTTTTACGTAACACTAAAGCGGTCCGTTTTCGTAATACTAGAGTGTTGCGTTTACGTAACAGTGCAGCGGTACGTTTTTGTAAAGCACAAAGCGGCACGTGTACGTAACGCTGAAGCGGTACGTTTTTGTATCCGCAAAACGTTCTGTTTCCGTACTGAATTTCTCTATCGAAATAATATAAGCTTTTTTAGACTGAAGAATTAATGTTACATATATTGTCAATGATTATGAATTCTTTGTTGTTTTTTTTACACAACCACTAATTTCATAAATACTTCTAATTTCCTGCTTTACTTCATAGTATCCTTTTTGTCCATTTTTAACTTTGAAATTATATTAATACTTACAAAAGCTGATTTGATTTAACAACAATCAGACTAGCACACTTCAAACATCAACTAAAACAATTCCAGTGTTCGGTCAACATGGCTGCCCCAATAAGCAAAAACAGTTAATGCAGTCCGTTCCCATTAAGAAAAATCATTTCGTTTTCGTATCGCAAAAGCGGCACGTAAACGGACTGTTTTAGGTACTTATAGGTTTAAAGCAGTTCGTTTCCATTACGAAAAATCACTTCCGTTTCGTATCGTAAAAAACGGCACGTTTACGGAGAGTTTTACGCAGAATTAATTTCTTCTTATTTTTATATGAAAAACTATGCAAGTGTTAGTGAAATGGCGGTCCGTATGCGGTTCGTTTTCGCTTCGCAAAATGCGTTACGTTTATTTTTCTTGGAGGGGAAGTTATGATCAATTGAAGCTAGCCATAGTGAGAAAAATAGCATTTTTAGCAAACTTTGTGGGCTGAAGGCACGCCCAATAATTATGCAAACGATCTAAATTTTTTTTATATATATATTTTTTTTAATTTGGAATCAATCTAAGGGGTTTGCCAAGTGAAAATACGAAAAAAAAAATTTCCATATAACTTGCGGTCACACTAATATATATGTACGTAAATACATACATAAATATGTTCGCTAAACTCATATTTTTTCTTTTTGGGAAAAGGTAATGCTTCTTTCATGGAATTAGAAGGTGTCTTACAATTTCTGATAAAGAGATTTAAAAAAACCGATTTTATCTAATCAAAAGCGTTAAAAATCGAATTATTCAATGACGTAAAAAAGCATTAAATACCAACTGTTACGGGAATATACCAATCGCTAAGTTTTTTACCAGATTGTCAACAGCAAATACAAAACGAAACAATTGCAATTTTAGGAAAGTTTTATATTTGAATGTTAGAATTCCTGCATTATAAAATATTTAAGATATTAAATATAGAATAATGAATAAAATAAATTTACATACTTTTTTAGTGTAAAAACAGAGCGAACTATAAAAGAAATCCAAATATTTTATACAAACGATTTTAAAGATTTTTGATTTTTAAATATACAATTGTGTGGTTTACCTTTCACCAATTTAATCAAAAGAGAGCTCGTGTTTTGTTACAGGATACAATTATGCTTATTTATTCGGTACGAGTATTACTCAAGTAATTGGTAGTTAATCTAGTCAGTTATTCGATGAACTATAAGAGCGCTTACACGATAAATACTTGATCGGACGTGGCGATAACACTCCCTCGCAGTATGGCAAGAAGAAATATTCAGCGCCTTACTCCGTATCTTGAGCCACGTCGAGTACAGCCAATCTTGTGGCAGGTCTTACTAATACACCACATGACGTCATAACCTTGGCACTGCGAACTTGGCCGTCACTAGCAATTTTTGTGTCCAATACTTTTCCTTTTGGCCACACATTTCGTGGATTCGAAGGGTCAACCACAACCACTAAATCCCCTACACACAAGGGCTTCGATTTTTCAATCCATTTTGTTCTACATGTCAATGTAGGTAGACATTCAGCTGTCCATCTTTACCAAAACTCTTGGGCATATTGTTGTGAATACAGCCAGCTATTTCTCATAACAACACCACAGTCGTCGCACACAGTTAATGGTTTCATACCATCTGAGCATCCTAGCAAGAAATGGTTAGGTGTAAGCGCATCTTGGCTCTCATTTTCTATTGACACATACCTCAGAGGACGAGAATTTATAATGTTTTCTACCTCAGCCATCATACTACGTAATATTTCACCATTAGGCGTTTTTGAAGTCGTTATCTTATAGAAGACCGTTTTAACTGAACGCACCATGCGTTCCCATGCGCCTCCCATATGGGGTGCGGCAGGCGGGTTAAAATTCCATTTAGTATAAGCAGTTGTAAAATTGTGAATGAGTTCATTAGTATCGATTTCTTTAATTGCTTCTCTTAATTCTCTATCCGCACCGACAAAGTTAGTCGCGTTATCACTAAAGAACTCTCTCGGTGTACCACGTCTGGCCATAAAATTCCGTATGGCTAATATACACGAGCTAGTTGTAAGTGAGTGTACGATCTCAATATGAGCTGCTCGGATTGTCAGACAAGTGAATAAAGCTCCGTATCTCTTCTCATTGTGGCGATTAACTACAACCCATATTGGACCAAAAAAGTCAATACCTGTGAATGTAAACGGGGCTACATATGGCGCGCCATTTGGGGATAAGCTGGTTGCGCTTTGTTCACTTTGCACATTTGACACTTTTCTTAAAAACTGTTCGCAATCGGGCTACGTGAAATTTTTGGCGAATTTCGTTGATACAAGTTTCATGGTTTCCGTGATGATATTGGTTATGAAAGTGAAGGATGATAAGCTGTGTTAAATAGTTATACTTTGGCAAAATTGCTGGATGTTTAAGCTCTTCTGGGACAGCAGCGTGATTTATTCGACCATCAACTCGTAATATGTCATCCTCATCTATGTACGCACACAGTTTATAAATAGCACTTCTCTTACTAATTTTGCCACCGTTTTTAAGGTGTTCTGTGCTTGCTTAATGAGGGTAACCTCCGCCTTTTTTATTTCATCTTGCGAGAGATTATTTGAAGCGTTTCTGTTTTTAAATTTATTCACCCAGTGTATTACGTACGCTACAGCCCGCAGAGCTCTACGATACTGTGAAAAGCGCGTAATATTTATTAAGACATTGATCTCTTTTACATGAAGTATATGTTGTTTAAGCTCGCAATCGGTTACACTAACGTCTGCAGCTACTGGCCATGCACTTTGGTGTTGAATTAAAAAACTTGGTCCGTTTATCCAACGACTGTTGTTTGACAAGTCAAGTCCACGTGTAGACCACTTTGTAGCTTCGTCTGCGACGTTTAACTTACTAGGAATCCACTGCCAATCGTTAACGTCAGTAGTATCAAGAATTTCGGTTACACGAAATGCGACGAATTGATGATATCTTTTTTGATCCGACTTCAACCAACTTATGACGGTTTTTGAGTCAGTCCAAAAAAATTTTTGGCTAATCTTAATTGTCGTGCTCTGGACAATGCTATTACCAAATCGAGCGGCAATTACTGCTGCCATTAACTCTAAACGGGGAATGGAGGTTATTCTTAACGGCGTGACTCTTGTTTTTGAGCCGATAATAGACACAACGACATCTTGATCGTTTAAAATCCTAAAGTAAGATACTGCTGCGTAGTATGTAGCTGTACATTAACTTGGTTGTAGTTACTAAACGTTTGAAGATAACAGCGAGGTATTGCAATATTATGAATTTCTGGCAAGAATGATAACCATTTTCTCCACTTAACCATTTGACAGGATTGAATATTTTCGTCCCATCCGACTCCACTTCTCCATACTTCTTGCAATACTATTTTCAAATACATTAAATAATGGCCAATAAGGCCCAGAGGGTCATAGATTGACATTAGAAACTTTAATAATTCTCGTTTTGTCGGTAATTTAGTTTCGACTATACTATTAGTGATGTGCGGCGAGATTTTAAACGTAAAAGTGTCTTCAGAGCTTTTCCAGTATACACCAAGCACCTTATCTGTATCTACTATGTTTCCTATGTTCCCGATCGCCATTGGAATTTATTGCAGCTAGGACAACTTTTTTATTACATAACCAATTTCTGATATTAAATCCTGCTTTTCCGTGAATGTATTTAACTTCTAGTGCTAACGTTATTGCTTCATCGATGGTGTCTACAGAATCCAGTCAATCGTCAACATAGTGATTGTTTTTTATAGCCGTTGCAGCAGTGGCGTATTTTTCGCTAAATTTATCAGCATTTAGGTTTTTGATATACTGAGAAATGCACGGGGAGCATGAGGCTCCAAAAACCATCACGTTCATAACGTAGATATCTGGCTCGTTATCGGTAATACTGCGCCACAAAAATCGTTGAGCATTACGATCTTCTTTTCTAATAAACACTTGGTGGAACATTTGTTCTATATCGCCGCAAATGGCTACGGACTTTTGGCGAAAGCGGATAAGAATAGCAAGTAATGAGCAGATCATATCTGGTCCCTTTAAGAGCATATCATTTAATGATACACCCTGAACTTTAGCAGCCGTATCCCACACTATACGGGTTTTTCCCGGTTTGTTTTTATTAAAAACAGGGAATATAAGTAAATACCAGATCTTTTCTGTATTCGTCGAAACATCTTGCTCTTTATTATTTTTGGTTATATACCCCTTCGAAATATATTCGGAAAAGGTTTTGTTAAAAACGTCGTTTAAAAAATTATCACTTTTCAGTTTTTTGTTGAGGTGCATAAAACGTTTTACCGCCATGTCATAGCTATTTGGAATTTCTGCATCTGTATCCCGCTACAATAATGAGGTTTCATAATGCCCGTCTGATCGTTGCTTAGTAAACTCTTTTAAAATGTACATGGCTTTTTCATCGTCTTTACTTAATAGACTTTTTTCTTGGTTTATACAACTTACTTCCAGACTGTAAAATTTTTTCAATAAATCTGATAATACGTTATTGCTGCATTCGTCAATGTGGCAGTGGTGGTGTTCTATAAGCAAATTTGTTTTCACTGTACCGTATAATAACCATCCAAGACGGGTACGTATTGCTACGGGTTCACCCACATTACCTTCCCTAACTTTATCATAGACACATAGTCTAGAATTATTTAAACCGATTAAAAGCCGAGGAGTAGCGTCAACATAATTTGTCAGAGGCAAACCTTTTAGATACGAAAATTGTTCTACTAACCTTTCAATGTCTACAGTCTGTTTTGGTAAAGAAAGCTGCTTTACCGTACGAATATCAATTTCATGAACTTTACTATTTGGTCCAGACAATTTTATAGCAAGTCGACGAGAGGTGTCTTCATTTCGCTCAATACTTCCAGTCCATTTAAGACATAAAGGCGCAGCAATACCAAAAAGATTTAATTCGTTGATAAGTTGTTCATCTATAAGACTGGTTGACGAACCGTCGTCGATGAATGCAAAAGTGTTTATAAATTTATCTTCATGGCCATAGATTTTTACCGGAATTATTTTGAATAAATTGTTACTACTCCTACCACTCCTACTACCACTGTGCGTATTACAGCTGTGAGTGTGGCTGTCTTTATTTGTTTCTGCCGCGTTCGAAGTTTGCTTCTTAATCTTTTCAAATTTTTTATGTAACAGATAATGATGTTTAAACTGGCAATTATCAACACCGCAAACTTTGTTGTTATTGCATTTGCCAAAATGATTGCGTAAACATTGTTTACATAAATTTAATTCCCTCACAAAATTCCATTTGGCTGTTCTATCTGCCTTTATAAATTTCGGGCAGATAGCAACATTGTTGCAGTCACCACTACATACTTTACAGCTTGTTCTGTTTTGCTCGGTATGGTTGTGTATATAAACATTTCTCTGTTTAATTCGTGAAACATTCTCTGCTGCAGAGCTAGAACTGCTCTCAATGTTTACGCTGCTCGCAGAAACACCAATGTCAAAAATCCAGTCAGAGAATTCTGATAGATTTATTTTCTTAATTTTGTTTTGTTAAGTCCATTTTATAAGTGCCGCAATTGATTTGGAAATACGGAGGTAATTTATTTATTAATTCCTGTATCAATGATGGATCGTTGAGTTGATCAAATAGTCCACAAGCTTCTATTGTTGCCTGGAGACCTTTTACTTGCACAGCGAACGAGGTAATAGTCTCTAGTTTATTAACGTTGACGGTGGGTAATGATCTTATTTTCATTTTCAGCGAATGTAGAATTTTTTCCGGCTGTCCATACAATAGTTTTAGTGTGGAGATTGCTGCCGGAACACAGGATGGGTGGATGAGAATGTGCTGAACGGACTTTAGAGCGTCTCCCCGCAATGATTTTTGCAGTCGGATTAAATTTTCAGCGTCGGTTAAGCCACAAACTGTCGTTGACCAGTCGTAGGTGGAACTAAAGAGCGGCCATTCTTCTGGATTGCCAGTAAATATTGGTAATTCCTTGGGGACCGTCTGCCTCGCGTTTATTTGCTGATGTGTTAGATTTGCAGTAGTGCTGTAGTGTGGGGCCGACGTTATACCTGGACGAAAGGTGAAATTTACTGGTGCTTGCCAAGAAAGGGCCGAATGTGCATTTGTTGCTGTTTGTGTTGTTGCAGACTCTGTTTTATTGGCAAATGTATCTGTATGGTTATATGATGTTGAATTAAAAGAAACATGTGGTTGTTTATTGTGAAAATTCATGCTTGTATGATTTATTGCTTTATTTTGCGAAGTTTGAGCTGTTGATGGTATAAAAGTTGCATTATGATTTAGGTTTTGTGAATCTGTTGTGTTACACGCTGGTGCAGAAAAATTGTTTGATTCTGATAAGATTGGCGGATTGTGTTGAGTGCGTAGCCAATCATGTACAGATCTAATATCCATGGAGCTTTGATCATCGATTCCTTCTTCGGCTTCTTGTAGCAGTTGATATTTTTGCTTTAAAAAGTCTGAATCTCGTTGCTTTGCCAGTTGTCTAACCTCCTCGAGCCGCTGAAGCTCTAAATTTTTCCTACGAGTTGCAGAATTTAACGACACACTAGATGCTTTACTTCGGTGTCTTGTTACAGACTTCGGCGAGCTAGGAATTCGAACTTTTTCGCTGCAACTGCTGCATGTGAAATCTTGTTGGTTATTTTCTAGCTGTACACAACTTGAGTGATAACTTTCGTGACACTTGTTACACAATATTGATTAATTGGTTAGCGGGTCGTTACAGACAGAGCACTTTGTGGTAGGTGAGGCGTGTTCTTGATTTTGTAGTGGTGGTTGACCCTGAAAAGAAAAGTTTTGCATTTTGTGGGACTTACAGTTTGCTAGTAATTCTTCTCCTTTGAGTATACGAGTATACACGGCTGCCGGTACACTACCAGATTGATTTAAGGTTATGTGTGTATGACGATCCAGATTCCAATTAAAAAAGAATTTTAATTTGTTGGAATATACCAATTGGAATATACCAATCGCTAAGTTTTTTACCAGATTGTCAACACCAAATACAAAACGAAACAATTGCAATTTTAGGAAAGTTTTATATTTGAATGTTAAAATTCCTGCATTATAAAATATTTAAGATATTAAATATAGAATAATGAATAAAATAAATTTACATACTTTTTTAGTGTAAAAACAGAGCGAACTATAAAAGAAATCCAAATATTTTATATAAACGATTTTAAAGATTTTTGATTTTTAAATATACAATTGTGTGGTTTAGCTTTCACCAATTTTTATCAAAAGAGAGCTCGTGTTTTGTTACAGGATACAATTATGCTTATTTATTCGGTACGAGTATTACTCAAGTAATTGGTAGTTAATCTAGTCAGTTATTCGATGAACTGAAAGAGCGTTTACACGATAAATACTTGATCGGACGTGGCGATAACACCAACTTTTTAAAATACGTCACAAAAAGAGATAAAAATTTATAAGTTTGTAGTGTGTGTCTGTGTATCTGTTTGTTTTTACGAGTCCACGTACAGACCAAACGGCTGGACCGATTTTGGTTTAGTTTTTTTCTGTTTGAAAGGTGACTTGATCGAAAGTGTTCTTAGCTATGTTCAAAGAAAATTGGTCCAGCCCCTTAGAAGGTATCACATCGTTTTTAGATATTCATATATACTGTTAGATCTGTGTGTCTTTGACGCCGTAGCTCCCGAACGGCTTGACCGATTTTAATTTGCTTTGTTTTCGTTTGAAAGGTGACATGATCATTTATCTTCTAATTTATACTTGAAGAAAATCGGTCTAGTCGATTGGAAGTTAACTTAAATTTTCTATATATTAATTTACTATTTTCTTTTTTGCGATTCTGCTACTTCAATAGTATTAGTGGAATATAGAGTTCTTAACTTATACTACAGCGTCAACTGCGGCAAAGGTTCTTAAAATTTTTAAGTTTTGTTATTAATATTTCTAAATCTGTTATTCAAATCATATGTTTTCTTGTGTAATGAATAATTTTTCGTTTGTTAATAAAAAAAACTTAAACTTATACACATACGTGTCATTTTTTGCAAACTTTTTTAAGATTATTCGAATATATTTTTTATTCTTTGTTCGTTCGAATATTCGAACAAAAGTACAAAATTATTCGGCTGTTCGAACAAGAAAAAAATCATGAAATTTCATTCGAACAAATATAAAAGACGAATAGTTAACAACACTAATATTTACAATGCGCAAAAAGTCAAAAAGAGCATAATATGGACATTCCTCATTTACTGTGGTACAAAATACCTACTTATGTATGTATGTACATATTTTCTTTGCAAAATTTTTATTGAGTTGTAAAGATTAGTATGATACTTTTTCTTATAAACTTTGTAATATCTATATTTATAAAATGAAATGTTGTAAAAAGCTTTAAAATTTTTAGGTTGAATTGATGTAGTAAAAATGGAGTATTTCTTATATTCGACTTTTCAGTTTTTCGATTAATTAATTTTGTAAAACGCAACGCTAAGCGTTCAAAAAGTTTATATGAAAAAAAAATAAATTACAAAAACAAAACACAAATAAAATTTGGCAACGCTTGGCGTTGCGTTTTACAAAACAAGGAGCTAAATTATTTAAAGAATCGACCGACGATTTCGTGCGATTTATTTCCTCGGCCTTTTTATTTGAGTTTTCTTCTAAAATAAATTAGTTTTATTATTGTTTTATATTTTTAACCCGCGCGGGGCCCCGTCAAAAAAGCGGTGTTATAAGTTTGTAGTGTGTGTCTGTGTACCGGTGTATCTGTGTGTCTGTACGAGTCCACGTAGAGACCAAACGGCTGGACTGATTTTGATTTAGTTCTTGCTGTTGGAAAGGTGACTTGATGGAGAGTGTTCTTAGATATGTGTGAAGAAAATCACTCCAGCCGTTTACAAGATATCACATATTTTCTAGATGAATTCTGGGGTTTTAAAAATTTTTAATTTTTATTATGTTAGTTATTATTTAAAATAACAAAAATTAAAAATTTTAAAAACTCCCGATATATCCAGAAAAGATGTGATATCTTCTAAGTGGCTGGAGCGATTTTTTCCAAATATAGCTAAGAACACTCTCGATCAAATCACCTATTAAAAAATTTAATGTTGAAAAAGGAAAATATATGTATATTATTTTTATTAATGCTCTATATTATTTAATTTAACTTAAAGTAACCACTGTTGTTGTTAAAAACAGTATGCGCAATGAGCTGCTCAATGTACGCAATAAATAAATAAATACACAAACAGGGTGACCGATGACATTTTTCAAAATGTCACCAAATAGGGGATTTATCAAGAAAAGGGCAAAATAAAAAAACGAGATAACTACACTATTTTTTTTATTTTTAATGTGTTATGTTCAATTTATGTCAAAATATCTATAAACTTATATACATACATATGTACATACATGTAAAACCTTAGAGATATACATATATCGTCGGTTGGTTTCTGCTTTGATGTATGGAATTTCGATTTCATCAAAAGTTGTCACACAGTGTTGGTAAATAACTAATAAAAAAAAACAATACATACAAACAAAACTTTTTCAATTTTTATTATAATACAGTATACTTTATGAGCATATTTGCGAAGTTTATCTAAATATCTGGTGCCGTGAGAGGTTACTTATATTAAATAGTAGCATAACTAGGTAGTACCTCCCGATGCTGCTGAAAGTAATGCGCGAAAACTTTTTTTAAATCCGTTAATAAATGTGTTTTGTGATTCATTAAATGCTACCTGTTATTAGCACTAAGTACACGTAGATGATAAAACATATCGTATAATTACGATAAATATTTTTTATTGCGAAATGTACATAGATTTATTGTATAACATTCCAAATTTATTTTTTTTTTCTATATAGGTTGAATTTCAGAAATCACTAAAGTTTTAAGCAGCTGAATAAAGGGAAAAAAGTTAAGCGCATTCTGCGTATTTTTGAATTTCACGCTACAATCGGTATATCTCGATATGAGTTAAATATATTGGAATAATTTTTTCAGGCGAAGTAAAAAGACTCATATGAAACTAGGGATGCCAAACGAGAAATCGCGAATTTGTAAAATTCAATCCCGGGATTTCATTTTCGGGATTTCTTAGCAATTTTTATATAAAAACTTTATAAATTAAAATTTTCGTTGATTTTAAGGTATTTTTTATAATATTTAAAAGTCCCATACAATTTTATACGTACAGTTTTAACAATGTAATGACTATTCGTGACATATTTCTTATAAATTAACAACAAGAGCAAAATAAATAAACTACTTTCTTACGATTATTTTCATCAAAGGTGCTACAATATATGTACATTTTAGAATTATTTTGAAAACAAAAGAAACATATTACCTTTGGAAGGAAAATAACATTTAAAAAATTCATAAGTTTGACAAATTTATTCCGTCTTATTCTATATAATGAGGGCAATTATAATTTAAATTCCACGAGAAATTTTTCATGGGAAATAATTTCAAACAGTAGCAAATAATAGGGAAAACAAAAAAATCTAAATGGAAAGGGGAGAAATTTCTTGCGGAAATTTATTCATAATTGCATTGTATAACTATCTGTATGTCGACTCCTCAACGCTAAAAAAAATTAGCACTTATCTACTTGTCGGTAACAATTGAGTACTATTGACACCTCCTTACAATTGGAGTAGAATACAATACAAGGCAAGTGAAAACTTTTTGTTGTCGGGTTGACGCAAAAGCGAGAAATATTTATAGAATAATCCGGAGTATTTTGTCTAAAAAACTGCTCGAGTGTGTATGTATGTTTCTTACATTGCAGTTCAAAATTATTTTGTTTCTTATTTAGACCGTTTAGGTCGTTTTTGATACAAACCTAAGATCAAACCCATTTAAATTACATGGATTTGATAAATAGTTTTAGTCAAAAACGACTGACTGAATGAGTTCGACTCAATTATAGTTGTATTCCAGTTGCAGAGTAGAAGGCCAGGACACTAATAAACCATGTATGAATACATACATATGTATCTGTTGAACTTGTAGAAAAAAACTTATGTATGAATTTAAAAATTTTCAGTAGAGCAAAAATACTGTTCAAGAGCTCAGGCAAACTTTTAATGTATGTGCCTATAAAAATGTGATCTCTAGACGTAATTAATCGAATTTGATTAGAATATTGTGTACATTTCTTTCAATTTTTCGACATGTTCAGCCTTATTATCGTTGTCATAGTCGTAACGAAATCGATAAAAAATTAGATAATGCTTGGTATACATACATATGTAAGAACTTGTTGTTATACTTGTTGTTCATCAATCGCAATTAAAAAAAGTTAGTAGATATATTTTTAACAAAACAATATTGTTTTTGCAACTTATTTGTATGAAAGTGAATCTAAAATTTTTCGTAAGTCAACTTATGCGGTAGTGCTAAAAGTCCACCGATATGTATATTCGTTTTGGTTTAGATAATAGAAAAGCATTTATATTGAAAACAAAAACAAGTTTTCATATTTAGTTATTTTTTTAACTTTAAATTCTCTAACATCAAATGTGATTAATCAACTTAAAAATAGATGAGAAAAGTTCGTTTGGTTTTTATTTCATACTCGTATTAGAAAATTGTTCACTTTAAAGACAATTGTGCAATGATAGATTATGAACATAAAACCTTTTAAAATGCATTAAATTGTTATTAAAGTAATATTTATTTAAAAAAAATAATTTATTTTACGAAAAATATTTAGATCCCGAATTTTCGAAAATCCCGTGATCCCGAAAAATCCCGGAATCACGAATCCCGGTATTTCCAAAAATCGATCCCGATTGGCATCCCTATATGAAAGCTAAAAATGCCAATAAAAGAAAATGAAATTATTTTAATATATGTATATTTTTTTATGGTACAAAATAATATCTTTAAAAAATTTTGATTTTTTTTTCTTCAGAAAATTTGCGCGTATGTACGTATGAAAAGGCTCTCCAAAATTTTAGTTAAACATGTTGAAAACTATCTATATAATTAAATGTTACAGTTAAAACTTTCAAAATCGACCGTCACAACTTTTTATAAGCGCTTAAACACAAAAAATATTTTTAAAATTGGTAATTTTCGGATACTGCTGACATGCACCCTGCAGCATTTCCAAAATGCAAAATAATTTGCTCTAAGCAAATTCTGAATAAATTGTTTTTAGAGCTATGTGGTTTGGTTTAAAAGTGAATTTGTTAAACAAAGTTTTTCAAAATATTTTAAATAATGAAGATACTTTTTCTTAAAAAACATGCCTTTTTCAGGAAAATTTTAAAATTTTGAATTCTAAGTATTTTTCCGATTTCACGAATGCAGATACTAATAAGTTTTTTTTACGTTTTTTTGTTTAAAATTTTGTCAGAAATTTAATGCTGTCTTTTAATTTAAAATCAAACAATCTACTAAAAAGTTATAGGTGAAATACTAAAAAAAGTCAAGGCAAAAAAAAATTTTTTTTGCCTAAAGTCAATACCCCCAGGGGAGTGTATGGATTAATTCTGTAGACTACGGGTGTGGCAATCCCGGGGCCCCAGCTAGGGTAATGTAGCTTTTTCCGCTGGCGGACCTTTGGCTCATTACCCGTAAAACTTATGTGTTACATATTTATAAAAGGAAAACAAATATTGTACGCCCGTTGTTGTCAGCTAGGTGCAGCGTCACCTAGAATTGCCCCTGAGTTCAAAAGACGATAGAGGTGAAGCCCTTGTGGTGGAACTTCGAGGTCTAACCAGAGGCTACTTCTGGTACCACGGGTGCCGGTTGCCCGACAGCTGGGCTGCTTAGAGATAAATGCATTGCGGTTGTCAAAAATTCTGTGCTAAAATGGCTTTTCGTCCTGGATACGACCCCAGGACACTCTCACTTTTTAGTGTCGGGTCTTAGTAGGCGCAGAAGTTTTGGTGGCGAGCTTGCGTTCTTCTCGCGTGAGTGGTCCTCGCTGCTCTGAAGTTTTGAGTGCATGTAGCGGTCGTCAGTTTCCTTTGCTAAAATGCCGAGTTCGTCCTACCCCAAAGGGGTAGACCCCTAAGGGGTTAAAGGGATGATTTTGGTAAGTGTGGAGTAGGCACTGGTTATTTGGCGACACAGGCATGCGTTCTTTATGGATGAGTGGTTAGCTGTGCCGGCAATGGTTGAGGAATTTTCTTGGGGACCTCGCTTAGGTGTATACACACCACCTAAGCGTGGAAGCCGGAGAATTATCGTGGTGGCTGTGGTTTGCTACCAAACATCGCTGGGAGAATAGTCTTGGCTTCCCAGTGTTAAATCAATGCTAGTGGTTGGTGTGACGCGGTCAGCCAGACACTGTTCTAGGTGCTGTTGCCATTCAACAGAAGCTGCTATGGGCACGGACATAGCAGCAGAGTTTAGATAGCTCAAATTACCTCAGCAAGGTAATTGAATATAATACAGGGATAACTATATTCAAAGATTGCAACCTATGTGCCCTATGGAATGGGCCATAGGTTCATTCTAAAGGGTGCATGGGGGCGTTGGTCTGGCGTCTAACCCACACCCGGTGCTTTGGCACACGTGAGATTAGGCCGTAATGACAGGTACTCACGTAAAGCGATTGCACATCTGCCTAAAGTCAATTATCTTCTTAGGTATGAGAGATACGATAACATATTTTGGGACATTATTTCTTAAAAATTATAAGCTTATAAATCGGATAATTTTTCTAAAGGTTGCAAGCCTCAGAAGTTTTTTTGAGTCCCATGTGGTCAACTTAGGCCCACTGTAACTCCTGTCCAGCTTAAGCCAGAAGCCTGTCAAGACATGTCTTATAAGGCCTAAGTCCTCATCTACAGTTGTTCGAAGTTTCATATGAATCCAATCAGTAGTTTAGAAGTTCCAGATTTATTACCATTTATTTTGCAAAAGCCCCACTGTGCACTGTATACATATATTCTTAAAGTTGTTGTTTGTATGAATTATTACTTTTGTTTGGTTTTGCATTAAAAAAGTGATACAATGTTTTCGTTTTGTTAATAAAAAAAAAAAATTTTGTATGCATTAGTATTTGTTTACTCGAACATGTCAACGTGTTTGTATTTGCTCATAGTTGTTATGATTGTTTGCAACTACCCTCTAATCAACTTAGAACCATATGTCTCTATGTCAATACTCTTTCTCCAGTGACAATTGCACTAGTTAAAATGTCGACAACTTTCCTTTTATGCATGAGTAGAGATACTTTAGAGACGGCAGTTCTAGTGTATTTCTGGTGATATTGTCAATGAACTCGTCAATAGCTTGTTTTTCTTTTTTATTATTTTGTGCAATAATATTAAATAAATATATGTAGACGGAGGTCACTAAAATCTACGAGTGAATTTTCGGTTCAAATATCTCCATATGATCGTAAAAGAACTACCTTCTCAATAGTGCTAAAGTCTACTGATTGAATTTGAATGACAACCCTATGTTATTTGTCAATAGGCATTTGCATTGGTTGGGGTACACCTAGTCAGTAGCACTATTGAAAATGTCACTAGAAAATCACGATAAATTTACTATTGACAACGAGAGAGGATATATCGATATTGTAGATATTGTAGATTAGAGCCCCTAAAATTTACTAGTGAATATTTGGTGCCAATGTCACCATGTGGTCCCGAAAGAACTACTAAGTCAGTAGTGCTATAGTCTAGTGGTGGATTTTCAATGACAAGCTAATGTTAAATGTCAATAGATGATACCATTGGATGGGGTACACCTGGTCAGTAGTGCTACTGACAACGTCACTAATAAATCATCACAATTTCACTATTCGCACTTTCTGCAGGGTATGTTCATGTTCATGAACACAGATACTAGTTTATATTTATGTTCAAGCCCATACTTGATCGGTAGTATTTATATTTCATACATGTTTAATCACCGTTGTTTCAATACAATGAACACAGTTAAGTATGATACAAAAAACGAACCGATCATCTTTAAACCTGCTTTTTCTTATGTTCATGCAGCTGTCTAATCTATGTGTACCCAGCAAAAATTAGACATTACCATCTGAACTACTTGCCATATAATGACTTACTTTTTAGATTGCCAAATTGAAGTATTCGCTTACAAAACACATTACGCAAATTTTTAAAAATAGGAAGCAGAAGTTGAACATATTCTTTGGGTTTTAAAAGAAGACGTGAAAATATTCCCAAAATAACTTGGCAATATTTTTGCCTTTCTAAAAAAGGAGAGAATAATGAGTATTTGTTCATTTCTTTATATCCGTAAAAATATTGCCAAGTTAGCAGATTATCCAGACATTATATGACACCCTTACGATTACAAATTTATATGATTCATAGCAATTGTGCCAAAGAAGAACTTGGTCAAAATTTACATCTCACTACTTTCAATGGCCGAAATTTTTGATAGGAACTTGGCCTGTTTTCACATTTATGTTTTTGTGAGGATCTCATTGCTTTTTGACAAATTTTCTATAATAACACTTTTTAAACTTAAAATTTCTAGTGCGTTTTATTTGAATTCATGATCATTGTGCCACTTGAAAATGGCATAGTTACATAAAATAATAGGTTAGAGCGTGATGGGTGTTGAATTAAAAATGCACTATTGTTGTATAACAACGGGTCGCCAGTGTGTACGCAATTTGCTGGAAGTCGTCTGGAAAGAAACATTTTAAGTACAGCGCAAGTTGTAGTGGGCGTCACCCAGCCTATTTTCTCAATATATTTACATATTAAAGTCGGCTTAGCCGAGGTACATAAATCAAAAGGATATGCCCAATGTGTATGCAAATTTTCAATAGGGTAGCTGGTGCTTTCTTTTTGGATTTTCCAACTGAGTAAATCAATTAGGACTATTTGTCTACAAAATGTCATCTCCCTACAGTATAATATACGTAAACTTTTTATGGGTTAGCCCCACCGACTTTTATGTCTATTAGTGCTTATGGTTCATGTTAAGTTTCGTAGGAAAAAGCTAATGAGAAATACACGAGTAATAGAATAAAAACTGCTAAGCCGAACTATGTACATGAAAGAAAAAGCTAAGATTTATGGGTGTAGTCAAGGACACTTTTCAAAACGAAAATTTTCAATAAAATTCAACTTAATTTTGAGTTTACAGTACTTGTTCCCACCCCCTGATTGAAATTTCTGGTTTCTTACATTTTTTTAGTGATCTCTGATCTAGATTTATTCGTGTATCAAATTTCAGCTCTCTAGTACGAATTGGAGTTTTAACGGATAAAACTTCTTGGTTTTAAGATTTTCCCATTGCCTTACTCTTCTACACTTACTTGTGTAGAAAAGCTCTCTAGCGCGAAGCATACCTTTAAATTTTATGAACATTACCTCTCCCACTATTTTGAACTCACAATTATAATTCATGCTAATTTCCTTCTAAAATATGCTAGACCGAAGTTGATTAAACACAAGACTAAAATTTTATGGTGATAGTTTAAAGTATTGTATACGTGCAACGTATATGCAAGGTTTCTTTAAAATGGCTTAAGCTAAAAGCTGCATATTAACATTCTTATTTATATAACTTATTAAGGCTTTATAAAGGATTTTATGACAAATTTTCATAAAAAAATTTGCTTAAAAAACTTTTATAAAGCCTTAATAAGTTCTATAATTAAGTCTGTAAGTTTTTAGTTTCATACAATATTAGCGTTGCCCCGCCCATTGTTGTTAAATTGTTTGGGTTTTTAGATTTTTCTAGTTGGTTTCTCACCTAGACCTACTTGTATATCAAATTTAAGCTCCTTGACGCAACTTTTAATTTTTATGGGCGTAACTCTGCCCATTTTACCAATTTCAAGATTATTTTCGGCCAGTGCTTAGTATTCGTGTCCAGTTTCGTTGCAAAAGGATAATAATCCATACTTAAATAGTATATCTAAATATGCTAAGCAGTACACGAAAATCAGGTTTAAATTGTATAGGCGTGTCAACGCCCACTTTTTTGATAAAAAATCTATAGCCTTGCATTACCGGAGTATATATGCCGAATTTCATAAAATAGCTTCCATGAAGCGCGTTAGATTAGCATTTTTAATTCCAACCTTTATCGGCGTAGCCTCACCCTCCAGGCTATAATTTTTTGGTTTTCAGTTTTTTTTAGTTGATTGTTCAGCTAGACCTAATTCTGTATCGAATTTCAGGTCACTAGAACAAGTTTTAATTTTATGGGCGTAGCCTCTCCCCCGGATTAAAATGTCCGGGTTTTAAGATTTTTCTAGTTCATTGCTCACCTAGATCTACTCGTGTACCAAATTTTACCTCTCTACCTATAGCGGAAGTGCTTCATCATTTGATGAGTGTGTCAGTGGTCAGTGAGTATGTCTTAAAATATGCACTTTTTGCACCTCCATATCTCCGGAACCTTTCATTGTGCAAACTTCGCACATGAGGTAATATGAATTTATTCTAATTATGGTTTAAATTTTATAATTTTACGATTGCGGGGAACAAAGTTATGAGGGGGGTAAAAACAGCTCGAATGGCTTCTTGTAAATATACACACTGCGTGCATTGGCCGGAACTTGGCCTGGCGCACTGCCGTGCGCCTAGATTTTGGGATTTCCAACATTAAAAGTAAATTCAAGAAATAAAACGGAAAACCTAAGCACACTTTGTTCACGTTTTAAAGCTTTCAAACTTTGTTCATGTTTTAGAGTAGTCAATGTAAAAAATTAAAGTGTTCACGTTTTCGAGTCGTTCATGTATTCGAGTATTACGTTTTCGCAAGTTCACTGTAAATACATACATACGTACGCATACGCATGTCTTTTTTCTACATTTTATGATTTGTGAAGGGTATATAAGATTCGGCATAGCCGAATATAGCATTCTTACTTGTTTTCTTTATAACGGAAAATCTCTGGATACAAACCTTTATATACAACACATATGTTTCAATCAATCGTATAATTTAATTTTTGTGTTTTAAAACATGGTATGTAATAATAATTTTTTTTTCACTACCAAATACAATAACCATTTTTGAGGAAAATGATTTAGAGAATTACAAAGCAAACATTCAGCAGTATTTTTTAACAAATTAGGAATTAGGACAATAAACATTTTGGTACTATTGGCAAATTCAGGCATTTGGAGTACGGAGTTTTCAAAAAGAAATAAAAAAAGACATAAAAGTTTTATTGCTTCCCACAACTTACTGTTTTAAAATTGGAATCATAAATGAAAATTTTCGAAAACTTTTAAAAAATTCTGCTTTAACATGGTTTGAAATGTAAAAATTATTTATGCGTATATAGTAATACACGCGGGTGCTTACGAAACAGGTGTCTAATCAGCGCTCTCAATAACGAGCTTTTTCGATCACGTTTTTTCAGTTGGAGATTATGGCAATTTCCTGTCGAACAATTTAATAATATGGTACGATATCGAATGCCATAATCTCAAACTGAAAAAACGTGATCTAATCAGCTCGTCATCGAAAGCGACGATTAGACCCCAGTATTTTAAATTGGATTAAAGAAAGATAGATTTTAACATCTTTAAATTTTTAATTTCAATGCACTACATTTTTCTAACGAACGTATTGATCATGTCAAAAAGCAGAATTTTTTTTATATTGTAGCAAAAAACGTATTATTTATCGACTTACTTCCTGGACTACGTAGGAAAGAGCTCTGCATGCTGGCTGTGGGTGATACTGTACGTAAACGATCTTGCGAATGTTTTGATAGTGGTGACGTAGGCGATCGAGCTCCTGACAAGGGTGCCAACGTAAGACGTGTTAAGCGAGAAAATATACCTCTTTTGGGCTCACATTGGAAATAACGTTTTCCAGCAACACAACCATCATTTTTACCTTTATTAATGTTTATTTACAATAATGTTCAGATCACACTGCACAACAGTGGCTTTGATGTTTAAATAAGAATTACCGATCTTTATGTATTTTTATCTTCTGATTACGTTGGCGTCATTATTTTTTTTCCTGTCAGCTCCAATTTTTTTTACTTAAAATGATTCTTTTCGAACGCCATCCACAAAAATTATTTTTTATATTACATTTGTCAGTTTACAAGTCATTAATGCAATTATTACGGAAAAAATGTTGTATTCACCAGTTCAGAAGAAAATGTTTGTGTTATTTGTAGATAAGCAATTGATCTTTTGCTTATTTATTTATTTATTTATTATTGTATGTCAATGGAATTATTTCCTTACAGACTAATGATATTATTAACTGATATTAAATTATCATTTCACAACATTAAATAAATTACAAAAAATATAGAACGAAAATAAAAAATAAAAAATTATGAGTTTAACAAAAATTTACAATTGCACTATTTACAACATTAGCATTTAATGAAAAGTCTATAAATCTATACAATTGATTAAATTCGTAACACATTCTTCTAAGAGGATCGGCATCAGCATAATTGGCTCTATAAACTTTTACCGATAGAGGAATAAAATTGCGGGATGTACGTTGATGAACATTAAACGAAATTTCGTTGATCAAAAATCCGGAACAGATATCTCCCTTAATAATACTGAAGACAAATAATACGTTCAGCATAGTTCTACAGCTTTTTAGAGTAGGCAGCTTAATAAGGGCACGTCGAGACGAGTAAGAAGGCAAGTTTACTGGGTTAAATCGTAATCCTCGAAGACAAAATAACGTGAATTGCTTTTGCACTGATTCAATAGCATCAGTGTGAATTTGATAAATAGGATCCCATATTATTGATCCATATTCTAGAATCGGACGTACCAGTGACATGTACAATGCTTTCCCAATGTACGGGCCATTAAATTCTTTTGACCAGCGTTTAATATAGCCAAGTGTACTTCTAGCCTTGTTTATTGCAAATGTTATATGAGAGATGAAATTCAGGTTAGGATCTAGTAAAATGCCTAAGTCTAGAAAACTTTCTACCAAATCCAATTGATGATCACCAATAATATAATTTGCCATAATTTGATTAGATCTTACAAATCGCGTTAATTTACATTTATTCAAATTAAGCTCCATTAAATTTACGTTGCACCACTCATAAAGTGAATCCAGATCCATTTGAAGAAGTTTATGATCCATAAATTTATTATAACTTAAAAAATTTTTTACGTCATCAGCATACATCAAGACAGATGAAAATTTTATTACCGTTGTCAAGTCATTAATAAATAATGAAAAAAGAAGCGGCCCAAGATGGCTTCCATGAGGTGCACCTGAAGGTACGGCTATGCTTTTAGAAAATTTGCTTCTGAAACGAACTGTCTGTGATCTATTTGTTAAGTACGAGTATATCCACTTTATGCTTAGATTTGTAAATCCCATTATTTGAAGTTTCTTGATAAGAAGTAAATGATTAACTTTGTCAAATGCTTTTTTAAAATCCGTATAGATAACATCTGTTTGCATCCTTTGTAAAAAGACTCTAATTATTGTGATCGTAAGGTGAAGAATATTTGTGGTTGTAGAACAACCTTTTTGAAAGCCATGTTGACACGGGGATATGATACTTGCCACTTGAAAGTAAATATATTCAGTGATAATCTTTTCAAACAATTCAGGTATAGTACTTAGCTTTGCAATTCCACGGTAATTTTCAATTTCAGATTTGTTTCCAGATTTAAACAACGGAACAACGAAGGAATTTTTCCAAATATCGGGGAAAAAATCCATATTTAATTGACAAATTAAACATCACAGTTAATTAAAATATAACTGGGAATTTTATCGGGACCAACATCATATGAAAATTTTAGTTTTTTTAATTCATTTATGACCATGTATATATCGAACTTAGGTAAGGATATAGATTGACTTTCAGCTAATGGAAATGGATATTCGATCGAATCATCCAACGTTTTAATAGAATAACTTGTAGAGAAAAACTCAGCAAACATACCACTAATAAGAGCATCATCAGTTCCCAGCTAAAAAAATATGTATGGAGCAGATATGATATCCCATATATGGTTCGGATCCGAAAAATGAGGGTATATGGGCATATATGATTGTATATATTCATACATTTTCATAGATGTATGTGAATATATTCCCTCTACAGTATGCAAAGTTCATATTCATATTTTCTTGATTCACAAAAGCTCACTGCTGTACAATAATTTAATATATGTACTAAAATTACTTTTTTTAAATTTTGAACAGAGAGGTTATATTTAATGAAACATTTGTTTGGACAAATAATGAAAAACGAACTAAAAGTCATTTCATTCCTCATTTTAAGTCAAAAGGTGCATCAATTATTTAAAAAACACAAAAATTATATTCGTACATAAAATTTAATTTAAGAGATCAGATTAAAAACTAATGGAATTAATTATAAAAGAACAAGTAATCGTCTAACAATAGTTTTCAATATAATTTTTCGCAGTTATATGAACTTTGTTTCTTATCTAGAGAATTCTGTTATTTTCTATAAAATTAATGACTGATTATTTGATATATTGAATGGGGCCAAAATGTATAAATTCATAAAAGAATGGTTTTTTTAACAAAGTTTTAATTTTTTAAACGTTGAAGGTATGCATGTAAACTTTGCATACCGCATGTATTTGCTAATGGATTTTCAATTCACCAGTGATAAAATACCAAGCTTTTTTGATTGCAAAAACGATCTTATGTGAGATATCATGTATGCATACATTCTTATATGGCTCCATATATTAAATTTTATTTTTATATATGGATCCACATATGAAGAGCTTTATAATGAAATTTCCACATATGAACTCATATATTATAATACATTTCATATATTAGTCCATATATCAATTCATATATAATACTTTTCGCATGTATAATCCCATATATTTCCATACATGAATTCATACATACTCATATATAATTATATACATTCATATATTAAAAATATATGGACCATATATAATTTTTTTAGCTGGGTTGTTACCTTTTGTTGATATGTCATCACAGCAGGATAACCAGAAGTTTTTTTCTTTGAATTGATGAATTTGTAGAACGACTTAGGATTTCGTTTCAAATTAAATTTAGTCATCTTTATGTAATTTTTGTACAGTATGCTACTTAATTTTGTATATTCTGCTCGACTCACAGAATATCTAAGATAATCAACAGAAGAACCAGTTCTTTTAAATGTGTTGTAAAATTTATTCTTTTTATTCTTAGCACGACATAATTGTTTATTATTCCACAGAGGTCCAGATAATGGTTTCATTATATGCTTCGGTATGCACAAATCCAAAAAAAAATACATTTTGTGATAAAAAAAAAGCCCAAACGTGTCTTCTAAAGAAACATCTAAATTAACGGGAGGCATTAAAATATCGTACCAATTCGTATTTAAAATAAGCTCATTTAACAAAAAGTAGTTAGTGCGTTTAAAACAGTAAGTTTTTACACTGACCAAGGGCTGTAAAACACAATCAGGTGGAATGGATGCAAATAATTCAATAGCAGGATGGTATCGATCTTCAGGAACAGAAATTGGTGTCGTTCGTTTAAGATAACATTCATCAATATCGTTTACAAAAATTAGATCAAGAATTTTTAAATAATGATTCATTATACCATTTATTTGAAAAAGGCTCATGTCGTATAAAATGTTGAAAAAGTCCTTCCAGCAATCATTAAGTTTACTTTGAACGTAATAATTATCATCAGGTAAATAATTCCAAACTATGGAAGGCATATTAAAATCACCCATGATTATAAAAGAATCAGTTTTATTGTAACTATTTGCAACAGATCTTATAGCGTCAGCATGTTGAATATATACAGAATGTGTAGACGATGGAGGAATATAGGAGCAAGTTATTATAATATTTTTATGCTTCATTTTAACGACAACTGATACAAATTCAATATCAAGCAACGATTGATTAACTAACTGTTCAGAATGCAATGAGCTGCAGACAGCAATAAGAACACCACCACCATGACTACCACGATCTTGACGGTAAATATTATATTTATTACAAAGGCTTTCGGTGTTAAGATAAGTATTATTAAGCCAAGTTTCAGTAAGTACAATAATCTGGTAGTGAAAGTGAAAACTTTGTAAATACAAATTGGACAGTTTAGTTCCCAAGCCATGAAAATTTTGATAGAGTAACGACAATGAGTTCGAAGTAACGCTATTTAGTTTTTTTGGAATATTGATTTCACGTTCAGAAAGAACGCCAATATTATTTGCTCTCGGTCTTTCCTTGTAATTATATTCTCTAACTAAAGTATTTATAGGCCAGAAGTTAGGATCCAAAAGTATATTAAATATATCTGCAGAAACTGTAATTTTAGAAGAAGGGATAGATCTTGGTTGAGAAAATTTAAATTTATGTATCAGAATATCTGCATTATTGCCAATGTTAGATCTTATGTAGTAGTCCACATCATCTATAGAAGTAACGCTTGCCAAACGAGAAACAAATATATTTTTTTCTATATAACTTGTCCACTTATTTCTTGAGGGGTAATCACGCTCGCAGAAGTTGAAGTTGAAGGAAAAACTAATGACGCCATCATAATCAGAAGATAAAAATTCATAAGGATAGGCCATTTTTATTTAAACATCATAAAAAAACCTCTAAATTGTTGTGCAGTATTATTATTAACTTCGCAAAAGGATTTCAATTTTATATTTACTTACCACTTGTATCATCTAGTACTACACCAGCCCATTCGCCAGGGGCAAAATGTGTTTCACCAATGTATGCAATTTGTCCTGAACGTATGCCACCAACCCAAACTCTCTGCCCAATTATAAACTGTTCTGTGTCATGTGTCAGTATTGATCCACGATCTAAAATTACGAAAAATTAATAAGTACATAAAATACAGCTGTGTTGCCATTTTTTAAATATGTAATTAGCTTTGTTTAAATATAAGGCACCAATGAAAACTAAACTATTAAAATAAAAAATAAGACATTTACTTATGTAATTCCATTTAGCTTAAACCTTTTCCTAATTGAAACTTATACTGCAAAATTGATTTTAAAAATATTTATTGGTATTCTTTGTGTGTTTGCTTTTTATATGAGACGCGTAGTGCAATAACTCCGTAAGCCACATGCAATCAAAAATTTATTTTATGTGTTTAATCTATTGCTAGATACCATAGCTTTATATGCTAAAAAGATTTTAATTAAGTTCGATTCTTTTGGCGGTATTATTAAAAAATCTACTTCTTCCAAAATTATATATTATTTTGTGTTTGGCAGCCGTTGATAACAGACTAACACGCCTTTTGAGAAGAAAACGGAAAAAAGTGTATTCCGAGTGCTCATTTAACATTATATTTTGCGAAAAAAACCGTCAATTAAATTAAGGAAAAGCTCGATAAATACTATGGGCACTCTGCACCACCGATTTCGCTGGTAAAAAAGTGGTTTACTGACTTTCGTTGTGGTCGCACAAGTACAAATGACGCTAAATGTTCTGGACGGTCAATTGAGGTCACTAAAACCGAAAAAATCCACGATATGGTGTTGGGCGATCGAAGATTAAAAGTGCGTCAGATTGTTGATGCCATGGGCATTTTATATGGGTTTCGATTTTAAATCTGTGGCTTAAGTCGAGATAAGATAATTTTGAGTTAATGGTACCTCCATAATCTGCATATTCGAAACTACCCTTGGTAAAAATCTTAATTAATTTGTGTGATTTTTGAAGAAGTTATGGCACTATGACTTGCAACTTATCTTTTTAAGACTTCCTACCCCATTTGGAATAATAGCTTAATTTGGGTTATACCTTGGTATATTTCAGTTTAAATGTATCACTTATAGTAAGTAGAACGATGGTTGCTTACAAAATAGTTTTACCAGAGAATTTCCCAATTTAACCGTAAAATAAAGTGACTTCTGAAAATCGACTTGAAAGCTTAAAAGTGCTCTCTTGATAACAGTAAAATATGCCTTAGGCCGGGTTTCCATCTGTGTGCCATGTGCCACACAAGCGTAAAAAAAGCGTAACCACTAATTACTAATGAAAAACTTTTAGATTCAGACATGTATTTATTAAGTTAAATAGTTTCATACATAACTAATAGACAATTTTATAGAATCCAGCATGATTGCAAACTGTTTAAATCAATAAATACATGTCTGAATCAAACAGTTTTTCATTGTCCGTAAACGCGTTTGCTTTCAATTGTCCGTAAACGTAAACGCGTGATAACTTCAAAGGATTGTTTGGAGTTGTTTAACCGCAGTCGAATCAGTTCTGCGGCGTTTTGTAACTGCAGATGAAACATGGATCCATTACTGGAATCCGGAGAGCAAGGATCATTTTAACATTGCTCCGAAGAAGGCTAAGGTGAGTTTGTCGGCCAATAAGGTGATGGCAACAGTTTCTTTGGATGCACACGGGATAATCCACATCGATTACCTTAAAAAGGGAAAAACAATAAACGGTGAATATTATGCCAACTTATTAGCCCGATTTAATGAGGATTTAAAAAGAAAACGAGCCCATATGCCCAAAAAAAAGTTATTTTTCAGCAAGATACGTGTGCAGTCTCAATGGCAAAACTCTATGAATTGGACTACGAATTGGTACCCCATCCGGCATTTTCTCCGGATTGAGCCCCTAGTGACTACTTCCTATTTCCAAACCTAAAGAAATAGCGCGCTGGAAAGAGATTAAGCTCCAACGATGAAATCATTGACTTTTTTAAGGATCTCGAAAAATCCTATTTTTTGAAAGGGATACAAAAAATTGAGAAACATTGGACTAAATGTATTGAGTTGAAAGGAGATTATGTTGAAAAAAAATTTTTGTTTTGCAAAAAAATAACTGTGTTTCATTAATGGTCCGTTCTCGTACCGTTAAAAAATAAAATATGTGTTAGCAAAAATTGGGGAAAGTTTATGAAGTGTCACCTGTAGGTGACACTGGGCAGTATTATACAGTATAAAGAGATGTACGTGACAAAATTTATGAATTACTGAATTCCTCAATTGCTACTTCTACTGCTGTAGATTGAGCTTGAAGGATATACTGGAAATAGTAGAGTGGAGACGACGCTATTTACACTCCTTGAGCATGGAAAACTTAAGATGAAGATAGTGGAGACGAAAATGATGCCCATTTTGTTCGCCTTCCTAGCCGAATGTTACGTTTAGAAGTGGAACTTCATACAAGATCTATCAATAGAAATGGTGAGGTGAATTAAATACATTACAAGTATCAGAATACAGTGCAGTCCAGGAACATGATCCTAAGAAGAAGGATTTTACAAAAAAGAAATTTTCAAATAATGCTTCAAATGTTACTCCATTTGGCAAAGATGATTGCGAGGAAGATCTTCTAGGCACATTTCACGAAGATTTCAGTCTTACTGACTGCCTCCAGTTATAAAAAGAAGCGAGAATATATATATATATATATATATATATATATATTCTATTCTGTTAGTACCTTCTTTACTGGTACATTTATATGCATGGAAAGCAAATCAGACTCGGCTAGAAAGTTTGGTCGATTGCTACTACAGTATACTGATATATATAGCATATAAAATTTTAAGTGTGTCAAGGAGCAACTAGTTCGAATTTAAAGTTGCGATCAGAGTATGGCATAGGTGCCGAGTAGTCTCAAGACTATATCAGAAGCTTATCCTCGATGTGGTGTCCCTATTGTGTAAAGAGTTGCAGATAAATTAGAAACGTCAGTGATTTTGTCATTAACGGACAAGGAAAATGTGTTCTAAGTGCAATGTTAGACATCTCAAACATTGGTAAAAATTTCAAATTTTGATCCTATAATTTTATAATAAGTATAATTTATTGTTTGTTGTTTCATGTACTTCCAATAATAAACTGTGCTAGTGTCACCTGTAAGTCACACCTCTATAAAAACAAAACTAGCAATATTTTTTTTAATATCGAATTTTTTTTGGTGTAAATCATACATAGTTATGCTATACACAAGAATAAATTAATTCTATTTTCGTTAATGAAGATATAGGAAAAGAGTTAAGTGTATAATATACGTGGAAATAACAGAAAGACGACTGGAAACAAGAATATCTGAACATACAGCTGATGTTGAGAAGGGAAGAGAAGGCACGGCTCTATCTCAACATGTAAGAGAGTGGACACAACATATGCTTTCAAAACGTTAAAATTCTAAACATTTTTCACAATAAACGTTGAGGCAGAATTACCCGACTGTAAATGTAGAACTGTAAATGTAAATGTGTCAGCTGTTCGAATCTGTTGCATGAAAAGCTATGCTAATGCTTACCTGACTGAAATGGCACGTAAATGTAACGTCTGAACCTGCAGAAAATAGAATTTCATGACGACGTTACGTGACATTTGTAGACAGTGATGGGATGTATGTTGAATGAGAGTGTGGCACAATAGCCCTGATTTGGTACTTTTGTTTCTTTTAATAGTTTAAGTTTTTGAGTGGTTAATTTGTATACATACATGGCATATACATATAATAAGTTTAGTTTTCTAGCAAAGTTTTTTTTTATAAAATCTAACCAGAGACTACCAATAGTAGGTATTTATTTTTTTTAATATACACACAGATATGTATGTATGAATATGTAAAATATACATACATATGTGCGTACAAACATTCAAGCGTACAAAAAACTATTTTTATTTAAAAATAATTCCAATAAAAAAAAATAGGTACGTATAATCATAATAATTATAATGATAATAAAAATATAAATATTTTTTATAATTATAATACGTTGTAATGTAAGTATGTATGTATATACGGGTATGAAGCTGAAATTGTAATTTCACTTAATGTCGAAGTCATTAAAATGTTTGTAAGTATAAAATAATGATTTGATACAATTTAAATAATTTTGGTACTTTTTCTACACAATCAAAAATAATGTGAAGATGTTGAACTCTCATCAATGTTTCGAACAGCTGTTTTCCATTTTATATGATTTTTTTATACTGATAAACACGCAGCAAACAAAAAGTCCTTATATGTACATACACATGTACATACGTATTTTTGTTAAAAAATATACATGTTTAGGTGGATGATTGTTTCTTAACATAGAAATGTGGAAATCAACTAAACTCAGAGCCAAAGGAGGAAAAACGAAATAAGTCAATTTATTTGGTTTTTTCTCGAGAGTAATAAAACCCCAATGAATTGCATGAAATAAACCAAAAGAAAGAAAAAAAAACAATTTATTAGGATTTTATATGAAATGTATCTTTATTTATGATCGTGGATTACCTTTCAGGATGGGTGCCAGGAGAACAAGAAGGTTTAACAAACGGAAACAATATCTTTAGCCATTTTTAACCATTTGACATTTTTGTTAGGCCTTATGCGTAAACGGGATAGATTAATATTCATAGCATTCAGCTTGAATATAGATCGAGAACAAAGGGAAAGTATTGTCCATCACTGTTATTAGTGCTAATGCATATAGATATATATATATATATATATATATATATATATATATATATATATATATATATCATGTTTTGCATGATATATGCAAAGGAGAATGGGGAATGTCAAAGTGGTAATGGTAAAAATTTTGTTTTTGGAAATAATACAATTTAAGAACTTAAATCAGTACATTGTATGTTATCGTTATACTACAAAAAGAACTTCATATAATTGAAATTTTTAATACATAAAATATTTTAAAAGTAGTGTTCATTTTTATATAAGTATGTATATATACAAATTCATACGCTAAAATTCAACATTTTACTAAATTCAAGTAAAAGGTATTTTTAGAAATTTAATAAATTTCGAGTTATAGAGGATATATATATCTACATATATATGTATATATGAAGAAAGTTACATAAATCAGTCATATTATAATTATATGAAAAAGATGAAATGTTAGTTAAAACGTTTTATAATTTGCCTGCCTAAAAGTGCATTTACTTTCCTTTTGACAGCTGACTCTTTGCAGTTAGTTTAATTTTTATAAGTTACATGGGCCATAGATGGTCCAGCCGAATATACTACTCTGAGCGGTCGGAAAGCCTGATCGTGAAAGAAAAAACTCCTTGACACATTACTCTCGGATACATATCAACTCCTATTATTATATCGATAGAGTTTCTTTCGTAAAATTTGGAGTCCGCGAGAAACAAGTCACGAAAGTTCTTTTTATAAGATTCTGGAAGTGACTGTGAGGGAGTTTGGAGTGAGATTCTATTATCAACTCGGAATGTGCCTTCAATGCTTGATGTTGAATCGAATCGAGATTTGAGTACCATAGGACAAATTGTTTCCTCGTGAAGAGTGTACGCTGTCAGGTTTATTTTATCAACTAACTTTCTTGACACGCGACTTACTGATGACCCAGAGTCCAACAAACACCGTGCATGCGACGTGGTTGATATATTTTGACTAATGCGGTTGGTAAAAATATAAGCATGTTTTGGCGTAGAATTGCTGAAAACGACGTGGATTTCGATTTTGTCGGTGGTGGTGAATTTTGTATGGGTTTGGGACTCAAAGACGTGTGCTTTGAGTCAGATTTTGAACGCCTTGAGGTCGGGGACGGTGATCTTGATCGCGACTGAGAACGCAGAAGGTCTTTCGCCAGCCTAGGGTTAACATGCAATAGGGTGTGGTGAAATTTATGGCAGTGCTTAAATCCGTGCTTGGAAAAACAGGTGCCTTGAGAATGGTCATGAGCAAGGCAATTTGAACAATATTTGTTTTCACGTACTGCGCGAATGCGTTCGGACATGTTCATTGCCAAAAATGTTCTGAAAGTGCGGAGCGGGTGAGGTCGTTTGCATATTCGGCACGGAAAGGCGTTGTACTTCCTGAGGTTAACCTTAACGGACGATTTTGAGTTCGATGAATTTTTAGGCATAACGATCTGGAAAATAAAGTGTAATAGGTAAATTGTAAAAATAGTGTGGCAACGAAGTTTATAGTTAGTTATGCGGGTAGTAGTATAAGTTTTACTATAGGTCGTGTTATCACGCCTCGTTGGGTCAAAACATCTGCAACTCGCACTCTGTTGTCCGAACCAGGGTAAGTTTTTACAATTCGACCTAGACGCCAGGAATTTGGGGGGAGGTTTTCTCCCTTGATCACTGCCATTGCACCTTCACTTACTGGTATTTCAGGCTTATGCCATTTTGTTCTTTTGTTCATTTCTTTCAAATACTCATTTTTCCATCGAGAACAAAAGTTCTGATGGATCAGCTTCAGCTTTTGCCATCTGTTGATTAATGAAAGGGATGAATCAGACACCTGAGGATCAACAGGTGCTAGGATTGGAGTTCCTATAAGAAAATATCCTAGGGTCAGTGCGCAGAGATCAGTAGGCTCTGTTGAAATAGGGGATATCGGTCTGGAGTTAAGGCACGATTCAATTTTGGATAGTAAAGTCATGACCTCTTCGAATGTATATTTTTGATGCCTCGCGGTCTTGCGAATATGGGTTTTAAAACTTTTCACTCCCGCTTCCCATAGTCCCCCCATGTGGGGAGCACCTGCTGGTATGAAATGCCATGAGATACCTTGATGCGCATAATTATCTTGAATGCATTGCTGTGAAGTTTGTATAAATTCTCGTGCAATAACCTTAGAGGCACCTACAAACGTTGTGCCGTTATCGGAATGAATATGTAGCGGACAGCCACGACGTGATACGAAACGACTAAAGGCCGCCAGAAATGATGGCGTGGATAAGTCGGATGTGGCTTCTAAATGGATTGCCTTTGTAGAAAAACAAACAAATAAGCATACATATCCCTTTAACATACGACATCCTCGGCCAGAGTAACTTTTGATGTCGAAAGGCCTTGCGAAATCCAGGCCAGTGTGCACAAATGGACGAGTTATATCTGCTCTTTCAGGTGGCAAAGCTGTCATTATTTGCCGTTGGCATCGTTTTTTATAAATGACGCATATTTTGCACTTATTTATCGTAGTTTTGATCAGATTTTTCGCTTTTGGTATCCAAAACTGAGTTCTTAGCAGCCGCAAAACTAGCTGATTGCGTCCATGTAGACTTATGTCATGAACGAACTTTACTAAAAGCCTGGAATATTGCGAATTGTAAGGTAGGATTATTGGATGTTTTTCGTTGTATGTCAGACCAATGGAAGACTCTAGCCGACCGCAGGAACGAATGATACCTTCTGCGTCTAGAAACGGGTTTAAGTTCAATAAGTTACTAGATTTGGATATGGATTGTTTGGCAGAAAGGGTCTTATAATCGTTAGGATAAAATGCCTTCTGACAAACTATAATCATTTGATCACGGACTGAAATTATTTCGGAACAAGAAATAACTGTTGAATCTTTGAAGAAATTAGAACGGAATCTTGGATGGGTTCGATACAAAAAACGATAGACATATGCCATTACTCGCATTGCCTTGTTGAAAGAGGAGAAACGTTCCAGTAGATCTTCAAACTCTGTAAAGTAAGCAAAGTGGATTTCAATCTGCTTTACTTCGAGGTTCGTAATTGGAGTATTGGAAAAATCGAAACTTGGCCAGTAGGAGTCTGCTTCTTTGAGCCACGTGGGTCCAAACCACCATAAGCTGTTGCTTACTAGCAACAAAGTTCTAGTCTAGGAATTTAGAACGTCTTGATGGGAGCAACCTTTGTTTTGGCCGTAATAAGGTATGTTGCAACGGATGTTCCATTTTCTGTTCGAGCATATAAGGCCGCTGCTTATGCTTTTTCAGATGCATCGCGGAAACCGTGGAATTGGATTTTACTATCGGGACAATACACAATACATCGAGGAATGCGGATGGTGTTGATAGCTGAGAAGTTTGTTTCAAAGTTTTTCCATTGATATATAGTTTCGGATGAGAGTATTTCATCCCAGCCAGTACCATCTTTCCATATTCTCTGCATAAGGATTTTTGCTTGGACAATACAAGGTGCCAACCACCCCGCCGGATCGAATAAGTTTGCAATCTGAGAGAGCACTTCCCTTTTTGTGTACCTTGCTGTGACTGGAAATGGACTTGCAACAAAGTAAAATTCGTCAGAACATGCATTCCACCGTATACCGAGTGTCTTTGCCGAGCTACTGTCCTGTAATTTTAAGAAATCCTCGTTTAGTACATGATCTGGAGGGATATCAGCTAAAATATGCTTTGAATTGGATGTCCACTTCCGTAATAAAAAGCCAGCAGACTTTAAGGCTAGGATTATCTCATTTCGTGTTTTTATGGCATCCTGTTTTGTATGAGATCCAGCAAGGACATCATCAACATACATTGAGCCACGAAGAATGGAAGTGGCAATTGGATAACTGGACTGCACATCCTCTGCCAATTGTAAAAGCGTCCGAATAGCAATATATGGCGCACAATTGACTCCGAATGTAACGGTTTTTAATTCGTAATCACAAATCGTATTATTTTGATTACTACGGAACAGGATTCGTTGAGTATTGGGAGTATGTTCTGGACTGACTAAAATTTGCCTATACATTTTTTTAATGTCGGCATTGAATACGAATCTGTAAAATCTCCAGTTTAGCATTAAAAGTATCAAGTCATTCTGAAGAGTTGGTCCAATATGGAGTAGCGAATTCAGGCTTAGGCTATTGGATGACGGCGCGGATGCATTAAATACCACACGAACTTTTGTGGACACGCTATCAGGCTTTATAACGGCATGGTGTGGCAAGTAATAAGATTTTGAACTTTCAGAGATGTTTGGTGATTCGACCTTTTCCATATGATTTAGTTCTTCGTATTCATGAACCACCTTATCGTAATCGGTTTTAAGCATTGCGTTTCGAATCAATCTAGCTTCATTTCGGAAAAACTGGGCCATAGCGCTAGAACGCGAATTACCTAAGCTTAATGCAGATGGAATTTCCTCTTTAAATGGAAGTGATACGATGTATCGTCCTTCCGAATTCCTTTTTGTGGTACGGTTAAATAAGTTTTCACAGGCCTGATCAGCAGGCGACATATAGTTCTTCCGTGGAAGATTTTCTACTTCCCAAAAGCGTGAAATTTCTTTATCTAAAGAAATTTCACAGAAATTTGATAATATGGTGGGATTTGTGCTAGGAATATTGGAGACAGGACCAGTTAAAATCCATCCAAAGACGGTTTCTTGTGCTATAAGAGATTCGCACACATTATGTTTTATCCCTGAACAAATAATAGAAGGGAAAAGATCACCACCAATTAACATATCAATTCTTGAACTGGTGTAAAATTTCGGATCAGCAAGACGAATTTCAGGAAGTTCTGAAAACTTTAATATCGGAATAGTCTGAGTTGGAAGATTGTTCGATAATTGAGCAACCACGAGAGCTGTTACTGGAATTTCGATATTCTCATTTACCTGTGAGCCTAATACGAGAGAAAAGCGATGCTGAACTTTGGTGGAAACAGTCTAATTCAGGCCGGAAATTACAGCATTTGTAGGACTAGAAGGAAGTTTGAGAAGTTTGAAAATACGTTCTGAAACAAAGGTGCATTCTGACCCAGAATCTATGAATGCACGGGCTTGATATTTCATACCTAAATGACATATATCTACCCAGGCCGTTCCTAGTAAAACACCCTTAGTATTAGAAGCGAAACAGGATTGGATTCTACCAGAAGTCGAAGTGCTAGCGAACTGTAAATTTCCAGAATTGTTGTGAGAAAAGTGGGCTGAATTAGGATTAAGAGTCGAATTGGAAACTTAAGGCGATGAACTTGGACTATCAACTTCCTTATGTAGAAGTGTATTGTGTCTTTTTTGACACTTAAAACAACTGTTTGTGCTAGTACAATTTCTTACACTGTGAGTTTTCGAGAAGCAGTTTATGCACAAACCCTTCTTTTTATCTCCTCTAAGCGATGTTTAGAATCCAATTTGAGGAATTTGGGGCACTTGCGTATGATATGGTTCTCTTTTGGACATAATTGACAGCTTGGACTGGTTACATGTACTTGGAAACTGTGAACTTTCTTGTTAATCTTTGCGTTGGAGCCAGCCTTAAATTTTGTGTCATTATGCTTGGAAGCTGTTGAACTTCGGATCTCAGAAACTGATTCAAGAGTTCTATATCGATTGTTTAGGAATTCATCTAACTCAGACCGTTTAGGAATAACTGTCTTATGTTTTAACTCTTGCTCCCATAATGTCAATGTGCTATCTGGAAGTTTATTTGTGCAAATAAAAACAAAAATTGGATCCCAACTTGTGACATCAATATCATACAGTTTTAGAATGGAGATACCGGAGTTTATATCTCCTTGCATTTGCTTTAGAGATTTTCCTGATTCGCAATTAATGATCAAAAGGTTGAAAAGGATTTTTAGTTGACCATTTACCAAAACTCTTCGGTTTTCAAATCGCAAACACAAGCTACTCCAAGCAAGATCATATCCTTGGTTCGTGCACAATTGCTTTTGCCTCGCCTTTAGTTTTTTGCGTAAGGTAAAACAACTTCTCAACATTACTGGCTCTAGAGTTAGAAACGACTGCTGTAAACATGTCACGGAACGTAGGCCAGGAGGTATAGTCTCAGTGAAAGGTTGGAATTTCAAAAGGGGGCAAGTGAATGTTGTTTTGATCAGAGTGGATATGGTTCTGTGGACCAGACCCACGAGAACTGCTTGGATTCACATTAGGATCGGATGACGGTATTGTAGCTACTGGTTTAAATGCTGGCGCTTGTTTAAATGTAGCGGATATCTCGGCCAGCTTAACTAAACAACTACAATATGTATTGTAAGTACTTTTGTATTTTCACTTTGAATGATTCCAAATCCTGTACTTTTTGTTCATCATCATCGTCCTTTTCGGCAGTTTCTTTCTCAGCTTCAACAAGATAATTCTTATAGGCAGCCTTAACTCGACCCCAGTTTGAATTCAATTCAGATTTATGGACCTCAACAGCAGGTATTGAAGTCAAATTAAACTGATTGTCATTAAGGTCCGCCCCGAATTCAACTATGTTGTCAGCTAAGCGAATGAACTGATCCAATGACATTTTTTGTTTGTTTAAAGTGATGGCTGCTCAAACAAATTACCCCTAATTTAGGTAGAATTTATGATTCAGTACACGAGCTTTCAACCAAATAAATATATATATACCGACAAGTATATATATATACATAAAAAATTAAAAATTATGTATAAAAAAAATAATTTAAGTAATAATTGTGGTTAATAGGCGAAAAAATAATTTTTTATTGTTCTTAACAAATAAGAAAAGGAAAATAACATAATTTTAGCAAATCTTCATTAGTTAAATGTTTCATATATTTAAATTGCTGGCTATGAAATGATTGCACTGATTTCAGTGTCTGGGATTTGGATCAGCTGTTTGCTAAAATAAAACTTGTTGCTGTTCGTTCACCTCTAGTTAACTGGAAAATTTAATATTATTCCAGGGATTTCTCAAAGAAATAAGTTTGTATACGCACTTGCGAAACACCGACTAAACCACAGTAATGAAAAAATGCATTAAACTTTTTGTAAATTAAAGGAAATATCTCAAAATTTATCGTTTCAATTATTTATTAAATCATTTACAACATGCATATCTATTTTTATTTATTAATTGGGTTTTTTTTCTTTTTAAGTTTGGACTGAAATTAAAGCATTAACTTTTTCTTAAGTTTGCTTCAGTGGACAATATTTGGTCAGTTTGCAACTTTTAAACAGTTGTAAATTTATGAATTTATAACTTTATAATTTTACAAGTTTAAAATTGAATATGTTTACAATCAAAATTAAATTCTACATACAAGTGTACGAAAAGGCCTATTTTAGATTAATTTGTTTCCAATTATCCAGCATGAATACGTATAGAACGCCAGTGTTACCCGCTTCTGATTGATATCGCTACAAGACAAATGTATGACTTTGTGGACTTAAAAAAATTTATACACTACTTATAAGCAGTTGGAATTTAACCAGTGATAAAGAGTATGCTCTCACACTTTCCTTAATTAATTGTAGTATTATGAATATTAAGAGAAAGAGAACATTAAGAACGTGATATGACAAATGAGATCAATATTTTGGACTGATTGGAAAAAGGAATGATGGAAAAGAGGAGAAAATATGTGTGTCTATATGTATATATATATATATATATATATATATATATATGTACAATATATATTTATATGTTATGTACATATGTAAATAAATATGTAAAGAGAAATAAATTTGTGTGAACAATTAAAAAGATAGAAGATATGTACATTTATATATGTCTGTATGTATGTATATACTACGTATATTTGTATGTATATATATGTACATATGTTTTTATATATTTTATAACTGTTGAAAAAATCAGAAATATCATCGAAAAAAAACATGGATAATGGCATGTGAAATAAATATACATATCCACTTACATATATACTTATGTATGTCTGTAAAAAAAGTGCGCGAACTAGTTCGTTGGGAACGACCAAAAATACAAGGGAATAATTCACACAGGTATATGCCGCTTTTCAGTGATATACATACATACATATGTATACGGAAATATGTATAGTTTTTTTTATAAAATAAAAAAAAACTTTGTTTTTGATTTACAGGTGATAGTGATCAAGGAAGCCTTCTATCTAAAGGAAAATTAATCCTTGCCCGGTTTTTGTGATATTACCTATTTTTTATGTGGACAAATTTCGTTTTATTTTTTCCGCACTTCGGATAAATTTTTCTTTTTCTTGTGTCAGCAACTTAAATACATATGTATGTGCGTATTTCTGCACCTGAATTGGATATTTAAATATTTTTACTTTTCAATTTCGTTGAAACTTTGCTTATGTACATACATATGTATGTACATATAAGTATTTACTTAAAATTTTATTTTCTTCTTTTTTGTTTATTTGTGAAAACTCCGAATTTTAGCAAAATTAATCACATACCGCTCTTGTGAATATCAAAAAAATGCACTTTTAATACTAAAGTTAAAAAGCTAAATATTTATGTATGTATGTATGTATGTATAAGGCAAGCAAAAAACAAAACGTACCTTTTTTATGAATAATAATGGAAGTATGAATTTATGTATGGATGTAATTTTTGTTTGCGCTCTTGTAAGACTAAATTGTAACCCAGTATAGCAATCTCTGAGAATTAATAAGTTCCAATCCGGTTCGATGAGGACCAAATGTTTAGGTGGATGATTGTTTCTTAACTTAGAAATGCGGAAATCAATTAAACTCAGAGTCAAAGGAGGAAAAACGAAATAAGTCAATTTATTTGGTTTTTTCTCGAGAGTAATAAAACCCCAATGAATTTCATGAAATAAACCAAAAGAAAGAAAAAAAACAATTTATTAGGATTTTATATAAAATGTATCTTTTTTTATGATCGTGGATTACCTTTCAGGATGGGTGCCAGGAGAACAAGAAGGTTTAACAAACGGAAACAATATCTTTAGCCATTTTTTACCATTTGACATTTTTGTTAGGCCTTATGCGTAAACGGGATAGATCTATATTCATAGCATTCAGCTTGAATATAGATTGAGTACAAAGGGAAAATATTGTCCATCACTGTTATTATGCATATATGTACATACATATATATATATATATATATGTATCCTTTTGGCATTAACAATACATATGTATATTGTTTGTAAATAAAACTAAATTATTATGAGTAGGTACGAACATTAATAAGAAAAGGATAAAACGAGAAAGTAAAGATTTTATTGAGGTGCTACTGCATGCATACACATTCTTGGAAATTAAAGAGCTAAATACTTCGTCTTTCCGATGAAGTTGCTCAAAATCTGTTCTGGTAATGTACAATGACAAATATTACGGTTGAACATTACAGCTGATATCAAAATTATTATAATTGAGTTTATTTAAATAAAATAATAATAATAATTTTCAAAACCTCTAGGCGCATATTCGTTCTAAAAGGTGTTATTTCAAAAACTCAATTAGTTTTTTTCCAACAGTCTAAAACTTGCCATCAAAAGAAAGTAAATTAAAATAGTTTCAGCGAAATTATTAAAAAATCTTTTAAAATATCTATTTTATATATCTATTTTATATATTATTTACTTATAAGTTCTAATACATAAGTACATACATACTCGTATGTATGTCCGTATACATATATATGTACATTTCAATCAAAATGAATTTCATGAATTTAAATATTATACATATCGCATCTTAACTCAAAATTTTAAAATGTTCAAATGAGTCGAAAAACTGTTTGTGCTCAGATTATAAGAGAATTTGAAAATCCGAATCCATAGTAGTAATCAAATTCCATTTAAAAATATATTTGCATTGTTTTTATTTTAAAATATTGGAATTCTTGGCAAAAAAAATCTGTGTTTTGAGTTAATACCATTTTTCTGAATCTTCTCGATATTTTTTTTTGTATTATTTATAGTTATGACGCTTTAGTTGAAATTTAAATAAAGTTCCAAAATATTTATTTATTTATTTCATAAATACTTTGCAAAATAAATTTGCAAAGTATTGTTGCACAAATATGGGCGGAGTAACTAGACCATATGCCCAAGATGGTATTAACAGTATCTTAAAAGGTTTTGTGACTGACTGTACACGACCTATGCCTTCACATAGGAAGTAGCAACGTGGTTGTTAAGGAAATTCCACAAAAGAACCGCAAGATTAAACGGTAATCCGTGGCAGATCAGTCAACCAGTGCGAGTGAGACGCAAAACTCTCGAAGGCCAATAAACGACAGCTCCCCCAGAGCTGCTTTACGACTCAAAGTTTCAAAATATATTTTTCAACAAAAGGGTATTAACGGGAACATTTTTAATACTACTACGTATACTCTTTATTAAATAATAATATCATACATATTATGTACTATATATATACATATACATACATATTATATATTTACATATATATTTTTATATTTTTTTATAAGTTCCTTAAGATTTTTTTTCTTATTCTCCGACAAGTGTAGCATTTTCAAATAAATAGAGGATAAACTAAATTAATAATAAGTTTATGAAATGTTTATTTATTGGTTATAGCAGAAAAGCATAAAGAAATTATGAGTTAAAAACTTACTTAAGATTTTTCCAGTGGTTGATGCATTTGAATTTGTTTTTCTGGACAGTTACTTTTGAAAACTCTTTATCTTTATCATGAAAAGAGTCACAACTCAAAAAAATGTGAGGAATTTTATCATAAAAAGAGTCATATCTCAAATTAAAATCATAAAATAAAACAAATTTTATCAACAAAACAGTATCAACTCAAAATACTAGAAAATTTTAATAAAAAAATTGGATTATTTTTAACGTGAATAAAGGCTCAAATCAAAATAATACCTTTTTTATGAAAATATATGATAAATTTCTATGTTCACTTTTCTATTAACTCAAAATAATACATTTTTGGTGACATAAAGGTAGTCACTACAGTATCACAAAAATGATCTCAAATGTGGTTTTCGAGGTGAAAGAGCAATCGGAATGCGTTGAAATTTTTACAGTACATAGCTATTGATGTTTGTTGATTTCTTTTAAAAACTGAAATTTCAAAAATTTTGAGTTAATACCCTCTTGTTGATAAGGTGCGATATATGAACTTTCGCGTTTGACTTCAAATAACTCGCAATTTAAAATCAAAAATGCGTGTTTGCTGGGCACAATGCAATTAGTATGTATGTGTATGTGCACAAAGAAGTTTTCTTTTATGTTGAAAACACATGACACGTTTTTAAGCATTCTATAAGCGCTCAAACGTTTACATTTACATTACATTTACATTTACCTTACATCTGGGATTTCTACATAGAGAGCTGCGTAAACAGTCTTGAAATGTAAAAACGTCATGATTTTTAAATGTATTCACGTCGCATGTATTATACTAAACCAGTAATAAATGCAGTCGTACTATAAGCGAAGCACGATGGATGTATTGGTGTATGTGTATATCACTTGTAACAAGCGATGTCGCAAGACAGCTTGTTTGTAACAAACACTCAAAAGAAGTACTGTTGATTAATGCATGCTTGTTATTTTTCATATTGTACGTTTGAGTGTGTGTGTAATATATAGATGGTAACCCTGTCGGACAATGTGTGGTTGACTACAAAAATAGTTAACTTATAGTTAACTTTTCTTAGACTGACTAAAAACTAACTGCAGAGTCATCCAGAACAAACCCAAAATTAATTCTGAAGTTGAGTACGTAATCGAATTTGGTGAGAGCCAACAAATTTATTCTCAGCTACTTAAAAACTCATTTCAGTTTTATATTATCATTTTGCTGTTGTTATTTTAGATGGCAGCTTAGCCGAGTGGTAGCGCGTTGAGTACACAACGTGTGATGTTACATGTTCGAGCCACAGAAATTTTTTTTAATTTACTGACTACCAGGTGATTTAAAAAAGTCAACTTTAAGTTAGCTCAAAGTAGTGCCTAGTGAGACAATTGACTACCGCCTAGGACATCGCTATGTTAAAATAGTCAGTTTATTACATTGTAAAGTAATCCAAGTGTAGTCAGTACTAGTTGCGAAATATTTAGCTTAAAGTTAGTTTAAAGTTAGCCAAATTTCCAATAGGGAAGCTATTATGTGATTAACTGCATACAACTAATGTTAGTGCATGTGTGTGCCTTTGCATGTTCGCAGAAAAATAAAAAATCATACACACATACATGCATGACGTTTGTACACGCGCTCATTGGTGGAAAGAAGCAAGTATCACAAATTCTTCCGTCACGAAGTGTTTTCTTCTTTACTTTTATATCTACAATACTCAAAAAAATTTCGTGCAAACAGTGTTGTCAACGTGTGTTTAATAAGATTTCGCTGTAGTAGAACATTTGAAAAATCCCTCATGTCTTGAAAGTTCTTATAAGATGTCTTATGCAGGAGACTATTTCTACAGTGGTAATGGAGCCTTTACACTTTAGAGCAGTGGTAGGCAAAATAAGGGCGCCGCGCCTTTTCTTATTCTCTTTTATTACGTATGTGTACACACGCATTGTTGAGATATAACAACATTAATCAGTCTAGCTAAAACATTCAAGCAGGCAGGTCGCGTACATCGCATACTGTTAAAAATCAGTGTTGCCAGAGACAAACTCTTCCCAACAATAATAAATTATGTGTGATGAAAATTTACTAAAATTTTTATTTTCAGAAAACTATTTTGGCAAGCCAGAATGTCTGGTTTGTGAACGGGCATTGTCACGCATGAAAAAACATGACATGCAAAGACATTTTCAAGCATATCACAAGGAATATGAAAATATTACTGGTGATGCAAGAGAAGCCCTTATTGTTCAGCTTAAGAAAGCTTTTTATGAAAAAATGATTGCTGATTCTAGAAATTCAGACGCAGAAGCAGTCGAGTTTTCTAGCATCTCTTGCTAAACGTTGCCGTCCTTTTGAAGATGGCGAGTTTTTTAAAGAGCTGAGCAATGATGTATTAAAATGCTTTGGTGACAAATCTGAAGAGATTCGCATGCTTATAAATGACATTCCCCTCTCACCTCGTACAATTGTTCGACGTACTGAGCAAATCAGCGCATTTATCTTTTCAAATATTAAGAAAAGAATGCTTAATTGCCAATTTTTTTCCATATGCCTTGATGAATGCACTGATCTAGACGATATATCTCAGTTAATTATTTGTGTAAGAACTGTCAATGAAAATTTACATACATACATAACAGTGTAAAAGGAAAACTTATTTTCGACATCATAAACGAAAATGTTCTTTCCTTTACTGATAAGAATAAGTTTTGCTCTGTATGTACTGATGGTGCCAATGTAATGGTGGGTAAAAAAGAGGGTTTCGTAGGACATTTGCTTAAAAGTGGTTTAAATATATATGTTTTTCATTGCATTATTCACCAACAAGCATTATTTGCAAAAAGTTTGAATGTAATGAATACAATGAAAATCGTGATTCAAATTGTTAACAAAATACGAGCTGGCCATAATGCCTTGAATCATAGAAAATTCAAAGAATTTCTTGATCTCGTGCATGCCGAATATGGTGATTTGCTTCTGTGTACAGAAGTAAGGTGGTTAAGCAAAGGTCGTTGTCTTCAAAGACTTTTCAGTCTTCGTGAGGAAGTTGTATCGTTTTTGGATCATAATAAAACACCTGATACCAAAGTATTGTCGGAGCATTTGAAGGATAATGTTTTTTTATTAGATCTTGCGTTTTTGACAGACATAACTGAGTTTGTTAATCAACTAAACACACAGCTACAAGGAAACACCAAAACAATTTTTGAGCTATTTTCTGCAATAAAACAATTTATTAGAAAAATTGAAATTGTGATACAAAACCTTAAAGATAAAAATGTAATAAGCTTAAAAATGACATTTGAAATTTATAGCAAAATTCCAAATAGCAATAGCAAACTACAGGAATATCTAAATGTGCTTAAGACTCTACTAATTAATTACAACAATCGTTTTCATGACTTTAAAAATATTGAAAATTTGATTGAAATGCATAACAACCCTTTGTTATGTAATATAGAACACCAAAATCAGGATATTAAAGCAGAGTTAATTAATATGAGAGAAGATCTAGCTTTACCATTAACTAGCGGGATAGAGTTCTGGAGAAGTATTTCTGCAGATGTATACCCAAAGGCAAAAAATTAAATTTTAAAATTATATTCAATGTTTGGAGCTACCTATATTTGTGAGTCAAAATTTTTCATACTAAAGCACGTTCAAACTAAAAGCCGAAACCGTTTAACAGATAAACATTTAGAAAATTTAATACGCATAAAATGTTGCCCGTATGAAATTAATATTGAAGATGTAAATAGATTCGAATAAATTGTTTTATTGCAGAAAATCGCAAATTTTTTTCGTTTTTCTTCGCAACCAGATGTTAAGTTGATTAACAAATTCATACACCACTTTCGGCAAAGTCGAGATGAAAAAAATCTTTAACTCTCTATGATTTATTTTCTTCAAAATTTTAACCACTATTTTCATTGTACTCGTTACATTCAAAGTTTTTTTCAAATAACGCCTGTTGTTGAATATTGCAATGAAAAACAAATATATTTAAATTATTTTTAGCAAACTTCCTACGAAACCCTCTTTTTTATCGAAAATATGCTTTCCTTTTGCATTGTTGTATAAGCCATATAGGGAAAAATTCTTTGTGTACGTCAAAATTTTATTGACAGTTCTTATACAAATAATTAACCGAATTGTGTCGTTTACATCAGTGCCTTCGTTTATTTCTTTCTTATTATTTCTTGATATTTAAAAAGATGAATGCACTGATATGCTGGGCATTCAAACTTATCGAAAAATCAAATACATATAAATTATTTGAAGAAACCGACCTACAAAACCCATCTTTTTATCCACCATTACATTACAACGAAAGATGCATTTCTTTATATAAAAAAATTGTGTGTTTCTTCTGACCGTAATAATATCAAGTTTGCCTTTGGAGTTTTCAAATTAGTGAAATGAGACACTGGCAACACCGGATCGTGGTGAGAGTTTAACTCACACAATTGTAAAATGCAATTGTATGGGTTGCCGACCACGGCTTTAGAGAGACTACGAATACAAAAACGTATCAAACAGACAATGAATACAAAAGAAGGCAAAGATAACATTAAATTGCAATATTCAGTTTCTATACACTCTAACTACTCTGTGATAAACAACTGAAACCTGAACAGTGATAATTTGTGTTGTATCGTGAATATTTATTTATTTTATTTTTCCTTATTGACTACATATTTATGTTGTGATGTCCAGTTTTTTATTTATTCTAATTTTTACGTTACCAATTGTGCCGTGATGTCCACTTTTTTTAATAATTTAAAAAGAATATAAACAATATGAAAAATTGTTAGATCGTAAGTTTACACACACATGTAAATATATATATTTTCATTGTATTAATTACATTTATTAACTTTGTCAGAATTGTAAATAAAAAAAGCTCTTGAATATGTTGGAAAATAGCTAACGAAAAATAAAAAAATAAATCCACGTTTTAATAATAATGATTAATAATGAATAAACTGAACAAAAATCAACCTAATAGTCCCTAGTAATACTAAAGGAACCCAGCAAAAAACTTCAAAAAAAGTTATCGAGTTTGGAGTTAAGCATTTTTGGTGTAAGCTGTTCCTTACTGGATTACCAACTTAATAATTTCAGCAAGGCGTGAGACTAAAATAATCGATTCTAGAGAAGTAGTTATGTTGGTTATTGGAGGAACTAATTACACGGTGTTACAGTGAAAAAAAAACTTGTAAAACGATCTAGCGTGAGTTGTAGATCTTGTTGAGTACATTACAAATTGTGTCAAAAAATTTCAGAAACACCCTCAAGTTCAGAAGTTATTCTGAAAATACCGTTTTCGGTGATATTCGTCAACTTATCGAACTGTAACTAAGTCTGTTTTTGTTAGATCTAAATTTTTTTAATATTTTTAGAAAGAGAAGTGATTACGCTTTACAACGATGTGTATACAGTAGTTCTTATTTAGCTGCCTTTTGTTTAAGTGCACTTTGGACTTAACTGCCTGAACTGATAAATTTCTGTCACTATTCTTTAAAACCCCATACAAATTCGTTTTTTAAGTGCACTTTCTATACCTGCACATTTAAGATAAGTGCTCTAAAATTTTGGTAATTTTAAAATATGTTCATACAAAAAATCAATGTTAGCTGCACATTGACTTAACTGCACAAAATATATTTTTTCTGTAATTATTGTTCAAAATCCATTTTTAAGTGCACTTTGTATACTTGCGTATTTAACATACATATATTTTGGCTGTTTTAAATTATTCTTATATAAAAAATTTAAGTTAGATGCACTCGTTAAAAAAATGTTGCTACATAAATATGCAACCATGTATGTGTACAAAACTGAAGTCAAAAATTGTATACCTGCACATTTAGCCAGGTAAGTGCATTTAAGATAACAGCATTTTTGACTTATCTGAACAAAAAGTCGTGCAAAGTTGATTGTGCGTGCAGCTAAGTCAAAATTACTGTATCTTGATATATTTGTAAATTTCGAGTATTGTTTTTGTTAAGAATATCCAAAAAAAATAATAAAATTTATCAACTTTTTTGATTTACCTAGCTTTTCATTGCTTATTTTGATATGAAAGCTTATGAAAGTTTATACTAATATATGAAACAAATTTAGTTCTTAGCAAAAAATAAAAAATTAAAATTTCTCCCTCATTGCGAAAAATTTGAATAAAAACACAGTTAACGAAAGAAACAAATTCATCATTTTAATTATGCAAATTATTTTGTTTTTTTTTTTGTAATCTTACAGTTATTTTTTTGTATATACTTAAAGCCTACATACATAACAAAAACCTTCATGCCAGTTAGCATAAGTAGCAAAATTGACTATATGTCTTAACGAGTTTCAAACTATTTGACATTAGAAATCGGAACATGATGTAGTTTTAACCCACTATTAAATCCTAGCCTGAATTGTAATGTAAAATTTTCTGGCAAAACTTGTTGGGACCATGTTTAGTTTCGTCGCTTTTTTCAGTTTCTCGTTATGTATAAGGCTGTTATTAAATAAAGTTATTATATTCGGTAATGCAGAAATAAATACACTCTTTTTTATTGTCAATTTGTCCTAAATTGGAAAAAATTAAACTGGAAGATAGTACAGATGAATGGGGGTTATTTTGTCCTATTTTTTAATTATTAAAAAAGTTTAGAATGTTTTTATAAGTAATTTTCTGCTATATATATTTGGATAAACACATAAAATAAACGAATTTGATACGAGTACCAACACAATGCCAAAGTGTGGTGAAGGTTATTGTTTTTAGAAAAGAGTAAAAAATTGTAACTAGATTAATATTTATTTTAATTAAAATAAGTAAGTTAGTAGTTTTTGTAATCATAATACAGTGTGTGATAAGCATAATAATTTTTTTTTATTTTTGCGGTTTGAATTCTACTGGAATACCTGCGCGAAGCAGACAGCCACGCAAAAGGTGCCTTCAAAACATTTTTTGATTACTCATACTCGTATAGTTCTAGCATATGGTATGAACCCGAAAGTACTGTTCCAGTGTACTTAAGAAAATTAAGTCTGAAGAGTTTATAAGCCCCGTATCATCAAATATTCCATAAAGCAGAGGACTGTATTTTGTGTGAAGTGGCTTACCAAGAAAGCCTGCAATCGCAATATTTGCACTTTAGAAAAAGTTTAATAACTTTTACAAATATGAATCGATTCTAACAAATGATATCTCATTCTTTTCTATATAAAATTTCCTTTAAAGTTTTGTGCAAAAAAAAAGATAGGTCTTCATAGAAAAAAATTAAAATAACAATTGTTTATTTTCAAAAGTTACGCAAAAAAATCAAAAAAATCTAAATGTTTGATAAAAACTTACCCAATTTCTTAAAACATACAATTAATGCATACATTTTTTAAAAACCTAATTCTTTGCCTTTCCAAAACTTTGCCTCTAGCTCACATGAGTGAGCTAGAGGTACTAAAGTACTACGACCCACCCTAAAACAGTTTTTTCAAAATAACTCGAATTTTTGAGGGTGTTTCAAAATTTTTGAAAACGGTTTTTGTATGTCCTCACATAGGCCTACAAGTCCAACTAGGTCGCTTTTCAAGTTCTGACAAAAAGTGTTTTTTTGTATTACCGTGTTATTTTTTCGTTGTGGAAAATAGTTATTTTTTTCTTGATGGAAAAAAAGTCGAAAAAATTACTTTTTTTATGCCGTTGTTTCAGTAAATGGGAGATCTTGATTAAAAACTCAGTTTGATTAAATAAATAATGACTTTTTAAGGAAAATACAAATAAATTAAAAACTAAATTGACTGCACCAAGTCAAAAAAATACTTGTGTGGCAACACTCTATTCTTAAATAGCAATTGTTGTTATTTACATTTATTTTTTTTACTACAATTTGAAGCTGAAAAAAAGTCAGCCAATGTAGCAATGCTAAAGTAAGAAAATAAAAAACATGTTGATTATTGAGTTCTTGTTTAAACTTTGTTATTTGTGGTTGAGCTTCTGATTTGTTTAAATGAAAGTTTATAACATAATAACTATAGTTGTTCTAAGAAACTTTGGATAAAGGTTCGCTGATGATCTGCATTAGCAACAGTGAAATGCGCATAGGATAAACCCCTCAATAATCAATTTCAATGTATTTTTAATTAAAAAAATATTTTACTTACACTGCAATTACACATGTAAAGGCGGTATCAGACTATAATTCAAGTATTAATACTTTTGTGGAAAATACAACTCTGAAATGTTGAGTTGTTATTGTTTTTTGAAATTTTTTAAACAGAAATTAGATCAGGGAAGCATTTTCGTCAAAAGTATTAATACTTGTATTATAGTCTGAAACCGCCTTAAGTGATTACTTGTAAGTTGTGTATACCTATTATCAACGAAAATTTCGAAGAAATAACCGAAAGTCTTGCAACTTACTTGAGACTTTACACAGTCAGTTGTAAGTTCAATTTTCAAACTTTTTCGAAGCATACACGTCGTATGAAAATTTATTTGCTTTTGAATGAAAAAAATATGTTTATTTCAAAAATATATGAATCCAGTATTGCCGTATTGCCAAAATCATAAATTGCTGAAAACAATATTTTTTTCAACAGCTTTTTTGTAAAAATGTATGAAATTCATATGTAAAAACATAATCAAGATGCGTTGTTGCATAGTTTTGTTCTTTCTTAAATATTATTATCTTATACATATGCAAGAAATCAGCAATAAATATTACTTTTATAATACGAAGTACTAATAAATTTATACAAAACTCATTCTCGGTAACACTGTTTCTTCATTTGTCATTTTACTTACAAAAATTACTTACAAGGAAATTATGTTGTAAGCTGAGCAGTAAGTACAAAAAATGTTATTGTATTAGTAAAAAATTTTCAATGTATTGAGTTTTTCGAACTTGCACTTACATGTGTAAATGCTAAGTTAATAAGTAAAATATTAATTTGGGATTATTAGTGCGTTTAAAAAATTTTAAACTTAAATTGTAACAATTCCCATAAAAAACAACTAATTATTAAATTGACTGCATCAGGTAAAAAAAAAATACTTGTGTGCCAACACTCTATCTTATATAGCTGTTGTTGCTATTTACATTTATTTTCTTTTTACATACTCTTACGACTACAATTTGAAGCTAAAACAAGTCAGCCAATGTAGCAATGGTAAAGTAAGAAAATAAAGAACATGTTGATTATTGAGTTCTTGTTTCAACTTTGTTATTTGTTGTTGAGCTTCTCATTTGTTTAAATGAAAGTTTATGACATGATAACTCTAGGTGTTCTAAAAAACTTTGGGTAAAGGTTCCCTTCCCTGATGATCTGCATTAGCAACAGTAAAATGCGCATAGGATCCAGCTAAACCCCTCAATAATCAATTTCAATATATTTTTAATTAAAAAATATTTTACTTAAACAGTGAAATATTAATTTGGGATTATTAGTGCGCTTAAAAAATTTTAAATTAAAAAAAACTATTGTTTTGCTACAAAATACAATATTTTGTAAAATCTCTTTTATAAACTCAATTTAAGTGGGTTATATTTTATTCACATCCGTGCCTGTATTGATATTTATAAATACTATATTTAGAAAATTTTCATTTTATTTTAATTTTTTATTTTTTAGTTTAAAAAAAAGAAAGTAGACAATTTAGAATTATATATAATTTATTTAAAATAACTACATATTTTGGCAATATTTTCACGTCATCTTTTAAACCTAAGGAAAGTGTTCAACTTCTGCTTCCTTTTTTAAAAATTTTACGTAATTTGATTTGTGAGCGAGTATTTAAATTTGGTATTCAAAAATGTAAGTCATTATATGGCAAGTCCTTCAGATGGCAATGCCCAATTTTTTGCTGGGAATTCATTGGTCAAAAACAATGCAACACACAATAAAAAAAAATGTATTGCAATAACTTTGTAAGCCATAGAAAAATATTAGAAATGTTTTTGAAATTAAAAAAATATAGGCAGTAGCAATGTAAAAATGGTACTTATAATGGGTTTTAAGCATTCATAGATGGACACGTCATAGTTATCCTCCTAAAATGCTTCTTAAGGGTGTTTGAAGTTGAAAATATTAAAATCCCGATATTTTAGATTTATTTTAAACTTACAGAGCTATTGTACTAAGCGACTCATCATTATTTTAAGTACTTTATAAATTTTTGCTTAAAAGTAATACAATTAAATTCGGTTTTTGAATATAGGAGAACAATGGTACTCGTTTGAAATTAAATAACAAAAATCTTATTTAGCAAATAATTAAATATTATTTAAAATAGGACTGTTTCATTAAAACTATAATATATGTATGTTGTACATAATACATATTGCTTTCAATATTCACAATCTTCTTCTGATTTCAAATCCATAATTCCATTTACAAAACGTATTTTTCGAACTCTAGACGATGAGATACATAACCATGTCCAAATTGCACAACCACTGTGCTTTTTAATAGCCATGTCTTGAACTTCAGCACAAGGTTTGCGTCAATTGAATATTTTTTTTCATAATAAGAAAGTCAACTTAACAGAATTCACAGATCCGCTTGCATCAGGAGTTCTACGTACTGGTCCTTCAGAGACTCAATACTATACTAAACATTATTTCAATCGACCTAAATATTTATATTAGCGGTATTCTCAAGTATTTTAGCAAGATTAGGAGCATCTGGCTGATGGAGACAAACGTGATGCCAGAATTTTAGATCAATTACCCCTTACACTAAATAAGCCTTCTTATTACATGGTTCCTCATCTGGACTTTGATAAAATCCTAAATCCATCCGGGAAAAGGATGTAAAATAGTAAGAGAATACGATGTCAGAGTATATACTGATGGATCAAGAATGGTCTGCTGTTTCGGCTAAGTGGTATTTTCAGACGTTCTTGCTCCTTCTGTCACCTTACTAAGCCAGTGTATTTCACGCTGAAATTTTGAATGTAAGGACGCGGCCAGAGTGCTTAATGGCATGAACGTACGGTGCAGTCATTTTTTTTTTGTTGACAGCAAGGCAGCAATTCTGTCTCTAAGAGAATATACCACTTCCTCTACTCCAGTTGAGCAGTGCACAAATATTCTATTTAGGTTAGATGATCAGGCTCAACTCAGCCTCTGCAAGGTTCCTAGGAAAATGTGGCCATGTTAAAATAATAGAGAATCAGTACAATTAACAAGAAGAAACCATAGCCGATGTTGCCATGAAAAAAAGATTTGAGAATGTCCACCTTTGCAACCCTCGTGACACAAGATTCTAGGCAGGCGTGTACTAGACCACCTTTCGGAGTTGTCAGAGATTTGTTTAAGCGATATTATCAGATATATCAATGCGTTGTGTTGGATCCAGCACCAATCACTATATCCTAGTATTTGAATATGGTTCTGCATACATTTACATCGACGAATCCAAGTAAACCCACCAACCATGCCAAGTGCAATATACCGCGACATCAATTTTATTACCAATTAAGAAGGTTCTTAGGAGCGATTGTGTCAGAGAGACAAGTAATTTTTAGTTTAAGTTGAGTTTTATGTAAAGCGGGTTGAACTTATTTATTCATTTTTGTATATTGTCATAACGGTATAAAGTTTCCCAAGAATTTCCAACAAACTTATATTTTAGTAATAGGATTGATCAAATTAGTTAATATACATTATTGCCACTCACCTTGTATGGAGATGAAAAATGCGAATTTCTTACCCCTCTCAAGTCAAAGATCAGTTTTTTTTAATGACGACATCTGAGGAGTCTAGCGATAACCGTTCGTGAACTGGACCGTGTTTAAAATAAGTATATTGTTCAAGTTTTTTGCATATTTTGTCCCAAGATAACATTAAAAAAACCATTATGTATTTTTATCTCCTGATCATGATGGCGCCATCAGTTTTTCCTTAACAGCTCTAGTTTTAAATATATACCCAGCTAAAAAAGTATGTATGGTGCATATATGATTTCCCATATATGGTTGGGAACCGAAAAATTAGGGTATATGGGCATATATGATTATATATTTTCATACCTTTTCATACATGTATGTGTAAATATTCCCTCTACAGTATGCAAAGTTCATATTCATACTCTCTTGATTCACAAAATCGTACTGTTGAGCAATAAATTAAATTAATAAAATAACTCTTTTTTAGATTTTGAACAGGGCGGTTGTATTTAATCATTAAATTTTAATAAAACATTTGTTTGGACAAATAATTCAAAACGAAATAAAAGTCATTTCATTCCTTATTTTGAGTCAAAAACACAAAAATCATATTCGCACATAAAATTTAATTTAAGAAATCAAATTAAAAAGTAATGCAATTAATTATAAAAGAAAAAAAATTCGTCTAACAATAGTTTTCAATATAATTTATTCAGTAATATGAACTTTGTTTCTTATCTAGAGAATTCTTTTATTTTCGATAAATTTAATGACTGGATTATCCTTTTGATTATTTGATCCACTATGTATAAAATCATACAAGAACGGTTTTTTTTATAACAAAAGTTTTTCTTTTTTAAACGTTGAACCGTATGTATTTTCTAATGGATTTCCAGTTCACCAGTGATAAAATACCAAGCTTTTTTGATTGCAAAACGATCTTATGTGAGATATCATGTATGCATACATTCTTATATGGCTCCATATATTAAATCTTATTTCTACATATGGATCCACATATGAAGAGCTTCATAATGAAATTTCCAGATATGAGCTCATATATTATAATACATTTCATATATTAGTCCATATATTAGTTCATGTGTAATAGTTTTGCAATGTATAGTCTCATATATTTCCATACATGACTTCATACATATTCATATACAGTTATATACATTCATAGATTGAAAATATATGGACCATATATAATTTTTTTAGCTGGGTAGTGACATTTAGCATTTGCATAATTTACACCAAATTTTGTATTATTCCGTTAATATTTCACGAATGGTCCTCCAAACTTAAAAATACTTTCTGGATTATTAATCTACACAGTTCTCGTTGTACCTTCATAGCGAACAGTCGATTAGCGGAATTTTTCTAACATTCTTACTAAAGAAACAAAAAATTATACAAAAAAATATTCGTACTATATATTATTCGTGATAGGTACATTCTAGAAGTGAGCAGAAGCTATGAAAAAGTACACAGTATTGTATTTTTTTTAAGCAAATAGTGTTTGCAGCGATGCCAATTTAGCGCGTTTTGCGCTAGATTTAGCGCGTTTTAAATATGCGTTTATTAAAAAAAGCGCTAAATTAGCGCGTTTTGAATAAAGTCAATAACATCATTTTAGTTCAATATTTTTTTAACTTTTTTTATATAAATTTAACAATTTTCTAATATCCCAAACTCCGATAAAATTTTTAGTTAATTAGTTAAATTAGTTAATGTTTCAGCTGTCGCAAACAAAATTCGCTTGACTGTGGTTAGAACAAAAAACGCGTTTTAATACTGTAATGACAAATATTTTGAAATTTCACAAATAAAAATATGTACTACATACAATGACCCAAAAAATGTACATTACTTACAAAGCATCTATTATAGTTGAAGTACAAAAAGCATTTGAATCGCAAAACTATTCGACAATTTATATATTGTTACAAAGTTTTACAAATAAATTAAAAGTAAAAACTAAGCACTTCGATTATTGTGAAGGCGATTCTGATTCTGTATTAAATGATTTTATCTAATTAAAACATAATGTCGAGGAACCAATATTGCAAAATCTGAAAAATTAATTGTATATAAGAGTACTAATACATACATACATCGACTTTTATTGAAATTTAATTTAGCGCGTAGAAAATAGCGCGTTTTTGCTATAAATATTTGACAATGCTGTAACTTAGCGCGTTTTGAGAAGGGTAGTAGCGCGTTTGGGTTATAAATAGTTGGCATCGCTGAGTGTTTGTAGTGGTGATCGTAATTGAGTGTGAAATAAAAATAGAGAATAACGAAACAAAAAACGCACAAAACCATTATACAACAGTTGAATAGACAATTGTGTCAAGTGTGCAATATTTTTATTGTACACTTTATAGTGCACAATACTCGATTTCACAAACTAAAATTTTCATAAAATATTAAGTGATAATAAAACTTTTTATAATTATATTCATTGAGAAATATATTATTTTTGTTTTATTATTTATTTATTTTATTTTTTAGTCTTAAATTAATAAATTATTAAACTTAGAACCAGCGTGACCATTTTAGCATTTTTGCAGCTAAATTTCGCATTTTTTTTAGTTTTGCTGTAAAATTTTTAATTAGGATTTTAGTTAGGATTTTTAGGGTTCCGTACACCAAAGGTGAAAAGGAATCGTATTGTTTTCGCTACGCTGTCCGTCACACGCTATTTTCTCAGGAACCGTAAGAGCTACGAACGTGAATTGGGAACCTTGTCCGCTACAACAACAATATTGGCACTTGAAATTTGTAAAATTATTGTAACGGGTGTTTTTTTAGAGGTATAGAACTTCGAATTGAAATAAAACACAAGAAAATCGTTTTAATGTCCATCAATTTGGCTTTATTGGAAGGATAATTTTATGCCATTAATGTTTAATATGATTTCGGGCATGTGGCCGCCGCGGCTGGCTCGAATAAAGCCAATTCTACAGGTCCAATTTGCAACCACTTTTTCGAGCATATGGGGCCGTATGTTGGCAATAACGCCACGAATATTGGCTTCCAAGTCCCCTAACGTTTCTGGTTTGTTGGCGTAGACGAGCGACTTCACATATCCCCAAAGAAAATAATCCAATGGTGTCAAATCACACGATCTTGGTGGCCAATTGACAGGTCCATTCCGCGAAATTATGCGCTCATCGAATGTTTCCTTCAATAAATCGATTGTGACGTGCGCTGTGTGGCATGTAGCGCCGTCTTGTTGGAACCACAACTCATCCACATTCATGCCATCCAATTCGGGAGCAAAATAGTCGGTTATCATGGCTCTATACCGGTCTCCATTAACAGTAACTGACTCTCCAGCATTATTTCGGAAGAAGTATGGCCCAATGACTCCACCAGCCCATAGAGCACACCAAACAGTCAGTTTTTGTGGATGTAATGGCGTCTCAAGGGTCTCATGTGGATTTTCTTCACTCCAAATGCGGCAATTTTGCTTGTTGACGTAGCCATTCAACCAAAAATGAGCCTCATCACTGAACAAAATTTTGCGATGAAAATCAGCATTGAGATCAATCTCATTTTCGGCCCATACACCAAAATCACGACGCATTGCATGGTCTCGCGGCTTTAATTCTTGCACAAGCTGGATCTTGTAAGGTCGCAAGCCAAGATCTTTGCGCAAAATCTTCCATAAAGTTGACGGACAAAGCTCCAATTGCTGTGCACGGTGGCGAATCGATTCATTCGGGCCCTCTTCAACACTTTGCTCTACAGCGGCAATTGTTTCTTCGGTGCGCACTGTTCGACGTCTCTGCGGATGCGTATTATCACATAGAGTCATAGAGTAAACGTAGTGCGAAAACGATCCATGGTTAACCGAATTAATTGCTCTGATGGACGATTATGTCGACCATAAAATGGACGGAGCTTGCGGTAAACTTCGCGAACTGAACCATTATTTTCGAAATAAATTTGCACGATTTGCAAGCGTTGTTCTTTTGTCAACCTGTTCATGATGAAATGGCAAACCAAACTAAATATTAATCACTTGACAGCTGACAAAATGGCCGCCAGTTAAAAAAGTGATGCCAACTTAAAGTTCTATACCTCAATAAAAAACACCCATTATTTTTATACAGACTATAACAATTTACACTAAAATTTAAAAAAAATTAAATTTAAGGGTGTTCCATCAGTTAATGCAATTTTGACTATGTAATTTTGACAACTTGCTATATCTTGGAAACCGTAAGAGACAAACTCTTGAAATTTTCAAAAAACGGTAAAACTACAAAAATCGGAAAATTATAAAATCGCCAAACTAAAAAAGCCGCCCAAAACGAAAAAATCGCTAAAACGAAAAAAATCACCAAATTAAAAAAAATTCTAACATTAAAATAAATCGGCAAAACCGAAAAAATCGACAAAATGAAAAAATCGCCAAAATGAAAAAATACCAAAAACCGAAAAAATCGCTACAACTCGAAAAAGACGCCAAAACTAAAAAAATCGCCAAAAAGAAAAAAATCGCCAAATTGAATAAACGCCAAAAAGAGAAAAAAAATCGCCAAAACACGACAAAGGCGCCAAAACTTAAAAAAGGCGCCTAAATAAAAAAATTCACCAAAATGAAAAAAATCGCCAAATTTAAAAAAAACCAAAAAAATTGCCAAAACGCGAAAAAGGCGCCAAAACTAAAAAATTGCCCATATAAAAAAATTGCCAAAATGAAAAAACGGCAAAACCCGAAAAAATTGACAAAACTGGGGAAAAAAGTGCCAAAACTAAAAAAACGCCAAAAGTAGTTGTCGTTGAACCTTCATAGTGAAGAGGCATTAAAGCGGATTTTTTTTACATACATACATACGAAACAAATATTAAAAACAACAAAATCAAAAATCATACAAAAAATATTCGTAATACATATTCACCTTGATAAATAAGCTTATTGGCTTTACTAATATTTTTTACATAGCAAGAAATAGCAAAAACAAAAAAAACCGTAAACACAAACAAAGTTCCCTTGAGGAATAATACTCTGTATGAGTACCTCAAAGGAAAAAAATTTTGAAGTGAGTTCTAACGGCAGAAATGCTTATTTTACTGTGAGTTCTGAAACTCTTAATGAAAAAAATATAAATAATAAATCTGATGAAAGTCTTTTTTTAACGGCAAAGCCAATTTTTCGTCAGCGATCAACTTCGCTTTGTCCAATGCCAACTAGTGAATCGTTAACATTACCATTGCCTAGTACTTCTTCATTTAAGTCTGCGATATCATCCGCATCGGGCTCGCCTTCATCACTAAACCAAGTTATCACTACAGATAACAGTAGCTCAAAACCCAAGGTACAAGTGGGAATGGACAGATATATAACAGTGGTAAAGCGTGGGCGAAGCCCAAATTCTTCAAAAATTTCATCTGCCCCAAAGATGTCTAGGGATAACAGCGCATCATCTACCAATCGTCAAAATCGTTTTTCATTATTGCAAGACACCGACGACAAGCCCTCTACGTCATCGCAAAAGTCTTTTAAGCCACCACCTATTTATCTGAGAGAAAAAAATTCTAACGCGCTTATAAAAAAACTACTGTCGACCATTGGTGAAAATACTTTTCACATCATTCCAATTAAACGAGTTCTCGTGGTACCTTCATAGCGAACAGTCGATTAGCGGAATTTTTCTTACAAAAAATTAAACAAACAAAAAATATTCGTAGTACATATTATTCGTAATAGGTACATACTGTCTTTAATAAATAAGCTTTATGCTTTGCTAATATTTTTACATAGTAAAAATAACAAAAACAAAAAAAACCGCAAACAAAAAAAATTAAACAAAGTGATATTGAGGAATGCTATATATGTGTACCTCTAAACAAATAAACAATCATAAATAACAAAAACAAAAAAAGACCGCAAACAAAAAAAAAACACAAACGAATATCCCTTGAGGAATTCTTTGTATGAGTGCCTCAAATACAAAAAAAATTGAAGTGAGTTCTAACGGCAGAAATGCTTATTTTACTGTGAGTTCTGAAACTCTTAATGAAAAAAATATAAATAATAAATCTGATGAAAGTCTTTTTTTAACGTCAAAGCCAATTTTTCGTCAGCGATCAACTTCGCTTTGTCCAATGCCAAATAGTAATGATGCATTAACATTACAGTTGCCCAGTACTTCTTCATATAAGCCAGTAATATCATCCCCTTCAGGCTCGTGTTCATCACTTAACAAAGTTATCACTACAGATAACAGCGGCTCGAAACTCAAGGTACAAGTCGGAATGGACAGATATATAACCGTGGTAAAGCGTGGGCTAAGCCCGAATTCTTCAAAAATTTCATCTGCTCCAAAAATGTCTAGGGATAACAGCGCAGCCTCAACTAATCGCCAAAACCGCTTCGAAATTTTGCAAGATGACAACGACAAACCCGAGGTAGCCTCGAATAAAATATCCAAGCCGCCACCAATACATTTGGGACAAAAAAATTCAAATGCCCTTATTAAAAAATTAATTTCGGTCATTGGTGAGAATAAATTTCACATTGTTAAGAGCGCTAAAGGCATGCAGATCGTATTGAAGGGCATAGATTCTTATGTTGTTCCCGAAGAAATAAAAGATGCACTCGTCCTCCAGGGGTTTAAGGTAAAAAATGTGTCCAATATAATAAATAGAGAGAAGATTCCCCAACCCCTATTTCGTGTTGAACTTGAGCCTAATGATATAAAATTGAAAAAAAATGAAACGCATCCAATTTATAATTTGAAATACCTCTTGTACCGAAAAATCACAGTTGAAGAGCCACATAAGCGTTCAGGTCCTGTACAGTGCCATAATTGCCAAGAATATGGCCATACAAAAACACTGCAATTTACCCTCTGTTTGTGTTGTGTGCGGCGAATTACACGGCACTGCTAGTTGCAATAAGCCAAAAGATCAAAGTGATAAAAAATGCAGTAATTGTGGAGGTAATCACACCGCTAACTACAGAGGTTGTCCTGTGTACTCTTTCGTAAAGAAGACTATGTTGCAAAAACCTAAATTAGCTCCAGCTCAATCAGCAAACGCTTACTTTGCCACTTTTGCGCAAATGAGCCAACCAGTTACTTCCCGTGTATCGTATGCAGATGCTGCTAAGACAAATTCAATTCCCACACAAAATGTTTCCTCGCCAAATAATTCAAAAAATACTGACGCAAGCTTTAATTTTAATCGCCTTGAAGCTACTATTGAAAATCTGGTGCAAACTATAAACAATTTTACAACAAATATGACTAGCATGATGCAAGAAATGCTGCGAATGCAGAATACTCTGCTTCAAGCATTAATTAATAAGCCATGAACACGTTAACAATATATTTCTGGAACGCAAACGGCATTCGCCAACATAAAAATGAACTTGAGCACTTCCTCATGGAAAAAAATATTGATGTAATGTTAGTATCTGAGACTCATTTGACTTCGAGAAGTCTTTTTAAAATTTATGGCTACACTATATATGATACAAAGGACCCTAGAGGAAGGGCTTGCGGTGGATCAGCAATTCTAATAAAGTCAAGACTCAAGCACTATGTTCTTGATAACATTTGTGAAGAACACCTACAAGCAACAAATATTGGCATTGAAAGTTTTTGTACAAATTTTGTTATATCATCAATTTACTCCCCTCCCAGATTTTCAATCACTGAGAATCAAGGCTTAATCGCCTTGAAGCTACTATTGAAAATCTGGTGCAAACTATAAACAATTTTACAACAAATATGACTAGCATGATGCAAGAAATGCTGCGAATGCAGAATACTCTGCTGCAAGCATTAATTAATAAGCCATGAACACGTTAACAATATATTTCTGGAACGCAAACGGCATTCGCCAACATAAAAATGAACTTGAGCACTTCCTCATGGAAAAAAATATTGATGTAATGTTAGTATCTGAGACTCATTTGACTTCGAGAAGTCTTTTTAAAATTTATGGCTACACTATATATGATACAAAGGACCCTAGAGGAAGGGCTTGCGGTGGATCAGCAATTCTAATAAAGTCAAGACTCAAGCACTATGTTCTTGATAACATTTGTGAAGAACACCTACAAGCAACAAATATTGGCATTGAAAGTTTTTGTACAAATTTTGTTATATCATCAATTTACTCCCCTCCCAGATTTTCAATCACTGAGAATCAAGGCTTAATCGCCTTGAAGCTACTATTGAAAATCTGGTGCAAACTATAAACAATTTTACAACAAATATGACTAGCATGATGCAAGAAATGCTGCGAATGCAGAATACTCTGCTGCAAGCATTAATTAATAAGCCATGAACACGTTAACAATATATTTCTGGAACGCAAACGGCATTCGCCAACATAAAAATGAACTTGAGCACTTCCTCATGGAAAAAAATATTGATGTAATGTTAGTATCTGAGACTCATTTGACTTCGAGAAGTCTTTTTAAAATTTATGGCTACACTATATATGATACAAAGGACCCTAGAGGAAGGGCTTGCGGTGGATCAGCAATTCTAATAAAGTCAAGACTCAAGCACTATGTTCTTGATAACATTTGTGAAGAACACCTACAAGCAACAAATATTGGCATTGAAAGTTTTTGTACAAATTTTGTTATATCATCAATTTACTCCCCTCCCAGATTTTCAATCACTGAGAATCAATATGAGGATTTCTACAAATCTCTTGGACCTTGTTTTGTAGCAGCTGTCGACTACAATGCTAAGCATACGTTCTGGGGTTCGCGTCTTATTACCCCCAGAGGTCGAGCATTGTTCAACACTATTTCAAAAATGGGCTTGGATGTCATTTCGAGTGGGGAGCCCACTTATTGGCCTACTGACATACAAAAAATTCCGGATGTTATAGATTTTGGCGTCATAAAAAATATCTCTAGGGATTTAATTAAAGTTCAAGCCTCTATTGATCTTTCGTCCGATCACTCTCCGACGATCATTACAATTTGTAGTCCATTAAGAAGTAACTTACCTGACCCATATGTGAAGATGATCAATCGTGTTAATTGGCTGGGGTTCAAAAAATATCTCAGTAGTCATTGTACGGAAAACATTACGCTTAGAACATCCGATGATATTGAATCTAACATTGCCAATCTCAGCGAGAATATTAAACAGGCTGCTGAACATGCCAATAACTCCCATCCGCAGACTGGGTTTAATAAAATTTATTCTACAGACATTGAACGTCTCGTACGTGAAACAAGAAGAGCTAGACGGGAATGACAACAGCACAGATCACCACAAAATAAAATCAGATTTAAAGAGTGCACTAAACGACTCCAAGAGTTGCTTGCATCTGAAAAAACTGCATCTCTTAAAAATTATCTGGAAGGTCTTGATGTCACACCAGCGTCTAATTACTCTTTGTGGCGCGCTGCTAGAAAGCTTAAAACACCCGTTGAGTATAAGCCACATCTACGCACATCTACCGGAAGTTGGGCAAGAAGGTAAAATATTTGCTGAGCACTTAAAATCCGTTTTTACGCCAAACATATGTACTGGTGTTGCTGATTTGCCGAATGTAGTCGCTCTACCCCCTCAACACATAAAGTTTAAAACGCGTGATTTACAAAAATTAATTGCCGAACTCAACCCGAAGAAAGCTCCGGGTATTGATGGAATTAGTAACCAGATGCTTATGAACTTGCCTCGTATTGCAATGAGAATCCTATTATTCATATTTAATGCCATTTTACGACTGGAGTATTATCCACACAGCTGGAAGCTTGCCAAGGTTAAAATGATTCCAAAGCCGAGCAAAGATCTAACCAAGGCTGAGTCATATAGGCCAATAAGTCTACTATCAACTATGTCAAAGCTTTTCGAAAAACTGCTCAAAACAAAATTGTCCCAAATTCTAATTAGTAGTGGGTGCATACCAGACCATCAATTTGGTTTTAGAAGTCAGCATAGCACCATTGAACAAACTCACAGACTGGTTCAATTTATAAGAAGAACTTTTGAGGAAAAAAAGTATTGCTCTGCGCTCTTTATTGACGTTTCCCAGGCATTTGATAAAGTGTGGCATGAAGGCCTAATTTTAAAATTGAAGACTTACTTACCAATAAACATTTTAAATCTTTTGGAAAGTTACATTATTTCCCGTAAGTTCACTGTTGTGGAAGGAGACTTTACGAGTAGGCCTGAAACTATTGCATTCGGTGTGCCACAGGGGAGCATACTGGGACCAGTTTTATATTTGATTTATACTTGTGATATGCCTGTGAGCAGTAGTATCCATACTTCCACATTTGTCGACGATACAGCCTGCCTTAGTATGCACGAAAACCCTGATGAGGCATCCCGCAAACTCCAGGAACACATTAGCCAGATGGAGCTTTGGTTAAACTTATGGAGAATTAAAGTCAATGAACAAAAGTGTGTCCATATAACGTTCACCCTAAGAAGAGATACTTGCTCCCCCATTCGGATTAACAATCAAGTTGTTCCTCAACATTCACATGTGAAATATCTTGGCATACACCTTGATCGACGACTTACATGGAAACACCACATTGACTCTAAGTTAACTCAAATGAAACTTAAATTAACTCAGGTACATTGGCTGATTGGTAGAAATTCAACACTTAGCCTAGACTGCAAACTTTTAATATACAAGTCGCTTTTAAAGCCAATATGGTGTTACGGAATTCAACTATGGGGCACTGCTTCAGCTTCAAATGTAGAGAAAATTCAACGAACGCAAAATAAAATTTTACGCATGATAACAGCGGCTCCATGGTACATCAAAAATTCAAATATACATCAAGATTTGAATATGCCACTAGTGACTGAAGAAATTGCAAAATACGCAGGCAAATACCTAACAAAACTCGAGTCACATCCTAATCCGCTTGCTCGTAATATTTTGAACTTTACTGGACACATCCGCTTAAAAAAGAGAGATACACGGGCTCTAATATTCAACACTCTAGATGATGAAGCTGCTTGAAAACACCTTTTTCTTTTTGTTGCTTATCACTACTTATGTATTATTAATAACTATCACTTAGCTTATGTCCGACATTGGTCGGGCCTAATAATTTTTTTTTATAGATTTAAGATTTGAATACTTATTGTTAGTTCATATTTGAAGATACAATAAATAATAAACATGCATTAAAAAAAAAAAAAAATCCAATTAAACGAGGTAATATTGATGAAACTAAAATCCAAATATATAATGAAAAAGATTTCCGAAAAATTGTTAGTGAATTCGAAAAAAATAAAACAAATTTTTACACATACCAACTTAAGAGTGCTAAAGGCCTACAGATAGTATTAAAGGGCATAGATTCATATGTTGAGCCCGAAGAAGTAAAATGTGCACTTGTCGACCAAGGATTCAAGGTAAAAAATGTTACCAACATATTTAATAGAGAAAAGGTCCCCCAACCCCTATTTCGGGTTGAACTGGAGCCGAATGACATACAATTGAAAAAAAATGAAGCCCATCCAGTTTATAACGTAAAGTATCTATTACATCGAAAAATCACAGTTGAAGAGCCACGTAAGCGTTCAGGTCCCGTACAGTGCCATAATTGCCAAGAATATGGCCATACGAAAACTTACTGCAAGTTACCTACAGTGTGTGTTATCTGCGATGAATTGCATGGTACTGCTAGCTGCACTAAGCCAAAAGATCAAGCAGAAAAAAAATGTAGTAATTGTGGAGGTAATCACACAGCTAACTATAGAGGGTGCCCTGTATTTTCTTTCGTTAAACAGGCTATGGGTCAAAAACCCAAGCTAACTCCAGCTCTACAAGTAAACGCAAACTCCGACACTTTTGCTCAAATCAGCCAACCAGTTTCTTCACGTGTATCGTATGCTGATGCTGCTAAGACTAGTTCAATTCCCACGCAAAATGTTCCACCGCCAAATAATTCAACGAATTCAAACTCAAGCTTTAACTTTAGTCGCCTTGAAGCTACTATTGAGAATCTGGTGCTAACTATAAACAACTTTACTACAAATATGACAAGTATGATGCAAGAAATGCTGCGAATGCAGAATACACTGCTTCAAGCATTAGTTAATAAACCATGAACACGTTAAAAATATATTTCTGCAACGCAAACGGCATTCGCCAACATAAAAATGAACTTGAGCACTTCCTCATGGAAAAAAATATTGATATAATGTTGGTTTCTGAGACTCATTTGACCTCAAGAAGCTTATTTAAAATAAATGGTTACACTTTATATGATACAAAGGACCCGAGAGAGAGAGCATGTGGTGGATCAGCAATTCTGATTAAGTCAAGACTCAAGCACTATGTCCTTGACAACGTTAGTGAAGAATATTTGCAAGCAACGAATATTTTCGTAGAAAATTTTCTGCGAATTTCGTGATATCATCAATTTACTCACCTCCCAGATTTTCAGTAAGCGAAGATCGGTATGAGAAGTTCTACAAATCGCTTGGAGCTTGTTTCGTGGCAGCTGGTGACTACAATGCAAAACATACCTACTGGGGATCGCGTCTTGTTACACCTAGAGGTCGAGCCTTGTTCAATACAATTTCAAAAATGGGCTTAGATGTCATTTCGAGTGGGGAGCCTACTTACTGGCCTACTGACGTAAGAAAAATTCCAGATGTTATAGATTTTACCGTCACGAAAAATATTCATAGGGACTTAATTCATGTAGAGGCCTCTCTAGATCTGTCCTCCGATCACTCTCCAACAATAGTTACAATTTTCAACCCACTAAGGAGTGATTTAACTAACTCATATGTGAAGATGATTAATGGAATCAACTGGCTGGTATTCAAAAAATATCTTAGTAGTCACTGCGTAGAAAACATTCAGCTTAGATCATGCGATGATATTGAATTTAATATTGCCAATCTTAACGAAAATATTAAACAGGCTGCTGAACACGCCACTACCTCCTATCCGCAGACCGGCTTTAACAGAATTTATTCTACGGAAATTGAACCTTGAATGTGAAAAAAGGAGAGCTAGAAGAGAATGGCAACAACACAGATCACCCCTAACTAAAATCAGACTTAAAGAATGTACTAAACGACTCAAAGAGCTGCTATCATCGGAAAAAACTGCACTACTGGAAAAGTATTTAGAAGGTCTTGATGTAACGTCCGCATCTAATTACTCTTTATGGCGCGCTACTAGAAATCTTAAACGACCCGTTGATCTTAAATCACCATTGCGTACTGCGACCGGAGGCTGGGCAAGAAGTGATAGTGAGAAAGGTAACTTATTTTCTGAGCATTTAAAATCTGTATTCACTCCCAATTCATGTACGGGTGCTGCTGATTTACCGAGTGTAGTTTCTCTACCCCCTCGTCCCTTAAGGTTTAAGATGCGTGAAGTACAAAAAGTAATTGCTGAACTCAACCCGAAGAAAGCTCCACGTATTGATGGCATTAGTAACAAAATGCTCATGAACTTGCCTCATATTGCAATAAGAATCCTGCTATTTACTTTTAATGCTATTTTAAGAATGCAGTATTTTCCACATAACTGGAAACTGGCCAAGATCAAAATGATTCCAAAGGCGGGCAAAGATCTTACCAAGACTGAGTCATATAGGCCCATAAGCTTACTATCTACAATCTCAAAGCTTTTCGAAAAGCTGCTCATGACTAAATTGTCCAGAATTTTAACTGATAATGGGTGCATCCCTGACCATCAATTTGGCTTTAGAAGTCAGCACAGCACGATTGAACAAACGCATAGACTGGTCCAAGTTGTAAGAAGAACATTTGAAGAAAAGAAGTATTGTTCTGCTCTCTTTATTGATGTTTCTCAGGCATTTGATAAAGTATGGCACGAAGGCCTAGTTTTAAAATTGAAGACATATCTGCCAATAAACGTTCAAAAGCTTTTGGAAAGTTATATTATTGATAGGAAGTTCACTGTTGTGGAAGGAGAGTTCACGAGTGTGCCCGAATCTATATCTTCTGGTGTGCCCCAGGGTAGTATTCTGGGTCCTGTCTTGTATTTAATATATACTTGTGATATGCCTGTGAGCAATAATATCCATATTTCTACTTTTGCCAATGATACAGCCTGTATGAGTGTGCACGAAAACCCTTATGAGGCATCTCACAATCTCCAGGAACATATCACTCAGCTGGAAATATGGTTGAACTTATGGAGAATTAAAGTCAATGAACAAAAGTGTGTCCATATAACGTTCACCCTAAGAAGAGATACTTGCTCCCCCATTCGAATCAACAATCATAATATTCCTCAACATTCCCAAGTGAAATACCTTGGTTTACACCTTGATCGAAGACTTACATGGAAACATCATATTGACTCTAAGTTAACTCAGATGAAACTTAAGTTAACTCAAATATATTGGTTGATTGGCAGAAACTCAACACTCAGCTTAGACTGCAAACTTTTACTGTACAAGTCGCTTTTGAAGCCAATATGGTGCTACGAAATTCAGTTATGGGGCACTGCTTCAGCTTCCAATGTCGAGAGAATCCAACGAAGGCAAAACAAAATTTTACGGTTAATAACATCGGCTCCATGGTACATCCAAAATTCTATTATACATCGTGATTTAAATATGCCACTAGTGACTGAAGAAATTGCAAAATACGCAGGCAAATATTTAACAAAACTCGAATCACATCCTAATCCGCTTGCTCGTAATATTTTGAACTTTACTGGACACATCCGCTTAAAAAAGAGGGACACACGGGCTCTTATACCTAACACTCCAGATGGGACTACTTGAAAATACTTTCCCCCCCCCTCCCTTTTTTTTTTGATTATCACTACTAATGTATTATTTATAACTACCACTAAGTTTATGTCCGACACTAGTCGGGCCTAATAATTCTTTTTTTTATAGATTTAAGATTTGAATACTTATTGTTAGTTCACATATGAAGATACAATAAATAAATACATGCATTATAAAAAAAAAAAAAATATAGTCTAAATTTTGTATTGTATTGTAGTGCCCGTAGGGAACCCTACGTGTGCGGGTCAAATTCGCACTTCACTGAATTTATTCAATTATTTATTTAGCCTTTTCCAGCATTTTTTTATATAATCTACACAATTTTTAGCAATATAATTTATGCAACTTTCGGTATATTAGTAATTTTGACGAGCAACCCATTTTGTTATGTATTTGTAACACGAGAAATGATTAGTTTGCTTATAAATTTATAAATTGATGTGGGTAATAAATAAAAATTTTAAATCCCTTTAATTTTTCATATTAATATTGTAACAATATACAAAGTATATAATTTTCATTAAATATGTGTGTAGAAATATACACGAACAGTTCCTATTTAATTTAACGATATTTTCAAAATAACAACCACATTAGCTTCAAAACCTGTGATCCATGAGATATTTGTGAGAACATAAGAACAGCTTGTGTTTCGAAAATGAATAAATATATACGTTATTAAAAAAAACAAACGAAAACAATTTACGTTATTGTAACTTTGAATCATTTTCATGTGAGTGACAAAAATTGATTCTTCAAGTTTTCTATGTGTTTTCGATTATACGGAAATATGGCTGGCTTCCAAAACGTCAATTTCTTTTTCTTTGAACAAAGTGTATAGTTTCATAGTGCAGCAGCACAAAATATTGATATTGCACCATACCCTTTCAAAACTTTGTCGACAGCTTGCTACAACCAAGCAATCGGTTTCAAAGTTGGTGCTCATGGCCACAATGTTTTGCGACTTTGTATGTGTACAAGATATACGTAAATACGCTGAATTCGAAAATTAACGTTAAATTTTGTTTTATGGGACAGTTTTTGAGATATTGTAATTTTTTCATTTTTTCGACTTTTTTTCACTTGACCAATCATATCTCGAGCTAGAAATGCCCGATTGGGTCGTTCTTGGTATTCAAATGCAAGGTATTGACATGATAAATAAATACATATGTATAATTGGATCTGTAATTGGTAAAGCGGTTCAAAATAAATCGATGAAAATAGGGCACATTATCAAAAAAAAATCATATTTTACAGTGATTCTATGCCGAAAGAAAAGTACAAATCGCTAAAAAAGCAATGTGAGTTCGATCACAGAGGAGATGTGTAAACATCTAGTAATGAAATTTTTTTTAAGTTGGAAGTACTTATGCTTTTAGTATCTTTTTTTAAATTAATTAATTAAAAGTATCAAAACTTTCAATATTGTAAATACATATGAATTTGTTGGTTTTTGTTTGTTTTATTAAACTTATTTGGTTAGTAAATGGGCACACTACAGTATATGTATATGTACTGCATTCAAAATTGCAGTAAGTAGTAAATTTACTGATTACTAAAAAAAATTAAACACATTTTTACTTCTAATGAAATTTAATTTGCATTACCAGTAAAATCGTAGGGCCGTAATCATATTAAAATTGTGGCAAAGTTTTTTCATTCAAATTTTGAAACTTTTGTATGAAAAACATTTAGCCACTTGGTAGAATTTCATTATGAATACGGGCATTACCGATTACTAAAAATTCAATGCACCTCATCATATAACAAATCATTTAGGCAATTTATAAAAATTTACTTGTTAAACATTTTTTATTGTTTTTACTGAAACTTTAGTGGTACTGCAGTGCTCATCTATGGTAAATGCCTTTACTTTTACTTTTTAATTCCTGTTGTCCATCGTTTAGTTGTTGCTATACTTGTTGTTGTGTACGCATTGCAATTAAAATAAATTCAGTAAAGTACGACTTTGACTCGCGCACATTCGGTTTTGATCATTTTTTTTTTATTTAACTTTCTTCCTTTTTTAAGTTTTTTCAGTTTAAAAGATTTTTTTCAGTTTTATCGCTTTTTTCTCATTTTGGCGTTTTTTTCTCTTTTTTGGTTTTTTTAATTTTTGCAATTTTTTTCATTTTGGCGATTTTTTTCTTGGGGTTTTTTTTAAATTTTGGCGATTTTTTCTGTTTTTCGGGTTTTTTTATTTAGGCGATTTTTTCATATTGCCGATTTTTTTGTTTAAGGATTTTTTTCATTTTGGCGATTTTTCCGGTTTTTCGGGATTTATTTTAGTCCTAGAGATTTTTTAATTTGGTGCTTTTTTTCGTTTTGGCGATTTTTTTTTTGTTTTTGGCGATTTTTTTATATTTGGCGATTTTATATTTTATTGATTTTTTAGTTTTACCGTTTTTGAAAATTTCAATAGTTTTGCTCTTACGGTTTCCAAGATACAGCAAGTTGTCAAAATTACAAAGTCAAAATTGCATTAACTGATGGAACACCCATTGATTTAAATTTTTTAAATTTAGATATATATAGATATATATATATATATATATATATATATATATATATATATATATCTATATATATCTATATATATATATATATCTAGAAATTATATGACGCCCTTACCATTACAAATTTATATCATACATAATGTATTTCTGTGTTAGGTATTGTGGCAAAGAAGAACTTGGTCAAAATTTATATCTCACAACTTTTAATGGCCGAAATTTTGGAAAGGAACTTGGCCGTTTTTCACATTTATGTTTTTGTGAGGATACAGACTACAACAATTAACACTAAATTTAAAAAATTTAAATCAATGGGTGTTCCATCAGTTAATGCAATTTTGACTTTGTAATTTTGACAACTTGCTGTATCTTGGAAACCGTAAGAGCAAAACTATTGAAATTTTCAAAAACGGTAAAACTAAAAAATCAATAAAATATAAAATCGCCAAATATAAAAAAATCGCCAAAAACAAAAAAAAAATCGCCAAAACGAAAAAAAGCACCAAATTAAAAAATCTCTAGGACTAAAATAAATCCCGAAAAACCGGAAAAATCGCCAAAATGAAAAAAAATCCTTAAACAAAAAAATCGCCAATATGAAAAAATCGCCAAAATTAAAAAATCGCCTAAATAAAAAAACCCGGAAAACAGAAAAAATCGCCAAAATTAAAAAAACCCCAAGAAAAAAATCGCCAAAATGAAAAAAATTGCGAAAATTAAAAAAACCAAAAAAGAGAAAAAAAACGCCAAAATGAGAAAAAAGCGATAAAACTGAAAAAAATCGTTTAAACTGAAAAAACTTAAAAAAGGAAGAAAGTTAAATAAAAAAAAAATGATCAAAACCGAATGTGCGCGAGTCAAAGTCGTACTTTACTGAATTTATTTTAATTGCAATGCGTACACAACAACAAGTATAGCAACAACTAAACGATGGACAACAGGAATTAAAAAGTAAAAGTAAAGGCATTTACCATAGATGAGCACTGCAGTACCACTAAAGTTTCAGTAAAAACAATAAAAAATGTTTAACAAGTAAATTTTTATAAATTGCCTAAATGATTTGTTATATGATGAGGTGCATTGAATTTTTAGTAATCGGTAATGCCCGTATTCATAATGAAATTCTACCAAGTGGCTAAATGTTTTTCATACAAAAGTTTCAAAATTTGAATGAAAAAACTTTGCCACAATTTTAATATGATTACGGCCCTACGATTTTACTGGTAATGCAAATTAAATTTCCTTAGAAGTAAAAATATGTTTAATTTTTTTTAGTAATCAGTAAATTTACTACTTACTGCAATTTTGAATGCAGTACATATACATATACTGTAGTGTGCCCATTTACTAACCAAATAAGTTTAATAAAACAAACAAAAACCAACAAATTCATATGTATTTACAATATTGAAAGTTTTGATACTTTTAATTAATTAATTTAAAAAAAGATACTAAAAGCATAAGTACTTCCAACTTAAAAAAAATTTCATTACTAGATGTTTACACATCTCCTCTGTGATCGGACTCACATTGCCTTTTTAACGATTTGTACTCTTCTTTCGGCATAGAATCACTGTAAAATATGATTTTTTTTTGATAATGTGCCCTATTTTCATCGATTTATTTTGAACCGCTTTACCAATTACAGATCCAATTATACATACGTATTTATTTATCATGTCAATACCTTGCATTTGAATACCAAGAACGACCCAATCGGGCATTTCTAGCTCGAGATATGATTACTCAAGTGAAAAAAAGTCGAAAAAATGAAAAAATTACAATATCTCAAAAACTGTCCCATAAAACAAAATTTAACGTTAATTTTCGAATTCAGCGTATTTACGTATATCTTGTACACATACAAAGTCACAAAACATTGTGGCCATGAGCACCAACTTTGAAACCGATTGCTTGGTTGTAGCAAGCTGTCGACAAAGTTTTGAAAGGGTATGGTGCAATATCAATATTTTGTGCTGCTGCACTATGAAACTATACACTTTGTTCAAAGAAAAAGAAATTGACGTTTTGGAAGCCAGCCATATTTCCGTATAATCGAAAACACATAGAAAACTTGAAGAATCAATTTTTGTCACTCACATGAAAATGATTCAAAGTTACAATAACGTAAATTGTTTTCGTTTGTTTTTTTAATAACGTATATATTTATTCATTTTCGAAACACAAGCTGTTCTTATGTTCTCACAAATATCTCATGGATCACAGGTTTTGAAGCTAATGTGGTTGTTATTTTGAAAATATCGTTAAATTAAATAGGAACTGTTCGTGTATATTTCTACACACATATTTAATGAAAATTATATACTTTGTATATTGTTACAATATTAATATGAAAAATTAAAGGGATTTAAAATTTTTATTTATTACCTACATCAATTTATAAATTTATAAGCAAACTAATCATTTCTCGTGTTACAAATACATAACAAAATGGGTTGCTCGTCAAAATTACTAATATACCGAAAGTTGCATAAATTATATTGCTAAAAATTGTGTAGATTATATAAAAAAATGCTGGAAAAGGCTAAATAAATAATTGAATAAATTCAGTGAAGTGCGAATTTGACCCGCACACGTAGGGTTCCCTACGGGCACTACAATACAATACAAAATTTAGACTATATTTTTTTTTTTTTTTTTTTTTTTATAATGCATGTATTTATTTATTGTATCTTCATATGTGAACTAACAATAAGTATTCAAATCTTAAATCTATAAAAAAAAAAAAATTATTAGGCCCGACTAGTGTCGGACATAAACTTAGTGGTAGTTATAAATAATACATTAGTAGTGATAATCAAAAAAAAGGGAGGGGGGGGGGGAAAGTATTTTCTAGTAGTCCCATCTGGAGTGTTAGGTATAAGAGCCCGTGTGTCCCTCTTTTTTAAGCGGATGTGTCCAGTAAAGTTCAAAATATTACGAGCAAGCGGATTAGGATGTGATTCGAGTTTTGTTAAATATTTGCCTGCGTATTTTGCAATTTCTTCAGTCACTAGTGGCATATTTAAATCACGATGTATAATAGAATTTTGGATGTACCATGGAGCCGATGTTATTAACCGTAAAATTTTGTTTTGCCTTCGTTGGATTCTCTCGACATTGGAAGCTGAAGCAGTGCCCCATAACTGAATTTCGTAGCACCATATTGGCTTCAAAAGCGACTTGTACAGTAAAAGTTTGCAGTCTAAGCTGAGTGTTGAGTTTCTGCCAATCAACCAATATATTTGAGTTAACTTAAGTTTCATCTGAGTTAACTTAGAGTCAATATGATGTTTCCATGTAAGTCTTCGATCAAGGTGTAAACCAAGGTATTTCACTTGGGAATGTTGAGGAATATTATGATTGTTGATTCGAATGGGGGAGCAAGTATCTCTTCTTAGGGTGAACGTTATATGGACACACTTTTGTTCATTGACTTTAATTCTCCATAAGTTCAACCATATTTCCAGCTGAGTGATATGTTCCTGGAGATTGTGAGATGCCTCATAAGGGTTTTCGTGCACACTCATACAGGCTGTATCATTGGCAAAAGTAGAAATATGGATATTATTGCTCACAGGCATATCACAAGTATATATTAAATACAAGACAGGACCCAGAATACTACCCTGGGGCACACCAGAAGATATAGATTCGGGCACACTCGTGAACTCTCCTTCCACAACAGTGAACTTCCTATCAATAATATAACTTTCCAAAAGCTTTTGAACGTTTATTGGCAGATATGTCTTCAATTTTAAAACTAGGCCTTCGTGCCATACTTTATCAAATGCCTGAGAAACATCAATAAAGAGAGCAGAACAATACTTCTTTTCTTCAAATGTTCTTCTTACAACTTGGACCAGTCTATGCGTTTGTTCAATCGTGCTGTGCTGACTTCTAAAGCCAAATTGATGGTCAGGGATGCACCCATTATCAGTTAAAATTCTGGACAATTTAGTCATGAGCAGCTTTTCGAAAAGCTTTGAGATTGTAGATAGTATGCTTATAGGCCTATATGATTCAGTCTTGGTAAGATCTTTGCCCGCCTTTGGAATCATTTTGATCTTGGCAAGTTTCCAGTTATGTGGAAAATACTGCATTCTGAAAATAGTATTAAAAATAAATAGCAGGATTCTTATTGCAATATGAGGCAAGTTCATGAGCATTTTGTTACTAATGCCATCAATACCTGGAGCTTTCTTCGGGTTGAGTTCAGCAATTACTTTTTGTACTTCACGCATCTTAAACCTTAAGGGACGAGGGGGTAGAGAAACTACACTCGGTAAATCAGCAGCACCCGTACATGAATTGGGAGTGAATACAGATTTTAAATGCTCAGAAAATAAGTTACCTTTCTCACTATCACTTCTTGCCCAGCCTCCGGTCACAGTACGCAATGGTGATTTAAGATCAACGGGTCGTTTAAGATTTCTAGTAGCGCGCCATAAAGAGTAATTAGATGCGGACGTTACATCAAGACCTTCTAAAGGGGTGATCTGTGTTGTTGCCATTCTCTTCTAGCTCTCCTTATTTCACATAGACGACGTTCAATTTCTGTAGAATAAATTCTATTAAAGCCGGTCTGCGGATAGGAGGTAGTGGCGTGTTCAGCAGCCTGTTTAATATTTTCGTTAAGATTGGCAATGTTAAATTCAATATCATCGCATGATCTAAGCTGAATGTTTTCTACGCAGTGACTACTAAGATATTTTTTGAATGCCAGCCAGTTGATTCCATTAATCATCTGCACATATGAGTTAGTTAAATCACTCCTTAGTGGGTTGAAAATTGTAACTATTGTTGGAGAGTGATCGGAGGACAGATCTAGAGAGGCCTCTACATGAATTAAGTCCCTATGAATATTTTTCGTGACGGCAAAATCTATAACATCTGGAATTTTTCTTACGTCAGTAGGCCAGTAAGTAGGCTCCCCACTCGAAATGACATCTAAGCCCATTTTTGAAATTGTATTGAACAAGGCTCGACCTCTAGGTGTAACAAGACGCGATCCCCAGTACATATGTTTTGCATTGTAGTCACCAGCTGCGACGAAACAAGATCCAAGCGATTTGTAGAACTTCTCATACTGATCTTCGGTAACTGAAAATCGAGTAAATTGAGTGAGTAAATTGATGATATCACGAAATTCGCACAAAAATTTTCTACGAAAATATTCGTTGCTTGCAAATATTCTTCACTAACGTTGTCAAGGACATAGTGCTTGAGTCTGGACTTAATCAGAATTGCTGATCCACCACAAGCTCTCTCTCTCGGGTCCTTTGTATCATATAAAGTGTAACCTTTATTTTAAATAAGCTTCTTGAGGTCAAATGAGTCTCAGAAACCAACATTATATCAATATTTTTTTCCATGAGGAAGTGCTCAAGTTCATTTTTATGTTGGCGAATGCCGTTTGCGTTCCAGAAATATATTTTTAACGTGTTCATGGTTTATTAACTAATGCTTGAAGCAGTGTATTCTGCATTCGCAGCATTTCTTGCATCATACTTGTCATATTTGTAGTAAAGTTGTTTATAGTTAGCACCAGATTCTCAATAGTAGCTTCAAGGCGACTAAAGTTAAAGCTTGAGTTTGAATTCGTTGAATTATTTGGCGGTGGAACATTTTGCGTGGGAATTGAACTAGTCTTAGCAGCATCAGCATACGATACACGTGAAGTAACTGGTTAGCTGATTTGAGCAAAATTGTTTACTTGTAGAGCTGGAGTTAGCTTGGGTTTTTGACCCATAGCCTGTTTAACGAAAGAAAATACAGGGCACCCTCTATAGTTAGCTGTGTGATTACCTCCACAATTACTACATTTTTTTTCTGCTTGATCTTTTGGCTTAGTGCAGCTAGCAGTACCATGCAATTCACCGCAGATTACACACACTGTAGGTAACTTGCAGTAAGTTTTCGTATGGCCATATTCTTGGCAATTATGGCACTGTACGGGACCTGAACGCTTACGTGGCTCTTCAACTGTGATTTTTCGATGTAATAGATACTTTACGTTATAAACTGGATGGGCTTCATTTTTTTTCAATTGTATGTCATTCGGCTCCAGTTCAACCCGAAATAGGGGTTGGGGGACTTTTTCTCTATTAAATATGTTGGTAACATTTTTTACCTTGAATCCTTGGTCGACAAGTGCACATTTTACTTCTTCGGGCTCAACATATGAATCTATGCCCTTTAATACTATCTGTAGGCCTTTAGCACTCTTAAGTTGGTATGTGTAAAAATTTGTTTTATTTTTTTCGAATTCACTAACAATTTTTCGGAAATCTTTTTCATTATATATTTGGATTTTAGTTTCATCAATATTACCTCGTTTAATTGGAATGATGTGAAAAGTATTTTCACCAATGGTCGACAGTAGTTTTTTTATAAGCGCGTTAGAATTTTTTCTCTCAGATAAATAGGTGGTGGCTTAAAAGACTTTTGCGATGACGTAGAGGGCTTGTCGTCGGTGTCTTGCAATAATGAAAAACGATTTTGACGATTGGTAGATGATGCGCTGTTATCCCTAGACATCTTTGGGGCAGATGAAATTTTTGAAGAATTTGGGCTTCGCCCACGCTTTACCACTGTTATATATCTGTCCATTCCCACTTGTACCTTGGGTTTTGAGCTACTGTTATCTGTAGTGATAACTTGGTTTAGTGATGAAGGCGAGTCCGATGCGGATGATATCGCAGACTTAAATGAAGAAGTACTAGGCAATGGTAATGTTAACGATTCACTAGTTGGCATTGGACAAAGCGAAGTTGATCGCTGACGAAAAATTGGCTTTGCCGTTAAAAAAAGACTTTCATCAGATTTATTATTTATATTTTTTTCATTAAGAGTTTCAGAACTCACAGTAAAATAAGCATTTCTGCCGTTAGAACTCACTTCAAAGTTTTTTTCCTTTGAGGTACTCATACAGAGTATTATTCCTCAAGGGAACTTTGTTTGTGTTTACGGTTTTTTTTTTGTTTTTGCTATTTCTTGCTATGTAAAAAATATTAGTAAAGCCAATAAGCTTATTTATCAAGGTGAATATGTATTACGAATATTTTTTGTATGATTTTTGATTTTGTTGTTTTTAATATTTGTTTCGTATGTATGTATGTAAAAAAAATCCGCTTTAATGCCTCTTCACTATGAAGGTTCAACGACAACTACTTTTGGCGTTTTTTTAGTTTTGGCACTTTTTTCCCCAGTTTTGTCAATTTTTTCGGGTTTTGCCGTTTTTTCATTTTGGCAATTTTTTTATATGGGCAATTTTTTAGTTTTGGCGCCTTTTCGCGTTTTGGCAATTTTTTTGGTTTTTTTTAAATTTGGCGATTTTTTTTAATTTTGGTGAATTTTTTTATTTAGGCGCCTTTTTTAAGTTTTGGCGCCTTTGTCGTGTTTTGGCGATTTTTTTCTCTTTTTGGCGTTTATTCAATTTGGCGATTTTTTTCTTTTTGGCGATTTTTTTAGTTTTGGCGTCTTTTTCGAGTTGTAGCGATTTTTTCGGTTTTTGGTATTTTTTCATTTTGGCGATTTTTTCATTTTGTCGATTTTTTCGGTTTTGCCGATTTATTTTAATGTTAGAATTTTTTTAATTTGGTGATTTTATTCGTTTTAGCGATTTTTTTGTTTTGGGCGGCTTTTTTAGTTTGGCGATTTTATAATTTTCCGATTTTTGTAGTTTTACCGTTTTTTGAAAATTTCAAGAGTTTGTCTCCTACGGTTTCCAAGATATAGCAAGTTGTCAAAATTACATAGTCAAAATTGCATTAACTGATTTTATCGCCTATAATTCATGCAAATTTTCTTCTAAAATATGCTAGACCGATGTAGATTAAACACAAGGCTAACACTTTATGGGAGTGATCACGCCCAATTTTTAAGGTGATGCAAGATTTCACAAAATTGGCTTGAATTAAAAGCTGCATATTAAGTATTTAGTTCAAAACAATATTAGCGTGGGCCCGCCCATTCTGGTAAAATTTTTTGGGTTTTCAAATTTTTCTAGTTTGTTTCTCACTTAGACCTACTTGTGTATCAAATTTCAGCTCCTTAGCGCAACTTTTGATTTTTAAGTTTTATGGGCACAGCCCGCCCCTCTAACTAAAATTTTCGGGTTTTTAGATTTTTCTAGTCGGTTTCTCACCTAGACCTACTTGTATATCAAATTTCAGCTCCTTAGCGCAACTTTTAATTTTAAATTTTTATGGGCGTAACGCCGCCCACTTTTCCAAAGTCGAAATTTTTTGGGTCAGTGCTTATTATTCGTGTCTACTTTCGTTACAAACGGCTGATAATAGCGAGATAAATAGTATATCTAAATATGCTGAGCCGCAGGGAATTAAAATGAGGTTTAAATTGTATGGGCATGCCTTGCATTACCGCAGTTTATATGCCGAATTTCAATAAAATAGCTTCAATGAAGCGCCTTAGATTAGCATTTTTAATTCTGACCTTTATGGGCGTAGCACCGCCCTCCTGGCTAAAATTTCCGGGTTTTCAGATTTTTTTATTTTATTTCTCACCTAGACCTAGCTCTGTATCGAATTTCAACTCAATAGCACAAATTTTAATTTTTATGGGCGTAGCCCCGCCCTCCTGGTTAAAATTTTAGGGTTTTCAGATTTTTCTGGTTCATTGCTTACCTAGGTCTTCTCGTGTACCAAATTTTAGCTCTCCAGCGATAGCTTCATCAATTTGATGAGTGTGTCAGTGGTCAGTGAGTACGTCTTAAAATATGCCGTGCGCCTAGATAAAAATACACTAACTTTTAAAATTTCAAGTGTATATATGTACATACAATTGTATGTATATTACATGGGATTTTAACATTTTTCGTTGCTCGTTTTGGAACACCCTTTAATTTTTAATTCTCATGTATTTGTTGTTGTAGCGGCCAAGGTTCTACATACTCTGTCCAAATTTCACGTCCGTAGCTCTTACGGTTCATTTTCACCTTTGGTGTACGGAAATATACAGAAAAATAACCGGCGACGGCGCAGCGTCGGCTTCGAGCCAGTCGACTTGTTTCTCTGCTTGGTATTGCTTCTTTCAAACACTAATACACTCATACATAGCTCACACCGATTTGACAATGCTGTGAAAGAAAAGCAAAGAAATCTCAGCAAAGAAATCAAAGTCAAAAGATTGTTACCCCCTAGCGTATAGATGTTTACACATCAAAAAGTCTGTTCATGAAAAATTACAATATCTCAAAAACTGATTCATAAAACAAAATTTAACCTTGATTTTGGAATTCAGCGAAAGAAAATACATAAAGAAAATCAACACTCATCAAATGTACATTTTCGGTGTAAACTAGTGTTATTTTATAAAAACTAATTTTTAAATATTGTTTATCAATGAAATACATGTTCAAAAAGGCTTGTTGTCGAAAAACCTTGTCGCCTTGAAGCTACTAGTGAGAATCTGGTGCTAACTATAAACAACTTTACTACAAATATGACAAGTATGATGCAAGAAATGCTGCACTCAAAATATTTCATAGGTAAAATAAACGAAAAATGTGGTTCATTTTACGAAAATATTCGTTGTTTTTACGGTATGAAATGCTTCGTACATAGTAGAAATTATTTTTGTTTATTTTACGAAATACTTTTTGTCTGTAAATAACAAAATTTTGTATTTTTACAAATTTTTTCCGTAAGTTCACGAAAAACCATGATTATATTACAAAAGAAATTCGTGAATCATGAAAATACATTTTGTGTAATATACGAAACTTTGTGTAAAATTAAAACCTGAAAAAAATAAAATCTGCAAAAATTATATTTTCTAACATTTGGGAAATAATTTTGTAGTATACTCTGTAATTCTTGGAATTGGAGGTTGTAATAATTATGAAAAGAAAAAGGTAATTTAAGGGGAATTGTTACAGCATCTGTATTCCTCATACATCACATACACATACTCGTACATACATACATAAAAGTCACGAATCAAACTGGGAACACAACTGAGACGAACAACGAATTTTTTGTGCGAACTTTCGTCATAGAACGAAAAGACATTTATTCATATGAAAATTAACATACATACATATGTATGTAACACCGCCATCGAACGAAATTTGTCGTGCCTGACGAGCTCTGTGATAGATTTATTTCTATTTCTTCGGCCGATGTACGACGAAAAAACAATTATATCTCTCTCTTTGCACAAACAACAACCAATTATCCAATTATAAGATCCGCTTCTTATTCGTCGTTGGTGTGCCGTAGACGAGATTTGTCATTCGTTCCAGTTGTCTTCCTAGCATAAGCCGAAAACTATTTTTTATTATAATTTTTTATTTTAATTGAAATTTGTTGAATAATTTTGTATGGAATATATACAACGACGGGAAAATAAATGGGAAAAATTTCAAAAACTAAAACAAAACAACAGTTTTTATTTTATATTTCAAATTTTTTTTTTCGTAAAATTCACGAAACTTGTTTAAATTTAAGAATAATTTTGTACTGTAAAAAAAATGTTAACAAAACATTTCCAATTTTATAAAAATGTTTTATTTTATACTAAATTCAATCAAATAAACGAAAAATATGGTACTATTAACGAAATTCTTGAAATTACAAAATCTGTTTTCCTGCATAAGCCACAAATATTTTCGTAAAATATAAAAAATTTTCGTTTATTGCACAAAAATTATTTTACGAAAAAATATTTCGTATTTTTAAGCATGGAATATTTTGAGTGTGCAAATGCAGAATACAATGCTTCAAGCATTAGTTAATAAACCATGAACACGTTAAAAATGTGTTTCTGGAACGCAAACGGCATTCGCCAACATAAAAATAAACTTGAGCACTTCCTCATGGAAAAAAATATTGATATAATGTTGGTTTCTGAGACTCATTTGACCTCAAGAAACTTATTTAAAATAAATGGTTACTCCTTATATGATACAAAGGACCCGATAGGGAGAGAATGCGGTTGATCAGCAATTATAATTAAGTCAAGACTCAAGCACTATGTCCTTGACAACGTTAGTGAAGAATATTTCCAAGTAACGAATATTTTCGGAGAAAATTTTTGTGCGAATTTCGTGATATCATCAATTTACTCACCTCCTAGATTTTCAGTTACCGGAGATCAGTATGAGAAGTTCTACAAATCGCTTGGATCTTGTTTCGTCGCAGCTGGTGGCTACAATGCAAAACATACGTACTGGGGATCGCGTCTTTTTACACCTAGAGGTCGAGCTTTGTTCAATACAATTTCGAAAATGGGCTTAGATGTCATTTCGAGTGGGGAGCCTACTTACTGGCCTACTGACGTAAGAAAAATTCCAGATGTTATAGATTTTGCCGTCACGAAAAATTTTCATACGGACTTAATTCACGTAGAGGCCTCTCTAGATCTGTCCTCCGATCACTCTCCAACAATAGTTACAATTTTCAACCCACTAAGGAGTGATTTAAGTAACTCATATGTGAAGATCATTAATGGAATCAACTGGCTGGCATTCAAAAAATATCTTAGTTGTCACTGTGTAGAAAACATTCAGCTCAGATCATGCGATGATATTGAATTTAACATTGTCAATCTTAACGAAAATATTAAACAGGCTGCTGAACACGCCACTACCTCCTATCTGCAGACCGACTTCAACAGAATTTATTCTACGGAAATTGAACGTCTTGTATGTGAAAAAAGAAGAGCTAGAAGAGAATGGCAACAACACAGATCACTCCTAAATAAAATCAGACTTAAATAATGTACTAAACGACTCGTACTAAACGACTCAAAGAGCTGCTATCGTCGGAAAAACTGCACTACTGGAAAAGTATTTAGAAGGTCTTGATGTAACGTCCGCATCTAATTACTCTTTATGGCGCGCTACTAGAAATCTTAAAAGACCCATTGATCTTAAATCACCACTGCGTACTGCGACCGGAGGCTGGGCAAGAAGCGATAGTGAGAAAGGTAACTCATTTTCTGAGCATTTAAAATCTGTATTCACTCCCAATTAATGTACGGGTGCTGCTGATTTACCGAGTGTAGATTCTCTACCCCCTCGTCCCTTAAGGTTTAAGATGCCTGAAGTACAAAAAGTAACTGCTGAACTCAACCCGAAGAAAGCTCCAGGTATTGATGGCATTAGTAACAAAATGCTCATGAACTTGCCTCATATTGCAATAAGAATCCTGCTATTTATTTTTAATACTATTTTCAGAATGCAGTATTTTCCACATAACTGGAAACTTGCCAAGATCAAAATGATTCCAAAGGCGGGCAAAGATCTTACCAAGACTGAATCATATAGGCCTATAAGCATACTATCTACAATCTCAAAGCTTTTCGAAAAGCTGCTCATGACTAAATTGTCCAAAGTTTTAACTGAAAATGGCTGCATCCCGGACAATAAATTTGGCTTTAGAAGTCAGCATAGCACCATTGAACAAACGCATAGACTGGTCCAAGTTGCAAGAAGAACATTTTAAGAAAAGAAGTATTGTTCTGCTCTCTTTATTGATGTTTCTCAGGCGTTTGATAAAGTATGGCACGAAGGTCTAGTTTTAAAATTGAAGACACATTAATCCAATATTAATTTAGGACGTTTCATTCTTCATTCAAAAATGTTTCATTATTAATTTAAGACGTTTCATTCTTAATTTAATAATCCTCCATTATTAATTCAAACGCTTTATTTTTAATATAAAAATAATAAGTTTTAAAATAAAAACGCTTCATTATTACTTCAATAATATTTCATTCTTAACTCAAAAACATACATACAAAAACAATCGTTTTGAAAAGGTGTGATGAATTCCAATAGATTTTGAGTATCATTTTTGAGCTTATCTTAAACTTCTGACTTCTAAAAAGCATACTAGAGATAAAACATAAATCACATATTGGAGCAGTGAAAATAAATTTATCAAAAATATCTGGAAAGACTATTTACAAGAAATTTTAAAATTATTGAAAAAACGACTATAAGAAACATATCACACCTTTTATCGTTTTCAAATTGTTTTTGTGTCTAAATCGTCTTCCATCACATAGCTGATAATCTTTTAATTTGAGTATGAGTAGTAGGGGAATGTTCATCCGGCCCCAATTAAAATTGTTAAATTTTTGCTGAAATTGTTAAATTTGGGTAATTAAAATTTGAAAATTGTTAAATTCTTGGAAATTTGTGAAATTTGATACCTACGAGGGTGGTTCAATAAGTCCGTCTTATTTTTTGTTTACATAAGGAGTTTTTTGTTTACATTAACCCTTGTGGGAACGGGTGATTTTTTTTTGGGTTACATTAATTGTGATAACGGGTGATTTTTCTTGAAGTTTTTTATGAGTATATATGCCGACGGGAAAATCATGAAAATGATTTTTTCAAATACCAATGGTGAAATAGTGATTATTAATTTTTCCTAATGCCTACGGCAATGCATGATTATTATTTTTTTCAAATGGCGACGGCAATGCATGATTATTATTTCTTTCAAATGCCGACGGCAAAACATGATTATTATTTTTTTCAAATGCCGACGGCAAAACATGATTGTTATTTTTTTATAATGCTCCCAGTGTTGCCAGACTGTAAAAATTTGTTATCATAACACTATATCAGTAATATCAGAGAAAGAAGGTTTGATGACTACTAGGCGATTCTCATATGAATCGTGGGAATGTGCTTGTGTGATTTCCTCACGCTAATAAATTGTTTATAAATAAAATAATTAAATAAATTAATAAAATAATTAAGTAAATTATTTTATTTATTTATAAAACGTTCTCATGTATGTGAACGCCCCTAATGCTTGTGTGTGGGGGGTCCAGCTTGTTTGTAGCTGGTAAACTGTATATTCTGTTTATTTGTTTAAGAAATATATATGTGTGTATGATGCATGCATGCATGTATGTATGTATGTATGTATGTGTGTATGATGTTTGTATGTATGTATGTATGTGCGATCGAAAGAACTTGTGCGTGGAATATTTTGTGGCTGTGTAGAATACATTTATATTTTGCAACGTAATCATTTTCTTTGGCTGCGATTATTTTAAAGCAGCAAGTTTGAACTAACTACAGTCATAAGCAGAGAAACAAAAAGTAAAAATTTGCAAGTTAGTAAAAATGCTAACTTCTCCTCCTCCTTCCCACTTCCTTCTCTTTCCTTTATGTAGTTTGTTTTTGAAATAAGAAAACACTTGTAGATTTTTTATTTTTCTATACATTTATTGTTTAAAGTTTTTTAAAATTTTATAATAATACATACATTAATATTTTAAAGAGTGAAAAAATTCATTTAAAGCAAGATATTTCTTTTGTCAATAAAATAGCATTTTTTAATGCGCAAACACCAAGTTTATGATAATTACAATAAAAATATTCTGGATACTTAATCTCCATTTGTTTAAAGTTGATACAGCCTATATCCTCAACGTTAAAAATTTTTCGGCATAAGATTTTTTCCAACCATCGTCTTTTCTCTTCACCTTTTACATAAATTTTAGAACATCTTGCGTTGGCTTTTAAAAAATTGCAAACGCTTTCAAAAGAAACTGATCCAGCAGTCCAGCTGAGGTGATGATAGTTTTTCGTTAGCCACTTTGCTTCTCTTTGCCTTTTTATTGATAAGCATTTAAAATCAAATGGCGGTTTTATAATGAAATTGTTATATTCATAATTGTTGAAAACAATCGCCACTTCTTTTGCGATGAAATTATTTGAATTACTTTTGAAACCTTGTACGTCTATAAAAATTGTGTTATTTTCCATATTACTCAATTTATAAGACTTTTCGAACTTGTCCTTTGATGGGTATATATTCTATTATGCGATCATGAATAAAAATGCAGTAAGCTGATGTCTTTGCTGCAATATTAGTTGCTGTTTCAAATGCTATTTTTATATCAATCGGTCCATTATTGAGTGATTCATTCTGATGACTGACATCTACTACAATAATAGGAGCTTTTGTCTTAAACTCTGATGCAGATAGAAGCGGTTGAGATTCCTTCATATAGTAACTTTGTTGGAATCTTAGATACATATCATATAGAATTGCATATCGTTCATTTTTGAACTTTATTTTATTGTTATTGGCTTCAATAAAAATCTTATTTGCTGGGCAGAGTCGTTTGTATTCCTCTTCTATAAAATCAACTATATCATTTAATTCGTAAGATCCAATTGGTATTTCAATTATATGTTCCCCTATATGAAACATATTGTTGTAGGTGTCTACATTTGGAATACTGTTGTATGAATGAAAATCAGTTAGAGCACACTCATATGCACCATGTAATTCAATAGGAGGAAAGTAACTAGCAGATAGTTCTGATGAGTTAGAGCTCAGAGTAAGTGTTATTGACATTATAACAGTCTGATTACAATTAAATAATGTTTAGTACACAGTATGGTTTATAAGTATGATTTACATATTTATTTCATTTTCTTATTTTAAAATTAACACTAGGTTCTTAATATTAATGCTATTGTTGTTGTTGCTATTGATGTTGTTGTTGTTTCTAATTTAGTTTTTCTTCCAACTATAATATTTCATCTTTACTTATCCAAGAATTGTGTTGATTAGAAAATCCCAGCCATTTAACATATACCTCCTTCCCTTTAATTTTAAGAACCTTTTCAACTAGATATGTATTTGGAAATCTAGTTTTTGAAAGTTCCTCAGTATAGAAGCCACCTTTAATAGGATTGCCAAGATAGTCTTCTAATATGTATGTTGCAGGATTTGTATTTTGAACTCTTGTAATTGTGAAAATTTCTGTAGTCCAATTTGGAGTATAACCTTTTTCAAATGTGTGCTTATATTTGCTTATGCGAACATGATCTCCCACATTAAATTTTGACATTTTATACATTTTCAAATGACTGTATACTGTATTTAGCAGCTTTTCCTCATTTGTTGAGTTGACTTTAATAGGAGCCATTTTAATGGTACGGTGAACTTTTCTATTGTATGCATTGAGTAAATCAACACCATTGAAACAACATTGATGTCCAAAACAAAAGGATCAAAAATGTTGCAAAAGCTCTGGAGGAAAACGATGTTATCAATAAATTGTTTTTGCAAACTCAAATCGAAAAATTAGAAGAGAAATTATTAGCATACTTTAAGGGGGATAATACTATAATACGAGAAGATATTGAAATGCAAATTGAGGACCTACAACGCGAAATAAAATTAGATATAGAAGAAAATTATAAAATTGAAAAAGATATTCTACAAATTAAAACATCCTTTGAAGAACAAATTGAACAGCTTAATAAAAAAATTTGTAGATCAAGGTCAAGTAGATCACAACACTCTGCAAAAAATCTTTAAAATCAACTTAATGTCTTCAAAAAGAAATTTAGTAAACGAACTCCATAAGCAAACACGAAAACATTTTCTGCGTCGCAGAGTTGTAATGAAAGGAATAGATGATCTTTGGCAAGCTGATTTAGTTGAAATGGGGAACTATTCTAAAGAAAATAGAAATTATCGATTTTTGTTGACTGTAATTGACACATTCTCAAAATTTGCATGGGCAGTACCGCTAAAAACAAAAACAGCACTCGAAACAACCAAGGCAATGGAAGATATTTTTGAATTGGGACGAGTACCAAAAAACTTACAAACAGATGATGGCAAAGAATTTTTCAACAAACACTTTGGAAAATTAATGCATAAATACAACATTAATCACTACTCAACATATAGCATTATGAAAGCATCAATAGTAGAACGATTTAATAGAACATTGAAAGGAATGATGTGGAAAGAATTTAGTTATAATGGTTCATATAAGTGGATTGATATATACAAAGATTTACTCAATGCATACAATAGAAAAGTTCATCGTACCATTAAAATGTCTCCTATTAAAGTCAACTCAACAAATGAGGAAAAGCTGCTAAATACAGTATACAGTCATTTGAAAATGTATAAAATGTCAAAATTTAATGTGGGAGATCATGTTCGCATAAGCAAATATAAGCACACATTTGAAAAAGGTTATACTCCAAATTGGACCACAGAAATTTTCACAATTACAAGAGTTCAAAATACAAATCCTGCAACATACATATTAGAAGACTATCTTGGCAATCCTATTAAAGGTGGCTTCTATACTGAGGAACTTTCAAAAACTAGATTTCCAAATACATATCTAGTTGAAAAGGTTCTTAAAATTAAAGGGAAGGAGGTATATGTTAAATGGCTGGGATTTTCTAATCAACACAATTCTTGGATAAGTAAAGATGAAATATTATAGTTGGAAGAAAAACTAAATTAGAAACGACAACAACATCAATTGCAACAACAACAATAGCATTAATATTAAGAAACTAATGTTAGTTTTAAAATGAGAAAAAGTTTTAAATAAAATATGTAAATCATACTTATAAACCATACTGTGTACTAAACATTATTTAATTGTAATCAGACTGTTATAATGTCAATAACACTTACTCTGAGCTCTAACTCATCAGAACTATCTGCTAATTACTTTCCTCCTATTGAATTACATGGTGCATATGAGTGTGCTCTAACTGATTTTCATTCATACAACAGTATTCCAAATGTAGACACCTACAACAATATGTTTCATATAGGGGAACATATGATTGAAATACCAATTGGATCTTACGAATTAAATGATATAGTTGATTTTATAGAAGAGGAATACAAACGACTCTGCCCAGCAAATAAGATTTTTATTGAAGCCAATAACAATAAAATAAAGTTCAAAAATGAACGATATGCAATTCTATATGATATGTATCTAAGATTCCAACAAAGTTACTATATGAAGGAATCTCAACCGCTTCTATCTGCATCAGAGTTTAAGACAAAAGCTCCTATTATTGTAGTAGATGTCAGTCATCAGAATGAATCACTCAATAATGGACCGATTGATATAAAAATAGCATTTGAAACAGCAACTAATATTGCAGCAAAGACATCAGCTTACTGCATTTTTATTCATGATCGCATAATAGAATATATACCCATCAAAGGACAAGTTCGAAAAGTCTTATAAATTGAGTAATATGGAAAATAACACAATTTTTATAGACGTACAAGGTTTCAAAAGTAATTCAAATAATTTCATCGCAAAAGAAGTGGCGATTGTTTTCAACAATTATGAATATAACAATTTCATTATAAAACCGCCATTTGATTTTAAATGCTTATCAATAAAAAGGCAAAGAGAAGCAAAGTGGCTAACGAAAAACTATCATCACCTCAGCTGGACTGCTGGATCAGTTTCTTTTGAAAGCGTTTGCAATTTTTTAAAAGCCAACGCAAGATGTTCTAAAATTTATGTAAAAGGTGAAGAGAAAAGACGATGGTTGGAAAAAATCTTATGCCGAAAAATTTTTAACGTTGAGGATATAGGCTGTATCAACTTTAAACAAATGGAGATTAAGTATCCAGAACATTTTTATTGTAATTATCATAAACTTGGTGTTTGCGCATTAAAAAATGCTATTTTATTGACAAAAGAAATATCTTGCTTTAAATGAATTTTTTCACTCTTTAAAATATTAATGTATGTATTATTATAAAATTTTAAAAAACTTTAAACAATAAATGTATAGAAAAATAAAAAATCTACAAGTGTTTTCTTATTTCAAAAACAAACTACATAAAGGAAAGAGAAGGAAGTGGGAAGGAGGAGGAGAAGTTAGCATTTTTACTAACTTGCAAATTTTTACTTTTTGTTTCTCTGCTTATGACTGTAGTTAGTTCAAACTTGCTGCTTTAAAATAATCGCAGCCAAAGAAAATGATTACGTTGCAAAATATAAATGTATTCTACACAGCCACAAAATATTCCACGCACAAGTTCTTTCGATCGCACATACATACATACATACAAACATCATACACACATACATACATACATACATACATGCATGCATGCATCATACACACATATATATTTCTTAAACAAATAAACAGAATATACAGTTTACCAGCTACAAACAAGCTGGACCCCCCACACACAAGCATTAGGGGCGTTTACATACATGAGAACGTTTTATAAATAAATAAAATAATTTACTTAATTATTTTATTAATTTATTTAATTATTTTATTTATAAACAATTTATTAGCGTGAGGAAATCACACAAGCACATTCCCACGATTCATATGAGAATCGCCTAGTAGTCATCAAACCTTCTTTCTCTGATATTACTGATATAGTGTTATGATAACAAATTTTTACAGTCTGGCAACACTGGGAGCATTATAAAAAAATAACAATCATGTTTTGCCGTCGGCATTTGAAAAAAATAATAATCATGTTTTGCCGTCGGCATTTGAAAGAAATAATAATCATGCATTGCCGTCGCCATTTGAAAAAAATAATAATCATGCATTGCCGTAGGCATTAGGAAAAATTAATAATCACTATTTCACCATTGGTATTTGAAAAAATCATTTTCATGATTTTCCCGTCGGCATATATACTCATAAAAAACTTCAAGAAAAATCACCCGTTATCACAATTAATGTAACCCAAAAAAAAATCACCCGTTCCCACAAGGGTTAATGTAAACAAAAAACTCCTTATGTAAACAAAAAATAAGACGGACTTATTGAACCACCCTCGTAGGTATCAAATTTCACAAATTTCCAAGAATTTAACAATTTTCAAATTTTAATTACCCAAATTTAACAATTTCAGCAACAATTTAACAATTTTAATTGGGGCCGGATGAACATTCCCCTACTACTAGTATGTTCAACTTTATATCCAGGTTGTTGTCTTTTTCAAACAAAAAATATTATTTTTTGATTTCAAAATATTTTTAATTTTTAAAACAAGAATGAACATTTTTAAAATAAAAGAAAACAAAAGAATCAAAACAATTCACATATTCCATTGGCAATAAAATGCTAAGTATATAAAGCAGAAATCTACATCAACTGACACCTCACACAGTGGACCAAACACAAAAGAACGCTGATGATGAAGGTTTAGTGGCCTTCGAAAACGGCTGGCTGTTCCGTTCAACTATGTGTTGTTAGTCAGAATATTTACAACAGACTTTGGTTGTTATTTGTTCATTAATAATTATCACATGTAATTTGGCTTAAAAAGCGATACGAACTTTAGCCCGTTCAAATCACAAATATGAAAACAAACTAAGTTCTATTTCATAAAGGTTGCGTTCTTAAAAACTAATTGTTTCTTCTTGATTTCAAAACATTTTTTGGGTGTACAGAAAAGGAATTTTTAATTTTATAATTGTTTATTTGACGACTGTGAATATATTTCTATAATACTGGCTAGTTGAGTGTTTGCAAATACAGCTTTTATTTACAAATAAGACGAGTATAAACGTAGCATAGATAGCTACTATATACAAAAATATAAAAAAATCATAAAATCTATGCTAATAATGAAACACTGGTCGAAATGTGACATTTGATATTGATCGAAATTCCAATAGAAAATAAATGGAAGTTTCGTTCGATATTGATGCCGTAATATGCCCGAGTTCTTAAGATTTAAAAAAAAAATTAAAAAATACATTAATAAATTTTTTGGCATCTTTTGGGGCATATCACTTTTTTACTTAAAAATCAGTATAATTAAAAAAATTTACTCAGTCATTTAGGGCCATTATTACAACTTACAAATAGTTAATTTTATGATGTTATCTGGCAGGTAAATATACTTTGATTATTACAAGTAAACATTAATGTAAAAGTGACTGATAAGCTAACAGCAGGTTTATCCTCATGGTAACTTTCAAAGTGAACTTAAGCATTTTAACAGTCAAAGTAGCCGGTATCTACACCAATGTTGCCACAATACATCATTTGTATTACACTTTTATTTTATCGGACAGTTGTAATAATAATAAGTCACTTTATCGTTCACGTTAGCTAATGTTAAGGTTAGCTATCAGGAACTTTATCTTTAGGTTGTAATAATGGCCCTTAAATACTTATTAAAAAATTTTAAACTTCGGTTCTGAAGAGGATAATATATTTATGATATTCTTTTTACTCATAATGCATACTTATTAAATACCTTATATATAAATTCTTTTGAAATTGTACATCTGTATTTATTAATAAATTCTTCACTTGCAATCCATTCTTTCAAATAGTTTTGAAATAAATTTAAGACAGACAGTATGGACAGATAAGTGTCTACTTTCAGTCTATTTGAAAATTTTATAGCACGCTAATTTATGTTTACGCTTTATGTTGTTTTTTTTTGTAAAATATTTTATAAAGATGAAATAAGGTGTAACTCACCGACTGTGCAACTGTTGAATCTGGGTATATTTTTGCGTTTAATTTAGCCAATTTGTCCATTGACTTAAACGAGTAGTTGCAACTTATCATCAGCAATAGTCACTTTCCTCCGAAAATAAGTATTTTTTGTGGTAAAAGCTCGGATATTTTTAGATCATTTGCTTTTGGGAATTGGCCAAGTGTTTGGCTGTTTTAGTTTTCTAAAATCGTGCGATTTCAAATCGATCAGTTTACAAAACAGCCTTTTAAAAATATGTACTTTATTTAAATTTGGCTTTCACAATAGCTGTCGAAAAAAGAGTTAGAATTATCTACTATGAGTATGCAAGTGTACACGTATATTTAAAAATCTTACACAAATGAAAAGATTCATACCAAGGTGTATGTTTTTATATATACAAGCGATTTGTAGAAGTTGTCACACTGATCTTCGCTAACTGAATATCTGGGAGGTGAGTAAATTGATGATATCACGAAATTCGAAGAAAAATTGTCTACAAAAATATTCGTAGCTTGCATATATTCTTTATTAACGTTGTCAAGGATATAGTGCTAGAGTCTTGACTTAATTAGAATCGCAGATCCACCGCATGCTCTCCCTCTATGGTATTTTCTATCATATATAGTGTAGCCATTAAATTTGAAAAAGCTTCTCGAAGTCAAATGAGTCTCAGAGACCAACATTACATCAATATTTTTTTCCGTAAGGAAGTGCTCAAGTTCATTTTTATGTTGGCGAATGCCGTTTGCGTTCCAGAAACATATTTTTAACGTGTTCATGACTTGTTAATTAATGCTTGAAGCAGTGTATTCTGCATTCGTAGCATTTCTTGTATCGTGCTAATCATATTTGTTGTAAAATTATTTATATATAGATTGCACCAGATTATCAATAGTGACTTTAAAGCGATTAAAATTAAAGTTTGAGTTTGTATTTGTTGAATTATTTTGCGGTGAAACATTTTGTGTTGGAATATAACTAGTCTTAGCAGCATCGGTATACGATACACGTGAAGTAACTGGTTGGCTCATTTGAGCAAGATTGGCGGAGTAAGCGTTTACTGATTGAGCTAGAGCCAATTTTGGTTTTTGTGCCATAGTTTGTATAACGAAAGAATATACAGGACATCCTCTGTAGTTAGCGGTGTGATTACCTCCACAGTTACTACATTTTTTTTTCAGCTTGGTCTTTTGGTTTAGTACAACTAGCAGTACCGTGCAATTCACCGCAGATATCACACACTGTAGACTAATTGCAGTAAGTTCTTGTATGGCCATATTCTTGGCAATTATGGCACTGCACGGGACTTGAACGCTTATGTGGCTTTTCAACTATGATTTTTCGGTACAATAGGTATTTTAGGCTATAATTGGATGTGTCTCGTCTTTTTTCAACTGTATATCATTCGGCTCCAGTTCAACACGAAGTAGAGGCTGGCGTATCTTCTCCCTATTGATTATATTAGTAACATTTTTTAAATCCTTGGTCGATAAGTGCACATTTTACTTCTTCGGGGTCAACATATGAATCTATGGCCTTTAATACTATCTGTTGGCCTTTAGCACTCTTAAGTTGGTATGTATAAAAACTTGTTTTATTTTTTTTCAAATTCTGTCATAATTTTTTGGATATATTTGTATTTTTGTTTCGTCAATATTACCTCGTTTAATTGGAATTATATGAAAAGTATTATCACGAATGACCGACAGTAGTGTTTTAATAATTGCGTTAGAATTTTTTCTTTCAAATATATAGGTGGTGGCTTAAACGGCTTTTGCGATGATGCAGCTGGCTTGTCGTCGGTGTCTTGCAATAATGAAAAACGATTTTGACGATTGGTAGATAATGCGCTGTTATCCCTTTGAAGAAGGGGTCATTTTGAAGAATTTTGGATTCGCCCACGCTTTACCACGGTTATATATCTGTCCATTCCGACTTGTACCTGCGGTTTTGAGCTACTGTTATCTGTAGTGATAACTTTGTAAAGTGATAAACACGAGCCTGAAGGGGTTGATATTACTGACTTTTATGAAGAAGTACTAATGTTAATGAATCACTTCTATTTTACATTGGACAGGGCGAAGTTGATCGCTGACGAAAAATTGGCCTTGCCGTTAAAAAAAGACTTTCATAAGACTTTTGATATTTATTGTTTTCATTAAGAGCTTCAGAACTCACAGTTATGCTCACATCAGATTTTTTATTTTTATTGTTTTCATTAAGAGCTTCAGAACTCATAGTTAAATAGGCATTTCTGCCGTTAGAACTCACTTCGAAATTTTTGTATTTGAGGTACTCATATAGAGTATTCCTCAAGGGCAATTTATTTGTGTTTTTTTTTTGTTTACGGTTTCTTTGTTTTTTCTTTCTACTATGTAAAAAATATTAGCAAGGTAAAGAAAGCTTAGTTATTAAAGTCAGTATGTACTTATTACGAATAATATGTACTACGAATATTTTTTTTGTATAGTTTTTTCTTTGTTTAATAAGTATGTAAGAAAAATTCCGCTAATCGTCAAGACAGTCATAATTCGACTACGTTATTGTACATGGAAACAAAATGGAAGATTTTATGTCCAATTTAAAAGCTTGTCTTTTACAAATGCAACGTTTTTATTTGCAGTACTAGTGTTATTAATTATTCGTCTTTTATGTTTGTTCGAATGAAATTTCATAATTTTTTTCTTGTTCGAACAGACGAATAATTTTGAACTTTTGTTCGAATATTCGAACGAACAAAGAATAAAAAAATATATTCGAATAATCTTAAAAACGACACGTATGTGTATTAGATTAATTTTTTTATTAACAAACGAAAACTATTTCATTACACAAGAAAAACAAATAATTTCAATAACAAATTTAGGAATATTAATAACAAAAATTTTAAATTTTAAGAACCTTTGCCGCAGTTGACGCTGTGGCATAGATAAGAACTCTATGTTCCACTTATACTATTGAAGTAATAGAATCGCAAAAAATAAAAGATTAAATAAAAAATTATGATAAATTCCAATCGACTGGAGCGGTTTTCTTCAAGTATAAATTAGAAGATATACGATCATGTCACCATTGAAACGAAAACAAAGCAAAATTAAAATCGGTGAAGACGTTGGGGAGTTACGGCGTCAAAGACACGCAGATCAACAGAATATATCTAAAACATGTGATATATTCTAAAAGGCTGTACAGATTTTCTTTAAACAAGTCATTTTTTATTTTATTTTTAAAGAGAAGTAACAATCAGGCAATGATTGCCTACTACTATTATAAGGAAAGGGATAGTAACAGAAAAGATAGGTGGTGAAGGAATAGATAGAGGAATACTTGATTTTTTTACAGCTCTGCTTTTTGCACGTTTTTTTAAATAATGAAGTGTTGCAGCGCCTCTGGTGTTAGTGAGTCGTATTAATTTGTTTGAAGCAGTTTAGTAGTAATTTTACTTCGCCGATGATTCTGCTACACAACGAAGGGGGGTGCTCTGGTCTTACATTAGGATTAGTATCTCTTGAAGTCGGTATAGTTCAGTGACCATTGACTATGCCTTCATCACTTGAACTTTTCTACAACAACTGATAGAAAGGGACAGTAATGCACATCAGAAAAATGCGTAGTATTGTTATTTAATAACTGTCAGATAGCGGGCTCGATCCTAAAACCTTCGGTTTTGTAGTCAACGTGCTAACTTCTTCAGCCAATGCCACCCTCAAACAGGAAAACTAAATCAAAATCGGTCCAACCTGTACGTCGATTCGTACATACAAATAGATACACAGACACAAACTACATACAAACTTATAACTTATGTTGGGAGTTAAAAATTGAAACGAAATTAGTTACACATATTTACAACCATTTTTAATATGTTATTAATTTTTTGGAAAAAATCATTTAAAAACCGCATATAACCCAAAAAACCTTTTTATACAAGTAGTTAAGGAAATTGTTCGAATATCCGAATATTGGAAAAAAATGATTCGAATAATTTTTTATTCTAAATTGAAAACTTTTGTTCGTTCGAACAAATATGATAAAAAGTTGTTCGAATATTCGAATAATTTTTGTTCGAATGACAACACTATGCAGTACTTTTCGCTTATAGTCCACAATTATAGTTGCACAATTTCTGTGGACTACAAGCGAATTCGACTTAAGATTTTATTAAACTGCTTATTTACAAACAAACAAATCAAACAAGTAATAACCACCTCATGTATTTTAAATTACAAAACTTTTCTTCAAGTTCAAGTTTATTTTACTCTCATTTTTCTCACTAATACAAACATATTTTATTTTGCGGGACACTTAAACTTTAAACCATTGATGTCAGTTACGTACCACAATAAGTGTGCACACTTCTACCGATATTCGGTAGATTCTACCGAATATGTTTGTGAATTTAACAATCTACCAATTCTACCGAACAAGGCCTGAAATCTACCGAATATTGTTAATTAGTAATTCAAGTCGATATATGTGTAAATTGCCTATTTTGCCACATAGCAGTGCGGCCGCAGAGCGGTCATTTTCTGTCATGAAAATCATTAAAACAGAACAAAGAAATCCGTTAAAACTGAAACTATAAGTAACCTAATATTTGCCAAAGAATTGTGCCTTGGGGATGAAATATTTATTCCTATTAATGATTTAATAATTTTTGCACAAAAGTTTAAATTCATAAATGGATCTTACATATAATCTTTGTAGTTGCAAATGTTTGTCAAATAAAAGTTATTTTAGTAGCCTTATAAAACCTATGTCCAAAAACTGAATTCCTGTTATTTATGTATATTATTTTATATATGCATAGCATATCTATATAAGGGGTAAGGGTAAATAACTGGGGATGACACTTTTTTTATTGGAAATGCTTCATTGTTTATGGCAGTTTAATTTCCAATCACATGTGAAGTTTTAAATGCGCTTTTGAAACCTGTTTAGTTTGATACTCCTTGCACTTACCCTTTATATGTAAGTACATATATTTTGTTATTTTTTATGTTTCTTTGAATTGTTATTTTTTTATGTTTCTCCGATTAAAAAAATTTTCTACCGAATTTTATTCAAATCTACCGATTTTTTTGCTGATTCAACCGAATTTAAAAAAAATTAGGTGGGCACACTGACCACAATAGTGCAAAATAAAATCACACACATTCTTATTCTCTTTCATTTAGTCGTCAATGAGACAGCGACAATAACACAGGCCTAGCGGATGTATTAAATTCTTTATAGATACAGTGAAAGAAAAAAAGTTGAGAAAAATATTCTATGCTCACTAATGCTTATCGCGACATTCAATGTATTTTATGTTACAAAACTTTTAAGGAAAGAAATGAATATATATTAAAAAGGCATTTTGATTTTTTTGGAGCAGCTTCACTAAACTGCATTTAATATCAAACTTTAAAACACCAATAACTCGGGAAATATGGGTGGCAGCCAATTTTTTTTTAATTTTTTCTTCTTATTTTTCAAGTTTCTATCAGATAAGCTATTTAAAAACTTTTTTTTGGAAATTCTTCACAGTTTCCTATGAAAAGTTCACAGCCCCATAACTCGGAAGATATGGGTCGCCCCCAACTTTTTTATTTAATTTTTATTCCTTATTTTTTAATTTTTTATCATATATATTTTTTATATATTTTGAGCATTTGTTGAAAATATTTTTTTTATGTACTTTAGAGATGAATGAGACAGCTTTTCTCACACATACAACTATAGTTCTATTTTTGACACCACTGCTTTAAACACAAACATCTAACGGCAATGCATATGTACGCGTTTGCATGTGCACAAAAAAATAAAAGATCGTACACACATACATGTATGACGTTTGTATACGCGCCAATGCGAAGAAAGAAGTAAGCATCACAAATTCTTCCGAAGTATTTTCTTCTTTACTCCTATACCTACAATACTGAAACAAAATTCTAGCAAACAGTGTTGTTTACGTTTGTTTTAGAAGATTTCGCTATAGTAAAGCATTTGAATAATCCCTCGTGTCTTAAAAGTTCTTGTAAGGAGCCTTGTGCAGGACATTAATGTCTATGTATGTACATATACATACATACGTACAAGTTATATACTCACAAGCCTCACCAACTGGTAACGCTGACAATATAGAAAGCCCAATGGCTATCACATTGAATTAATTAAAGTAAACAAACTGCGGCCACACGCACTTCATAAATTCCTTTTGCAATAATATTAAATTTCAATTATAAGTTTTCAATTCGTTTATTTTAAAACAAAGCATTTGTGCAATTCAGCACCAGGATACCCAATATCCTTATAAAATTAAATAAAGCATACTTGACATATTAATATCTAAATGGGTAATCCTTTTGAATAAAATTTTATGATATTGTATGTGAATTAAGTAAAACATAAAACAGTTTAATAATTGAGAAAAAGGAGACTGAACTATAAAAAAAAGAGAAAAAAAACAAAATATGCCAATTTAATCATAAAAACAACAAAGAACTTTAAAAAAAGAGAAAGCTTGCAAAATAAAAAAGTTGAAAACACACACTTTTAGAAAAGAAGGAAAGTAGCTTCTTTTTTCTCGAAACATCAGAAACTGAATATCATCTTTAAGCGTTGAAGTTTTTCGTCACCTTTATAATATTTGCTCACCAACTGTGTGTCTGGAATTTTCTTGATTGATGTTGATTTATTGGTTTTTCAAATACATTATATGCAGAATCTACAAGAAGGTATGAAAAACAATTGGAATTTTGTGTTCACAGCTTTAACATTATTTAAAGGCATTTTGTTACTCCTTAAATTCATTTAAATCTAAATTTAAATTAGTTAAATTAGTTTTTTTTCCCTCAATAACCATTTATATTAACTTACTGCTGCGAATCCTACGGGACCTTCCAGTGATACAGAAATATTTTTTTGATTTGATGGTGACATGGCATTGACACTGGTAGAAGGGCTCCGGGAAGCTCGTAGCTTGCCAATTTTTAAATGGTTCATCCAAATAAGCCCTTACAAGTTACTTACTTTATGTAAATTCCGTATTGTCATTGGTCCTAGATGAACACAGAGAAACAATTAAAGCAGTCCTAGCAAATCGGCTTCAAGGCAGAGCGCTGAGGGCAATAGAAATGTTGGTTAGCCCAACATGGGAACAAATTATCGCAAAACTGCGGGAAGAGTTTGGGGTAAAAGAATCCTTTTTATGATTAAGGAATCGCGCTATGAATGTAATAGCGTCCAGTGCAGGTTTACCGTTCATCCGACTAAAGTTGCAATTCGACCCTTTTTTTTAGCGGTGTGCGACTTTTTGTGAGACTTTTCTTTATCACTGACTTTTGCGACTTTTCTTATTTTGTTGGGACTTTTTACCCTTTTTTGTAAAGGTTCTCAGAAAACATTTAAATTGCAGTAAATTACAAATTTCCTTATTATTTTGTTTAAACACAAATTGTCAAAATTTAAAAGCAATTCACAGATTATTGTTTATTGGAAGAACTTTTATTAATTGTAATAACCTTGTCACGTGTACAATGTATTTAAGAAATTTTTGGCAAATTTTCAATACAACTTTTAAAAAATAATTTTAGCAAAAAAAAACTAAATAAATAACAATTGTAGTTTTTGGAGTGCTTAATTTACAAAATTATTTTTACCCGCCGAGTCAATGACAGAAGTTGTTGTAAATTATATATAAGTGTATACGAACATGTAAACATTTTGTAATAAGCTTTGGTTACCAAAAAAAATTAACTAATAAATTAAAAGTAAAAACATGCAACTCAATACTGTCAGCCTTAAATTTAATAGACAAACATATAGAAGACTGAATTTCTTTTGATGAACTTATTTTTAAATACAGAAATGAAAATTAAAAAAAAAGGAAAATTTATGTTAAGAAAATATTGTTGAAGCACATACACATTCACCCAAGCTATATGGCGCCAAGATCAAACGAATAGAATTAAAGTGAAAAGTTCACGGGGCTTTATTTTTAAATGTTTGTCAAAAATATCTTAAGTTTAATTTTTTTAAGTTTAAAAATTTTTTAATAAGTGTTTTTTATGGGAATTGTTAAAATTTAAGTTTAAAATTTTTTTAAACGCACTAATAATCCCAAATTAATATTTTACTTATTAAGTAAAATATTTTTTTTAATTAAAAATACATTGAAATTGATTATTGAGGGGTTTAGCTGGATCCTATGTGCATTTCACTGTTGCTAATGCAGATCATCAGGGAACCTTTATCCAAAGTTTCTTAGAACAACTAGAGTTATTATGTTATAAACTTTCATTTAAACAAATGAGAAACTTAAAACAAATAACAAAGTTGAAACAAGAACTCAATAATCAACATGTTTTTTATTTTCTTACTTTACCATTAATACATTGGCTGACTTTTTTCAGCTTCAAATTGTATTTGTAAGAGTATGTAAAAAGAAAATAAATGTAAATAACAACAACAGCTATTTAAGTATAGAGTGTTGCCACACAAGTATTGTTTTGACCAGGTGCAGTCAATTTATTAATTAGTGTTTTTTTATGGGAATTATTAAAATTTAAGTTTAAAAATTTTTTAAACGCACTAATAAAAAACACTAATTTAATTTTTTTTAGCTTGTTTTTTTTAATGAATCCTATTCCTTTGACCTCGGAAGCATATGACAGCCAAATTTATTAAACTTAAGTAAATTTGTTCAGTATATATACATGAAAACATGTATAGGAGGACATCTAATGGAACTGTATATGTTATATGCATTGTTTCAAATTATTTTTTTGTTGTGTTACAGTTTTTATTAATAACAAAAACGTTCAAAAAGGTGTGCAACTTTTATTTTCTCAAACGAGTTTTTTGTGCAACTTTATTTTTATAAAACGACCCAACGGTAACCCAGGTCCAGTGTAGAAAAACTTCACTATAAATTGAGTGAGATTTTAAACCTCATGAACACAAAGTACACATTAGATCCAGCTAACAGTGCTTCATGAAAAATTAATATTTGATATTTTTGTGGACTCATTGCCGTTAAATGTAAAGGCATTGCTAATACAAATTAATATAGTTACCATTAATAGGGCTCGATCTTATTATGTAGAAAACAATCTTCTCAAGGATATCCATTTGAGGAAGAATCGTAACACAGTTGGTCCTCAGAATATTGAATTGAATAAAAACAGGCCGAGAGCAAATAACAGATATCAGAATTCGGGTAGATTTAGAAATACGAACCAATATAGAAATAATAATAATTAGAGGGAAATGAATCAGCACAGGAATAGTGATAATTATAGAAACTCATACCAGTACCAAAATCAATTGGGAAGAAATATTGTTCCCGTACCAATGGAGGTGGACGGCGTAGAAGGTAGCGGAAATTTTTCGTGTTCCGCCTCTGCAACCAAATTACCTATAGCAGTACTCACTATAGATAGCATTACGGCCAGATGCCTTATAGACTGTGGCACTGTTGCCACTACGTTGGGGGACATCAGAATGTTTGGGGGATTGCACTCATGCAGAAGGTTAAAAAACGTTTTAAGATTGAACACTTTGAGTGGAAGTAGATTGATCGATGAGGAAGTGGTGGTAGGAGTCCCCTCCGAATTTGATTCGAATGGAGAATCCATGTCATTTAAACTGGTTGACTTAAAAAATAATGAATTTGATTGTATAATTGGAAATATTGTGCTGATGCCTATGGGTGTCATTACAGACTTTTCCAGTATGATGCTTTTGGTAAACAACGCCGAAATACTGTTTGGCCCTCAGTTTCCTGAGTCAATTTACTGTTACGACGACATTGCAGTATTAGAGGCTCAGAATGTGGATTTCGACAGTATGGAACTGCCGAACCATTTGAACAAGGAGGAAACTCGGAAGTTAACAAATTTTCTGTTGAAGAATAGAAAAACCTTTTACCAGGATGTACAAAAAATTACAATTCACCCTTATGGATCGTCCCTAAAAAACTCGACAACGATGGTAAACGGAAATGGCGTATAGTCATTGATTACTGCGCACTCAGTAACATAACAGTTGACGATAGATTTCCTATGCCTAATATCGACTCCTTGTTTAATAAGCTGGGCCGAGACAAGGGCTTCCATCAAATAAAATTGGAAGAAAGAGATGTTGGGAAAACAGCCTTCTCAACTCCCATGGGACATTTTGAATATGTCCGGATGCCATTCGGTTTAAAGAATGCACCGGCAACATTTCAACGCATGGTGAATCATGTTCTGCGGGATTTTATAAATAAACAGTGCGTAATATATGTATATGGATGACATTTTGGTTTTCTCCACTTCATTAGATGAACATTTAACTAGTTTGACAAAACTATTTTCGGTATTAAATGAAAATAACCTTAAGGTACAATTAAACAAATGTAAATTCTTGTCTAGAGAAACAACATTTTTAGGACATATAGTCACACCGGATGCTTTGAAACCTTGTCTATCCAAAATCGATGCAATTAATAGAGTGCCTGTCCCACGTACTGTAAAGGAAATAAAATCAGTTTTGGGTCTTACAGGTTACTACCGAATATTTATAAAAAATTATTCGTCGGTTCAGGATCAATAATAAATTATCTCAAGAAAAATGCTAAAATTGACTTAGGGTATCCAGCATATCTGAAGGCCTTTGAAAAATTAAACAAATTATAACTAGTCCACCAGTTTCGGCCTACCCAAATTTCGATAAGAAATTCGTTCTTAATACTGATGCGAGTAATTTCGCCATTGGCGCTGTTCTGAGCCAGGGCAATAGACCCGTTAGCTTCGCTAGTAGAACCTTAAATGATCACGAGAAGAATTATAGCACCATTGAGAAGGAGGTATAAGCAGTGGTGTGGGGGACAAAGTATTTCCGCCCCTACCTCTTTGGGGTAAAATTTTTGGTGCAAACAGATCACCAGCCTCTTAAGTGGTTAGCCTCGCTGAAGGAACCAGATTCTAGACTGAGTAGGTGGAGAACACAGATCGCTGAGTATGAGTTCGATATTGAGTACGTCAAAGGAAAATATAATAAAGTGGCCGATTTTCTAAGTCGAGCTAAATGTGATAGTCAGGACTCAAAGAACTTTGATATTAAATCAGTGTTTGAAATATCGGATGGGGGAGCCACAGTGCATTCAGCATAAGAAGATAACACCTCAGAAAGTTTTTATACTGCGGAAACTGTTGTGAATAAATAGAGGACACAAATTAGAATTGTAGAGAACAGACAGCAGGAACAGGAGATTTTGTATGGGAGGTATCGAATAGTATATGTTAGTAGAGAAGATTTGAATAACAATCATTACCTAAATATTCTATGTAGAAGAACATTGAAAAAAGGAAGAGTTGGAATACACTCAGCACTTTATTATGTAGTGCAGCAAAAGTTGGAATCATTGTTTGGAAACGACCGAACCTTGAGATTTACAAAATGTACCAAATTAGCCATTGATGTACCGAGTAAAGAAGAATTGTACAAAATAATCGATAGAGTTCATGCTGGTACAAATCACAAGGGAATACTGGAGAATTTTGAAGAAATTAAATTTTCTTATTTCTATCCCAATTTGATTAAACATATAAATAAATTCATAAACTCATGCAGGATCTGTAATGAGAATAAGTATCATAGAAATCCATATCGTAAGCATTTCAGTCATACTTTAATCCCTGATAGACCAAACATGATCGTTCATATGGACATATTTCAGGTCCATAGATCTTGTTTTCTTACCACAGTCGACAGATTTACGAAAATGTGCTCCGTACATAAGATAACGGATAAGAATATGTGTACGATCAGAGAAAAGATACAGGAAAGGATTGCATTTCTTGGGAAACCAGAGTTGCTGGTAATGGACAATGAGTTTAATAATGTCTTAACACGACTGTTTTGTACGGATAAAAACATTCAAACGCACTTTACAACACCAAATTCCCACACAGGAAATTCCGATATAGAGAGAATGCATCTGTCGTTTTTGGAACACATTAAAATTTTAAAACGAAATGACGAAAACATTGATATAGAAGAATTATTTATTGGGGCAGTGGGGTTTTATAATGCTACTATTCAATCCACAACAAGTGTTAGGCCCATTGACTTTTTGAACCGTACCGATATGGATTATCGGAAGATTGCTCAATATATGAGCAACAAGAAAAGAAAGCCATTGTTAGGACAAATGCGAAAAGGAGAAGAGTTCCCGAATATGATACTCGGGGCCTGTACATGAAAAATCCCGAAGCACAGAGACAGAAAACCGCTAAGAGATTTGTTAAATATAATTCTAACAATCCTAATAAAATAGACTTGGCAAATATTAAAAGACCCTTAAAAATATTTACAGATGAGATTCGAAATAATGATAACACTAATGATAACGCCAACATTGGAACTGCGGAATCTGGAAATCAGTAAAATTGAGACATCTGGAGGATATGTTGTACTGGAGAGGGAACCGCTTCACATAATAAAAAATTATTTAAGACTGATACATGTCGTTGATATTGAGGAAATCGGTTATACGGTGCATAAGATTAAAGTAGGTGTAGCGAGAGACTTCAAGGGTGATGATAGTGGTTGGATGCTCATAAATCTGCAGAATAAAGTCGAAGAATTGGAACACAATATATTGTCGTTGCATACTAGGGAAAAAGAGCACTTGTTGACATAAGTGGGAGTGCAATAAGGTGATTGTTTGGAAATATGGATGATGAGGATAGGTTCTCTATTGAACGGCATTTTAGGTCTTTGGACCTGAATCAACATAATTTTATTGACAATATGAACAGATTAAAAATTAAAGATTAGTAATGATATACAGAAATATTTACTGAATATTAAAATGGTTGTTGAGGAACATAAGGACGTATTTAACTCAAATTATACAAAAGAAGTAAGAAAAAGTATAGAGATGTCTAAGGCCCAATAATTGACTTCTCAATTATGTGTCATTTATCTTTAAGTGTCTCTTAAGTACCGAATTCATTTTTTCAGTATAAAGTTGAGAGCCATTTAAATGCCCAACCTTGTGTATTTAAATCACACTTAAGTCTTACGAGCATACCATATGTTATTGTGCTTGTGTGTGTTTATTGAAAACATGTACATGAACATCATGTGGTCGTATTAAAAAGAATTTCGTTTAATTTTCATAAATATATAACATATACAATGCATAGTATCATATCATGGAATAAATAAATAGAAAAATGCGTTCTGATGCTCTTTTGGTTTCATAAAATGTGTTTTTATGCAGTTTTAATTTTCTACATTTTGATAACCTAACTTTCTTATTTACATTAAACATCTGTTTTATTTTAGAACTATCAACATTTCACAGTGCTACCACATGTTCATAACTAGTATTTAAGTGATAATTTAATTTTACGACTGAAAAAATGAAGCAATTAAATGCAACTTAAAATTAAGTGGCTATTAGCTAAATGACACTTAATTGAGAAGTCAATTATTGGGCCTATGTATAATAATTATTTGTTGCTAATAAATAAAGCAAGTGATAAAATTGAAAGAATGCAAGAAAATGTATAATGTATATGTATAAAAGTATAATGTCAAAACATAATTTAATGAGTAGAATTATTCTTACGAATGAGGAAATAGATTTTTACAAAGTAAATAGCCTAAAATTAAGATATATTAAGTGTAATATTGGAACAGTTTCGAATTCAAAACTCATTTTCGTCATCAATATACCTGATTTTTATGACGAGCTTTTTGAGACGAAAATTGTATTACCAGTTCCTAATAAAGAATTTTTACAAGTCGATATTGAAATAACAAAAATCACACAAATTGCTTATGTTACTTATATTGTAAACGATGAAAATTATATTAAAAAAATTAATAAAGCAAACACTTGTATCGAAAGTTTGATTAATGCTGATTTTACGAATTGCACTAAGAAATTAAATAAACAGCAAATTGTTAAAAAAATAGATTAAGGAAACGTTTTAATAATAAATGGCAACACCAGTCTTTTAAGCTCCTGTAATGGCTATACATACCAAGAATGATAAAATAAAGATTACGCCAGCGCGCAAGAATAAAAAAACATTTCTGCGCATGATGGAATTCTGACGTCACTCAGCCTGTGTTCTCATTGGCTAGTAAAATTCAACTGTAGAACTTTTACACGCACACAAACTCACATTTCCTATTTGCTCTTTTTCTTATCTCTTTATTTTTATTTTGTTTTTTATTTTTCTTAGTTTTGCAGCCTTTAAACAACAACATGTAATTTTTTTCTTGGAGATCTCTCTGAGTAAATCAATCACAGGGCTGCCAACTACAACAAAATACATACATTTTTTGCAAAAAATTATAAATTTCACATGTGATACAGACTTGGTAACCTTTGCGAGGGGACTACTACGTCATCAAACGGTAAATCATGCGCAAGGTGTAATCTTTATTTTATAATTCTTGATACATACCATATAGAAGGACATTATTTGGTTAGGTTTGATACATGCGAAATTAAAATAAATGAATTTATTTTAAAAAGACTCTCTAGTAAATTAAACATTTTAAATTTGCAGATATTGTATGAAAATGTGTCATTGACTCCTTCATTGCCAAGCTTTGAAAATATTAATGAAATAAAAGAAACTTTAATGGATAAACAAGAGAATCATAATTTTTATATATTATTATATTTTTATTATACATATTATTCTCTATATTTATACTTTGCTACATTGTAATTAAAATTAAGAAATGTGTTGTAATTCGAAGGGACTCAAATAATAATCTTAACGGTGGGGGTGTTATATACTCACAATAGACATCTGCATGAAACTAAATAATGATGTTTATGAAACTTTCGCAATAATTTTTTATTCGTTACATTTCTATTTCATACAGATGAATAACTATGAAACAATAGCAATAAATACTCAATAGTTAACAACGCAGTAAAATGATGTTGGTTTGTTTACTCCCTCTAGTCAGCCTAGAACCATATGTCTCTATGTCAATACTCTTTCTCCAACGACAATTGCACTAGTTAAAATGTCGACAACTTTCCTTTTATGTGCGAGTAAAGATACGTTAGAGACAACAGTTCTAGTGTATTTCTTGTGATATTGTCAATGAACGCGTCAATAGATTGTTTTTCTTTTTTATTATGCTATGCAATAATATTAAATAAATATATCGTCAGCTAAAACGCAAACGGCCCTATCTAGCATTTTTGAAATTTTGCAGGAGAAGCAAAATACTGTTTTATACCAGAATTATTAAAAAAGATGTGACAAATTGATTTCTGTCAGAATAAAATCAAATTTTGTGATATTTGAATGGCTATGTTAGTTAGGTCCTTTTGTACTCTAATTTTCTGAAACCAGGCCCTATCTACACTTTAATGCAAAATAGTTTTATCATTGACATGACGTTTTTTATTTATACGCTTCTTATTTTCCTTTATTTCTTACAAAATCACCTTTGAGATGAATTTCTTAATTTTTTTTTTTTAATAAAATGCCTTAACCTGAAGCTAATTTCATTTTCCTTTAACAAACAATTTCTTCAACGAGAAAATCTTTGAGTTTTGTTGTTGTCATTTTTCAATGCTGCTCAAACAAACGATGACTTAAGTCTTTTTGTGTTTATCAAATAAACGCTTTTGTAGATAGGGCCGTTTGCTTTTCGTCAATAAAATATCTAATTTTGGTCAGGCAAGTCTAAATTTTTTTGTGGTTGTGTATTGTGATGCAATGCATCAGAATCAACCAAAAAAGTGATTTTGGATTTTTTGTTAGTTAGGGCCGTTTGTGTTTTAGTTGACGATATGTAGACGAGTGTCACTAAAATCTACTATTGAATCTTTGGTTCAAATATCACCATATGGTCGTAACAGAACTACCTTCTCAATATTGCTAAACTCTACTGGCAGATTTTCAATGACAACCCTATGTTATATGTCAATAGGCTATTACATTGGCTAGGGTGCACCTAGTCAGTAGCACTATTGACAATGTCACTAGAAAATCACTATAAATTTACTATTGAGAACGAGCGAAGAAATATCGATATTGTAGACTAGACCCCCCTAAAATTTACTAGTAAATCTTTGGTGTCAATGTCTCCATGTGGTACCAAAAGAACTACTTAGTCAGTAGTCCTACAGTTTAGTGGTGGATTTTCAATGACAAGCTAATGTTAAATGTCAATAGATGATTACATTGGCTGGGGTACACCTGGTCAGTAGTACTGCTGACAATGTAACTAGTAAATCACTACAATTTCACTATTCGCACTTTCTGCAGGGCTTATACAAGAGCATACTAACATTTACAAATGTGAAACAGAACATGTGTTGAGTAAATCTCGATTAAGTTCATGCAAAAATATGCTTTTAAAGATCAGTGTTGCCAGTTGTAGGAAAAGGGAAAATATAAGAATAATCGCCGATAAGGAAGTGAAAAAATTATACATAATTATCTTTCTTTTCAATGCAATATTATTGTTGTTTAAAATTTCGTATTTTTACATAGGGTGATGATAATCAAATTTTTTGAGTTTTATTACAAATATTAATTTCAAAAATAATTGTTAGTTATATTTTTGCTTGGAAGAATATAAATAGTTATTTTCGCTTGGAAACGAGTACTTTTGTTCGGTTTTGTTTAATTTTTGTCAATTTCAATTTTTTTTATATCATATGAAACTAAAAAAAACATGCACGTGACCAAAACCGTTAGACACCTACACAACTAATAATCACATTTGCTTAAGAATATATTAATTTCTCATAAACCAATTCCTTTTTTTCATTTTTCATCTAAAAGTGTGTGTTTCTTTCCATATCATTTCATTTCAGGGTTGTTTGCAGTTCATTACAAGCATATATAATAAATTAAAATAGTTTAGAGATTTATATTATTTAAAAATGCAAATGACAAATTAAAATATGTATTACTAATAGGTATGGTATATAAAACACTCCGTTAACATAGGATAGCCTCACTGCTTGGTCTGCGACGAAGCTTTCCGCCAATAGCGCGGTTAGAAAGCCCTAGTTTGTGATACGTCTCAAGTTTTGCGATTTCCGTGGAACTAAGCGACGGCTTTTTCCTAATACTTTTTTTTTGTGCAAATAAAACGTTTTTCTATTGCACTTAAAGGTATTTTGGCATAAACATCAAAGATCAATTGAAAATTCATCACTGAGGCTAATCTATGTTAACACTGAAATATTAAAATTTCTCATGCTGTTTACGAAAACTATTATGAAAGTCCATTTAATGTTTACTGACCCATTTGGAATTTTTGTCAATAAAGCAACAGAGTTTCCTCTTAAGAATGACTTAAAAACATATTTTCTATTTAATTAAGGAATCGCGAAAATGTCTACTATTCTCTAAAATTTCAAGTGAGGCTATCCTATGTAAACGGAGTACTTAGTTATGTATGTATGTGTAAAAGTTAAAACTTTAATTTAAAAGTGAAACCTATTACACATGTGCGACCCATACAAAAAATTCCATGATTTCACTATATTGGCAACATTGCTATTGCGAATTAATAACAAAAGATGAGTTGAGAGAAAGCAGCATGAACAAGTCGTTTCAATGCGCTGATTTACACGGGCATAATTGTGCCCGTAGGTGAGAGAGGCAAAGAGAGTGGTTTAGCGGTTGGCATAACTTTTCAACCAGCTACAACCCCGCATTAGCAGCATAAAACCAATACACACACAATTTAAAAAACAACAAATGTTAAATGAATACTAAAAACGTTAAGACACAAAGCTGCGTATACGTATACATTTTGTGCCAGATGAATTAGTCTCGTGTAATTTGGAAAATAACAAAAATTGTACGGCTTAAAAATAGTTCTCGTCTAAACTACCTCAATGAACAATCTCTTTGTATGATAAAAGCAACAGTTTGTTGAGTATTAAGTTGGGCTTTAGTAAACAAAAATTTCAGTATTTTCATGGATGGAATTGTTCATGCAACTCTATAACTCACAAACCTCACCAACTGGTAACGCTGACAATATAGAAAGCCGAATGGCTATCACATTGAATTAATTAAAGTAAACAAACTGCGGGCACAGGCAGTTCATAAATTCCTTTTGCAATAATATTAAATTTCAATTTTAAGTTTATTTCAAAACAAAGCATTGGTGCAACATAACACAAATGATCGTTTCCCCTTTGAATGACACACACAGATGTAATGTGTCTAGATAGCATTAAGAACTTTAGTTTAAGAAATATTAAAAAATAAAATTCAGCCTTTTAACAACACTCAAAAGATTCGCATTTTACTTAACAAAACTTACATATGCATGCATGTCTTTTCTCTACATTTTATAATTTGTGAACCGTTTATAAGACCCGAATATAGCACTCTTACTTGTTTTAACTTAAATAGAAATTTTAAAAGTTACAAGGCACTATTTTTAAAATTTATACTAAATTTACAAAAAAAATAAAGGGTACCCAAATGAGCAAAATTAACCGAAATTTATAATATCTGTACAGAGAAGTAAAATTTGAACAGTTTTTTGTTTTTAAATTTGGTAGGTAACAAAAAAATCGTGATAATGGGCCGCGTAACGAACAAAATTAAAAAAAGTCGAGGAAACCCAATTTTTGGGTTAAAGTCGATTTTAGCGACCTATAAAACTCTTCCGAAAAATCTGAAAAAAATCACAAAAATACTGTACCCTATCAGCTTTCAAAAAATGCTGGGATACTTAGAAAAATAGAAAAAACAATTTTATTTGGACACATTAGTGAACATATGTATGTATGTGAATTGAGATAATCGAAATTCCTGATACACTGTCAAAATTTGGAATTCGATTACAGTTGGACGAAACGGTATGTGTCCGGAATCCAATTCAACACCTGAAACGGATATACTCTAGGATGAAGGTAGAAGCGGAGAAAGGTTATCGTGCGACGAAAACTTCTAACATGATGTGATCGCAAATCGACTAAATTTTATCACTAACTAGAAGCAACTGTAAGCTTCGTATGCCTACGGTACCTGTAGGAAATGTAATGAACCCTGGATAATTGAGACAGTAGAATATCTACTGTGCCACTGTCAGGCTTTAAGCTGATCTAGATATAACGGTCTTCGCGATTAAACTTTTCAGAACCTTGAACTTGTATCGGGAGTGGAACTGTGTGGACTGCTAATGTTTGTTAATTCTGTGTGGGAGTTATTCGATAAAGGCACCATAATTATACGTTTTTTGCTAACTGCTGGTATCGAAAGGATCAATCCCGGTCTATGCGAGGTCTTTGACAACCCAGAGTAACCTAACCTAACCAATTTGTGGGATGAGTAAGGAAAATTTTAAAACTGTTTTTTATTATAGTGAACATGTAATACTAAATATTTACGGACTTGGTTCGAGGAGAACGCACAATCGTGCCTTCTTAACGCCTAAAGTACTTACAAACAATTAAGTCCATTCTCTGAAAATCTTGGAGACTTTATTGAGGAGAATCGTGAAAAGGTCACCTAATTTTACATCAAAACAAAAAATTAGTGAAACAAAGAATTTTTTTATTTTAAGTGCAGGGAAAATTGTTTTTTTTTTTCAATAATAAGTACAGAAAACAGAAAGCGATTCATTACCTGTGTACTGAGAATTGAAGGAACTCAAATTGTCACCACTTTCACGACTCATGCTGTTTTTATCTGAAAAATAACGCAAAAATGCAATTAAAAATAAGCAAAAAAATAAATAAGAAAAAACTTTACAACACATAAAAACAGTTCTCGTTGAACCTTCATAGCAAGGCACATTCATCAAGTAGTAACGAAAATTTCAACATAAAATTTTTTTTTTAAACAAATTAAAAAATATGAAAAAAAAACTATTAAAAATGTGTCAAATGTGCTAAACGTTGCAAATTTTGTTAGTGCTCGTGGAGAAATTTTTTCAAGTTTATATGATTAATTATTATGTTAACCAAATTCTATTTTTGACATTTTGGATAAACTAAAAGTCATGTTATGTTTTTCATTGTTGCATTTTTTCATTGTTTTTGTAATCCTGATATTACTTAGAAATAAATGTGCCTTGCTTCATAGTGAACATACGATTAGCTGAGTTTTTCTTACATACATACCTACTAAATAAACAAAAAATCATACAAAAAAATATTCGTAATACATATTGACTTTGATAAATAAGCTTTATTTGCTTTGCTAATATTTTTACATAATGGAAATAACAAAATCAAAGAAACTGCAAACAACAACACAAAGTGACATTAGAGGAATACTCTATATGAGTATCTCAAATACAAAAAATTGTGAAGTGAGTTTTAACGGCAGAAATGCTTATTTTACTGTGAATTATGGAGCTCTTAATTAAAACAATAAAAATAAAAAATAGACAACAGTAGTCGAAAATCTAAAGTTCAAGTCGGAATGGACAGATATATCACAGTTGTAAGGCGCGGGCGAAGCCCAAACTCATCAAAAATCTCATCGGTTCCCAAGATATCCAGGGATAACGACACCGCATCAATTAATTCTAATAATCCTTTTTCAGTATTGCAGGTTAATAATGACCAACCCGCTGTATCATCGACAAAAACCTCTAAGCCACCACTAATATATCTGAGAAAAAAATTCTAACGCTCTTATTGAAAAACTAGTGTCGGCCATTGGTGAGAACGCATTTTATTTTTATAAATACATGTTGTTTTATTAATTGTATCTTCCAATATAAACTAACAATAATAACAATAATAATCTTAAATCTAAAATATAATTATTAGGCCCGACCAATGTCGGACATAAACCTAGTGATAGTTGTAAATAATACATAAGTAGTGATAAGCAAAAAAAAGTATCCCTCTTTTTTAAGCGGATGTGTCCAGTAAAGTTCAAAATACTACGAGCAAGGGGATTAAGATGTAACTCGAGCAGTGCCCCATAGCTGAATTCCGTAGCACCATATTGGTTTCAAAAACGACTTGTATATTAACAATTTGCAGTCTAAGCTAAATGTTGAATTTTTGCCAATCAGCCAATGTACCTGAGTTAAATTTAGTTTCATTTGTGTTAGCTTAGAGTAAGGTTAGAAACCGAAACAAATAACGGTTTTGGTATTGATAACGAATCGGTAACGGTATGGGTATTTTTTTTATTTCGGTCTCGGTATTAACGGTACATACCGTTACCGAGTTTATAATACCGGTATACCGATCTTACTGCTAAATTTTTTTAATTCAGACAGTGGACATTGGGGAAGTAACGAATGTTCGCATTCGTTTTCGCAAATTATTCGTTTAATTTTGCTATTTGCATTCGCTTGTGCATTCGCTAAAATATATGCGAATATTTCAAGCGAATACTAAAGACAAAAAACATTGTACTTCTTTTACGAAAATAGTTTACGATTAATAAATACCAAAAAAACCAAAATTATTTTAAGCAGCATGAAAAAATACCTATACATACTAACAAGTAAAGTATTCTAATCAAAGCTTTAACATTTTAGCGGGAGAGTTTTCTATCAATAAGTGCTCATCAAAATGAAACCAAAATCCAGCAGTGCTTGGAAATATTTTTCAGTTTTTGAAAAAGAAAAGGTAGTGTTTGATTTGCGCGAAAATATTTTCTACTTTTACTTTTTTAACTTTTGAAAAATGTTGAGCACCATTCATTACTTCGTACAAAAATTTCAAATTCAAATTCTTTGTTCTAAATTCCACAAATGTCACTCATATTATTTCGCATGAAAACTTAAAATGTTGAAGATGTATTTCATATGTTTTTCCCAAGAGGAACAGAGTACTACTTCCTCAAAAATTTTTTCATGAACAATTCATTCCACTTTCTTTTAATATATATTTTGACATTTCATATTTCACATGAAATATTGAACAGAGTGCCAAGCTTTAGAGCCAAAGTACGAATGGGTTGATTGCCAAACATTTTGTAAATTTATTTTTAATTATTATATAAGCTAATTTTAATATAGGGCCCAATTTTGTAAAACCCAACGCTTAGCGTTAACAAATTTTGTATGTATTTTGTTTCTGTAATTTGCATTTTACAAAATTAGGACCATAATTGCATATATCTTTCTGTTTTCAAAATTTGTTTTTTTTTTAATACATTAAAAACTATTTGCTCAATTCAAGACTCAATTAAAATAAAATGCTATATGTAGGACATCTATGTATATAATACAACTACATATTCTTGTACAAATTCATTTTTATGTGGTTTTTGCATGTTTGTAATATTTGCATTCGCTTTCGCAAAAATTAAAATGTGTTATTCTATTTCGCATTCACTAAACTGATATGATATTCGTTACATCCCTAGTGGACATAGCAGAACATCTTTTTTTATTAAATTACTTGAAAAAGGAAGTATTTTTGCATTAACATTAAAATACATATAAACTTATTTGTTGCTTTATGCGAGTATGTTTTTATACTTTTATTAAAAAATAATTTATTAATTAATAACAAAAATTAAAAATTTTAAAAACCCCCGACTTTTTTCAGAAAAGATGTGATATCTTCTAAACGGCTGGACCGATTTTTTTTCAAACAGCTAAGAACCCTTTCGATCAAGTCATCTTTCAAACAGAAAAAACTAAATGAAAATCAGTCCAACCGTTTGGCCTGTACGTGGACACAGACAGACACACAGATACACAGATACACAGACACACAGACACACACTACAAACTTATAACACCCCTTTTTTTAGTCGGGGGTTAAAAAGTAAAATAAGCAAACTGCAGTTGAAACTTTGCATGTATAAGGTATACATTTTGGATAATTAAACAAAATAATAAAAATAAATACATACATGGGGTATTCACAAGGGTGTCTTAAGTGTCATAAAGTCCTAACATTTTAATTCAGTTTAACTGCTAGTTCATAGAAGCCATGTGAAAATTCTCGTCTGCCTATTTATATTGAAAACAAAAACAAAGCACTCAAAATTTGTTTTTGTTTTCATTATAAATAGACAGCCGAGAATTTTTACATGGCTTCTATAAACAGGCAGTAAAATTATTTTCATTTTCTTTCATATAAAAGGAGTACTATTTTAATACAATTCTTCACTCTATGTATTTGTTACTGTCATACTAATTATTTTGTTTTTTACCTTTTTTCGACAAAATGTCCATTTACGTTTTAATACGTGGCGATTTTCTTTAGCAAATTTCTGCTCAAATCATTATATATTGCAAAAAATATAAAAATTCGCAAGGGCTTAAAATAATGGAAACAATTGGGAGATTGGGAGCTGATTATATAGACCGCAAAAAGAAAGTAATAACTCGAGTATAGACTTACAGCATATAAATCGCAAAAACTTGCAAAAATGCGAATCTCTTCAAAAAATTTCCAAAGCCTCAACAACTGTAAACGAGCAAACGTGCAAAAAATTTGCGAAAATTCGCAAATAGTTTTTTAATTGAAAAAAAAACTAAAATTTATTTAAAGAAATGCTTAAATTGTAAGGAATGCAAAAAAAAACTTTTAAAAATCCGCAACAATTCTCAAAAACTTGGTAACATCAAAAATATATTAAAGCCTAATATTTTTTTAAAAAAGTTTAAAACTGTTAAAAAAAACAAAGAATTAGGAACAATCACTTCTATTGCAAAAATTCGCAACAAATTGCAAAATTGCAAACAAGCTCCAAAATTATTTACAAATAACTAAAGATCTAAGAAATTCCAAAAATCGCAGAAAATTGACAAAATTATGAAAATTCGCACAAATATGTATTAAAAATCGGTAAAATGGTAAAAAGGCAAGATTTGGCTAAAAATCACTTTAATCGCAAAAATAGCGAAAATTTGAGAGAAATTGCAAAATTATAAACAAGCCATGAAATAACACATAAATACCTAAAGATAAAAGAAATTCCAAAAAATCGGAAAAATTCGCGAAAATTAAAACTTGCTAATACCAAAAAGATAGCAAAGTGTGATGCAAAATAAAATTCGCCAAATGTGTAAAAAAGGCAAAAACTGAAACAACAAAAATACTTCAATAATACTTGATTCAATCCTAATTTGTTAAAATTACGCACAAGACCAATAAGTTTTATCAAAAATTACCTGTACCTGGATTCAGTAACTTTTATTACGATAATCGTATCGTTATAATAAATATAACGAAAATTCATTTGCTATTCAGTAACATATTTTAACCATATTCGCTGTCGGTTGGAGAAAAAAAATAAGTCACAAAATCAAAGTTGTTGAGTTTTTCTTTATTATTATTTGTGCTTTTCGCTTATTTTCACATGTTCCATACAGAGCCAATACATAATATTGAATTAAATGGTGAATAAGATAAAGCTGGAGAGTGTCGTAAAAAAGAAATTACAGAATCACATTATCGTTATCACAAGCGAATAAATATGTCGATAAATACTACGATTTTCCGTTCGCAAAAAGTTACTGAATCCAGGTACTGATTCGCAAAACTTAAACATATTGCAAATAAATTCCAAAGCATTAAATTTTTAAAAGGATAAATGCTCGAAAAAATTTTGTTTTACATATTGCAAAAATTCGCAAATAATTTTCGGAAACAGATAGAAGCCGTTAAATAATTTTCTCATAATTTTGCATATTAGTACCAAATATTATTTAATTTTTGTAATATTTTTTCTCATTTGTTTTGTATCATATTGTTCATGTTTCAACTAACACACTAAAATATGAGGGGTTGCTCACAGCAGTCGTATTTTAAACTAGTTTAAAATTTCAAGACATTATGACTTTAACACTACCATTTGAATACCCCAACAGTGTATGTATATATATTATACACGAAGTATGTACATGGAGAATTGTATGCACTTACATTCCAACCTAAATTAGTACGTCAAGCGTTGTGTTAACAGCACAGTGCATTTAAACATATAAAATATTATTTGAATGTACTGAAAAAAACCTACCCTGCTGATAACGCAACGCTTGACGCTATAATTTAGGTTGGACTCTTAGGCCGAATATTCGGCCGTTTTTAATATTCATATTCGTCCTTGCCAAATTCAGACAAAACGAATGCTTGAATATTTCAATTCAAAGAATAAACAATATTCATGCAGCCAACTTAAAAACAAACAAAACAAATTTCTTGTACAATTAACATTAAAAAGATAAAGAAAGTACTTTTTTCACCTCAAGAGATCAATCTTTAACTTCAGATATAAAAATTTAGAAAATTTTTATTCATCAACCATATCAACTCATCAACCCTATGTTCGAATTAGATCTATTTTTGTTATAAAGAACAAATTTAAGGCCTTTTTTCAAATTCCAAAACTGTAACCGAAAAATTTATTACGCCACCTTATGACAAGATATGTTTTTAAATATTGTCATATTGAGACAGGATATGTTTTTAAATATTTTCAGAAATCTTATCTGCGCCCGGAGAAAAATAAGAATAATACTTTTTCACAAATTTGAACAAACTATGGTTTAAGTGGAAAATTACGCAATTAATACATAGAAAGTGAGAACAAATAGAATTTACTTTTGAGTTCCCGGCAATTCCTAAAAAAAAATTCGCAAAAATTTGATTTTTTTCAGTATTTTTGCTGTATTCGTATTTTTCGACGGGCGCAGATAAGATTTTTGAAAATATTTAAAAACATATCCTGTCTCAATATAACGTAATAAATTTTTTAGTTACAACTTTGGAATTTGAAATTAAATTTGATATTTATAACAAATTCAATAATGAAAATATAAAATTTTTTTTGTAATATTTTTTGTACTATTACCCTTTTAATGAGAAGAAATATGGATTGGTATTTTTGCAAAATGCTTTCATAATAGCGAAATAATTAACCCATTTTTTTTGCAAAAAAAAAAGGCGAAAATCGGCTTTTTTCAAAATATTAATTTAAATTGCGTATAACTTTTGACTTATGTAGTTACGATTTTAATTTTTTAATGTTATAAATTTTTTGCCTTATTCATAATGAGCTCCCTTTTCTAAATCGAACAAGATTTGACTTCTCCATTAGCAGAATAGTGGACCAAGGTTGGTAAAAAAAGCCAAAATTTTAATTTTTTTTTTCGAATATTTTCTAAACTGTAAGCGAAAATCCAAAAGTTTATCAGAACTTTGTTAGGTCTTGAATAGAAAAGAAGTACACTTGCATAAAAACTTTTTTATCAGACCAAAAACATGAAATTGGCATCGGTTTTAGTTGTTCATCAACCCAAGGTTGGCCACTTTGGTGCTTTGTGACTCCGCCCTTTAAGGATATATAGTCCAAATTCCAGACTTCTGGCACCTACTTAAATGGTATATAAAATTTCATTTTCAAAACTGCAGAATTATTTAAAATTCTCTTTACAAAATCCCCCCTATGTATCGGGTAATTTTAGCCCCACTAGGCACCGTCGGATCGTGCTAAATAAATTAAGACCGCATTTATGGCAGCAAACCTCATCTGTTAGACAGCGCGCATATATATATATATATATATATATATATATATATATATATATTTAAAAAAATCTACATGTGTATATTACAAATTCACTTTTTAAAACTTTAAGGGCCTGTCCCACGATGTCGAGAACGTGGAAACAAGAACGAAATTTTAAAATTTGTTTTTATTTTGAATGTAAGTGTGCGACAAGTCGAACGCTGAACAGGCCCTAAATCTCCGCATTAGCTTGTGTTTCTTTAACAGCAAATATAACTTTTGCGATTTCATATAACTGTGACTTACAATGGCTCTTTAAAACATTTATACGTCTAGAGATAAGTTTTTCGTTACTACAAGCATTAAACAGCTCACGGAGTTTGTTAGTACTTGTCATTAGTGATTATTATTGTTACGTTTTTCTCTCTTTAAAAACGCTTTTCCGTGGACCCGAAGATTTGCAAATGAATACAAGACCCAGTGTTGTGATAAGGGTTAATAATGATACAACCCTGCAGTCAGACTGGGGCCAAGTATCTCTATGTCAACACTAAAATTCTAGTAGTAGTTACATTGTCTACAATTTCTCTTCTATTCGTTAGTATAAAAGAAATAGGGAAAACAGATGTGGTGTATTTCTGGTGGATTTTGCAACAACTTGTCAATATACATAAATTTGTATGTACGTAAGGTATAGAAATGTACCAGTAAATGTCTGGTTGGTATGTCTCCATGTTCCCATAAGAACTATGAATTCACTACCTAGTCAATTGTACTTTTTTCCAATGTGTACTTGTATACTTTTTTCCCCTTTTGGTTACTTTTTTTCAATACAAAAATAACCATTTTTTATACATATACATATGTACATATGTATGTGGTATGTTAAATTTGCACATGACTAATTATCTTGATAAAAGATCACAATTTAAGCGTTTTTAATGCGTTGTAAACACAGCACTGGTTAATCAAGATAGCGTTTAAAATAAATACATGTCTGTCTCTGAACATAACAAGCCTGGTTTTAAAAATCAGATGCATCCATGGTTGCAAAATCTTTAAACGTCAAACACTATCAGCCCAATGATGAATATTCCCGGGGAGTTTTCTCCCTTCCTTAACATTTGTTCCCGGGGAATAATCCTCCTATTCAAAACAGCCGGGGAATAAGAAAATACAGGAGAGAGTAAAATCTTCATCAGCTGTTTAATGCTTACATATTTTTTGCAATAACGCAAGAGTTCAATAATAGAAGTTTAATAAAAATTTTATGTTTTCATTGCCAATAAGATTGTGCGTTAATATAAATATTTGTTTATGCTTAAATAAAAATTATACAAACCACTAACACTAACCATTCACAGGCATGCGTAATAACATTGTGCTGAGAAAGTGGAGTGAAAACTGAGCCAGGTGCAGATGCAAATTGATTAAATTCCGAAGGACTGTGTGTACAAAGGAAATTGTAAATTTTATAAAGTTTTTCTTATCCTATTCATAATTGGGCTGTATGTAAAAAGTTAAAATAAAATTTTTTTTATATTTAAAGGCCGACTGTAATGTTATGTAACTGTAACGTAGAAAACAGCTTATATGAAAATATATTATATTATATATATTATATTATATTACATCTCTATAACCATTTTCATTACTTTTCACATAATCGATCAGCTGTTTCTTACTACGTTACATTACAGTCGGCTAACTGAGCCTCAAGTTTGAGAGCGTAACAAGCTGTGAGTCGGCTAACAGCCGCTCCTGGCAGATTTTCTAAATGAGAAGTAAGTGCTGATATGGACATAGTTGATTTTTGGGACGCAGTCACAGAATACACAGAAGTGAAGAAAGTGACAGGTAAAAAAAGCTCCAATCAGGTTTTTGTTAAAATTCGTGGAAAAAAGGGAAAAGCATAGTGTATTTGATACTGTAGTGTATTACTACTTACCAATTAACACGGCTAGTAAAAATTTATTGCACTAGAAAGACGTAGCAAAACAAAAACGACGACAAAATTTGAGGGAAAACGAGACAAACAGAAAAATATCCATATCTTCCGTCTCGTGACACTTCTGTATGTTTTGTGACGCAGTTTCAAAACATACAAATGGATTGAACGAAAAATGTTTTTATGATTTGAATAATTTTGTATATAATTTAATGTCACTGCCACACAGTTCGGCTGCTGCTGAAAGGATATTTTCGCAGCTAAGTCTAGTCAAAACTAAATATAGGAATAAGCTAATTTTAAGGCTGTAAACTCAATAATGCAATCTAAAGAATTGTACATCAATCGAAACAATTCCTATTATGTTTGGTCTGCCAAAGATTTGTTTTAATATTAACAAATTTAATACTTTGTCTACACAGTCTTGTGTTTTGATAAGGAATGTATGTAATTAAGTACATATTATTTTTTTGTTACTAAAATATTTTTGGTTTAGAATTTCTAATAATATTACCTGAAGTATTTTTGTTACAAAATTGATTTTATTGATTTTTAACCCCCGACTAAAAAAAGGGGTGTTATAAGTTTGTAGTGTGTGTCTGTGCATCTGTGTGTCTTTCCGTGTCCACGTACAGGCCAAACGGCTGGACCGATTTTCATTTATTTTTTTCTGAAAAGTTGGGGGTTTGTAAAATTTTTAATTTTTGTTATTAATTATAATAAGATATACTTATAAAACTGAAGTAAAAATTTATATGTAATGGTCCATTTATATTACCTATATATGATTTTGTAATAATACATATTAATATATGTATGTATATTTTTCAACTGAAGTACAAATAAAACAGTATTATAAATATATAAAAATTTTGGTTACTTTTTTATGCATTTGGTTGCTTTTTTTTATGTATTTTTGCTACAAAATTTTTTTGGTCGTGGCAACGCTGGTTACCACTACGCCTTCCTGACTGTAGTTTACGCACGTCTCTTAGCTGGCTGCGCAAGTATTCACGTGACACCTCTTTGTCTGCTGATCGTCACTTACGAGACTCACTTTGCCGTTACTCACAGTTGATACACCAATAAAGACTCACTGGCTTTACTTACACCCTTACACACGCCTATTCGCTGCGCTGTTCCCTTTATACCAGTCGACACGATAGACTCCACAATAATCAATATTACACGCCAGACTTTGCTGTCACTATAGACTGTTCTACAGTTTCTCCTTTTCCCAACTCACGTGTTGTAAAGCACAGACTGCTCGTAACTATCAACTCAGTATTTTATCGCAGACTATTATTAACTCACAACTTAATTATCAACTGACTTGTTTACGCAACTTGTTCGCAACTGACTTGTTCACAACTGGCTTGTTCGCAACTGACTTGTTCACAACTGACTTGTTCGCAACTGACTTTTTCGCAACTGACTCACAACTGCAACTCGTTCACAACACAGCTATAACTCATTCGCAACTAACTTTCCATTGGATGTGTCACCCCTTTTTATACTTCTCACAAACACCACTAGAATTTTCAAGCAATGTCTAGACGATCATTATCAGCTTATATGTTGTTTACAAAGTGCCCAATTAAGTTCATGTGGTAACTATGTACATACATGTGTATATGCATACGTGTGTACATCATTAACTAAAGCGGCCCATACACTACAACAGCATGCGCACAATCAAGCGATTGAGCATTCATGCTCGAATCACACAACATACCAGCAAGCTGGTACAATATTCATTTCTAACAAAATTTCGGGAAGTGTGGTTATGAATAGTGACACATATTTTGTTGCAATTATTATTGGTATGTTGTTAAAATTAGCAGCTATGTATAACTAAAGTTCTTAAATTCTGTTTACGATTGAAACAAATTATATTTCAACAAATTATATTACTTAAATCCATGTTTGCTCCATGATAACTTTGCTCAACTGAGCTAATTTCACCATATACCACACCAGCGAGCTGGTACCATCAGCAAAATATCAAACTCTACTTAACATCGCTACAGCAAACCTACAATCGACCAAACCGCTGGCACAAACACTTGATTGCGCATGCATGATGTTGTAGTGTATGGGCCCCTTAAGCAATGCATGGTGGTTGTTTAACTATTGTCTTTTCTCGGAATTGGCATGCATGTATGTACGTACATATGTGAATCTTCTTAATAAGCAGACTGTTTTTGTTGTTGTTATTGCTTGTTTACGTTTAATCAAGCTTGTATGTGCTACGCACGTTTATATATTTGCTTGCTACTATTATTATTTGCATTGACCCTGTAGGAATATTTTCGCGTAACACTTACATTAACCCTGTTGGAATATTTTTGTGTAATGCTGCTTAACTTTGTCGACGGCCATTTTCGTAACATTATCATATGGTTGCACTTTGCGGTTGATGAAAAAACAGCGCTACATAAGAATATGTAAAGGAGAACTAAAACGTAAAAGAAAGTTAATTAAAATATATTTTTGAAATCTAATTTTTGGTGGGAGTAGGTATACCGGTATAGACGTAAACGGTATTCTGGATACCGGTATTTTCTAAACGAAATGAAATCGTTACTGACACAAGTATCTAATTTTAGCGGTATTTGAATCGGTATTTTTACGATACCGTTTGCCAACTTTGGCTTAGAATCAATGTGGTGTTTCCATGTAAGCCGTCCATCAAGGTGTATACTACGATATTTCATATGTGAATGTTTAGGAACGACTTGGTTGTTAATCCGAATGAGGGAACAAGTATCATTTCGTACGCTAAATGGTACTTGAATAATTTTGTTCATTTACCTTAATTCTCCAAAAGTTTAACCATAGTTCCAGCGGGGTAATGTGTTCCTGAAGATAACGAGACGTCTCGTTAGGGTTTTCATGCATACTAAGGCAGGCTGTTTTGTCGGCAAATGTAGAAGTGTGGATACTACTGCTCACAGGCATATCACAAGTATAAATCAAATACAAAACTGGCCCCATTATACTCCCCTGTGGCACACCGGATGAGATAGTTTGAGACATACTCATAGGGTCTCCTTCCATAAAAGTGAACTTCCGGGCAACAATGTAACTTTCCAAAAGATTTAGAATGTTTATTGGTAGGTATGTCTTCAATTTTAAAATTAGGCCCTGGTGCCACACTTTATCAAATGCCTGAGAAACGTCAATAAACAGCGCAGAGCAATACTTCTTTTCTTCAAAACCTCTTCTTATAAATTAAACCAATCTATGAGTTTATTCAATGGTGCTATGCTGACTTCTAAAACCAAATTGATGGTCCGGTATGCACCCATTATCAGTTAGAATTGGAGACAATTTTGTTATGAGTATCTTTCCCAGAGATTTGACATTGTTGATAGTAAAATTATTGGCATATATGACTCAGGCTTGGTAATATCTTTGCCCGGCTTTAGAATCATTTTAACCTTGGCAAGTTTCCAGATGTGTGGATAATACTACAGTAGTAAAATGGCATTAAAAATGAGCAACAGGATTCTAACTGCAATACGAGGCAACTTTATCATCATCGGGTTGAGTCAGCAATCAGTTTTTGTACATCACGCGTCTTAAATTTTATGGGTAGTCGGGGCAGGGCAACTACACTTGGCAAATCAACAACAGCAGTATATGTGTTACCTTTTTCAGTATCGCTTCTTGCCCAATCTTAAAAAAGAGGGATATAAGGGCTCTAATAAGCAACACTCCAGATGAAACTGCTTGAAATTATATTTTTGCTTAGCACAACTCTTATGTACTATTAATTAATATCACTAAGTTTACGAACGACACTGGTGGTGCCTAATAATGATTATATTTAGATTTAAGATTTGAATACTTATTGTTAGTTCATATTTGAAGATCCAATAAATAAATATACAATTGTATTATTAAAAAAAATATAAAAACAAGAAATTATTTAGTAAACATGCATACATTTTAAACTTATATCAAAAGTAAACACACTAATTAAAATGTCAAAGTTCATAGAGAGGAAACAATGTTTATTTCGTATAACATTAAATGTGTAATAAAAACAACATATTTGACCAAACCAAAAAGTATCTAGGGAGACAAAAAGGCACTATAATAGTAACAAAAGCTGAAAAAGATAACACGCGGCAATAATGGATTGGGAAAATTATATGAGAGGTATGGAAATATTATTGGAATACAAGACAACATACAGATTAATTCAAAGCGAACCAACACAAAAATTACAAAGAACTAACAACAAAATAGTGATGGATTTATTAAAGCAAAACATCAAAACAAAACACGAAAAATTAAAATTGACATTTAACTCCGCCACAGCCGCAAGATTATACGGATTTCCCAAAACACACAAGCCAAATATACCATTAAGTCCTATATAATCTTCTATTGAAGTCCTTTGCTATAACCTCTCTAAATACATTGAAAATATTTTGAAAGATGATAAAATTCTCATTTCACTCGATGTTGTCGCTCTGTTCACAAACATCTCAAGTCAACTGGCTTTTAATAATAATATGAAAAAATGGAGCAGATTATAAAAGAATAGAAAGATTCTAAAAGCGCAGTGTAAAGGTTGTGTGTTAATATGGATGTGTAACTAGTATGTAGTGTGTTGAGAAGTTCTATAGCCCAATTATTATTTTTATCCAGCTGTACAGGGGGTCCAGCTTATAACTAGGCGTTCAAAGGAACTGCCAGAAAAAGTGAGAATTCAATAATTAAACAAGGCAAGTTATTGCCGGTTTATGTTCATTCATTAAAATCTGATTTATTCCGTGTTTTACTCTACTTATATACTATTTTACATTTTATTATTTTTGTGTTTCTTTATGTCTTTACTTTTGCTGACCATCTATAATAGAATAATTTTGTAATGAAAACAAAAGTGTGTCATTTAAATTTAATACAGTAAGCGTTTTGTTAATAATTACAATGAACTGTGTTGCAATGCAATTATATTATGATACAGTGTATTACAGTAAGTGAGGTACACTACACCCTCACCCTTAAGAGAAAAATTATGTAAGTAATTTTTCTTACCATTCTCATAGTAAAGTTACAATATTTAAAAAATGTTTTTAATGTATATGATTTTCTTAAAATAATAATGTTTTAGTGTATAAGAAAAATATAAAATATAAATAGATTTATTTTGGTATATAATAAAATTTTAAAAATGTTATAAAATATGTTTGATTATTTTGAGTCTAAGTTATAAATTTTTTTTTTTTTTTTTTATATAATTTTATTTGATTACAGATAAAATTTTGTTTAGTATATATTATTTTTTTTTACAGTTTATATTAATAGTATTCTTATGAATTTTATTTTTATTTACATATATATTTACATATATAATTATCTTAGAATTTATATTTATAAATTTTTGTAGGGTTTCAAATTATTGTTGTGTATTTCTTTTGGTTTTCCTTCATATTCTATTGTAGTGTTTACACCGTTTCTACTTAATATTTTATAAGGTCCCTTGTATGGGCTTTGATTTTTCTTTCTATTTTCTACTTTAACTAGTACTAAATCTCCTATCTTTAAATTAAGTCTATTTTCATATTTATTGTTTATTACTCTATTTTCTTTTGCTTTGGTTGATAAGTCTCTAGCTCTTTTTAGTGTAAATTGTAATTTGAGTCGTAGTTCTTGTGCGTAGTCATCATAGTTATAAAATTTTGTATTGTTGTCTACAATGTCAGATGGTAGGGATGGTAATTTTCCGTATACTAATTCATATGGCGAGTAGCCTGTGTCAATGTGTGGTGCCGTGTTATAGGCAAAAGTAAAATATGGAATCCACTTATCCCACTCATAATCATTTGCGGTTGTTAATAGAAATTCGTTAAGTACCCTGTGATTTCTTTCAATTGATCCTAGTGTTTCATGATGATAAGGTGTTGAAAAATTTTGTTTTATTCCTAGTAATGCACGTATGTTACTCATTATTTCATTTTTAAATTCTGTTCCTCTATCTGACTTAAGTACTTTAAATTGTCCGTATCTTAAAATAAATTGTTCAACAAGTGTTTTGGCTGTTGTAAGTGCATCTTTTGTCGGCATTGGGTGAGCAATGACAAATTTTGTCAGTTCGCACTGCATGGTTAAAATGTATCGGTAGTCATTTGAAATACGAAGAGGTCCTACGGTGTCAATTGAAATTACTTCAAAACTATTGTTTGGGATGTCTGTTAGTGTAAGGGGTTCCTTAATGTGTTTGGTTTGTTTATTTTTCGTACATTTGTCACAATATGACACAAATTTCTTTACCATTTTTGACATGTTTTTCCAAATATATTTTTGTTTTAATTTGATGATAGTTTTTCTAATTCCTAAGTGGCCTGCGTGTGTGGCATTGTGGTATTCGTCAATTAGTTTGTATTGTAATATTGCATCTGTTACTTTTGTTATTAATATTTTTAGTTGAGGACTTTTGTTACTTATCTTTATTTTGGCATATGCTTCTTTTATTTCTTCTTTTGTATATATTTTAAATATTTCATCATTATTTGATAGCGCTAATTCTTTTATATTTTCTTTCTTCATTTTAGATATCAGTTTCCTCAGAATCGAATCTAGTTTCGCTGAGTTATCGCTGAATCTTGCTAGCTTATTAATTTCATTATTAATTTCTTTATTCATATTTTGGGTATGTAACTTCTTCATAGTCGAATCTGGTTTCGATGAATTATCATTACGTCCTATGTGCACAATATTATTTTCAATAATTATATCTTTTTCTTCTATATTTTCGCTTTTATTAAATTTCAGTTTTTTCATATTTTTGACGTCATTAATGGATATGCATTCCCATATTTGAAGTTGATCAGACTTCTGAGAATTACATTTTTTCATATTTATTTCTGTTGTGAGCTCATTCTTTTCATTTATATTATTGTTAGTTGCCTCATTATTTTGTTTTATATTTGCCTCATTAGTTTTATTTTTCATTGCCCTTATAGTTACAAATACTTTTTTTTTTTGTTTCATCGTTTTCTAATGGTATCATTTGTCTTGATATGTCAGAGTCAATTTTTATTCTTGAAAGTGCATCAGCATTAGTGTTCATTTTTCCTTTCTTATAAATAATTGTAAAATCATAATCACTTAAATCTAGTCTAATTCTTGTCATTTTAGATGAAGGATTCTTATGTGAAAAGAGCGAAATTAAAGGTCTGTGGTCTGTTACTACTATGAATTGTCTTCCATATAGATAGGGTTTAAAATAATTTATTCCCCAGTGTATTGCTAATAGTTCTTTTTCAATGACTGGTTTATTCATGTCATGTTTTTGTAATGCTTTACTTGCATATGAAATTAGTAAATCTTGTCCTATTTCTCCTTGTGATAGTACATCACCTAACGCGTAGTTTGAAGCGTCAGTTGTTAGTATAAAAGGTTTTTCAAAATTTGGGTATTGTAATACAGGTGGGTTGATTAGTTTTTCTTTTAGTGTTTCGAAGGCATGTTGGCATTGTTCTGTCCATTTGAATTCTGTCGATTTCTTTAAAAGTGCGTTTAGATCTTTAGCGATGTCAGCAAAATCAGGTATGAATTTTCTGTAATAATTGCAAAATGCAATGAATCGTCTTACTTCGTCTGTGTTTTTAGGTATTGGATAATTTTTTATTGTTTCATATTTAGATGGGTCTGTCTTTACACCGTCTTTTGTTATTAAATGTCCCAAGTAAATCACTTCTGGTCTTAAAAAACAACATTTCTTTGGATTAAGTTTTAGATTGTACTTTTGAAGTCTGTCCAGTACTTTTATTAAATTTTGGTTGTGATGGTTTAAGCTACATCCATATACTATTATGTCATCTACATAAAGGAATGCTTCGGATTCTAGTCCGGAAAGTGCTATTGTTAGCATTCGTTGAAAGCTGTTTGAAGAAATTTTTAGTTCGAAAGGGAGTCTTTTGAATTGATAGTGGCCTTGCGGCGTAGAAAATGCTGTAAGTGGTCTAGATTCTTCATTTAATTCAATCTGGTGAAATGAACTTGTCATGTCTAGTGTAGAAAACCATTTGGCTCTACCAAGTTTGTCTAAAATATCTTCTAGTCTAGTTAGTGGAAATTTGTCGCTTACAATTTTGTCGTTCAGTTTTCTAAAGTCTACTACTAGTCTCCATTTCTTTTTGTCTTCCGTGTTCTTTTTGGGTACCAAGAGGAGTGGAGCATTATATGGGCTAATTGATGGTTCTATTATATCATCATCAAGCATTGTTTGTACTTGTTCGTTTATTATTTCAGTATGTGCATGAGGTAATCTGTAGTTTTTTATGTACACTGGTGTATTGTCTGACGTCATGATGTTCTGTATGTAAAAATTGTTGACGCTTAATTTTTCGTTTTCAAGGTGAAAAATATTTTGATATTTCCTAAAAATTTTTATTAATTCTGTTTTTGCATAATTGTCATTATTATTTAATTGCAAGTCATTTAGTATTTGTTCAAAACGTTTGGGGTTATTAACATTATTGTAATTTAATATTTCATAGTTTTTAAGTGGGTCAGTTTGGAGTTTAATGCCTTTAAAATTATTTCATCATTTGTTGTATTTAATATTTTTAAATGAGTCATGCCGTTTTTCTGTGCTATTGAATTACTTAAAAATACGCCTGGTTTTAATTCATTATTAAAAATTACGCTATCTTCAGTTAAGTTTAATTTTAATGCTTGTATTATTTCTGTTCTTGGTGGTACTTTTATTTGTAGTGACGTAAATGATTTTGTATGCATTGGAAGTGTTATAGTTGTATTATTTGTAAATATGGAGATTGTGAATGTTTCGTAATCTATTTTGCAACAGGTATTTCTTGAGAAAATCTCTACCTATTATTCCGTCTGTTTCTATGGGAAAGTCTGAATCTACTATATGAAATGGGTGTAAGCATATTTCATTTGCTAAATTTAATTCTATTTCTATTGTTCCTAGTGAATGGATTTCTTCTGTAGTAATGCCTGTTAATTTGCATCTTTCTTCATCGTTTAAAATTTCATATTGGAATTCATTTTGCATTCGACAAAGTGATATGTCAGCTCCTGTGTCAATCAGAAATGTGAAAGTTTTATTTTTGTACTTAGTGGTTATGAAATTTGTGTTATTATTAGATACTTTGTGTATTTTTAAATTTGGCTGTCCGGAATATCTCTGTATTCCGAGCCTAATGCGTTTCCCGAATCTTGTAGTGTGTGTATATGTCTGTTGTTGTTATTTCTGTATGTGTTATTTTGTCTATTATTACTGTTTCCATTCCTATTATTGAAGGTGTTATTTCTAGTGTTTGGATTATTGTTTCTATTAAAATTTCTATAGTTATTAAAATTGTTTCCTCTATTAAAATTGTTATTTCTGGAGTCAAAAAATTTATTGTTTGTGTTATTATTATTGTTATTACTGCGATTTGTATTGTTAAAATTATTATTATTTCTATTCTGATTTCTATTATTAAATCTAATTCTCTGATGCATAATATGTGCTTGGGCATTTGAATTGTTGGATTCTTCTGCAATTTCTAAAGCTTCTGCAAATGTTTTTACTCTGCTTGCTTCTATTGTTTTTACTATTTCTCTATTGGCTAATCCATTTTTAAATGCGTTAAATGCAATGATACCATTTGATTGTATTATTGCATTTCTGCTTTCTTCTCCTATGCTTGATATTTGTAATTCGTTTAATTCTGAAATTAAACTTTCAATTTTGTCTGCAAATTTTCGTATGTCACCTTGTTGTGATATTTTATTTAAGTCATTTAGGATGCTATTTGGTGTTTGTTTTGTCTTATAATTTTTCTTAAGTTCTTTTATTAATTCTTCTAGATTGTTTGGTATAATAGTTTGTTTTATTCTGTTTTGTACCTTTTGATCTAATCTTGTTTTAAAAACAAATTGAAAGAAATTGGGTTTCTTTGTATCCTCTAGGGTCTCTTGAATTAATTCCAAATTGGCTATGAATGGGTTAAGTTCTTCCTTTCTACCAGAGTAGATGGGAATTAATTTTGCAATTGATGCAAGCTCTGAAGCGTTCATTGTCATTGTTGCAGTTGGTTGTGTCATGTCTGAGTTATTCGAAATTTTTCTAATTAATTGTTGATGTAGGGAGCTAGGTATTTCTAATTCTAATCCTTTTCTTGTTGATATTTTTGAAAGTTTATCTCTTATATCTAAGAAAAATGCGTCGGCTGCGACTTTGTGTGAAGTTGTCAGTCGATTATAGTTAACGTTTAATATTACTCTTATTTCTTCAAATTTTGTTATTAAATTCTGTATATGTTTTTCAATTGTCTCGTCTTTTGTTGCTCTATCAGTGTTTAAACATTTATAGGACTTATCAAAATTTTCTTTTATCAATCTAATTTTACTAACAATATTTTGCCATTCCATTGATTTAAAAATTTTATGTTTATTTAATTTTGTTTTATTTTAAATTAAATTTTATCTAAGTTGTCACTACGGCTAGCATACTTTTTTCTCAATGATCTTTTGTGTAGGATATATAATTTAATTAATATATTTAATGCGCTTAATATAACTAATATTAACATAAGTATAAATACTGAATCTATTTGTTTAGTGTGGTTTACAATTTCAACATTATTTACTACATTGGCATTTGGGTTAGATATTTTGGATGTTTTGCATCCCATATTGATTTCAAATAATTTTTAAATATTATATTTTCGTAATAATAAAATTGTCTCTAATTCTGTTTTTGTTGGGTTTAATATTTCCTCTTTATCGGGAGTTCCTTCAATTCCTAAATCTTTCCACAGTTTGAGTCAATCATTGAATAGAACACTTAATTTGTTCCTCAGTGTTTTCTTCTGTTAAGATCTGATTTTGTTTTAATATAGGTAAAGAGTTCTGTTTATTTTTTGGTTTTACCATTTTTCAATTTGTCCTTAATAATATTTAAATTTTAATTAAGGTTTCAAAATTTATTTAACAAATATAATTTTCTTATTTTAGTAATTTAATTTGCTTTTTTATCATAATTTTTTTCTTTTTGGTGAATAGCTAAATTTAACTTATTATAGAGTACTGCTATTTCTTTCCTTTTTTGAATTTTTTTCTCTCCTCGCTTCTTCTTTTGTATTTTTGGTTTTTCTTCCTTTGATTTCTTACGGGCTTGTTGTCTTCTTCTGTATTCTTCTATGCTGATGGGTTTTGGGCCAGCATTAAGAGGTGTTGGTATGTATATAGGTGCTGCTATTGCTGTTGGTGAAGGTTTGTATTCTGTTGATTTGTATTTTTCTTTTAAGTATTTTTCCCAGCGTGAAAAAATTTCGTCTATTTCTTCTGACATAGTTTCACAAGGTTTTTGTCCGCAGGATCGCCATGTAAAGGTTGTGTGTTAATATGGATGTGTAACTAGTATGTAGTGTGTTGAGAAGTTCTATAGCCCAATTATTATTTTTATCCAGCTGTACAGGGGGTCCAGCTTATAACTAGGCGTTCAAAGGAACTGCCAGAAAAAGTGAGAATTCAATAATTAAACAAGGCAAGTTATTGCCGGTTTATGTTCATTCATTAAAATCTGATTTATTCCGTGTTTTACTCTACTTATATACTATTTTACATTTTATTATTTTTGTGTTTCTTTATGTCTTTACTTTTGCTGACCATCTATAATAGAATAATTTTGTAATGAAAACAAAAGTGTGTCATTTAAATTTAATACAGTAAGCGTTTTGTTAATAATTACAATGAACTGTGTTGCAATGCAATTATATTATGATACAGTGTATTACAGTAAGTGAGGTACACTACAGCAGTTTCTTAAGATATTGCAATTTTGTCTTTAACGATAATAACTATTTCATATACGGTGATAAATAATACAACCAAACATACGGAAAGCTTATGGGGAACGCACTTTTTCCAATTGTAGCAGATAAAGTGTTGAATAGATTATTGGAATAAGTAACGGATGATCTAAAGATTGCAAAATACATAGATGATCTTTTCGCGATAATTAAGAAAAATTACGAAGAAATTATTAAGGTTAAGGTTGACAATAGAAAAACAACCGCATAATTCCAACCCTAATTTGGACATTAAAATTTGTAGAAAGGGCAACCAAATTATAATTATAATTTCATCCGGAAGACTTATAAATTTTAGTTCGATGCAGAAGATAAACTTAATAGACTTAATTTAATAGAAAAAGTTCTTAAGATTAGTGATAAAGAATTCGAAGATAAAAATGTTAAAACCATAAAAGAAATAATTATAAAGAACACATTTGATTAACAGTCTGATAAAAAAAGGCAAAACACGACAAGCAAAGCAGGGGAAAAAGACGAACATCTGGCAACGTCAAATTTTATAGTCTTCCTCACATATATATACCTAAATTAACAGAAATTAAACAAAAAAAGGACAATAATAAGTTATCAATAAATTACACTAGCTTATAGACCACATGAAACAATAATTCTAGGAACACAACTGGGAAGAACGACGAATCTCGTCCACGTCGACGAATTCGTCGATAAGAGTTTGCTGCGTAAATTCGTCGTGTGAAACCCAACAATGACGAATTTACTCAGCGAACTCCTCTCTAATATTTTATAAAGTTGGTTGTTGTGTGTACAAAGACAGAGAGAGTGAGAGCAAAAAATAGAAACAAATCTATCTCAGAGTTCGCCACGCATGACGAATTTCGTCCGATGGCGGTGTTGTGTTCATTTTCATATGCACAAATGTGTTTTATTTTTTATGACGAAAGTTCGCACCGAAAAATTCGTCGTTCGTCCCAGTTGTGTTCCTAGCATAAACCGTTATTTACAAGAACAAAAACAAATATTAAACAAAGAACAGTAATGTTGTGTACCAAATAAGCTGCTTAGGTAATGCGTCTGAAAGTTTACATAGGAACAACGTAAAGAAATTTAATGCTAGTAACACAACTGGGATGAACGATGAATTTCGTCTATTCAGCGAACTCTGCTCTTATAATTGCCAAAGTTTGTTATTGTGTGTACAAAGAGAGATATAGAGAGAAAAGAGTTGTATTCCCAGCAGTGTGCACACTTAATTTTTTTGAAATTCGGTAGAATCGACAAAAAAAATCGGTAGATTTGAATGAAATTCGATAGAATTTTTTTTTATTCAGAGAAACATAAAAAATAACAATTCAAGGAAACATAAAATATAACAAAATATATGTACTTACATATATATAAAGGGTAAGTGCAAGGAGTATCAAACTGAACAGGTTCCAAAAGCACATTTAAAACTTTACATGTGATTGGAAATTAAACTGCCATAAACAATGAAACATTTCCAACAAAAAAAAGTGTCATCCCCAGTTATTTGTCCTTACCATTTATATAGATATGCTATGCATACATAAAATAATATACATAAATAACAGGAATTCAGTTTTTGTACATAGGTATTATAAAGCTATTAAAATAACTTTTATTTGACTAACATTTGTAACTACAAAGATTATATCGATGGCTTAATATAAAAAGAGCCTAACTCATTTTTTTCGAAATCGTGTTTTTATTGTTTTCTGGGCGACAACGTAAAATTGCATCCTCCTTGAAGATCTTAGCACGTTACAGTTCAAAATCAAGGACTTATGGCAACTTTAAAAACTATTTCTGCATGTAAATGCTTTATTTTTTCTTCAGTTTTTTGCTTCTCCTGTAAAATGTCGAAAATTCGAGTTAGGCCTTTTTTATATTAAGCCATCGATATGTAAGATCCATTTATGAATTTAAACTTTTGTGCAAAAATTATTAAATCATTGGTAGGAATAAATACTTCATCCCCAAGGCACAATTCTTTGGCAAATATTACGTTACTTATAGTTTCAGTTTTTAACCGATTTCTTTGTTGTTTTAATGATTTTCATTACAGAAAATGACCGCTCTGCGGCCGCACTGCTATGTGGCAAAATAGGCAATTTACACATATATCGACTTAAATTACTAAATAACAATATTCGGTAGATTTCAGGCTTTGTTCGGTAGAATTGGTAGATTGTTAAATTCACAAACATATTCGGTAGAATCTACCGAATATCGGTAGAAGTGTGCACACTGATTCCCAGCATAAATCATTGTCGGACGTTTATTTGCACAATTGTGTTGAGAACATTCACACGCAGGGATGGAAAAGCTAGCATAATTGTACTATTTGAATGCCAAAATAGCAATGACAAATTTAGCACCATCGAAATTGTTTTCTGTTATATTACATGACAAAAATAACATTAAAAAATAGTGAATATATAAATAACCAGTTTCGAGCGCTGGTTTGGAAGTTATTAAATCCTTAAGAAATGACAACATCTGTGCCTTTGGCTCGAAGGTAGAAGAAATGAAATATTAAATAAATAAACTGATGTTTTCCGATATTTCAAGAATTGCTAGAGGAATTTTATCTATTCCAAATTCATCTTCAAATGTAGAAAGTGTATTTTGGTATCAGGGAGAGAAACCGACTATTTGCATCGACTGTCTTCAATCGAATCAAAACAAAGGATGGAACATTATGTCCTAAATGAGACTTTTATATTCAGATCTAAGCAACTAATAGTTTTTCTGTACCTTATCATATTAAAGAATAATATTAATTAATAGTATTAATTAATAATACACACATATTATAATAATTGAACTTCAAAGTGACTTTTGGTTAATTGTTAGATTTTTATACATTTACTATGCCTTCTTTATTAGTTAATTAAAAAATAAATGAAAATAAAGAATATTGTACAATCGCACTGAAAAAAGTACAATTTTTCTTGAAAATTAGTACAATTTGTAAATCTTGTTTCGCATCCCTGCTCACACGTATTCTTATTCTCTTTCATTTATGCTAGGAACATAACTGGGACGAACGACGAATTTCCGGTGAGAACTTTCGTCATAAAAAATAAAACACATTTGTTCATATGAAAATGAACACAACACCGCCGTAGAACGAAATTCGTCGTGCGTGACGAACTCTGAGACAGTGATGGGAATTAGAAATTTTGATTTTGTGCCGTATCTCTTTCTAAATAGTGCCAAAATCACTTGAATAGTGCCAAATATTTCTTATATAATTTAAATGTTGGCACTTAATGTTCATTTATAGTATGTGTGTATGTATGTATGTATAATCTAATGGACATACATATGTACGTAAAGACTATAATATTTCTAAACTAATTTAAAAGATAAATTAACTTTTTCTAATCAGACGTACATACAGGGTTGGAAACTATAACAGAAGCGATGTGCGGTTTTCTTTCTTTTCAGAATATTGCTTGTAAAAAAATTTATTTTGGGAGTTTATTTTTTTTATAACAGAACTTTATTTAACAAAAAATATGACATATTGCCCTTGGAAAAAATTATAGAAACAACAAATTTAAAACTAATTAACATAAACTTTTTTCTTTAAAAAAATAAATACAATTTTGATATTAAATTGAAATTAATATTTGGTTGCTCCACCCTTGTTTTTAAGGACTTCATTAAAATGCCGGTCCACTGAGTCTACCAGCCTGGCACAAACTATACAAATCTTATTTATTTTTTGGCTTATAGCCAGCAATTTTCTTTTTTAGATACTCCAAAGGTTATCAATTGGGTTTAAGTCCGGAGATTGCGACGGCCATTCCAACAGGTGAACATTGTTGTCTTGGAACCATTTCTTTGCCAGCTCATTTGAGTGTTTGGGGTCGTTGTCCTGCTGAAACTCCCACTTCAAAGGCATTTCTTCCTCGGCGTATGGAAGCATGACTGTCTGTAAAATGTTTGTGTAGCTTGTGTGCTTTGGATCGTAGGGAGTGTTTTTAGGGCGCCTTACACCCAAACAAATTAACCTTTGTCTCGTCAGACCATAATACGTTTTTCCAATTTTTGGGCGATACGTGTTTCCTAGCAAACGATAACCAGCAATTATGTTGTTTTGCACTGTATGCCTTCAAACCCGAAGATATCACTTTATTTCGGATGCTTTACTGGTGCTTTTAGGGAATTTTTCAGGTCTTCTGAGCAATTGGTTAAACTTTTTTGATGTTGAAGCCTTCGTCCTCGTTTTTCCTCCGTAGGATTAAAATGAACTGCAAAAAACAACTTTTTTCGAGCAGTTCATGAAGTCGGCAATCTGAGATATGGAAAGGCCATAATTTTTTAATTTGTTAATGATTTCCATCTCCTGAACTGTACAATTTTTACCACGACCCATCTTGAAGGAGATATTTGTGAAATATGAAAAGATTTACAGCAGTTTCACTTTTTTAACGTACCTTTCCCACAAAGTATAAAACAGTTTTTAAATAACAATATTTTATTAATTTAAAGCGGAATTATTAACAGTGTGGCGTTGGCTGAAGTAGTTAGCACGTTGACTACAAAACCGAAGATCCTGGGTTTAATCCCTGTATCCGACAGTCATTAAATAATAACACCACGCATTTTTCTGATGTGCATTATTGTCCCTTTGTATTAGTTCTTGTAGGAAAGTTCATGTGATGAAGGCATAGTCACTGGTCACTGAACTATACCCACTTCAGCAGATGCTAATTCTAATGTAACATCAGAGCGCCCTCCTTCATCGTTATTGTGTAGCAGAATCATCGGCGAAGTAAAATAACTAATAAAATGGCTACTAAACACAGCTTCAAAAATTTAATACGCCTCATTTGACACCAGAAGGCGCTGCGACACTGCATTATTAAAAAAAGCGTGCAGAAAAAAACAATTGTAAAAGAATGAAGCTTTCTTCTATCTCTTCCTTCACCATCTGTCTTCTATCACTATTCCCTTTCCTAAAGAAGGTAACACCTAGTAATAATAGTAGTAGGCATTAATTGCCTGAGTGTTACTTCTCTGTAATAAAAAAAAGTTTCCGCAGCGTTTTTGTTTTTTCCAACCAAAACACGTGGTCACTGCACTAAAAGAATACTAAACTCAAACTTTTGCGATCATGTACTCAAAAGCAAACTCAAAATAAACTACCGTTATCAAAGAATCTAATACAGCATGTATCTGGTTAAATGATTACCTTACAAGTTAAAAATATGATATGAAATGTGCAAGTAGTTGTCGTTACTGTTATATTTTCCAACACTGTATATATTAAGTCACAAATTTATATGGTTTTTGCTTTGTTATATGGTTAATATATGTACGTACTGATGAGTTGTTTAAATTCGTACACGGTAAAAGTAGTAATAATTGTAAGCTATTTGTTTTCATCCAACAAAGATTCTATCGGATTAACAGAATTTATATTCTTATTTATTTTTTTTACATTTTATATGCATTACTGTTAAAAAGATAAATATATTGTTAGACTTTTAAAAAGTATTTAGCATGCATTGAAGATGACCTGAAAATATTATTTCCACATTTGATGAGACGTGCAGAAAAGAAACAATACCTTGAACGATTCGATGAATATTACTAAAAACTTGTTCATTGAAGCTAATTTTTACGACATCGGAGAATCTTTCCAAAACTCACTCACACTTAGGTTCAAAGTGTTTATATCCAGTAAATGTAACTGAAATTTATTATAAAAATAATATCTACAGAATCCTGACACTCTCATTGACCTTATGTTAATAAACCTTGCTTAACACAGAAAAAATTATTCCCAAAAAAATTTCAAACAAACGTGTGTTTTGAAATAAAATTTAGTTTCGGTAAATATTTTTACTGTTCCAGTAAATTATATGTTTAAATTTTGTAATATGTAAAAAACTGCATCATTTAATTTCATTTGTTTGTGTTGGTATTTTCCTTGCTTGTTGATTAACTCAACGTGGTCATGTGCTGATGTTGTTGTTTTCTTTGAATGCTCGTGTGCATTCGGACAAGAAGCCGAAAAACATCGTGGCTTGTTTTTTTTACTCAACAAAGTTATTTTTAGATTAGAAGAAACAAAAGAAATCATGTTTTGCGTGTATTTATTACTTGCGTTACCAAAAGCGATTTGCTCTTTAGCTGAGTGGTAAGTACGTTAGTTTATTAATCAAGAGATTGCAGGTTCGACTCATCCCAAAGACATTTGGTTTTACACAAAACAGTATGGAGTGAAAAATTCTAGTTCATACAATTAGTATAAAGTAACATTTGTAACAAAATTGTTAAGAAAAGATTTCTGTTCCAATATAGCAATTGCATACTGTAAAAAATAGTTATTTGTCTTATTATTTGCTTTTTATTTTCATAAAAAAATTTTATTGAATCAGACAATTTTTTGATTAAAAAAATCGGGGTTTTTTTCAAACAAATTATTACAAAATTTTGTATTTGAATTTATAAATTTCTTTGTAGAACCTAAATTGAAAAAAATTAATATTTGATTCAGAGAATTTTGTGTTTGAAATGGAAAATTAGTTTTTTCTGTGAAGTTTCTGAATTTTTTAAATATTTAAGTCTGATATAGATCTGTATTCACTATAAATTGTTTGACCGTATTTTGTTTTGTTTGGAAATATTTGTGTAAAACAAGAAACAATATTATTCGTGTCTCCACTTACATAGAACATGTTCTGGTGCAAATTTTTGAAACCAATTCCAATAATAGTCCTTGAAGTAATACTTATATATTTATATATTCCTTTTAAGAAATCATCAATGCCTCTACGTAAACATTCCCCATCATAGCAGATGTCAGCCCCAAATACCGCTAAGCTTACAGTACTTAATTAAAAACGTAAATATATAAGATTACTTATTATTGCAGTACAAAAAGTATCCATATTAACGGACAACAAGTGCCAGAAAAAGAACGAGAGTGCCAGAGTGCCACCCAGCATCCAATAGTGCCAAAAATGGCACAATTGTGCCACATTGCCCATCACTTATCTGTTATAGATTTATTTCTATTTTATACGACGAACAGCGTGACCATATTAGCTTATTTTGGGCTAAATTTAGCTTATTTTTTTGGGATTTAGCTGCAAAATTTCCATTTAGCTCTTAGCTTATTTTTTAGCTTTTTTTAAAAACTCATTTAGCTTTTTTAGCCGTTTTTTTAATCTAAATTGCATGTTCTCAAAAAGTATGTTAAAGACATAAAAAAGTTATAATAACAAAAATTAAAAATTTTGAGAACCCCCAACGTACTGACTAAATGGCTGAACCGATTTTCTTCAATTATAGGCGAGATAAAGTCACTTTTCAAAAGACAAAAACAAAATTGAAATCAGTCTAGCCGTTGGAGAGCTACGGCGTCAAAGACACATAGATTCAACTAAATATGTATGTATATCTAGAAAATATGTGATATTTTCTGAACATCTTGACCGATTTTCTTCAAACAAAGCTAAGAACACTTTCGCCAAGTCACCTTCCAAACAAAAAAAAACTAATTCAAAATCGATGCAGCACTTTGGTCTGTATGTCGACTCGTACAGATGCACAAATGTACAGACACACACTACAAACAAAATTTTTTCAATGGAAAATAATTTAAAAATACAAAATGTAAATTGCGCATTTATAAGAGAAATGGCAAATTTAAAAATTGGTTACATTTATTGCAATTTTGGAGTTATGTTCATACAATGGCAATAGTTAAATTAACATTGCCTATAAGACTTTTAAAAGATTTTCTTTGAGTTGAGTTGAACTTGTATTCAGCGGCATGAATTTAGTTTCCTCGAAATATTTCTCGAAAATATGAAAAAGAGATTTACTTTTCACTATAAAAATTTAATTTTATTTAAATTCACGGGGGGTTTTTAAGCTATTGCATAGCTTTTATCGTAGGCTTTGAGGGTGTCGACCGAATCAAGAAATTCCGTAACGAAAAAAAACCTAAGACTATTTTTATTTGAATCGCCCAGTGTATGTTAGCCCCTAAAGTATGCTATTGATTCCATTAACATACAGTATTGCCAGAACAGATTTTTGCATGTAGGAAAACACAATGTGGTGTACTTAAGAGCAATCGTGGTTGACAAAAAATTATAAACACAAACAAACAGATAGAGGGCAATTATGAATAAAATTCCGCGAGGAATTTTCCCGGGGAACAATTCCAACTTATAGCAAGTGATAGGGAAAACAAAAAATTCTAATCGGAAACAAGGCGAATTCATAACAGGTGACCTTATCGCTACAACAATGCAACAATACTAAAAACAACATGCAATTTGTCTGGCTTCAAAAAAAAACCCATCTGTCAAAAACAGTTGACTAAAATACCAATACATACATATTTATAAAAACACATTTTACTATCCATGTGCATCTACTATCAACAACACAGATAATATTTGTAAAATAAATGTAATTAAAATGATGAAAGACGGTTCTGGTTAAATGATCCTGATATTTTGGGACAACGTAAAGAAACCTTACTTGCTGCCTTATTGCAGCCTCTCCGATGGTTTGTTGAACGCGAAATCAGTGGTGTAAAATGTGTTTTACTGGCCATCATGGCCGTAAACGAAATATTATGCTTAAATGCATGAAATTGTTCACAAAAATAGACAATGTGATACTTAAGTGTACAACAAATACGCGTGCGTCTTATTTATACATACAGTGTTGGGAAAAATAATAAGAACGACTACCTCTATGGAAATCATTTGCTTTTTAAATTTAACGTGGTGCTATTCTTTTGGTGAATACTGTTGGTTTTCAGAAAATATAGCAGTAAATCACTAAACATGTACATTTCATCGTATCTTTTGAAATTTGAACTTTTACCGCATACATTTTTCAACGAGCTGAATTTTCTTTGGAAAAAATAATAGAACAAATATTAGTTTATAATAACAAAAGCGAATTTCTGCTTAATTTATTCAACAAAAAGGTGAATATAAAAAGAGTAAGTGCAACTGTTTAGTTTTCATTAATTATTGGTGTTTGTCAAAAAACACGGTCTAAAATTAGTTGTATATACACATTAATACATTTCGATTCCTATTTTCGATATAATCGTGAGCGACATGTAGTAAAAAATTAACCTTTTTATTATAAAAATTTTTCATAACTTTTAAAATACAGACTGTAAAATTTATCGTGATCGTCAATTTACGTATGTACTTGTAAAACATATGTGAATATTGTAAGAAAACCTTCTCCTGAACCGAAAATAATCACCCTTTTTCCAGTTGTCGAGATCTACGTGACTTTAACACAATGCTAAAAAATTGGAACTTATTTATTCGCTCTCGAGAACAATTTTGTGCTACTGACAATCTATTCCGTTACATAAGGTCTAGAAAATAGCATAAACCTGAAGTCAGTTGGTTTCGACAGCGGAGTGTTGTGTTAAAGTGACATCGATGTCGCCAACTGGAACAAGGGTGAATGCTCGATATATATGCATAATATATTAATAATTTGTACTTATTTAGAAGAAATACAAATATAAAAACACTTTTTACGTTATATTAATGATTCTAAAGGACATACTTATAGACTATAATGATAACCCTAAACTAATTTAAATAATAAAATAACTTTTTCTTATTAGATGTATATACTTAGTGAGTCGAGTTGTAAAAATTCGTGCACGTTAAAAATAATAATAATTGTTAGCTATTTATTTTAATCATACAAATGTTCTGTCGAAATAGTAAAATTTGTATTGCTTTTTTGGTTCATAATTTTATATGTATTACGATTATAACAAGATTTATTGTTAGACTTCAAAAATCTTTACCATTTGTTAAAGATCTTAAAATTTATAATTACATTCCATTTAAAATTTTACTTTTGATCGAACCAAAAATATACTTTCCACTCTTGATGAAGAGTAGAAAATAATAACAAAAATTAAAAATTTTAAAAACCCCCGAATATTTCTAGAAAAGATGTGATATTTTCTAAGCGGCTGGACCGATTTTATTAAAACATATCTAAGAACTTTCTCGATCAAATCACCTTTCAAACAGAAAACAGTAAATCAAAATCGGTCCAGCCGTTTGGTCTGTACGAGTACTTGTACAGACACACAGCTAGACAGACAGACACTACAAACTTATAACACCCCTTTTTTAGTCGGGAGTTAAAAAGAATACCTTGAACGATTCGATAAATATTACTTAAAAATTTTTCATTGAAAATTGTTTACGTCTCCATGTCTTTCAAAAACTCACTCACACTTAAGCTCTTAAATTTTTTAAATCTTCAAAGTCTAATATGTATCTGTATTCATTTTTAATTTTTTCGCGTATTCTATTTCGTTTAGAAGCATTTTTTTTTATCAAAAGGAACAGTAAAAGTATTATTTGAGTCTCCACTTACAGCATATTCCGGCGCACAAATTCAATTCAAATAATAGTCCTTGAAGTAATATTTACTTTTCAAACATGACAAAAAATAAATATATGTAAGAAGACTTAAATTCTATTTTTGAATTCTACAAGTTTATGCTGGGAAAATTAGTTTTTGATTATTTTCAATTTCAGTGCCGCAATAATTTTCTTCCGTTGGAAAATGGTGAGAATTTCGATCTATATTGTCAACATGAAAATCATCAATATATTTTTTGTTCAAAAACTTTCGACATAAATGTAGTCTCACATTTTTAGATTGCATATCGATAAATTACTTTTTCAAGGATATAAGATAAAAATATAAATACATTTTGCTTATATTATCCGTTAAACTATTTAATATGAATATAGTTTTATTATTGCATTATGACTCCAAATTTTATAATGTGAAGAAATATTTCAAAGGCTCCCACTGTTCAAAGAGTCTATCTGCAACCACTTGACGAGGCAACCAACGGGTTGGGGAATACCTAAGAATTTCATAAATTTCAGAGTTGAAATATTTCTAAAAATTTATAAAATCATCTCTACGACATGAGCTGTTACAAAAAAATTTATATATTAGTTTTAATAGATCGTCAATGTCTCTGTGCAAACCGTTATTTTTAACTATCATGTCCGTATAGTTGTCAACCTCAAATCCTACTATGATTTTATTACTTAAAAACGTAAAAAGTACAAGAAGAGTATTTGTTATTGCAATAAGAAAATCTTTAATATTTAATGGACAAAAAGTGCCAAAAGAGGAGCGAGAGTGCCACAGTGCCAGGCATCATCCAATAGTGCCAAAAATGGCACAATTGTGCCACATTTCCCATCATTGGTTTGATACTGTTAACACAAAGAGATTGTCCATTGAAACGACTTTTGTTCATGCTACTTTCTCTCCAGTGATGCCAACTTTTGAGACTCAAAACGCGTAAAAATTTTTGAAAAAAGGGCTAGAAAGGGCTAAATTAAAAAAATATTAAAAAATAAAAAAAAATATTAAAATTTTTCGAAAAAGCGCGAAAAGGGGGTATTATTAAAATGTTTCTGTTAAAAATAAAAACATCAAATCAATTTTTGTAAATTAATTTATTACAATATAAATAACTATCATGAGATCAACACATACATAGCATAGGTATGTACATACGTAGATTAAATAGTTAGCATATACATACATATATAATAGAAATATATATACATATGTATGTTAACATAAGTAGATACATTTAAATTTGGAAGTTATTAAATAAAATTACGATTTCTCGCTCTTCCAAAAACATACATTATCTGTTTTAGGCTGTACTGAACAACTTTCAAGGCATAACAAATTTGGAAGAAATAAAAGATTACTCTATATTATTCTTCTTTTTTAAATTGGTAAAGCAATATCGACTTTTTACTCATTTTATTTTGCCAGATTAAAGCAAGAAAAAGTTCGCAAAAGTTTAATTGTAGCCATATCGAGCAAAAACTAAAAACAGGCTAAAAGGGCTGAAAGATTATTGTAAAAAGTGCTAAGTTTGCGCGTTTTTTAGTTTGGGGCAAAATTTTTTTTTCGCGTTTTGACTGACTGAAAACGGGCTAAATCTAGCCCTAAAAGGGCTAAGTTGGCATCACTGTTTCTCTCATCTCATCTTTTGTTATTAATTCGCAATAGCAATGTTGCCAATATAGTGAAATCATGGAAGTTTTTGTATGGGTCGCACATGTATAATAGGTTTCACTTTTAAATTAAAGTTTTAACTTTTACACATCCATATGTACATAACTAAGTACATATTTATATTCCATACATATTAGTAATACATATTTTAATTTGTCATTTGCATTTTTTAATAATATAAATCTTTAAACTATTTTAATATATTATATATGTATGTATTCTTGTAATAAACTGCACACAACCCTGAAATGAAATGCTATGGAAAGGAACACGCACTTTTAGATGAAAAATGAAAAAAAGAATTGGTTTATGAGAAATGAATATATTCTTAAGGAAATTTGATTACCAGTTGTGTAGGTGTCTAACGGTTTTGGTCACGTGCTTGTTTTTTTTTTTAATTTCATATGACATAAAAAAAATTTAAATTGACATAAATTAAACAAAACACAAGAAAAGTACTCGTTTCCAAGCGAAAATAACTATTTATATTCTTCCAAGCAAAAATATAACTAACAATTATTTTTGAAATTAATATTTGTAATAAAACTCAAAAAATTTTACTATCATCACCCTATGTAAAAATACGAAAGTTTAAACAACAATAATATTGCATTGAAAAGAAAGATAATTATGTGTAATTTTTCAACTTCCTTTTCGGCGATTATTCTTATATTTTCCCTTTTCCTACAACTGGCAACACTGATCTTTAAAAGCATATTGTTTTTGCATGAACTTAATCAATATTTACTCAAGGCACATCAATCAGGTACCCGTCGATTCTACAACAAATATTACAACAGCAACAACCACATGTACTTTGTTGGTATATATTACCTTCTTACTTTTCAAAACAGGGTAGCATCGTCAGATTGCATGTTTCTTATAGGAAATGTCAAACACCATACAAAACTGAATATTCGAAAGGTGTTTATGTATACCCAAATAAAAGCATGCTTTTAGGTTTATACCTACACAATCCAAATTTGACATTTAAATTGGTATAATAACATTAGTCACCTGGTGTAGTGCTGCCACCTAATATATGCGCCTTGATATTTACTCAACACATGTTCTGTTTCGCATTTGTAAATGTTAGTATGCTTTTGTATAAGTAAACAAACCAACATCATTTTACTGCGTTCTTAACTATTGAGTATTCATTGCTCTTGTTTCATAGTTATTTATCGGTATGAAATAGAAATGAAACGAATAAAAAATTATAGCGAGAGTTTCATAAACATCATTATTTAGTTTCATGCAGATGTCTAGTTAACATACACTGGGCGATTGAAATAAAAATAGTCTTAGGTTTTTATTTTCGTTACGGAATTTCTTGATTCGGTCGACATCCTAAAAACCTACGAATTGCCTGTTTGTGCTTATCATTTTTTGTTAACCACGATTGCTCTTACAGTACGAATAGACGAGCAATTTTTATTTCTGAATATAAGAAATAACGTCGGCATAATGATGTCACAAAAAAGTTTGTGTTCAAAATTATTTTAAGGGGTGGCTAGACGTGTAATGTTAAAACTCAAAATTTAAGTTGTCGTATGCATACGAAGTGCGCGTTTTAAGTTTTAATTTTTTAATACTTCTGCCACAGAGCATATATTTTCTTTTTCTGCTAGATTTTTTTTTTTTTTTTGTAATAAACTTATTATTTCTAGTTTCCCGCCCTTATTTTCTACAAAAATAAAATACGTGTGGCACTCGGGGACTGCCGCAGTAAAGCTATTGCTTAGCATTTTTTTTATCAACTCATTCAAATTAATTTTTTTAAATAAAAAATATACGAATTATCACAGCAATTATGATTAAAATTCCGTGTGAAATTTCTCCTTTTTCCAATCAAGGCGAATTAATAACAGGTGACCTTAATAGTCTAGATGATTATCAGGTGTTCGAAGACTGCTTAGACCCCAACTGTCAAAATGTCTTCTTTTATCTGATGTTTGTTTACATTTAAAGTGAAAAAAATTATATCGTTGTTTATGTAAAAAAAATATATTTTAAAGTAAAAAAGGATTATAATGTATGAATACTTATCACAATGGACCCAATTGGGTCTCCGAGTGGAGGTGCGGTATAGCACCACCCTTCCTAACCTATGCATTCTAAATTAATTAAATCCATTAGTTTATTGATGATCTTTAAAAAATATCGAATACAAAATATTTCTACATGTGTCTCGCCTAAATGCATGATAGCCTTTGGTACAGTATCTTGTATGGATTTTCGCACAATATATCTAGAAATAAGATTTTATCAAACGTTCCCCATTCCTTGAGGCAAAGAATTAATACTTTTCGACGCATTTGCACGTCGTTGTGGTTGCTGATGTCCATATGGTTCCATCGTGTCAGCTTTTAGTAGACTAGTCATGTTTATGAAAATTGGATATTTATATAGGCCAATTCAATGGCTCCAAAATTCTCAACCATGACATTGGTGGGTGGTAACCGACGACGCAATAACATTGTCACCACATCAACAATTTTTCCGTGCAATTTTGGGAAACGTTAAATATATATATATATATATATATATATATATATATATATATATATATATATATATATATATATATATATATGTATGTATACATATATTATAAATTAAGTATATACATAGAAATAAATATTCAAGCATACCTTAACATTTCCTGTTTCACTTCATTGCCACAATGCGCTGCATTTCCTCATGTATCAACTAAACACAACGCAAGTTTTTAAATGTGGAGGTAAGACAACTTTTCCGGGCTCAGCTAGTACTAGCTGACTTCTTATAATATGTATAAATAAGACGCACGCGTATTTGTTGTACACATTGTATACACATTGTATCATTTTTGTGAATAATTTCATGCATTTAAGCATAATATTTTGTTTACGGCTAAGATGTCCAATAAAACACATTTTACACCACTGATTTCGCGTTCAACAAACCATCGGAGAGGATGTAATAAGGCAGCAAGTAAGGTTTCCTTACGTTGTCCCAAAATATCAGGATCATTTAACCAGAACCGTCTTTCATCATTTTAATTACATCTTCATTGCCACAATGCGCTGAATTTCCTCATGTATCAACTCAACACAACGCAAGTTCTTAAATGTGGGGGTAAGACAACTTTTCCGGGCTCAGCTAGTACTAACTGACTTCTTATATACAGTGTTGGAAAAAATAATAAGAACGACTGCTTTCGGTATGATTTTCTAAATTTTATTGATATATTAAAAAATTACAAATATAAACTTAAAGGTGTTTAGTATTACATAAAAAAAAAATTGAAATCTAAATAATTCTTCTTAACATTGATGTTGGAATCACCAATTGGTAAAAACGATCTGGAAAAAATAATAGGAACGCTACAATTTTTTAACTAAATTTTATATTACTATTTAGTTGAAGCTCCATTCATCTTTATCACTTCCTCACACCTACGTTGCATACTTCCCACTAGATTTGTGCATGTATCTGGAGATATTGAGTAATAGGTTTCCATTATTTTTTACCACATATCGTTTTTGTTTTATGCTTTATAATGTCCGACTTTCTTTTTAAGAACTATCCAAAGGTGCAAAATGGGATTTAAGTCAGGAGATTGAGATGGCCAGTCCATTACCGAGATCTTTTTTGCTGAAACCAGGATTTTACTAGCCTGGAGGAATGCTTTGGATCATTATCCTGCATGTATTCCCACTTAAGTGGCACTTCCTCTTCAGCAAATGGAAGCATTTCATTTTCAAGGATGTTCACGTAGTCTACAACGCACATTTTTCAATCTATCCAATAAATTGGTCGAACTCCGGAAGAAGAAAAACAACGCCAGATCATAAGGCTGGCTCCTCCATTTTTCACAGTCTTTTTGGTGTACCTGTGATCATATTCTCTGTTTTTCGGTCTGCATACAAATGTTTTACCATCGGAATCAAACAAATTAATCTTGGTTTCATCTGACCAAAGCACATTATTACAATTTGACTGATCCAGATGCTGCTTTGCAAAACATAACCTCTTAGTGAAGTTTCGTTTACTCAATAATTGAACTTTTCTGGCACTGTAAGCTTTTAATCCAGCTTCTCGGAGCCTGTTTCTGATAGCACCACTATAAACTGGTGCACATAAATTATATCTTAGCTCTTCTGATGATAAAAAAGAGTCGATTTTGCTTTTGCGAATTAAAATTTTATCAAATCTAGCTGAAGTTTTTCGTTTTCTACCTCTTGTTTCTGATTTTACTTTACTGTTAATTGCATTAAAAACCTTTGTTTTTCAACATTGCATAATTTTCGCTATTTCGGACATTAATTTGCCTTGATTCCTGAATTTCAGAATGATTTCCTTTTCAAATAGTGTGCAGTGCTTACCAATACCCATTTTTAACACTTTTAATAATATTAGACAAATTTGGAAACACCAATAATTAATGAAAACTAAACAGTTGCACTTACTCTTTTTATTTTCACCTTTTGTTGAATAAATTAAGCAGAAATTCGCTTTTGTTATTATAAAGTAATATTTGTTCTTATTATTTTTTCCAAAGAAAATTCAGCTCGTTGAAAAATGTATGCGGTAAAAGTTCAAATTTCAAAAGATACGATGAAATGTACATGTTTAGTGATTTACTGCTATATTTTCTGAAAACCAACAGTATTCACCAAAAGAATAGCACCACGTTAAATTTAAAAAGCAAATGATTTCCATACAGGTAGTCGTTCTTATTATTTTTCCCAACACTGTATGTATAAATAAGACGCACGCGTATTTGTTGTACACTTAAGTATCACATTGCCTATTTTTGTGAATAATTTCATGCATTTAAGCATAATATTTCGTTTACGGCCATGATGGCCAGTAAAACACATTTTACACCACTGATTTCGCGTTCAACAAACCATCGGAGAGGCTGCAATAAGGCAGCAAGTAAGGTTTCTTTACGTTGTCCCAAAATATCAGGATCATTTAACCAGAACCGTCTTTCATCATTTTAATTACATTTATTTTACAAATATTATTTTCTGTGTTGTTGATAGTAGATGCACATGGATAGTAAAATGTGTTTTTATAAATATGTATGTATTGGTATTTTAGTCAACTGTTTTTGACAGATGGGGGTTTTTTTGAAGCCAGACAAATTGCATGTTGTTTTTAGTATTGTTGCATTGTTGTAGCGATAAGGTCACCTGTTATGAATTCGCCTTGTTTCCGATTAGAATTTTTTGTTTTCCCTATCACTTGCTATAAGTTGGAATTGTTCCCCGGGAAAAATTCCTCGCGGAATTTTATTCATAATTGCCCTCTATCTGTTTGTTTGTGTTTATAATTTTTTGTCAACCACGATTGCTCTTAAGTACACCACATTGTGTTTTCCTACATGTAAAAATCTGTTCTGGCAATACTGTATGTTAATGAAATCAATAGCATACTTTAGGGGCTAACATACACTGGGCGATTCAAATAAAAATAGTCTTAGGTTTTTTTTCGTTACGGAATTTCTTGATTCGGTCGACACCCTCAAAGCCTACGATAAAAGCTATGCAATAGCTTAAAACCCCCCCGTGAATTTAAATAAAATTAAATTTTTATAGTGAAAAGTAAATCTCTTTTTCATATTTTCGAGAAATATTTCGAGGAAACTAAATTCATGCCGCTGAATACAAGTTCAACTCAACTCAAAGAAAATCTTTTAAAAGTCTTATAGGCAATGTTAATTTAACTATTGCCATTGTATGAACATAACTCCAAAATTGCAATAAATGTAACCAATTTTTAAATTTGCCATTTCTCTTATAAATGCGCAATTTACATTTTGTATTTTTAAATTATTTTCCATTGAAAAAATTTTGTTTGTAGTGTGTGTCTGTACATTTGTGCATCTGTACGAGTCGACATACAGACCAAAGTGCTGCATCGATTTTGAATTAGTTTTTTTTTGTTTGGAAGGTGACTTGGCGAAAGTGTTCTTAGCTTTGTTTGAAGAAAATCGGTCAAGATGTTCAGAAAATATCACATATTTTCTAGATATACATACACACATATTTAGTTGAATCTATGTGTCTTTGACGCCGTAGCTCTCCAACGGCTAGACTGATTTCAATTTTGTTTTTGTCGTTTGAAAAGTGACTTTATCTCGCCTATAATTGAAGAAAATCGGTTCAGCCATTTAGTCAGTACGTTGGGGGTTCTCAAAATTTTTAATTTTTGTTATTATAACTTTTTTATGTCTTTAACATACTTTTTGAGAACATGCAATTTAGATTAAAAAAACGGCTAAAAAAGCTAAATGAGTTTTTAAAAAAAGCTAAAAAAATAAGCTAAGAGCTAAATGGAAATTTTGCAGCTAAATCCCAAAAAAATAAGCTAAATTTAGCCCAAAATAAGCTAATATGGTCACGCTGTTCGGCGTATAAAATAGAAATAAATCTATAACAGATAAGTGATGGGCAATGTGGCACAATTGTGCCATTTTTGGCACTATTGGATGCTGGATAGTACTCTGGCACTCTCGTTCTTTTTCTGGCACTTGTTGTCCGTTAATATGGATACTTTTTGTACTGCAATAATAAGTAATCTTATATATTTACGTTTTTAATTAAGTACTGTAAGCTTAGCGGTATTTGGGGCTGACATCTGCTATGATGGGGAATGTTTACGTAGAGGCATTGATGATTTCTTAAAAGGAATATATAAATATATAAGTATTACTTCAAGGACTATTATTGGAATTGGTTTCAAAAATTTGCACCAGAACATGTTCTATGTAAGTGGAGACACGAATAATATTGTTTCTTGTTTTACACAAATATTTCCAAACAAAACAAAATACGGTCAAACAATTTATAGTGAATACAGATCTATATCAGACTTAAATATTTAAAAAATTCAGAAACTTCACAGAAAAAACTAATTTTCCATTTCAAACACAAAATTCTCTGAATCAAATATTAATTTTTTTCAATTTAGGTTTTACAAAGAAATTTATAAATTCAAATACAAAATTTTGTAATAATTTGTTTGAAAAAAACCCCGATTTTTTTAATCAAAAAATTGTCTGATTCAATAAAATTTTTTTATGAAAATAAAAAGCAAATAATAAAACAAATAACTATTTTTTACAGTATGCAATTGCTATATTGGAACAGAAATCTTTTCTTAACAATTTTGTTACAAATGTTACTTTATACTAATTGTATGAACTAGAATTTTTCACTCCATACTGTTTTGTGTAAAACCAAATGTCTTTGGGATGAGTCGAACCTGCAATCTCTTGATTAATAAACTAACGTACTTACCACTCAGCTAAAGAGCAAATCGCTTTTGGTAACGCAAGTAATAAATACACGCAAAACATGATTTCTTTTGTTTTTTCTAATCTAAAAATAACTTTGTTGAGTAAAAAAAAACAAGCCACGATGTTTTTCGGCTTCTTGTCCGAATGCACACGAGCATTCAAAGAAAACAACAACATCAGCACATGACCACGTTGAGTTAATCAACAAGCAAGGAAAATACCAACACAAACAAATGAAATTAAATGATGCAGTTTTTTACATATTACAAAATTTAAACATATAATTTACTGGAACAGTAAAAATATTTACCGAAACTAAATTTTATTTCAAAACACACGTTTGTTTGAAATTTTTTTGGGAATAATTTTTTCTGTGTTAAGCAAGGTTTATGAGAGTGTCAGGATTCTGTAGATATTATTTTTATAATAAATTTCAGTTACATTTACTGGATATAAACACTTTGAACCTAAGTGTGAGTGAGTTTTGGAAAGATTCTCCGATGTCGTAAAAATTAGCTTCAATGAACAAGTTTTTAGTAATATTCATCGAATCGTTCAAGGTATTGTTTCTTTTCTGCACGTCTCATCAAATGTGGAAATAATATTTTCAGGTCATCTTCAATGCATGCTAAATACTTTTTAAAAGTCTAACAATATATTTATCTTTTTAACAGTAATGCATATAAAATGTAAAAAAAATAAATAAGAATATAAATTCTGTTAATCCGATAGAATCTTTGTTGGATGAAAACAAATAGCTTACAATTATTACTACTTTTACCGTGTACGAATTTAAACAACTCATCAGTACGTACATATATTAACCATATAACAAAGCAAAAACCATATAAATTTGTGACTTAATATATACAGTGTTGGAAAATATAACAGTAACGACAACTACTTGCACATTTCATATCATATTTTTAACTTGTAAGGTAATCATTTAACCAGATACATGCTGTATTAGATTCTTTGATAACGGTAGTTTATTTTGAGTTTGCTTTTGAGTACATGATCGCAAAAGTTTGAGTTTAGTATTCTTTTAGTGCAGTGACCACGTGTTTTGGTTGGAAAAAACAAAAACGCTGCGGAAACTTTTTTTTATTACAGAGAAGTAACACTCAGGCAATTAATGCCTACTACTATTATTACTAGGTGTTACCTTCTTTAGGAAAGGGAATAGTGATAGAAGACAGATGGTGAAGGAAGAGATAGAAGAAAGCTTCATTCTTTTACAATTGTTTTTTTCTGCACGCTTTTTTTAATAATGCAGTGTCGCAGCGCCTTCTGGTGTCAAATGAGGCGTATTAAATTTTTGAAGCTGTGTTTAGTAGCCATTTTATTAGTTATTTTACTTCGCCGATGATTCTGCTACACAATAACGATGAAGGAGGGCGCTCTGATGTTACATTAGAATTAGCATCTGCTGAAGTGGGTATAGTTCAGTGACCAGTGACTATGCCTTCATCACATGAACTTTCCTACAAGAACTAATACAAAGGGACAATAATGCACATCAGAAAAATGCGTGGTGTTATTATTTAATGACTGTCGGATACAGGGATTAAACCCAGGATCTTCGGTTTTGTAGTCAACGTGCTAACTACTTCAGCCAACGCCACACTGTTAATAATTCCGCTTTAAATTAATAAAATATTGTTATTTAAAAACTGTTTTATACTTTGTGGGAAAGGTACGTTAAAAAAGTGAAACTGCTGTAAATCTTTTCATATTTCACAAATATCTCCTTCAAGATGGGTCGTGGTAAAAATTGTACAGTTCAGGAGATGGAAATCATTAACAAATTAAAAAATTATGGCCTTTCCATATCTCAGATTGCCGACTTCATGAACTGCTCGAAAAAAGTTGTTTTTTGCAGTTCATTTTAATCCTACGGAGGAAAAACGAGGACGAAGGCTTCAACATCAAAAAAGTTTAACCAATTGCTCAGAAGACCTGAAAAATTCCCTAAAAGCACCAGTAAAGCATCCGAAATAAAGTGATATCTTCGGGTTTGAAGGCATACAGTGCAAAACAACATAATTGCTGGTTATCGTTTGCTAGGAAACACGTATCGCCCAAAAATTGGAAAAACGTATTATGGTCTGACGAGACAAAGGTTAATTTGTTTGGGTGTAAGGCGCCCTAAAAACACTCCCTACGATCCAAAGCACACAAGCTACACAAACATTTTACAGACAGTCATGCTTCCATACGCCGAGGAAGAAATGCCTTTGAAGTGGGAGTTTCAGCAGGACAACGACCCCAAACACTCAAATGAGCTGGCAAAGAAATGGTTCCAAGACAACAATGTTCACCTGTTGGAATGGCCGTCGCAATCTCCGGACTTAAACCCAATTGATAACCTTTGGAGTATCTAAAAAAGAAAATTGCTGGCTATAAGCCAAAAAATAAATAAGATTTGTATAGTTTGTGCCAGGCTGGTAGACTCAGTGGACCGGCATTTTAATGAAGTCCTTAAAAACAAGGGTGGAGCAACCAAATATTAATTTCAATTTAATATCAAAATTGTATTTATTTTTTTAAAGAAAAAAGTTTATGTTAATTAGTTTTAAATTTGTTGTTTCTATAATTTTTTCCAAGGGCAATATGTCATATTTTTTGTTAAATAAAGTTCTGTTATAAAAAAAATAAACTCCCAAAATAAATTTTTTTACAAGCAATATTCTGAAAAGAAAGAAAACCGCACATCGCTTCTGTTATAGTTTCCAACCCTGTATGTACGTCTGATTAGAAAAAGTTAATTTATCTTTTAAATTAGTTTAGAAATATTATAGTCTTTACGTACATATGTATGTCCATTAGATTATACATACATACATACACACATACTATAAATGAACATTAAGTGCCAACATTTAAATTATATAAGAAATATTTGGCACTATTCAAGTGATTTTGGCACTATTTAGAAAGAGATACGGCACAAAATCAAAATTTCTAATTCCCATCACTGTCTCAGAGTTCGTCACGCACGACGAATTTCGTTCTACGGCGGTGTTGTGTTCATTTTCATATGAACAAATGTGTTTTATTTTTTATGACGAAAGTTCTCACCGGAAATTCGTCGTTCGTCCCAGTTATGTTCCTAGCATAAATGAAAGAGAATAAGAATACGTGTGAGCAGGGATGCGAAACAAGATTTACAAATTGTACTAATTTTCAAGAAAAATTGTACTTTTTTCAGTGCGATTGTACAATATTCTTTATTTTCATTTATTTTTTAATTAACTAATAAAGAAGGCATAGTAAATGTATAAAAATCTAACAATTAACCAAAAGTCACTTTGAAGTTCAATTATTATAATATGTGTGTATTATTAATTAATACTATTAATTAATATTATTCTTTAATATGATAAGGTACAGAAAAACTATTAGTTGCTTAGATCTGAATATAAAAGTCTCATTTAGGACATAATGTTCCATCCTTTGTTTTGATTCGATTGAAGACAGTCGATGCAAATAGTCGGTTTCTCTCCCTGATACCAAAATACACTTTCTACATTTGAAGATGAATTTGGAATAGATAAAATTCCTCTAGCAATTCTTGAAATATCGGAAAACATCAGTTTATTTATTTAATATTTCATTTCTTCTACCTTCGAGCCAAAGGCACAGATGTTGTCATTTCTTAAGGATTTAATAACTTCCAAACCAGCGCTCGAAACTGGTTATTTATATATTCACTATTTTTTAATGTTATTTTTGTCATGTAATATAACAGAAAACAATTTCGATGGTGCTAAATTTGTCATTGCTATTTTGGCATTCAAATAGTACAATTATGCTAGCTTTTCCATCCCTGCGTGTGAATGTTCTCAACACAATTGTGCAAATAAACGTCCGACAATGATTTATGCTGGGAATCAGTGTGCACACTTCTACCGATATTCGGTAGATTCTACCGAATATGTTTGTGAATTTAACAATCTACCAATTCTACCGAACAAAGCCTGAAATCTACCGAATATTGTTATTTAGTAATTTAAGTCGATATATGTGTAAATTGCCTATTTTGCCACATAGCAGTGCGGCCGCAGAGCGGTCATTTTCTGTAATGAAAATCATTAAAACAACAAAGAAATCGGTTAAAAACTGAAACTATCAGCCAAACCCACGATATCGAACGTTGTCGTTCGCAATCATTTTAAACGACAAACAGCTGATTTGGGACCCACTAAACTTGTTCAGCACGAGAAGTCGATCGACAATGCATACGAACGATAACGTAACCATTTTCATACAAATTTGGTAACCACTATGGAAATTCAAACGACAACAAATGTCAAAATCAGTCACTTAGTTTGTGCTTGTCGACAAAAGAAAAAAGTACACATAAATACCAAATTTTTAAACAAATTTGCATTTATGAAAATCAAAAATAAAAATGGTAACTTTTTTTGCGTTTATTTTATTTATTTAACTAACAAACATGTATTTTTGTCACATAATTCTTTTAGAATTACATACATATGTATATGTATGTATGTACGAATGTGTATACGTGCAATTTATCTAACCAATTCTTCTAAAAAACTTTTAGGCACATTACTCTTTCCACTTCAATAGAATGCTTGTCCCATTGGTGCTACTCCCATCCATTCTTCATTACAATCCGCTTGCATTATTTTAGGAGTATCTACACATTTCAACTAATATATTTATTTATATTTCACACACAAAATTTTGAAAATAACTTTTTAATTTTTTTGTACTGTCTTATGTTTATTATTGTTGCTATTTTTATTATTTATTTGTAGAAACTTTAAGTAGCATAGAGTTGCATTTTTTATGGAATACTTCTCACATTTCAGTGCTTTTTATTTGTAAAGTAGCGTTTTATTTGTGAAATTTTTGATGTGGCAATATTCTAATTTGACAATGAGTAAATGCATTACGTTAACAACGTAAAGCCTGACGACCGACAAGTCGATAGTTAGTGGGTCGCTCAAACGAACTATAATGAGTGACTTGTCGTCAGTCGGTCGAGTTGTCGATCGACATCGTGGGTTAGGCTGTATAAGTAACGTAATATTTGCCAAAGAATTGTGCCTTGGGGATGAAATATTTATTCCTACCAATGATTTAATAATTTTTGCACAAAAGTTTAAATTCATAAATGGATCTTACATATCGATGGCTTAATATAAAAAAGGCCTAACTCGAATTTTCGACATTTTACAGGAGAAGCAAAAAACTGAAGATTAAATAAAGCCTTTACATGCAGAAATAGTTTTTAAAGTTGCCATAAGTCCTTGATTTTGAACTGTAACGTGCTAAGATCTTCAAGGAGGATGCAATTTTACGTTGTCGCCCAGAAAACAATAAAAACACGATTTCGAAAAAAATGAGTTAGGCTCTTTTTATATTAAGCCATCGATATAATCTTTGTAGTTACAAATGTTAGTCAAATAAAAGTTATTTTAGTAGCTTTATAATACCTATGTACAAAAACTGAATTCCTGTTATTTATGTATATTATTTTATATGTACATAGCATATCTATATAAATGGTAAGGACAAATAACTGGGGATGACACTTTTTTTTGTTGGAAATGTTTCATTGTTTATGGCAGTTTAATTTCCAATCACATGTAAAGTTTTAAATGCGCTTTTGGAACCTGTTTAGTTTGATACTCCTTGCACTTGCCCTTTATATATATGTAAGTACATATATTTTGTTATTTTTTATGTTTCCTTGAATTGTTATTTTTTTATGTTTCTCTGAATAAAAAAAAAATTCTACCGAACGAATTTCATTCAAATCTACCGATTTTTTTGTCGATTCTACGGAATTTCAAAAAAATTAAGTGTGCACACTGGCTAACGGCCTGGCCCACGATGTCGACAAGAAACTATCTATCGCTTACTTATATTGAAAACAAAACACAAATTTTCTTATTTTGTTTTTGTTTTCAATATAACTAAGCGAAAGATAATATCTTGTCGAAATCGTGGGCCAGGCCGTAAATCTCATTTAAAAAAAGGTAAAAAGTTATATTTTAAGCCAGAAAATAAAACTTAACTTTTGTCTACTTCTTCGGTTCCTTTTTAATACTTTCATACATACACAAAAATCACAAATTTTGAGTAAGATGCACACCGCGTTGTCAAATCGTTGTGAGCTATATATGTATGAGTGTATTAGTGTTTGAAAGAAGCAGCACAAACTTATTTAAAATATTGTAAATACATCGGAATTTGCTGGTTTTTGTTTGTTTTATTTAACTTGATAATTGCTTTATTAGGGTTCCGTACACCAAAAGTGAAAATGAACCCTATTGTTTTCGCTACGCTGTCCGTCCGTCTGTCACAGGGTATTTTCTCGAGAACCGTAAGAGCTACGGACCTGAAAATTGGACACAGTGTGTAGACATTTGGCCGCTACAACAACAAATACATGAGAGTTAAAAATTAAAGACTGTTGTAAAACGAGCTACGAAAATTTTTAAAATCCCATGTAATATACATACAATTGTATGTACATATATTCACTTGAAACTTGTAAAATTAGTGTATTTTATACAGACTACAAACAATTAACACTAAATTTAAAAAAATTTTAATTAAAGGGTGTTCCATCAGTTAATGCAATTTTGACTTTGTAAGAGCAAAACTCTTGAAATTTTCAAAAACGGTAAAACTAAAAAATCAAAAAATTATAAAATCGCCATAAACAAAAAAAAAACAAAAAAAAACGCCAAAACGAAAAAATCGCCAAAACGAAAAAAACCCAAAATTAAAAAAAATTTCTAGGAATAAAATAAATCGCGAAAAACCGGAAAAATCGCCAAATGAAAAAAAACTCTGAAACAAAAAAATCGCCAAAATGAAAAAAACTCAAACAAAAAAATCGCCAAAATGAAAAAATCGCCAAAATAAAAAAAACCCCCAAAAACAGAAAAATATCGCCAAAATGAAAAAAAAATCGCCGAAATGAAAAAACCCCAAAAACAGAAAAAATTCGCAAAATGAAAAAATCGCCAAAATGAAAAAAATTGCGAAAATGAAAAAACCCCAAAAAGAGAAAAAACGGCAAAACGAGAAAAAGCGACAAAACTGAAAAAATCGCTTTAACTGAAAAAACTTAAAAAAAGGAAAAAATCAACATAAAAAAATGCTCAAAACAGAATGTACGGAACCCTTAGTGCGCGAGTCATAGTCGCACTTTACTGAAGTTATTTTAATTGCAATGCGTACACAACAACACGAACAGCAACAACTAATGCTTCTTTATCTGCAATAAAGTAAATCATATAAAAAGTACTTTTAACAATATTTGTTGTGAACTTTTTTTATTTTTTTATTAAATACAAGTTGGAACACATCTTTTATTTTATAGAAACAATATTTCTCTGAAAAGCGACATATAAACAAATATAGACACGAGTACTTTGTGAGTTAACAATCGTTGTTTTGCAGAACTAATATGCAAGTGACAAATAAAGAATGCAGTGTTGCCACGATATTTTAAAAAAATCTAGTTAATTGATTTTTAGTTAAAAAATTGGGTTCAAATCGTTACATACGTGATCGTATCGGCAATCGTACGAAAACAAATTAAGTAATACGTCAATCGTATAAACTGAATGGGATTTCAATACGTTCACGTATGTCATGATCCGAAAATGTTGTTTTTACGTGACGAGTTGTACGTTCACGGATGTGACGATTTGCCCCCTGATTATGAATACCAATATTTAAAAAACGCTATTTAGCCTTAAAACACTTTTTAACTAATATGAATTTTAAACCTCTTTCAACTTTTTTTATGAATACGGCTGTTATTGTTTTAAATTTTATAATGATACATACATTAATATTTTAAAAAGTGAAAAATGTCATTTAAGGCAAGATATTTCTTTTGTTAGTAAAATAGCAATTTTTAATGCAAACACCAAATTTATGATAATTACAATAAAAATATTCTGGATACTTGATCTCCATTTGTTTAAAGTTGATACAGCCTATATCCTCAAGGTTAAAAATTATTCGGCATAGAATTTTTTCCACCCATCGTCTTTTTTCTTCACCTTTTACATAAATTTTAGAACATCTTGCATTGGATTTTAAGAAATTGCAAACCTTTTGAAAAGAAACTGATCCAGCAGTCCAGCTAAGGCGATGATAGTTTTTCGTTAGCCACTTTACTTCTTTTTGCTTTTTTATTAGGGTTCCGTACACCAAAGGTGAAAAGGAACCCTATTGTTTACGCTACGCTGTCCGTCTGTCCGTCAGACGGTATTTTCTCAGGAACCGTAAGAGCTACGGACCTGAAATTTGGACAGAGTATGTAGAACTTTGGCCGCTACAACAACAAATAATTACATGAGAATTAAAAATTATTCCAAAACCAGCAACGAAAAATGTTAAAATCCCATGTAATATACATACAATTGTATGAACATATATATATTGAAATTTGAAAAATTAGTGGATTTTTATACAGACTACAACAATTAACACTAAAATTTAAAAAACTTAAGTTAATGCAATTTTGACTATGTAATTTTGACAACTTGCTATATCTTGGAAACCGTAAGAGGCAAACACTTGAAATTTTCAAAAACGGTAAAACTAAACAAACCGAAAATTATAAAATCGCCAAACCAAAAAAAAAATCGCCAAATATTAAAAAAAAAATCGCCAAAACGAAAAAAATCGCCAAAATTAAAAAAAAAATTCTAAAACTAAAATAAATCGCCAAATTCAAAAAAATCGCCAAAATGAAAAAATAACGCCAAAAATCTAAAAAAAAATCGCCAAAACGAGAAAACATCGCCAAAACTAAAAAAAATCGCCAAAATGAAAAACGCCAAAAACCGAAAAAAATCACCAAAACGAGAAAATAAAGTGTCAAAACTAAAAAAAGAGTCAAACTTTAAAAAAAAATCGCCAAAAACGCCAAAACAAAAAACCGAAAAAACCCCAACAACGAAAAAAATGTCAAAACTATATATTATATAGGATTAAGTTAGTACGGAACCCTTCGTGCGCGAGTCAGAGTCGCACTTTACTGAATTTATTGATAACCATTTAAAATCAAATGGGGGTTTTATAATGAAATTGTTATATTCATAATTATTGAAAACAATTGCTACTTCTTTTGTGAAAAAATCATTTGAATTAGTTTTGAAACCTTGTACGTCTATAAAAACCATATTTTCTTCCATATTACTCGTACGCAATTTGTAAGACTTTTCGAACTTGTCCTTTGATGGGTATATATTCTATTATGCGATCATGAATAAGAATGCAGTAAGCTGATGTCTTTGCTGCAATATTAGTTGCTGTTTCAAATGCTATTTTTATATCAATCGGTCCATTATTGAGTAATTCATTCTGATGACTAACATCTACTACAATAATAGGAGCTTTTGTCTTAAACTCTGATGCAGATAGAAGCGGTTGAGATTCTTTCATATAGTAGCTTTGCTGGAATCTTAGATACATATCATATAGAATTGCATATCGTTCATTTTTGAACTTTATGTTAAGATCATCATATGGATATGAGACTGAATTTAAATGTACTTTTTTTTAAATTAGTCAAATCACAATGAACAAACTTATTTTCTTGTTGAAAAGCAATCAGTACAAAACGGGGGCGTTCTCTATTTGCAGCCAGTTTAACATTCCAGATATGGCTAGTACCTGTGTTTAATTGTGGATTAACATGACAATCCCAACTGCGAAATGCCATAGGTATAGAAGCACCATTGTTAATAATTTTTATCATATTCAATTTGCTAAAGTCGGATAATTGTACATGTGGAATTCTCCATGAGATGAGTGAAATTGTAAGTTTAGCTTTTTCAGTAGAAACACTCGAGTATACAAGATCTTCATCATTCTTATTGCGCAAGAGTATCAATTCATGTTTTCCATTTAGTATAACTTTGTTGTAGTCTTCGGCGAATCCTAGAAGCATTTTTAGAGGTACATAAAAATTTAAAAATCCATTTTTAAGAGTGACATCGTCAATTTTGTTCAATCCAGCATTTTGCATCACATTGCTTTCTGTTGGTGACAGAGAAACCAAATTTTTTATAGTGCTTGTGGCTCCTAAATATCTTATATGTTCAATTTCAATTCCATTCAGCTCATAGCTCAATCATCAAATAGATATGCTACAAAGTTATTTTTTAATATAAAGTTCTCCGAAGAAGAAGATTTGGGTTTATTGTCATCGGCAACAAATCCCTCTACATAAATGAAGCTCTCACTGGGTAGCACGTATTAATCTTGATTTTGTATTCATCATTATTGTAAGATTGTAAGTATGGTACACATGTATGATACTCCTTTTTGATTACATTCTCATTAGACAAGGCTTTATCTAAGACATCTATTATTGAACTCATTTCGTCTTCAATTTAAAATTCAAGGACTTTAGAACATTTTTATTTGATGTTGTTAGAGCTTTTTGTTGAGCTGTCGCTTTAATGTTGTTGTTGTTCTCGCTGCTATATTTTTCAATGTATTTGTGTTATATATTAGCATTATTTAGTTGGCCTTAAATGTATTCGTATAGCAATATCCTCTACTCGGAAATTCATTAAATCACCGTGGTTATCAAGTCCGCGCAGCGCTAGTGAACTTACCTCTCTGGTGTTTACAGGTAAATAGATGAGATTTCTTGGAACCTCATCTATTTTATAGACTGGAGGCACATTAATCGGAAATTCATGAAGTGTATGCGATTTGGAGTTATTCATATATATTTTTATAGCGATACTACTTTCAATTCGCAAGAGATTCACTTTAAAAATATTAACTGGAAGATCTGAATAATAATATTTTTTTGGTGTTAGGATTTTGCCATTGAATCCTAAAAGTTTTCAAATTCTAATGTCTTTATTAAAATATACAGGATCCATTTCATTTGCTTATTTTAAAGTTAACATTAGTTTCTTAATATTAATGCTATTATTGTTCTTGCTATGATGTTGTTGATTTAGTTTTTCTCCCAACTATAAAATTTCGCCTTTACTTATCCAAGAATTGTGTTGATTAGAAAATCCCAGCTATTTAACATATACCTCCTTCCCTTTAAGCTTAAGAACCTTTTCAACTAGATATATATTTGGAAATCTAGTTTTTGAAAGTTTATCAGTATAGAATCCACCTTTAATAGGATCACCAATATAATCTTCTTATATATGTATATGTTGCAGGATTTGTATTGTGAACAGTGATGTTATTTTGGTGCGTTTCGGGTATTTTTTTGTGCTTTTTGCCTCTTCATAAACGCGAAATTTTGGCTAATACCCTTTTTTAAAAAGCGAGTATTTACAGTGCTTTTAACAATTTCTTAAAGTGCTTTTGGTGCTTTTTTGTTAAATAAAAATATTATTAATTTACAAAATTAAAATACTTTTAAGCGCTAATATCAGCATCTTTTAACTGAGGCTTATTAAATCGGTTTTAATGACAATAACGGAAACTATGTTAAAAACAATCTAGAAAACTTTTCATAATTGGGATTAAAGAATTTAGTTTTTGCTGGAAAATAAAAAACGGAAGTAACTGATAAGTACCACATAATTCTCTGCATAATAATTGACTGAAAGTTGTTAAAGCTTACACAAATTTTTAATCATACTATAGGGTGGTTAAATTTTAAGGGCCGATTTCGATTGAAAGCATGAGGTTATCAATAGCAGTCAGTTGTTTTAGACAACGTGTAGCCAACCCCCAATTTTTTCATATCGTATTGACGTGCTGTCAATGTTTACAACTGGAATAAGGGTGAATATCGCAAAAACAAAAACTTTTAAGTTAAGAGTACTTAAGAAAAGAGTGACGCTTTTAATGCATTCTTTACACATAATGATTTTTCAGTAACATACATATCTTAATCTAAGCCTAAGCTTCACCTACTATTGTACGTATGTATGTACTACGGGATTTACACGATGACCTTTCCCCTGCATTTTTCTTCAATTCTCCTTTGTGTTGCTACCCCTTTGATTGCCTTTGTACCCCGTTTGTCAATAAACTCTAGAAAAGTCACAGTAAAAAGTCATAGTGTAAATCCCGTATATGCGAGTGTATGCTACTATATTCGGGTATGTTCTGTATTTCACGTGAAATTAAATCTTTCGGAATTGCCATAGCATTTTTGTTGTAAATACATATTTCCAATAACAATTCTACGGCAATTCCACACGTTTTAATTTCACGTCGAATGCAGAACATACCCAATTATTTGACTCATGTTTTTTTTATTATTTGTTTTCACATACTTATTTTTATTACATTAAACAAGATTTTGTTTTAATTAATATGTTAATATATTCTGTTATTACATCTCAAATACTTTGTTTATTTCGAAGTAAAAATTTTAAGTTATATTTTGAGCTTTTACACTCTAAACTCTCCTTTTTAAATGGCTTAATGTATTAAAGTTAAAAAAAATATTTTGGTGCTTTTTTACCCTCTTTTTCGTATATTTTGCGCATTTTACCCTTTTTGCAACAGCTTAATGTGCTTTTGCTCTTCGTAGAGATACCAACACTGATTGTGAACTCTTGCAATAGTGAACATTTCTGTGGTCCAATTTGGATTATAACATTTTTCAAATGTGTGCTTATATTTGCTTATGCGAACATTATCTCCTATATTAAATTTCGACATTTTATACATTTTCAAATGACTGTATAGTGTATTTAGCAGCTTTTACTCATTTTTTGAGTTGACTTTAATAGAAGACATTTTAATTGTGCGATGAGTATTCATTAATGTTGTATTTATCCATTAATTTTCCAAAGTGTTTGTTGAAAAATTCTTTACCATCATCTGTTCGTAAGTTTTTTAGTATTCGCCCCAATTCAAAAATATTTTACATTACCTTAGTTGTTTCGAGTGCGGTTTTTGTTTTTAGCGGTACTGCGCATGTAAATTTTGAGAATGTGTCAATTACAGTCAACAAAAATCGATAATTTCTATTTCCTTTAAAATAGTTCCTCATTTCAACTAAATCAGCTTGCCAAAGATCATCTATCCCTTTCATTACAACTCTGCGACGCACAAAATGTTTTCGAGCTTGTTTATGGAGTTCGTTTACTTAATTTCTTTTTGAAGACATTAAGTTGTTTTTAGATATTTTTGCAGAGTGTTGTGAGCTACTTGACGAGCTTTCAGCTATTGATACGAACATGTAATTTTCTAATCTATAAATTTTTTCATTAAGCTGTTCAATTTGTTCTTCAAAGGATGTTTTAATTTTTAGAATATCTTTTTCAATTTTATAATTTTCTTCTATCTCTAATTTTAGTTCGCGTTGTAGTTCTTTGATTTGCGTTTGAATATCAAGAATTATAGTATTCTCTCCCTTAAAGTATGTTAATAATTTCTCTTCTAGTTTTTCGATTTAAATTTTCAGAAACAATTTATTAATAACATAGTTTTCCTCCAGAGATTTTGCAACATTTTTGATCCTATTGGTTTGAACATCAATATTGGTGTTCGTATCCACAAAGAACCCCAGCAGTTTAGGTGCATTTTCCAAAAAAAATGTGCTGCTAGTATCGTTTAAATAATGTCCAAATTTATCAACAGACATACTTTATTGAAGTTAGGGTATTATATTCGCTTCACGTAGTTCTTCAATAATTGATACAATCTCGTTATTGTGATAAGTATGACCTGCACCTTGTGATGCGAGCAGTAGTCGAAGTCGATCTACTAACTCATTTGGATCGTCCCAGTATATATAGTTGGGCTTATTGATGTTAAATTGCATCATTCCATCACCTAAATAGCTACCTTTGGGCTTAGATCCTATTGATTCGGGTAAATTCTTCTGGTTTTTCTCATCAATAAATTTCTTAATAATATGTTTATATTTATATCCTCTAGTACCCTTAATTTGACAATCAGGTTTAAAGTCTCTTCTATATTCATTAGTAGTAATTAAAATCTTTTTATAGATTTCAAGTTCAAATTTATCATAATTTTTTGGTATTTTATGAAACATTAGAGAAAATAGTCCTGGTGTTAGAGCCCATTTGACCAGCAACTTTTATTTTATCTTCATTCAGTTTTAGGTTACTATCACCAAATTTCCATTCATTATTGTAATCTTTATGTGGGCCATAGTTTGTATCTAATTCATTTCTTCCTTCCAAAACTGATAAATCAGTATAAGTATCTTCTGTATTGGAAGTCTGTGAGTAAAAATCATCTTCATCATCATCATCATCATTTTCAGTATTAACATGATTAAATAAGATGGTATTATCAAATATTGTCCCTTCTATTTACTAGTTTTTTTTTTGGTGTACTTGTCTCTATCTTGACTGATGGATTTTCAAGCTTTAAACTTGTATTATTTTCAACTTCTGTCTTGATGTTACTTTTTTCTTTCATGCGAATTCTTTTAATATTTTTAGAACTATTTATGAATTCTTTAAGAGGTTCTGTTATAGGTTTAAATGTATCTCTTAGTTGTTCACGTGTATCTATTTCACCAGTTTTTATACTACGAAGCTTTTTCTTCAACACATTTCTTGTCAACACCAACTGTTTTAAAATTTCCTCATCCTTGTTTGCTGAGGGCAAATAACAGGTATCAGGTATCAGATCAGGTTATCAGGACCTGGTCTGGTTTTAAGATCAGCTTATCAGGACCTGGTCTAGTTTTCAGATCAGCTTATCAGGACCTGGTCTGGTTTTCAGATCAGCTCATCAGGAGCTGGTCTAGTTTTTAGATTAGCTTATCAGGACCTGGTCTGGTTTTCAGATCAGCTTATCAGGACCTGGTCTGGTTTTCAGATCAGCTTATCAGGAGCTGGTCTGCTTTTCAGATCAGCTTATCAGGGGCTGGTCTGCTTTTTAGATCAGCTTATCAGGAGCTGGTCTGGTTTTCAGGTCAGCTTATTATTACCTGGTCTGGTTTTCAGATCAGCTTATCAAGAGCTGGTCTGGTTTTCAGGTGGCTGGTCTAGTTTGGAGATCAGCTTATCAGGTATCAGATGAGGTTATAGCAAGTAAATGTATCAAGTTTAAAGTTAGATTAATAACTAAGGTCAATCTTTTATGAGAAGTAGTTTATATAGTTATGAAATTTAATTTAATTTAATTAATTTATTTAATTCATTATCTTTTCTTATCACTAAATATCCATATTTATCCATCCAACACTCTCGACAAATTTCTTGGAACTTTTTATAACTCATATCGCTACCAACATGACCCCTATAAACATCCTTCATATATGTGTGATCTTGCTTAAACATTATAATAACATTTGCATTGTCTCTTATTAAATGTTTGGGAATTCTGATATAAGCTTGACACAAGTAGAATGACACAAAAATAAGTACGTATATTATTCTGCTTCTCACATGCAACATCATCAAATATCATAATTGAATTAGTTTTAGCTACGTCAGGTGGAATAACTGATTCATTATCGGTGAATGTATAATATCCCATTCCTTTAATTGGTGAAATTAGTTTCTTCAGGTATTCATATTTGGGTTGATAAAGAGATTTTGAGTATAAATAGATAGTAGTAGTGAATTGGGCATTCTGCGACAATTAAAATTGTTAAATTGTGGCTGAAATTGTTAAATGGTGGGCTGAAATTGTTAAATTGTTGCTGAAATTGTTAAATTTGGGTAATTAAAATTTGAAAATTGTTAAATTCTTGGAAATTTGTGTTTTTTTTTTTGTTTACATAAGGAGTTTTTTGTTTACATTATGAGTTTTTTGTTTACATTAGGAGGTTTTGTTTACATTAAGTGTATGTCTATCTGTCTGTCTGTCTGTCCGTCTGTCGGTCTGCCTGACCGTGGATGTTTGTGTGTGGAATATTTTGTGTGAATGTATTAAGGCGGTTCATAGTTTGGCGGTTTTTATGTGTGTATATACAGACGAGAAAAATCATGAAAATGAATTTTCCTAATACCAATGGTGAAATAGTGATTATTAATTTTTCCTAATGCCTACGGCAATGCATGATAATTTTTCCAAATGCCGGGCAAAACATGATTATCATTTTTTTCAAATGCCGACGGCAAAACATGATTATTATTTTTTTCAAATGCCGACGGCAAAACGTGTTTATTAATTTTTCGTAATGCCTACGTCAATGCATGATAATTTTTCTTAATGCCGCGCAATTCATGAATATTGTTTTTCCTAATGCCGACGGGAAAATGATTTTTTCTAATGACGACGGGAAAACGTGAAAGTTATTTTTTCTAATGCTCCCTAGGTGTTGCTAGACTGTGGGAATTTAAGGCTGACCGTGATTTGAGTGGGCAGGGTTGTTGACGTTATATGTAGCCATGGAGATTTGTGGGTGTGTCTGTCTATAGTAGTTTAAGACTGACCGTGATTTGAGTGGGCGGCGTTGTTGCCGTAATATGTAACCATAGGAATTTGCGGATGTGTCTGTCTGTCTGTGAGAATTAAGGTGAGGGTTTGATTGGAAGGGGCGGGGTGTAGTTGAGGTAGATCGATTGCGTGTGTATGTGTGTGTGTGTGTATGTTTGTAGGAATTTCAATGTGTGTATTTCTGTAGGAGCTTAAGGCTGATTGTGATTTATGAGGGGTGAGTTGTTCTAGTAATATGCAACCGGGGGAATCTGTGTGTTTGTGTGTCTGTAGGAGTTTAAGCCTGACCATGATTTGGGTGGGCAGTGTTGTTGACGTAATATGTATCCATGGGGATTTGTGGATGTGTCTGTCTATAGTAGTTTAAGGCTGATCGTGATTTGAGGTAGGTGAGGATGTTGTTGAGGTAAATTGGTTATGTGTATGTATGTATGTATGTATTTTTGTAAGAATTTAAGATGATTGTGATTTATTGGGGGCGAGGTGTTCTTGTAATATGTAGCCGTGAGAATCTATGTGTATAGACGTCTGTAGAAGTTTAAGACTATCTGTAATTTTAGGTAGGTTAGAGTGTTGTGTTGTTGAGATTAATCTTATATATTGTATATGTATGTATGTATGATCATAGGAATTTTTATATGTATATCTGGGGGAGAATTTTAAGCTGGTCGTGATTTGTGAAAGGTGGGGTGTTGTTGAAATTTTCTTGGATATTTCTTATATGAATTCTGCTATGTGTGTGTATTTGAGGTGGTATTTATATGTAGGTAAAAATAAATTGTTTTCAATATCGACATTTAATACTATAAAATACTATCATATATCTGGACTTCCCTATTCCTAGTATGTTTTTATACTTACGATTGCTTTATATTTTCTCATGCTTAAATTTGTCTCGCGTTAAAGTCTGTCTGTGTGAAATTTGTTTATATTACAGATTTTTTTTATTTAACTACATCCGTCTTCTTTGACTGAAAGAGTTTTCTGCACACAGAGAAAAACCAGCTTGAAATCAGTAAAAACCATGCTGAATTAATAAGAACCATTAACAAAGGTTTAGTCATATTAAAATTTCTTATTTCAATATGGACAAAATATTAATTTACAGTATTCATTTATTAAACTCATTAATTTGTAGATATCTCAATATACATTTTCTATTATATTAAAAATTATTGAATTAATGTGACGAATTCTTATTTTTAAGCTGCAGATTTTCCCTGAGTGTATGGATTGTTTATATTTGCATTGTGCATAAACTAAACGACGCTTCATATATTTCCATGATTAGATCTAATAAATACTTAAGCATTGATAAGAAATTTGATATGTATACAGACATATCTACAAATTGATTTTATGTATGTATGTATGTATTTTAGACTTTGTCCTTTAGTGGTTATATATTCTATTATACGATTATGAATAAGAATGCAGTAAGCTGATGTATTTGCTTACTGCTTCAAATTAAAATTTTATTCAATTGAATAAAAGGAGCTTTTTTCTTAAACTCTGATGCAGTTAGAAGCGCTGGAGATTCTTTCATATAACAGCTTTTTAGGAATTTTTGATACATAGTATAATATAGAATTGGATAACATTTATTTTTAATTTTTATGTTAAGAAGTACGGATATGAGATTGAATTTAAATGTACTTTTAAATTAGTTAAATCATAATGAACAAACATATTTTCTTCTTGAATAGCGATCAACAGAAAACGAACTCGTTTTCATATAATTTAGGTATACCCTATCGACGGCTCCTCTAGGATACAAGATGACTTTGTATGACGAAATTTCTGTTGCTTTATACTGATATGTTTACATTAATAAGGTACATATACATATGTTTATTTTATGAAGGGTGAGCACCTATGGCTTTTATTTAATGTTCTATATGATTTTTTTTTTTTCATTTTATTAAAGTTCACCGTATTGTATATATATTTCTGAAATGTTTAAGTGTGTTTTGTGTGCCCATCGGAGAGAGTGTACGTATTAGTTGGTCAGTCAGTCTCTATTTTTATTTATTTTTTTTTCTTCTAATGTGTCACTCCTTTTTTCAGATTTTACTACTTGGAATAGAGAATTTTTGTATAATTTTTTGCTGGGTATAATCATTACGTATGTAGAAATTAGTTTACATACAAAGAAATGCATGTTTAATAAACAACTATTGTATCAAATCGATCTCAAATAACTCAGTTACCTCTACCAGCAATTCACCACTGGTGTTTTCATAAAGTGTTAGAAACAATGAAATATCTATGTTTTGAGAGAATTTTTCCCCTCAAGTATTTCTACATGAGGTTTGAGGGGTCAACCACTGTCGAATTCATATGTAATGATTATTCACTTAAAAAAGTCATCGTCACCATCTATCATCTCCGTATACAATACATTCATGAGTTGAGTTGATCCCGATACAATTGCTGTCTCATCACCTTCTAATAGCTTTATATATTTTGCTAGTATGCATGCCTTAGCATGCTTCTATGGATAGTGACGTAAGAGTCCGAGATGTAGAGTGATACAATTAAAAATCTTTACTATTAGAATTTACCAGTTCGCTCTTTTGAATTTTTACAAAGTAGATACATATCTATGTATTTCATTGACCACAAAATCATAAAATTTCTTTGCTTACAAAATTGTATGACGTGAGGATTTTTTTTTTGAAATTATACATGCATGCTTTAATTTTTTTTTTTTTCTATAAATTTATTTAATACTCATACAGATATAAAGTAAGATATGTTTACTGTACATTTTAAAATTTATGCATGCTTCAGCATGATTCTAGTTGAAACCTATATTCATTCACTAAGTTTGTTTGATACTTATTCATACACATGTACATCCTTAAAGATTGGATATCAAAGCCCAATTTCCGTAGTTTATCTATATTTTCTAAAGACCTGATAGCTACAGAAATAAATAGAGTGAAGATCTTCTATAATAATAATCCCATTTTCATATTGTAAAATTTTGCGCGCTAGCGATTTCGATGGGAAAATGTACATACAACTTTATAAAAAGTGATAATATGATGTGCTGCTGAATGTTACACTATGTTATAGTTCATTTTAAACACTGAAGTTTTACCAATATTTCATTCAGACCATCAAGTTTAGAGAATTCCACTACATTTAGTTAATTACCTTTCTTAAGACCCATCATTCCTAATCAATCCTACAAAAAACTAGATTTTTCGTTTTAATTTTATATTTATTAAATTCAACATTCATTCTTCAAATTACTTTATACTATATTAAGCAGCTTTTTCTCATTTGTGGAATTTTTAATCGTAAACATGTTAATGGTGAGATGAATTTTTCTATTTTATACACTAAGTAAATCTTTATATATACCAATCCACTTATATGAACCATTAAAGCTAATCCTTTTCACATCATTCCTTTCAATGATCTATTAAATCATTCTAGTATTGATGCTTTCATATTAAGTAATGTTTAATCTTCTATTTATGTATGAGTTTTCCAAAGTATTTATTAAAAAATTCTTTAGAATCATCTGTTTGTAAGTTTTTTTTTTTTGGTACCCGTACCACTTCAAAAATATTTTCCATTCCCTTGGTTTTTGGAGTGCAGCTTTTATTTTCAGCTGTACTAAACTTTGAGAATGTGCCAATTACAGTCTTCAAAACTCAACAATTTCTAGAATAGTTCTCCATTTCACCTAACTTAGCTCCATAAAACTTCATATATTCCTTTCATTGCATCTCTACAAGCACAAACAATTGTTGAGATTTAATATGGAGTTCGTTTACTAAATTTCTTTTTAAAGACATTGAGTTGTTTCACAGATTTTTTCAAAAATGTTGTGATCTACATGTTGCACTTTCAGCTATTTATACTAATATACTAACATGTAGTTAATTTTCTAATCTGTATATTTAATCGTAAACTCGTCAATTTGTTTTTAATTATTTAATTTTTAGAATTGCTTTTGCAATTTTATAACTGTCTTTTTTCTCTAATTTAATTTCAGGTTGTAGTTCCTCAATTGGCATTTAAATATATTCTTAAATATTAATGCTTTAAGCTATATTATTAATTTGTCTTGTATTTTATCTTCATTCAGTTTGAGGTAACTATCAACAACAGTTTGTATCTAATTGATTTCTGCCTTCCAATACTGATAAGTCAGTATAAATGTCTTCAGAATTGGAAGTCTATGAGTAAAATCATCGTCATCATCATTCTCAGTATTAGCATCATTAAATATGATGGTATTATCAAATATTGTTCCGTCTACTAGTTTCTTTTGGGGTACTTGTCTATATCTTGAGTGAAGGTTTCTCAGGCTTTAAACTTGTATATTTTCAACTTCTGTCTTGATTTTACTTTCTTCTTTCATAAGAATTCTTTTAATATTTTTAGAACTATTTATGAATTCTTCTGCTATTAGTTTAAATGTATCTTTTAGTTGTTCACTTGTATCTATTTCACCAGTTTTTATACTACGAAGCTTTTTCTTCAACACATTTCTTGTCAACACCAACTGTTTTAAAATTTTCTCATCCAGGGCAAATAACAGGTATCAGCAATCATATCAGCTTTTCAGGAGCTGGTCTGGTTTTCAGATCAGCTTTTCAGGACCTGGTCTGGTTTTCAGATCAGCTTATCAGGACCTGGTCTGGTTTTCAGATCAGCTTTTCAGGACCTGGTCTGGTTTTCAGATCAGCTTTTCAGGACCTGGTCTGGTTTTCAGATCAGCTTATCAGGAGCTGGTCTGGTTTTCAGATCAGCTTATCAGGAGCTGGTCTGGTTCTCAGATCAGCTTATCAGGAGCTGGTCTGGTTATCAGATCAGCTTATCAGGAGCTGGTCTGGTTTTCAGATCAGCTTATCAGGAGCTGATCTGATTTTTAGATCAGCTTATCAGGTAACAGATCAGGCTATCAGGAGCTATTCAGATTTTCATTTCAAGATATCTGAGTTAGATTTAGTTATCAGTGTACAAGTAGCTAGCCATTTATATACATGAAGTTTAAAGTCAGATGAAATACGAAAAAGTAAAGTTTTATCTAGTAAAATTATTTTCTATAACGATCATCGTTTAATTCACTATCTTTGCTTATAATCAAAAATCCATATTTATCCTTTCAACATGCTTTTTATTTTTCTCACCTAACTTAAACATTAAATATACATTATGATGATCTCTTATTAAATGTTTGGTGATTCTGGTGTAAGTTTTACATAAGTAGAATGAATCAACATTCTTATCTCTCCCCATACAAAAATATGCTTCCCATACGCATCATCGTTAAATATCATATTGGAATTACTTTGGACTGAAATAACAGATTCACTATCGGTAAATTTTGTAATATATTATTATTTTAATTGATGTAATTAATTTCTTCAGATATTTATATCTGGGGTGATATAAAGATTTTGAGTATAAATAAATGTTCTCAAAATTTAAGTCCATTAGGACTTTCTAGCAAGCCAATCATAGCGTTTTTTTTCGTAATTTGACAGGTCAACTATTGTTGCATGAATAGAATTTGATATAAAGGAACTATGATTTATTTTTGAACTATCGTTCGATGAATCATCAATATTTCGTACCAAGAATTATTTATGTTGTTTTGACTAAGGGTATGAGTCAATATTTATAAAATCTATTTCATAAATATCAGCTCATGCTCATAGTCAAAACAAAGTATGCTTTAAGTGTTTAAAACCGCTATTACCATAAAAATGGTGGTTTTAAACACTTAAAATATACTTTGTTTTACTAACCGCATTTTATAACTAAATGCATTTCATAAATATTGACGCATACTCATAATCAAAACAGCATATAAATATCCTTTGTTTTGACTATGAGTATGAGTCATTATCTCTTATTATAGAAAAATAAAATAGTATGATTATATGATATCAGAAATCATGTTTTCTAATATCATATAACCATACTATTTGATTCTTTCTATAATAATAGATAATATTTATGAAATGCATTTATTTACAAAATGCGATTAGTAAAACAACATAAATATAGGATGGTATGAAATTTTGATGATTCATCAATATTTCGTACCAAGGTATTTTTAGGTTGTTTTTACTATGAGTATGCGCCAATATTTATGAAATGTATTTCATAAATATTATCTCTTATTATAGAAAAATTAAAAATGTAGCTATACGATATCAGAAAATATTTTCTGAAATCGTATAGCTATATTATTTTATTTGTCCTATAATAAGAGATAATGGCCCCTACTCATAGTCAAAACAAAGAATATTTTAAGAGTTTCAAATCAGTATTATCATACAAAATACTGATTTTAAACTCTTACAGCATTATTTATAAAACTTATTAAGGCTTTGTAAAGGCTTTTTAAAACAAATTTTTTATAAAAATTTTTTCTTAAAAAGTCTTTATAAAGCCCTAATAAGTGTTATAAATAAGGCTGTTAAAATATACTTTGTTTTACTAACCACATTTTTTGTAACTAAACGCATTTCATGATTGGCTTGCTAGGAAGTCCTAATGGACTTAAATTTGAGAACATTTATTTATACTCAAAATCTTCATATCAACCCAGATATAAATATCTGAAGAAATTAATTACATCAATTAAAATAATAATATATTACAAAATTTACCGATAGTGAATCTGTTATTTCAGTCCAAAGTAATTCCAATATGATATTTAACGATGATGCGTATGGGAAGAATACTTTTGTATGGGGAGAGATAAGAATGTTGATTAATTCTACTTATGTAAAACTTACACCAGAATCTCCAAACATTTAATAAGAGATCATCATAATGTAATTTTAATGTTTAAGTAAGGTGAGAAAAATAAAAACCATGTTGAAAGGCTAAATATGAATTTTTGATTATAAGCAAAGATAGTGAATTAAACGATGATCGTTATATAAAATAATTTTACTACATAAAACTTTACTTTTTCGTATTTCATTTGACTTTAAACTTCATGTATATAAATGTTATAAATGGCTAGCTACTTGTACACTGATAACTAAATCTTACTCAGATATCTTGAAATGAAAATATGAACAGCTCCTGATAGCCTGATCTGTTACCTGATAAGCTGATCTGAAAATCAGATCAGCTCCTGATAAGCTGATCTGAAAACCAGACCAGCTCCTGATAAGCTGATCTGAAAATCAGATCAGGTCCTGATAAGCTGATCTGAAAATCAGATCAGGTCCTGATAAGCTGATCTGATAACCAGACCACCTCCTGATAAGCTGATCTGATAACCAGACCAGCTCCTGATAAGCTGATCTGAAAACCAGACCAGCTCGTGATAAGCTGATCTGATAACCAGACCAGCTCCTGATAAGCTGATCTGAAAACCAGACCAGCTCCTGATAAGCTGATCTGAAAACCAGACCAGCTCCTGATAAGCTGATCTGAAAACCAGATCAGGTCCTGATAAGCTGATCTGCATAGCAGAATTCATATAAGAAATATCCAAGAAAATTTCAACAACACCCCACCTTTCACAAATCACGACCAGCCTAAAATTCTCCCCCAGGTATACATATAAAAATTCCTATGATCATACATACATACATATACAATATATAAGATTAATCTCAACAACACAACACTCTCACCTACCTGAAATTACAGATAGTCCTAAACTTCTACAGACGTCTATACACATAGGTTCTCACGGCTACATATTACAAGAACACCTCGCCCCCAATAAATCACAATCATCTTAAATTCTTACAAAAATACATACCTACATACATACACATAACCAATTTACCTCAACAACATCCTCACCTACCTCAAATCACGATCAGCCTTAAACTACTATAGACAGACACATCCACAAATCCCCATGGATACATATTACGTCAACAACCCTGCCCACCCAAATCATGGTCAGGCTTAAACTCCTACAGACACACAAACACACAGATTCCCCCGGTTGCATATTACTAGAACAACTCACCCCTCATAAATCACAATCAGCCTTAAGCTCCTACAGAAATACACACATTGAAATTCCTACAAACATACACACACACACACATACACACGCAATCGATCTACCTCAACTACACCCCGCCCCTTCCAATCAAACCATCACCTTAATTCTCACAGACAGACAGACACATCCGCAAATTCCTATGGTTACATATTACGGCAACAACGCCGCCCACTCAAATCACGGTCAGTCTTAAACTACTATAGACAGACACACCCACAAATCTCCATGGCTACATATAACGTCAACAACCCTGCCCACTCAAATCACGGTCAGCCTTAAATTCCCACAGTCTAGCAACACCTAGAGAGCATTAGAAAAAATAACTTTCACGTTTTCCCGTCGTCATTAGAAAAAATCATTTTCCCGTCGGCATTAGGAAAAACAATATTCATGAATTGCGCGGCATTAAGAAAAATTATCATGCATTGACATAGGCATTACGAAAAATTAATAAACACGTTTTGCCGTCGGCATTTGAAAAAAATAATAATCATGTTTTGAAGTCGGCATTTGAAAAAAATAATAATCATGTTTTGCCCGGCATTTGGAAAAATTATCATGCATTGCCGTAGGCATTAGGAAAAATTAATAATCACTATTTCACCATTGGTATTAGGAAAATTCATTTTCATGATTTTTCTCGTCTGTATATACACACATAAAAACCGCCAAACTATGAACCGCCTTAATACATTCACACAAAATATTCCACACACAAACATCCACGGTCAGGCAGACCGACAGACGGATAGACATACACTTAATGTAAACAAAACCTCCTAATGTAAACAAAAAACTCATAATGTAAACAAAAAACTACTTATGTAAACAAAAAAACACAAATTTCCAAGAATTTAACAATTTTCAAATTTTAATTACCCAAATTTAACAATTTCAGCAACAATTTAACAATTTCAGCCCACAATTTAACAATTTCAGCCACAATTTAACAATTTTAATTGTCGCCCAATTCACTACTACTATAGATGTTTTCAAACTTGAGTCCATTAGGACTTTCTAGTAAGCCGATCATAGCATTAGTCTTTCCACAATTTGATGGCCCCACTATTAGAGCACGAATAGAATTTGAATAACTGATTCATTACCGGTGAATGTATAATATCCCATTCCTTTAATTGGTGAAATTAGTTTCTTCAAGTACTCATATTTGGGTTGATAAAGATGGTCCTACTATTAGAGCACGAATAGAATTTGGTAAGAGGGGGCTATGCTTTATTTTTGAAGTGATGTTCGATGATTCATCAATATTACGAACTAAAATATTTTTATGTTGTTTCACTAACTGCATTTTTGTAACTAAATACATTTCATAATTGTTACCTCTTATTATAAAAAAAATCAGATAATATGGTTATACGATATCAGAAAACGTTAAGTAATAAAAACACCTTCGTTGGAGGAGGTATAGTAGATAAAATAATCAACTCTCTACCTGTTGAACTTCGTCTTCCTGGATATCAGGGGCCTAATAACGACTTACGATATCGGATAAAATTGATCGAAATTTTTCGTTTTGGTATCTCAGCAATCGATAAGAATAAAATGTGTCGTAATTTGAGATGATAGCATTAGATATCGGGTAACCATAGATATTACATCTCTCGAGCTGTCATTCGATAAGTCAGTTTGTATCGTATAAAGAAAAAACAAATTAATTAAAAGCGACAAACGGTATTTTATATATTGCAAAAAGGAAAAATTTAAGCGAATTTCAATTGTGTTTTTATGTTTTCTTTGTAAAGTGAAGTGTTATTTTTGTAGGACAAGTGCAAACAAAATAAACGGTAGACAAAAAGAAATTATGGCAGAATTTATGGCAGAATTTATGGCCGCACATCCACATTTGGCCAGAAACATTTTGCCGAATTGTGCCCAAGGACGTATTGTAATAAATAAGCTGTGGGAACAGCTTTCCCAGAAGTTGAACGTAGCTGGCCCACCAATAAAAGACATTAAGTCATGGCGAAAAGTAAGTACATTTGTGTGTAGCTTTTTGTTCTATAAACTTCACATATTAATGCATATATGTATGTATGTATTTATTATATGTACATATCTACATATATACTTATAATTTATTAGCTTTTTACTGACCAGAAGCATCAAGCAAAAAAAATTATCATTTAACATGAGTTCGAAGAAGAAAACGTTTGGAGGTCCTTTTGAGGAAATACGTTTAACGCCAGCTGAGGAGCAGATTATCGAGGCTGCTGGTATATGTGCAGCAGTTGAGGGTCTTTCTTCAATAAATTCGTTTGGGTCTTCCCAAAAAAATAAGGAATTTAAAACTGAAGAACTTAAAGAGTTATTATTAAGAGAAAATAGTGACAATGAAAGTGTAGATATGGAATTTAAAATTAATGAAAATGATAATGATAATGATTGTGAAACTGAAGAAAAGAAGACTTATAAAGCAAATAAGAAATCAAAAAGTAGCGAAAGTAAATTAAATCTCCTCAAGTCTAATCTTGAAACATTTGAAAAATCGCAAGACATGTTGAATAATAAATTCGACCAATTATTGAAATTAATGGATAGATGTAACGAACTTAAAGAAAAATCAATCAAGCTGAAAGAGGAGAAACCCATTGTAAACTTGGAAATTAAAAGGATTGATCTAGAATTAAAGAAAATAAAATTGAAAATGTTAAAAGAACGAACATGCATTTATAAAAATACATTGTGAATTTTAATCGACTTTAAATTTTATTAACTTTTGTTTTGCACCTATTGAAAAACACTTTTTATTTAATTTTTTAAAGTACAAACCTAAAAGACTTGAATTCATTTTTTATTAATGTATTTATGTTAATTAGTGATACAAAACATATGTATTACATACATGTATTATTATAATAAATAATAAAATGAATTATTTAAAACGGTTCCTTAAAATCAACATGAGATCAATTGGATTTATTTCTCCATAAGGGTAATTTAATAACCCTAATTTAATTCTCTAACCCTTTGTGCAATTTTTGTAAGCTGTGTTTCATTGTTAACATAAGGTATAGTAGGAATAGTTTCAGCCACAGAATTAATTGTGTAATTTGGAACCTTAAAAAAGATACATAAATTGTGCAAGGCACCACATACGTTAAAAAAAATGTGCTATTTTTTCCGGACTGTACCGGCTTCTCCTTTCGTTTCACAAGATGTTGCATCTTGCTTTGAGTATACCAATAGACCTCTCTACTATACATCGGGCTTTGGAATGTATGTCATTAAAGTAAACCTCCATAGAACTATCAGGCGCATTTCTATACGTCGCTATCAGCCATGGTTCAAGAGGGTATCCGGAATCTCCTTTTGGTTAATTATACATTTGGAAATAATAAAATCAATATGTATATTTGTTCACCTTACCTAAAAGCCAAGCATTTCCTAATTTTTTGTTATTGTAGCGTTCTTCTAACAAACTTTTTTCTGCTGAATGCTTCCACATAAATGAATCATGTGCTGCCCCACCGTATTTCGAGTTTATAGCCAAAATTTTATACTCATGATCACATATCTAAAAGAATTATTTTTCAATATTATTTCAAAAATGTATTTTCTAAGAGATTAAAGGTTAATTAATACCACCATAGCATTAAGACTGTGATATCCCTTTCTATTAACAAAAAATATATGTTCATTTTTACTTGGACATTGTAGTCCTATGTGCGTGCCATCTACGCACCCAACAACTTTAAATTAAATAATGAAAAATAATTTTATTTTCTAAAAGTTTAACTAATCAATTATCCATAAAAGGAAAATAATTTTTATGAATGAGGCATAAATAATCTAGTCACTTAAGCAAACCTCCGGGAATCCCATATTTGTTGAAAAAGTGATCCATACAAGGTAAGGATTGCTCAGGCGAAAAATTAATAAACTTTGGGCAAAGTTTTGTTTCCATTTCATGTATGACATGGCTAACAATTTTGGACACTTTGTCCCAGCCCGACCAAATAGTCATCTCACACGCTGTGTTGGAAACTTCCACTCGCCAAAAACAAAAGTCTAGCTGCTAATTGCAGCTTTGGCGGCACTTCTGTAGACATGTGCCCAATAAAGCTTAACTGACAAAGGACGTAATGGAACGCCTTTTTTGTCACTCTAAATCTAGTTTAAAATCTAAATCTCAAAACACACTCGTTTAAAAAGATTATAATGCAAACAAAAAAATTATTTATGTATCTTACGCGGCTGCCAGCAATGAAAAGATATCACTTGCATCCCTAATTTGTTTTCTAATACGTATAACACTACTTTCTTCCTCGGACTCTGATGAGGACAAATAAAAGAATATTGGCGGATTAATTATTAATAAAGATTAATTTTCCACAATATTAATTATCGCACAATCAGGGTTTGAAAAAACTACTATATTTACTAGAAATTGTCAACATATCAACTAATTTCCTATGAAAACTAAAAAATTATTTTTCTGTTACGAAATAATTTTATTGCGCTAAATAAATATTTTATACTTTCACACTATTTAATATTTTCCATAGCAATCAGAACAGAAATATTTTTGTAGTAATATTTTTCTATGCACACAAACTGAAAATATATCCACAATAAAATTTTACGCAGTACACAGATTTCAATTTTTGCATATTAGCTTGTGTTATATTTTTGTGACTGCAAAATATGCATAGAAAAATATTTCAACTTTAAAAAATATTTTGCCATTCAACTACTCTGAAAAATATGCTAAATGAAATATGTATGAGAAAATTTAAATATTTGAGAAAAAAAATATGTAGATATGCAAACAAGAAATATTGTCATTTTGAAAATATTTTCAAGAAATATTTTGAAGAAATATGCATATTTATGGCAAAAAATATTTCTGTCTCATTATGATGCGTAGAATGGAATGATTGAAGATGAGTGTGGGCATTTGACTATGTGTGTATGTTGTATATTTATGTATGTGTGTACGTATGTTAATTAATTCACGCAAAGTTTATTATCATTATTATTATTAATAATAATAGTAATAATAATAATAATTTTAATTATTGCTTTTTTTAAATATATTTTACTTACAATGTGTAAGTAAATAAAATGTTCACTAAGGAAACATTTCCTTCTAGGATGAACAAAATATTTAAACTACAATTCATATTAGATATTACTAAAAAATACGTTAGATAGGACAAACTTGCCCTTAAGTTATCGCTCACTTTAGGTTAAACTAAAATTGTAATAATGAAAAAAACTTTTTATACGTCGGATAAAATCATAATTTTAAATAATTAATAAGCTCTTCCCAAATCAAATGTCAATGCAGAATTATCACAATTATATCTTTGTAGGTTTTTCTTCTAGCACATAGATATTGATGTTTTATTATTTTACTATTTAAATTTATAAAACCAAATTCTCGACAGACAAAATTGATGAAAATGTTATTTGGGTACTCATTTTTTATACATATTTTTTTTATAAAACGTGCAACGAATTAAAATTAAATGGACGCGCTGATAAAAGCAATTATATTAAAATCATGCACATATACTAAAAACAATAATAAAACAGTTAAGTTTTGACTTACTTATATAAAGTCTATAGTACACGGCATGTAAAAAACTACATGCGCATGTGGTTCTGACGTAATTTTGTCGTCATCACAAAGCTACATTTGCTACATGCCGTGTACTAGTAACATAGATATGTACATGCAAATATTCACATGCTTACAGATTTGCTGCCTCAGAAAATGTGTTCAATTCGGCTAAAATTGTCACATTTGTATTTCGGAACAAAATTTTGTATCGAAATTTTACGGCATGTAGCCACTACTAGTAATTTTAAAAAATGTAGCCAATATGCTGAAAATGTCCGTGACGTCATCGCCACATATGCATGTGGCTTTTTACATGCCGTGTACTTAAGGCATTCGAATAAAATTTAGCTTCCCAGCTAAAAAAAAATTATATATGGTCCATATATTTTTAATATATGAATGTATATAGTATATGTATGAATTCATATATGGAAATATATGGGATTATACATGGCAAAACTATTATATATGAACTAATATATGGGGGTCGATTCTGGTTCTGTGATAATGTGAAGTGAAAAAAACGTTTCATTTTCGTTTTCATAGCAACTTTTCACACCGTCTTTTCACAGTTTCACAGATTGCGATTCTGGTTCAAGAAATGAAAATATGTTCCATTCCAGTGTAGCTGTGAAAAGTTTCTATTCATGTTATTTAACTTTAATTGTCAAATGCAGAGATCTAAGTTTCGCAGTTACGATGCCGCGCTAAGCCGCATGCAATTTTTTATTAATTCCTGAGCCACTGCCGCTGCTTATATTTATGAATGAAGTATATAATCTGGCTTATATTTGAGCCTGATTTATTTATAAAAAAAAAAAATATATATATACATAAATAAAAAAGAAATAGTAATTGTTTTTGCAACTACATACATATGTACAATGTACATTGTACATACATATGTAATTTAAATAAGAATGTACATGAGGAAAAGTTAAGTTCAAACAAGACAAAGTTGCTTTCCTTTTTTTCATGCATACTTATGTACATACTTATATATGTACATACATACATATGTATGTTCGTAAATATGTAAAGTTTTTTTTTGTTCGTTTTTAGGCAATTCTTTTTTTTTTTTATTCCATGTATCTAATTTTAATGGGATAATCGTGGCAGGGATTAAGTTCTTGTTGAATTTATGTATATAAATACATATGTACATACATATATGTATGTATCTGTTTCTGCGTTTTTACGTATGTAAATAACACAATTATTTTTATTAGTATTTCATATTTTTTCAGCCTTTTACTATCTTTAAGTTTCACTCAATAAAGAAAACAGTTCACATTACAATAAAATATTTTACGAGAAATACAATTTAAAATATGTTTGTCCAATGAAGTGGTTTCATTTATGATGCTAGTGTGCATGTTTCTGTCAGGTAGAGAAAAGTGTAGAATACCAGCATAAACGAGGATTCCAAAAAAATGATAAGCAAGCTAAACAACATGCGTTTTTTACCTATCTTTTTAATAATGTGCATAGGAACATTCATACATACAAACTAGCATACGTACATGTGTACACATTTATGTAAATACACATATTTTTCATGTAGAAATTGGCATATTGTTCTTCAAAATTCTTCATAGTGCTTCACAAATACAAATTGTTTTTAAAGACTTTGGAATTGTTGCATTGATTTCTCTTTTCAGTACTAGAAAGCTAAATGTATTCTTTTGCAAATGGAGTTTGAAACTTTCTTATAGAAAACATATTAATTTTAGTGTGGTATGGCATTTTGATATATTTATTACTAAAAAATTTTATAATAAAAACTATTATAAATAACATTTCAAGTTAACTTCCACTCGTCACCAAATTATTTTTCCCTCGGCTTCTGATCAATTGCCAAGTTATGCAAATATGAACATGAATAAAAATAGAAAATGTCTGGATAAAATGTTTTAATGGACGTATCAGACGAAATTAGGGATGAGGATAAGTGAATTAAATATTTTAAAAGTGTTTTAGTAGTATTAGTATAGGTTTTTAATGGGTTTCCATGCTTTTTCACTAATAAATTGTGTGTGTAAAAAAACTTTTCATATGAAAAGGTTTTGACATTTGTTTACACTTTTTCATAAAACGAGAATCAGTAATGATGTGTAACTGTGAAAACGTTTTGTTTCATTCCAATTGTTTTTTTCATATGAAATCATTTCAATTTTGTTTTAATTTTTTCATTGAACTAGAATCAGAAACACGATGAAAAGATGAAAAAAGTTTTCATTTCTCATTATCACAGAACCAGAATCGACCCCATGGACTAATATATGTATGAAATGTATTATAATATATGAGCTCATATATGGAAATTTAATTATGAATCTGTTCATATGAGGATCCATATATGTGACGCGAATTAAAGTTTTCACTAATTTTAGAATTAAAAAAATATTTTTTTGACGTCTATGCGTCTTTTTATTTTATTTATTTTTAAATCCGCTGAGTTAATCTTATTTCTATGCTAAAATTATAACTGACTTACAATTTACAAAATAAGTTTCTTAAATACTAAAGATAACAATAGATTTCTTAAAGTTAAATATGAGTACCTACATTTGGACATGATGAGTTAAACAAAATCGATCATGTCTCTATTTTTATCTAAAAGGTATTTACAATTTATAATTTTATGTATATGCTTAAAATTCTAACAAAGGAATATTTGTTTTTTTATTATATCTTAGGGAAAGTGTCTTTGTTATAAATTATCAGAACAAGGGATTGTTTATTTAGGTACTAGTTTAGTGAAAGTGTTTTTATTACTATTATGAACAAAAGAAAAGATATTTTCTGTTATATTAATGTACATATACTTTCTTTGTTATGGTATCGTTTGTCTGTATTAGTATCGTACCTATCGTTCTTAACTCTCGCAAAATAGAAAGGGACCTAAGGTTAAAAACCTCTTTTGTTCAGGAGAGCCATTTTAAAGATTTAAATACGTGTATCTTTGGTGTACCATCACTCAATAAAACTCGCATATCTCTGGGAGGGAACACTTTTGGGGAATGGGATCGGTCTCATTCCATGCTCAGATGTTGTCCACATCAAAAAAAAAAAAAGTGAAAATTGAATTTTTTTTTACCCTTAGGTCCCTTTCTCTATGCGCTGTCACATATAAAAATACGATTTAATACATAGAGCCATATAAGAATGTATGCATACATGATATCTCACATAAGATCGTTTATGCAATCAAAAAAGTTTGGTATTTTATCATTGGTGAGTTGGAAATCCGTTAGAAAATAGATACGGTATGCAAAGTTTATATGCGTACCCTCAACGTTAAAAAAAGAAAAACTGTTGTTAAAAAAACAATTTTTGTATGATTTTAAACATTGTGGCCCCATTTAATGTATCAAATAATCAAAAGGATAATCTAGTCTAGATAAGAAACAAAGTTCATATAACTGCAAAAAATTATATTGAAAACTATTGTTAGATGGATTATTTTTTCTTTTATAATTAATTGCATTAGTTTTTAATCTGATTTCTTAAATTAAATTTTATGTACGAATATGAGTTTTGTGTTTTTTAAATAATTGATTCACCTTTTGACTTAAAATGAGGAATGAAATGACTTTTGGTTCGTTTTTCATTATTTGTCCAAACAAATGTTTCATTAAATACAACATCTCTGTTCAAAATTTAAAAAAAGTAATTTTAGTAAATTAAATTATTGCACAGCAGTGAGCTTTTGTGAATCAAGTATGTATGAATAGAACTTTGCATACTGTAGAGGGAATCTGTGCACATATGTATGTACATGTATGAAAATGTCTGAATATATACAATCATACATATATGCCCATATACCCTCATTTTTCGGATCCGTACCATATATGGGATATCATATATGCTCCATACATATTTTTTAGCTGGGTTTTCAAATATTTTTCATTCCAAATGATATTTTACATTCCAAATGATTTGATTCGAGAAATAAGAAGTACAACCAATAGTAAAATAAGAAGCATCACCTTGAAAAATATAACATGTAACAATTAACATTCCGCATTCTTGCGGGATTTATTTCTTTATTCATAAATGAAAATTCCAAATGACTTGATTCACGCAAAAAGAGGTGCACCAAAATTATAAACAAAATAGATCACATTGAAAAATATTACAGGTAGCAATTAACATACCGCATTCTTGCGGCAATTATTTTTTATTCATAAATGAAAATTCCAAATGACCTGACTGCTAACGATTTCTTGGAATGAAATTGATCCTTTTGAGCGCGTTTCGTTTGTTGTTGTAGAATTAGCACACAAAATTCTAGGTAAGTAATAAAACCATCCCTTAAAAAAATATGTATGTAAATATATGTATGCGCCTCGATGTGAATTCGCACTGATATTTTTGTTATTTGTATTGCATTCTAGTAACAAATAAATAAAAAATGGACACTTGTGGGAGATTAAAAAAAATATGCTTTTAAACCTAAAAAAAACAAAAAAAAAACAAATATTATGAAATCAAATGTGCCTTTAATTATGGAAGCGGTCTAAGTCATATATTTCCTTGGTCGAGATAATTAGTAGTTTACCATTGAACAAATCAAAAATTTTTTTATATTATGCAACATTTTAATTTAGTGTTCTACTAGTCTCCAGTAATTAAACTAATATTTTGAAGTAAAAATGCATACGACTAAAGCCTGCAGTAGTATAGGGCATGTAAAAGGCCACATATGCATGTGGCACTGACGTAATTTTGACGTCATCACGAAGCTAAATTTGCTACATGCCATGTACTAGTAATACAAGTATATACATTTAGTTATTCACATGCTTACAAATGTGCTGCCTCAGAAAATGTGTCGATTCGGCTACATGTATCACATTTATGTTTTGGAACAAAAATACTATCAAAATCTTATCGCATATAGCCACTACTAGTAATTTTAAAAATGCAACCAACATGCTGAAAATACCCGTGACCTCATAGTAGGGCTGCCAGTCGTACTGATTTTGCCAGTACATGTACTGATTTTTGTTTAAAGTACTGATTTATACATAACTAGCAAATCAGTACGCAAATGTACTGATTTTTTCATGTATGTACTGTTTTTGTATATTAATTATGATCAATGTATAAGAAAGCCTATCATAGTGTTTATTTATTTTCTTTGAATCACCAGTGATCTTTACTTTACGTTCGCCTTAAGGCGAATTTATTTTCAAAGTGGTTTCCATATAATGCTCAAGCAAATTCTGCCAAAACTGGCAGAGATCATATAAATTTTAGTTTAATGTTAATTTTATTGAGATTTTTTTAATATAATTTGCAAGAAAGATTTGCTATAAGTGATTTCTGATCATGCAAATAATGAATTTAAAGTTTCTTTTTCGAAAATTTTTTTTGAAAATATTATTTTATTAATTACATATGCATTGGTACAAAGTATACATTGAATTAATTTTTTGTTTTAAGAATGGTTAAAGCTAGGAATGTAACGAATGTTCGCATTTGCAAATTTTTCGCTTATTTTTGCTATTTGCAAAAAAAATTGCCATTAACAAACGTCAAAAACACGAAAATTATTTTAAGCCAGCATGAAAAATATACATATAGGGTATGTTCGTAGATTCAGCAAATTTATGCAGAAATTCTGCGAACTTTTTCTGCGTATGCGTGATCAACTGTTGCACATGCTTTGCAACTGCTCAATATCTGTGCATAGTTGGCATTTTTGAACGAACTGCAAACAATTTTTAAGTCGGCAAGTAATTTTATTTAAGAAAGTTGACATCTCGTCGATTTGAAAGCAGAAAAAACTCTTTATAAAAGTTTGCACATTGAGCACATGGCTTGGACGTAGCTGACTTCTTCAAAGCTTTATCAGAAAGCTTTTCTATAAAAAAGTTCTCATAAGCATCAAAATTAAACTAAAGTCCAAATGTGTTTGGAAATATACCTATTTAATTTTTTGAAAAAGAAAAGGCATTGTATTTTCGGAAGCAGTATTTTCTACTTAAGACTAGTCTTAATTTGAAGAAACAAACAATATTAATTAGTCATTGTTGTAGTAAATTCCACGCGAAACAAGTGTCACTAATTAATTTCATATACAAACATATGTATGTATCTTTCTGTTTTATGAATTCGTGTTTTTAATAAATTAATACATATTTGTTCAATGCAAGACTCAGTTTAAATAAAATGCTATATGTAGTACATCCATGTATGTAATACAACTTCATGTTCTTATATAAATTTATTTTCATGTGATTTTTTAACGTATTGTAATATTTGTATTCGCTTTCGCAAAAATTTAAAAGTAGTATTCGCATTCGCATGCGCTAAACTGGTATAAGTTACATTCCTAGTTAAAGCCTTTTATATTGAAAAAATGTACTGATTTTTTTTCTCTCATGTACTGATTTCTACGATTTCAAAACTGGCAACCCTACGTCATAGCTACATACGCATGTGGCTTTTTACATGCGCATGTGGTTCTGACGTAATTTTGACGTCATCACAAAGCTAAATTTGCTACATGCCATGTACTAGTAACATATCTACATGCAAATATTCACATGCTTACAAATTTGCTGCATTAGAAAATGTATTCAACTCGGCTAAATATGTCACATTTGTATTTTCGAACAAAATTTTGTATCAAAATTTTACGGCATGTAGCCACTACTAGTAATTTTAAAAAATGCAGCCAACATGCTGAAAATTTTCGTGACGTCATCGCCACATATGCATGTGGCTTTTTACATGCCGTGTACTGTAGACTTTAGACCAGTTTCATAATTAAGGCACATTTGATTTCATAATTTTTTTTTTGTTTTTTTTTTGGTTTTTTAGGTTTAAAAGCATTAGCAAATGTAGCTTTGTGATGACGACAAAATTACGTCAGAACCACATGCGCATGTAGTTTTTTACATGCCGTGTACTATAGACTTTATATAAGTAAGTCAAAACTTAACTGTTTTATTATTGTTTTTAGTATATGTGCATGATTTTAATATAATTGCTTTTATCAGCGCGTCCATTTAATTTTAATTCGTTGCACGTTTTATAAAAAAAATATGTATAAAAAATGAGTACCCAAATAACATTTTCATCAATTTTGTCTGTCGAGAATTTGGTTTTATAAATTTAAATAGTAAAATAATAAAACATCAATATCTATGTGCTAGAAGAAAAACCTACAAAGATATAATTGTGATAATTCTGCATTGACATTTGATTTGGGAAGAGCTTATTAATTATTTAAAATTATGATTTTATCCGACGTATAAAAAGTTTTTTTCATTATTACAATTTTAGTTTAACCTAAAGTGAGCGATAACTTAAGGGCAAGTTTGTCCTATCTAACGTATTTTTTAGTAATATCTAATATGAATTGTAGTTTAAATATTTTGTTCATCCTAGAAGGAAATGTTTCCTTAGTGAACATTTTATTTACTTACACATTGTAAGTAAAATATATTTAAAAAAAGCAATAATTAAAATTATTATTATTATTACTATTATTATTAATAATAATAATGATAATAAACTTTGCGTAAATTAATTAACATACGTACACACATACATAAATATACAACATACACACATAGTCAAATGCCCACACTCATCTTCAATCATTCCATTATACGCATCATAATGAGACAGAAATATTTTTTGCCATAAATATGCATATTTCTTCAAAATATTTCTTGAAAATATTTTCAAAATGACAATATTTCTTGTTTGCATATCTACATATTTTTTTTCTCAAATATTTCAATTTTCTCATACATATTTCATTTAGCATATTTTTCAGAGTAGTTGAATGGCAAAATATTTTTTAAAGTTGAAATATTTTTCTATGCATATTTTTCGGTAGTTGTTATTTGTAATATTTGTGTGCTATAATATTTTGCAGTCACAAAAATATAACACAAGCTAATATGCAAAAATTGAAATCTGTGTACTGCGTAAAATATTATTGTGGATATATTTTCAGTTTGTGTGCATAGAAAAATATTACTACAAAAATATTTCTGTTCTGTTTGCTATGGGAAATATTAAATAGTGTGAAGGTATGTATAAAATATTTATTTGCACGTTGTCAAAAATTCAAACAAGTCATATTTTCATAATAGTCATATTTAAACTAAAAATTTTTAAAAACTAATTTTTAAACCCTGCGCACAATTTCTTTAGTTTTCTTCTTCTTACTCATATTAGCACTTGTGTACATTGAACATATGTTATTAATCTATTACATTTTCTTAAAAATTACGTTTCGCTACGCATCGTATACCATAATTACCTTACTTGAAACGTATCGGAATATTCTTCGACGCGATAGTTCACCCGATATCTAATGCCGTGATTAGGCCCCAGTACTGTGGACCTGGAACAAAACTACAAAAACGTTTAAATCGAGGTGATAAAGGAATTAATTTATTGGACTCTGCTTGTAAAGATCACGATACAGCTTATTCAAAAAATAAGGATTTAAGCACTAGACATAAAGCTGATAAAATACTTAAAAATTCAGCTTGGGATCGAGTTTTATCAAAAGATAGTAGTCTTGCAGAAAAATCATTTACCTATATGGTTACTAACGCAATCAAAGCCAAAACAAAATTTGGTATGGGTGTGGATAAAAAGAAAAATGTTAAAAACAACAAGCTAAATGATAACTCAGCTATTAAAATTGCCCGAAAAACTATCAACAAATCATTAAAAGGAAGAAAATCTCAAATTATAGTACCACGTGTAATACGTGTCCCAAAAATTGGTAGTTTTTTGCCTCTAATACCGATTTTAACTGCTCTGGGTGCAATTGGTAGTCTAACGACTGGAGGTGCTGCTATAGCTAAAGCTGTAAATGCAACAAAGAATGCAAAAAATCAACTTGATGAGGCAACTAGACATAATAGAGCTATGGAATCTATAGCAGTTGGAAAGGGACTTTACTTAAAACCATAATAATAGGGATATGGTTTAGTTTACAAAGAGGAATCAAAAAACTCTTAGAGATGCTACCCAACAGACCACTATCTGATGTGGACATAAACCGTTTCTCTATAAATATTAGAGATGTGCACGTGAGCGTTTTTTGACTCACGACACGCACGCTCACGCAGAATAATATTTTACTCACGCACTTTCACGCACGAATGATATTGAAAATTTTCACGATCACGCAATTTACAAAATTAAACAACTTCAATTGTTTATGCTTATTTAATAACTGAGCAATTTATTTCAAAAATTTGCAAACTTAAAGATATGAATTGTCGCTATTCTTCAATTCAGTGTAACTTAAAGCTAGGCTTAAAATTAAGAGTCAGCAGTCTGGCAGTTATGGAATCGTGGTTGTACACAAAAACAAAACTATCAGATTGCAGTGGAGTACAAAATATGTTTATATGTTTTATATATGTATGTATGTATATTCAATTATGTACTTATAAGCAGTAATTATATGTAACTCCTCTACCCTTTGTTAATAAATTCTCCTGAATTTAATTATTTATTCTTCTATTTCATATTTTTTTTCAATTTCTTTTATTTTAGGAGAGGGTTCATTTATATTAATTTTTACTTGATTTTTCTTCCGAAAGCAAATTAGTACAATAATCATAATAATAATTGTAATTATTATTGAAAAACTTATTCCATAGCTTATATTTTTATGTAACTTCAATTCTTTTATTTCTTTTATATTTTGATAATTGTTTTCATATGGTATATTCTGAAACGATATATTGAAATCTTCCGTAAAGGCATTTATATTAGTTTCATAGTTAAATTTGTCATATGTCATTTCATTTTTGTTAAGATATACGTAATTATCAATTTGGATTTCACAATTATAATATGATGTTAAATAATTTCCATTGAAAATAAATTCCCTATCGTCACAATTTTGAATTAATTTTTTGCTTATGGCATTTTTTATTATTATTGTTTCATCATCGACATTTATTATTTGAAATTTTTTTTTTTTTGCCTTAACTTGCAGTTTCCCATTAGTATACAGCTTGAACTTTTGTCCATGTATTTTAATGGGGTATTTTCTTTGAATTTGTGTGTTGTGTTATCAACATTTACAAAATATTCTATATTATCATTTATTTCATAAAAGTTTGAGTTTGGCATTGGGAATATTGCCCTTAAATCAAAGCTATAATAATTTAAAGGTATTTTTAGGGCAATCACTAATAAATCGTCTTTGTAGTACATAACGTCTAGTTTTATAAGTTGGAGTTTGTAAAAGTCAATGTTATAAGTCATGATTTCGTCAGATGTAAGTATATTTGGGTGTAATATGTGGTTCTTAGCTGAAGCAATGCTGTTCTGTATTTGATTAACTTTATCTTCAATGTAATTTAGTTTTAGCATAATGTCTGCATATAGTACTTGAACTGCTATATGATTATTTTTTGTCTTTAAATCTTCGAAGGCAGTGTTGATTGTATTGCGATCTGATTGCATAGTAGATTGAAGCAAATTGATACTTTTCTGAAAGTGATCATTTATTATGATTTCTTTATTGAGGTTTTCTATAGCATAGTGATTATTTTCGGATACTAAATTTAAATGGGTTAAAATGTCATTTCTATCTTCGTTATCCATGGTACCAAACAAAAATTTCTGTGCTGAACCAATAATATTTAGTAATCCTCTCTTTTTCCTGTGAGTGGAGTTTCGGGGGCTAATTGATTTAATTTTAGTTTTTAGTCTTTGTATTTGACTTTCGATGAGACCATTTGGGAGTTTATTAGTTAATTTTGTTATTTTTAATTCTATATCTTTTATTTTATAATGTTGATTAGTGTCTATTAAATGAAGTACAGTAATGGTTTGATTAATTATTTCCACTGGTCTAATTCTAATTATCTCAAATCCTTTGTTCTGATGAAGTGTGTTCAATTGAAGTGTACATTTAGTCGTTGGAATGATTGTCAGGGCAATTATTATCCACATGAATTTCTGAAAATTTAAAAGGACGCTTGATATTAGTGGGATGTATACTATCTAGTGTTTGTTTTCTATACTTTGGTACTTCCTTATGTCTTAAGCTTCTATAGTTTTTTATATAGCCCTCTCTTCTGTTTTCAATATATTCTTCTCTTTTTTCGTTTTCTTTTTTTAGTACTCTTTTTTTGTTTGCATCAATTCTTTCTTTTATTATATTGTGATCTATTTTATGTTGTTCCACTTTAAAGGGAATACATTTAATTGATGAATGGTAAGTATTATTATAGAATTTAATTGTCTTTGCCATTTGTGATATAATTGGTATATTGTCTTCTAGGTTTAATACTCTAATTTTTTCGGTTATGGTATTATTAAGTCGTTCTATGTCCGAATTACCTGTGTGGCTATTTGGTTTTGTTGCATGATATAATATATTGTATCATGGAATTTCCGAGCATTTACTGTGTTGAACTCGTTGTCGAATACGAATTTTTTTACATTGCCTTTAATAGCTAAAAACTCTCTTAGTTTTTGAATTATGGTTTGATTGTTTCTGTCAGGAAGGTGGAAATGAATTGCGAACTTTGAGAATTTATCAATGAAAATAATGAACGATTGTTTCGTGTTTACGTATGTATCGACATGTACTGTTTCATTAGTGGTGGGGGGACTTTCGGTAAGGTGCAATTTCGGTTTTATTGGGTTTCTATCATATTTCGCGGATATGCAATAATCGCAGTTATTTATTACTTTGTGAATCGTTAATTTTAACTTGGGGTTATATATTTTGTGTTTTATTCCTTCGTATGTTGGGTTGATTCCGGAGTGACCTGTTTCATTTTTATGATATAACGATATTTGTTTTTTCAGTTCATCAATATCTTCAATATCTTTAGCAAAATATGAACATTTAAAGAATTTTACATCGGTTCTATTCTGGTATAAATTTTCTATAACTTTTTGAAATTGATAATATTTTCTTTCATTGACATTTGAAAACACTGCAACCTGTCCCTTAAGTGGAAATTGTTTGAGATAATCACCTATTCCCGGGGAATTTAGGTCATCGTTATCTAGAAAGATTCTGATTTTGTCAAATATACATATGGAGTCTGTAGTCTTTCTTTCGGTTATTACTATTTGAAATTTAAAGCGATTAACAACTGTGGTTAAAATTGGGAAATTGTCATTTACATTTTCCTCTTGAGAGTGCATTGTTTCCATTTCTAATGATGATGTAGATCTATTTTCTATAAAATTTTCGCCTACATTTATATTTTCTGCTGAATCTCTCTCTTCGATACGACTAAGAAAATCCGCAATATGATTTTCTTTTCCCTTAATGTATTCAATTTTGGCATTATAGTCCATAAGGAGGACAAGCCATCTTTGTAATCTGGGGTTAATATTTTTGCCATTATTTTTGGCTTGCAGCCACTTAAGTGGTTGATGATCTGTACTGAGATCAAATTCTACTCCGTAAATAAGGTCCAAAGTACTGAGTGCCCCAGACTATAGCTAAGAGCTGTTTTTCGATGGTTGAATAATTTTTTTCATGGTCGTTAAGTGTTCTGGATGCATAACAAATTGGATGGCCATCTTGTGTTAAAACAGCCCCCAGTGCATAATTGCTAGCATCTGTTATTAATCTAAATTTTTTATTGAAATTTGGGTACCTTAATATAGGAGGGTTTATAAGAATGTCTTTTAGTTTCTGAAAAGCTACAATGAAATTGGGATCATTAACATTGACTTTTTCATTTTTCTTTAAAAATTTTGTCATTGGGAATGCAATTTTGGCATAATCCTTTATAAATTTTCGATAAAACCCAGTCATCCCCAGGAAAGACTTAATTTTCTTTTGAGTATTTGGAGTTGTCAAATTTTGGATAATTTCAACTTTCTTTGGATTAGGTTTTACACCTTGAGGGGTGAGAATATGACCTAAAAACTCAGTTTGGCGCTGTAGAAAACTACATTTATCAATTTGTATTTTTAATTTAGTTTCTCGGAGCAGATTGAAAATTTTTTTGAGGTTAAGTAAATGCTCATCTAAAGATGAGCTAAATATTAGAATATCGTCTAAATATACAACGCAAATTTTATTTATATAGTCTTTCAACACAGAATTCATGAGCCTTTGGAAGGTTGATGGTGCATTTTTCAACCCAAACGGCATTCTTATGAATTCATAGTGACCGAATGGAGTGGAAAAGGCGGTTTTCTCCCTATCTTCCGGCTTTACTAAAATTTGGTGGAAACCTTTCGCCAGGTCGAGGGTTGAAAAATACTGTGCTTTACCCAATTTATCGAGTATAGCTTCCATATGCGGAATAGGGAATTTGTCTGTTTTTGTAAACTCGTTGAGTTTTCTATAATCCACAACGAGTCTCCACTTTTTGATACCAGAATTATCAATTTTTTTTGGAACTATCCATAGAGGACTGTTGTAAGGAGAACTACTTTCGCGAATGATATTTTGAGAAAGCATCTCCTGTATTTGATTTTGGATTTCCTTTTCGTGAATTTGAGGGTATCTATATATTTTTGAATAAAGAGGTGTAGTAATAGTTGTTGGGATTACATGTTGTACTTCTTCTGTACAAGTTAAAATATCGCCATCTTTATAGAATAAGTCATTGTATTCGTTTAATAGTTTTTTTATTTTCAAATATTCTTCTTTATTTAAATTACTTATATTTAATTCGTTGATATTTTGAAATTTGGTATCGTTAATAGTTTGGATACTGTTTATATGATATGGAGATTCTTCGTCAAAAAGGATTTTTTTCCGAATATGTCAATATATTTTTTTTCTAGATCTATTTTGGCTTTCAGTGGAATAAGAAAATTTTGACCAATAATGGCATCATACTTTCTACCTGTAAAGTTAATTATTTTCCACGAAAGTGTACCAGGAATATTAAACTCTTTAGGCATTGTAGTTATTATGCCTTTTAATGTTGAGTTGATTCCATTTAATGTTCGGAACATGAAAGGCTTATTTAGTTGTGTTTCAAGAAATTCATTTGGGAATAGATTTGGTTTTATAATACTAGTTTCTGCGCCGGTATCAATCAAGCAAGTAACTCTCCTATTACCTATTGTGACCGTTATTAGGGGTAACAGTCGTTTTGTGGGCTTAAAAGAAAATTTACTTCATTGTCTGCATTGTCTTCTAAGTTCCCTATATCCATGGGTGTGGGACTATTTCTATATTGTTGAGACTGCGGGTTACCGGCATATTTGTTTGGACGTTGTTGGTTTGATAATTATTTGAAAATTTCTTATTAAAATGTTTATTATTAAAGTTCCTACCAGTTTCTTTCTTTCCACTATGGCTGTTTGTGTTGTTTTGTACATTAGTTATTTTTTTTTTTTTTTTTTGATTTAAAGTCTATAGCCCTTTTATCATACAGTAATTTTAATTGAGAAAATCGTCTATAAAGTGAATCCAGTGTTGGTTTTTCGTCTATAATGCAAGATCTAAATTGTCCGTCTATTTTATCTATTAAGATTTCCGTTAAGTCTCTGTCAACGTTTTGTGGAGAGTACAAATCAGGTTTTGATTCGTCGTACAGATAAGTGTCATTAAGTTTATACTTAGATTCTATAAATATTTTAAATAATTCATTTAAATTACTTATCTTTATACTTCTACAATAATTAATTACCGAAGAGTAAGATGTTTTTGGTCCCAAATCCTTTATTAGTTGTGTTTTGATGTCTTCCCAGCTGGCGTTGTCTGCTAAAAGGTTAATTGAATCTGCCACCTTTCCAAAGAATTTTTGGTTTTTTATAATTTGTATTCCAAAATTTTGAAGTTCATAGTTATTGCCACATAATGCAATCAGATTTTCGACGGTTTTAATAAAAGAGGATAGGTTGTTTTTTGGACCAAATGGTTTTATTTGGTTAAATTGATTTATTATTTGATTGACATTTAAGCCAAATGTTGTGTTGTATTGTGACTGAGGCTGTGACTGATATTGTTGTTGATGCTGTTGTAAAATAGCTTCGGCTTGTTGCATTTTCATGTCATACTCCATCTTCTGTTGTTGCATAATTTGCAAGTGAGTTTCTATTTGGTTTTGGAGGGCAGCATTTTGTTGTTGTTGCTCTTTTATTGTGGTATCCTGTTTTAGGATGAGACATTCTAATTGTTCTATCCTTTGCTGTATCACTTCAGGATTCATTTTAAATTTTTTTTTTATTGTTTTAATTATTACTTATTAACTGGGAAATATATTTTTACTTAATTATTAATTTTTATTTTAAGTAAAAGAGTTTCTTCCGTTTTTTATAAGTTTTTGTGTTCTTTGGAACACTTTTTATATTTATGGTTCGATTTAATTTTATCTTTAGATAAAATCACCGCGACTGCGCCATTTACAAAATTAAACAACTTCAATTGTTTATGCTTATTTAATAACTGAGCAATTTATTTCAAAAATTTGCAAACTTAAAGATATGAATTGTCGCTATTCTTCAATTCAGTGTAACTTAAAGCTAGGCTTAAAATTAAGAGTCAGCAGTCTGGCAGTTATGGAATCGTGGTTGTACACAAAAACAAAACTATCAGATTGCAGTGGAGTACAAAATATGTTTATATGTTTTATATATGTATGTATGTATATTCAATTATGTACTTATAAGCAGTAATTATATGTAACTCGCACGCTTACGAACAAAATATTCTTAATCACGAACGAGTGGTTTACAACTTATCACGAAAGAGTATATAATCCAATTTGTACCTTTTTTGGGTTGAAATATAGGTTTTTACACTGCATGTGTGTACATATCGCCACCTAAAATACAAAAGGCCGTAAGTACACTTTGTACTATTTTACAGGAGGCAAAAAACTTCATAAATTTAATACTATTTATATGTAAGGTGCCAAATTGAAAAATTAATAAAATCGGTGTTTTTGAACATATGTAAATAAAATTTTAGGAAAATATGTATTTTGGTTAATCACATCATAATCAATCAAAAAGTCTATTTTGAATTTCTTGGTTGTTACGGCCTTTTGGATTTTAGGTGACGATATGTATGCACGTGTGTATGTAAAATTTACATTGCACAGTGGGGACTTTTACAAAGCAATATGCTTAAGCAATATGAACCGCTCGAGTTCTTTAATTTCATCATCGGTTAAAGTATTCACCCCTATCGCGAATGTTATGGGAATAAGTTGTTTGGGAGTAACCGTGTATTCCCATCCCCAACAAATTGGTATCGCGAAAGTTTTGGGAGTAAAAAGTCTATTGTGAACATCATGGGAGCAACAATTTCTATTTTGAATTGTTTGTTTTGATTTATAAATAATTTGCGTGCTTATTAAATTAAAATTAATAGTGTTTATTTGCGTTTCCTGATTTTGGAAGATGAAAATCAATCCACGGAACGCTTTCAGCGATGACATATACGCGATGAATCAGATCCGCTATCGTTAACGGAGACAAGGTAAAAGGCGTAAAGATTTAAATGCGTTTGTCTCTAAATCAGGTTTCAGAAATATTATAGACTTAACAAAGATGCTTTCCAATTCCTACTGAACGTGTTGGAAGAAAACTTGCCTCCTAGGGGTAAAATGATGGCGGTACCCACCATAGTGAAATTGGCTAGCACCTTAAGATTTTTGGCGGAAGGCAGCCACATCCTCCTTTTTCTCTTTTTGAAATCCCTTACCATACGCTGGCTGAGCGGACATGGCTTCCACCAGGCAAGTACTTTGATCTTTATTAATACTCCTTCAAAAAAATAAGTTGAATAAATTAGTGTTTTTTTATGGGAATTGTTACAATTTAAGTTTAAAATTTTTTAAACGCACTAATAATCCCAAATTAATATTTTACTTATTAAGTAAAATATTTTTTTATTAAAAATACATTGAAATTGATTATTGAGGGGTTTAGCTGGATCCTATGCGCATTTCACTGTTGCTAATGCATATCATCAGGGAACTTTTACCCAAAGCTTCTTAGAACAACTAGTTATTATATTATAAACTTTCATTTAAACAAATGAGAAGCTTATAACAAATAACAAAGTTGAAACAAGAACTCAATAATCAACATGTTTTTTATTTTCTTACTTTACCATTGCTACATTAGCTGACTTTTTTTTCAGCTTCAAATTGTAGTCGTAAGAGTATGTAAAAGAAAATAAATGTAAATAATAACAACAGCTATTTAACAAGAGAGTGTTGCCACACAAGTATTTTTCTGACCGGGTGCAGTCAAGTTAATAATTAGTGTTTTTATATGGGAATTGTTACAATTTAAGTTTAAAATTTTTTAAACGCACTAATAATCCCAAATTAATATTTTACTTATTAAGTAAAATATTTTTTTATTAAAAATATATTGAAATTGATTATTGAGGGGCTTAGCTGGATCCTATGCGCATTTCACTGTTGCTAATGCAGATCATCAGGGAACCTTTACCCAAAACTTCTTAGAAACACTAGAGTTATTATATTATAAACTTACATTTAAACAAATGAGAAGCTCATAACAAATAACAAAGTTGAAACAAGAACTCAATAATCAACATGTTTTTTATTTTCTTACTTTACCATTGCTACATTGGCAGACTTTTTTTTCTCTTACGATTACAATTTGAAGCTGAAAAAAAGTCAGCCAATGTAGCAATGGTAAAGTAAGAAAATAAAAAACATGTTGATTATTGAGTTCTTGTTTCAACTTTGTTATTTGTTATGAGCTTCTCATTTGTTTAGAAACTTGTATGTCGTAAAAAATATAAGGACTTATCCAATTATCTAAATTTATTGTCTTTGTGCAAATATCTAATGGAATTTTATAATATTGTGAATTTCAGTTTCTCCTATAGAGAACCTATCAAAGAAAAATAGACAGCGCATGTTCAAGCGATATGAAAACAAGAATTTGTAAATAAGCAAAAACAAAATTTTTTTTGATCTAACGAAGTTAAGCCAATAAAGAAATAAAAAGCATTCACATATTTAATTCTTTTTTCAATATTTTATTTCAAATTTATGTACATTTTATTTTGACAAAAAACAAATTTTTGTAAATGAATAGGACTTAAATTACAATAATTTTTCTTAATGAACAGGATTTTTTTACAATAAAGAAATTTTTGTCAATGGAATTTATTTACAATAATTTTTCTTAATAAATGGCATTTTATTTACAATAATTTTTCTTAATAACTAAGATTTTATATACAATTTAAAAATTAACCACTTAACTAAAAAATTAACTAAGTTTAACCATTTTCTTGCATTATAGCATCATGTAGCAACATATCAGGGTTAGTTTCCTTAATACGAAAATTATACCATGCATATGTGTTAATATTATTTGACCTAATTTTTCTCTTATCGTCTCCATAACTTAAGATTACCTTATTTAATTCACTAGTATAAGTATATGTGATGCAGCTTATATTTAAATGTTAGCATATTTTCGTATACATTAGTCTTACTGAATGAACAGTTTTTATAAGTAGCTAAACTATATTTTCCTAATATGGATCCCTTTACCCCCTTCGATTTTTTAACGTCATTTTGATTTTGTACACTAAACCTTTGATCGCAACCCAAAAAACTCTGTCATTATTTTACCGCAATTTTCATCCTTCATCATGCCTAAAACTTTTTTATTTATTAATGGAAAATTATACATATTGTCCGTGGGATAGTCCGATGTACCAAAATGTTCTTTCATATTATTTTTTATGTCAGCGTAAAAGTCGTCCATTTTTATTGAATATATAAAAGAGTCGGTGTTCATATAGTTCAATGAGAGTTTTGTCTTAAACTTAGGTTGCATGTACCCGTAATGGAAATTATACATTTTCCATTCGGAGAGCTCAAGTACACAAAATCCTAACTAAATTGGTTTATTGTAGCAGGTTTCGACTCTTGTCATTTCGATTGCTACCAGATCTTTGGAAAATATAGATAAACTATCAAAATTTGGTTTTGATATCCAATCTTGTGCTCCCAAATGATTACAATTCGTTCTCTCCCAATTATGGACAATTTTAACATCTCTCCTCTTATCTACATTTTCCATGGTTTTACCATACACTGCATTATTGAGTAGTTTGCAAAAAATTTGTTCAAAAGCATTTTTAGCAGTGGCTCTATATCTGGTATTTAGGTCAATATAGCCTTTTAACCATGGAGATTGTTTAAATGCTAGAATACGATGTGTTTTCTTTAATACTAAACCATTTTCTAAGCATTGTTTCAGAACTCTAAAGTGTATCACGTATGATCGCTTTGTAGATAAATCGGTTATCAACTTGCTATACTTCGATTGTATGGGCTTTTTATTTTCAGCGCAAAAAGGAAGGTCATTATGCAAGTCATGTTAGTGAGAAAGATAATCGAAAGTGACCTCATATACATAACCGTCTGTTCCATTGTCATCTATGCTGCTTGGATCCAGATTCAGCTCGTCTTGCGATAACCATCTGCACCCACCATGAGAAAGATATTCCGAGATCGCCCAGCCGTAAAGGTTATTTGCGTCTAAATTGACAAGAAATTCTAAGGGCTTCTCTTTATCGAAATCTTCCAACTATTTGTTATTGGCTTTTGAATATCTTTGGCTACACTGTACGATTCCCCCACGTATACATTTTTTCATAAAATTGTACATGTGTATGTACGTCAATAATTCTAGTTCAATTTTTGTGTATTTTAACATTGCATCCCAGGAAAGTCCAGATGCGGTATAATATTGAGATGGATCCTGTTAACCGCAGATGCGCTCCTGCATTATTTTAAATTGATTATTTATGCAGTCATATGTACATACATATCCACATACATACATATTTTTAAATTGCGTTAAATTTCGTTTATCTATGTTTTGCTTTCAAATGTTCAACTGTAAAGTGTGCATACATATTAACATATTTACAAGCATATACATACATACATATGCATGGAATATGCATTCCACAGAACAGTTTCTTAGCTTCTCTCTACTCTTGGTTTTGGTGTTTGTATGTATGTACGTACGTATGCATTTTCGGTAAACGGCTCTTGTTTATCATAATGTTAAGATGTACATAAGCAATTTTTGTTATTTATGCTTTGCACTACTTTTTTTGAACTCTTAATTTCATTCGACTTATTAGTTTTGAAATAAAAGATCAATACTTAATTTGTAAGCTAAGATTTTTTATTTGCCTGCAAACAAGATTGTAGACATAAAACAGATCCAGCTGGTAAATACCTTTACAAACTTTTTTAAAGTTCTCGAATATATCTGTCAGTAAGAGGACGTCTGTTTTTAAGTAAAGTTCCATGTAATCTTTCATAGTTTTACAACCAAAAGTATTCCATACCTCTGCAGCATGTGAGTATTCCTCTAAGAACACTCTTTATTATTCAACTTATTAAAGAAATCACTGCGTGAAGACACTCGTCTAATTTTGGAATGAATTTAGGTACTCATACGGGAAAATACCTTTTTTTAAATAAGCTGAAATTATTTTTCTAACTGAAATCATTATCCGACAAATTGCTGGCTAATGATTCCAAACTCTCATCCATAAGGCGTAATGTATCAAGAAATCTTATTTCAAGTTATGGACATCGCTCATTTCTGTAAATTGGGAGAGTGATATATAAGCTCCTTATTGATAGGGAGTACTTTTAGTTGCATAGAAATTTTATCTAATTCTTTAATAAAAAGATGCTAGTCATAATTTGAGTAATTATGAAAGTAAACTGGTATAAACTTGGGGATTTGGAAATTTAAATAACAGTTATTGTGGGCTGCACCTCTATATTTAACGCTAATGTGACAGTGATCTCTAACGCGATTTTTACCTAAAAATTTTTGTCAAACATGACAATTCACCGCACTATAAAAATTATAAATATCAGAGGGGGATAAAGTATCCATTTGCCTATTATTTACTTAATTATTATTGAGGAATTTTTTTTAGATTTAGTTGAACTGTAGTGAATTTTTAATCAGAAATAATTTCTTATTCGCGCTTAAGTTTAGTAATTTCAATTCTTATGGAATGAAATATTTTATTAATTAATGCGAGTTTCTAAAGAAGAGAAGAAAAATTAAACTAGACTTTTTAGCTGGGGGAAATACCGATATTTTTCTGTGCAGCAACGCACTTTATCCGCACCATACTCTATCTACTTGGGTAGAGATTGTTATTAACATCAGCTGTTTAACGTAAACGGAATATGAGAATTAAGTTTCATTAGAATTTACGTTAAATAGCTGATGTTAATAACAATCTCTACCCAAGTAGATAGACTAGGGTGCTGATGAAGTGTGTTGCTGCACCGAAAAATATCGGTATTTCCCCCAGCTAAAAAGTATAGTTTAATTTTTCTTCTCTTCTTTAGAAACTCGCATTAATTAATAAAAATGTTTCATTCAATAAGAATTGAAATGACTGAACTTAAGCCCGAATAAGAAATTATGTATATCTGACTAAATTATTATTATAAATATCCTCACAATCTTTAATTAAAAATGAAACAAATTTTTGTGAAGCATCTTTCCCTGTATATACCCTTAACTTATCCAAATTATTGTTGTGGAGACACTTAATGTAATAATTAAATGCACAATGAGTGTGCTTTTTAATTAAACTAGTCTTACTACTTACGCTATCACTGATGTCTTCTAGGATACACTTAAAGTCCGCTTAAACCACAAAAGCGACATCAATTTTTCTTTGATGTCCCTTAAAGCTCAGAAAAGCATCCGGACCTGAAGGCATAGTAGTTACAATGTTGCTGCATTCCGCCTTATGATTAGTCATGACGTTCTCTCTATGAGTGTACTGGAGACAGCTGTTGCAAAAAATTAATTTATGACCATCCTCTATTAGCTGATTCCGTAAAAGTCTGTGAATGATAAAAAATAGAAAAATTGGTACAAGTTTATTAGTAAAATGTACAGAGTATAAAATATAAAAAACAAGTATACGTATTCTTAAATTAAAGTGTTGTATAATTTTCTAACTTACCTTGATATGTTCTTTATTAATATGTAGTGATGAGTTTCACCATTTTCTAAAAGCAGTAAGCTAACATGGTTCACTTTCTCGTGCTTGGTCACATAATAAGAACCAATGATTTGAACTGCTCCCTCTTCATACCCAAACTCATTAACACTTATTGCTGGATTATTTACCTTGAACTCCTTAATTTTGTTTAGTGCTAATGGGTAGGCTAAACTTTTAAAACTTAATGCTACTCCAATTCGCGTAGAATTCAAGTCTGCAGAAATGTCCTGAATATTATAAGAACTGCAGCGTTTTGGCCGATCGTATTTGGTAGTATCCATGGCAGCAATTATGCACCACTTGAATCAGTATTCCTCACTATTTTCAATATTTATGCAAGCTTTTCTCCTTTCTAATTTTTGAAGTATGAATATCCAGCTTGATGCTTTGACGAGCAACGATTGGTTGATGTTAATTTCTGCTCGGACTATGGGTGACAAAGTCCAACCAGAATCTCGCTCTTTAAATTCGGACATTTTGGTTGAAATCTCCTCAACCTGTTGCGGAAAATTTATTATATATTGTCTGCCTTCGTCAGCAAACTCAGTTTTGGCTACAGGTGTTATAACACACAACTCCAATTTTTTTTTTAACAAGTACTCCACCACAATACTCACATGAAATTCAATTATTGTATGCTTAGTTAAATTCATTTGCAGTCTCTCCATAAAAACATTTTTATTTTCTTTAACAAATTCTTCCAAGAGAAGTTGGTCTTTTTTATTTAGAATTGCATATGTGGCGATATGATTTTTGAAGGTTTTCGATATTTTGTAATATCTCACATTCTCTTCGACTTCTTCTGTTCTAGCATGATAAGTACTCATTGGAGTTGGGAGAGTTTCTTCTCTTCTTTCTTCTACTTCTCCATCACTTTCCGGTAAACTTGTATCCATAGCATCGTTGAATAAAGTCCCTCCAATGATATCCACACCTTGCTGTTGTTGCTGCTGCTCTTGTTAGTGATAAGAGGTTGCCATTGCCATTGCATCGAATTGGAATACTGTTGCCTTTGATAATCTGGTGTGACGAGATTATAACTGAAACTTGGATACTCATATTGCATTGGTACACCTGATAAAAAAAAAACTGATTATTCCATGACATTGGTGAAGGGTAATAGTTAGGCATACCGTATAGTTGATATTTGGGGGTACTGTAAAGAAGGGTGCTGCTGATGATGAAATGCCTGCGGTTGCTCTTGATTTGTACCCCGACTTATGACCATTTCATCCTGCACGCTGTAATTTTTCACGTGGTCCAAAAATTACTTTTGGTATTTGTATACCTTATGACATCTATTACACTGATAACCTGTATAACTCATTTTTAATTATTTTAGTGAATTACTACTTGAATTTAAGAACACAATTGCTGATGATGCTTGTAAATACAATAAAGTACTGATGTGTTGGTTAGAAAAGTTATACGAAAATTAGTAGCAGTATCCTTGCAGCATTCATAATTTCTACTTTTTGTTTCTCTGCTGATGACTGTACTTAGTTGAAACTTTGCTGCTTTAAAATAATCGCAGCCAAAGAAATGACTACATTGCAAAATATAAATGTATTTATTATACACAATCACAAAATATTCCACGCACAAATTCCTACGATCGCATATTCATACATACATACATACATCTAGACATACATACATATATACATACATACATACGTATATACATACATACATACATACATACAAATATATTTCTTAAACAAATAAACAATATATAAGCTTATCTGCGACAAACAAGCTGGACCCCCCACAAACAAGCATTAAGGGTTTTCACATACATTAGAACATTTTATACATGAATAAAATAATTAAATAAATTGTTTATTAATTTATTTAATCATAGACACACACTTCCACGATTCATATGAGAATCGCGTTTAGTCATCAAATCCAATTTCTCTGATATTACTGATATGGTATTACGATAACAAATTTCTACAGTCTGGTAACACTGAAAATTTTCCCTTCGGCATTAAAAAAAATAATAATCATGTATTGCCGTCAGCATTAGGAAAAATCATTTTCACAGTTTCCGCGTTGGTATTAGGAAAAATCATTTTCATGATTTTTCCGTTGTCATATATACTTATAAAATCTTAAAGAAAATTTATTATTTGACATATTGTCAGAAGTGTACATAATAATTGAAATTTATTTGCTGGTAGTTTAGCATGTCTATATACGTATTTCATTGGCGCTTGAACCAAATCATCAGTATACTTTAACCACAAATTTTAAACAGTCACAAACCTCTTACTTTATGCATAGACCTTCAAAAACTATATGAGAATTCATAAAATAATAATACCAGCAAATAAATTTCAATTATTTTGTTTACACTTCTGACAATATGTCAAATAACAAAATTTTCTTTAAAGTTCAATTAATGTTTTATTTTTCACTTAGCCTTGTAAATACTTTTATTGTTATCCAATGGATTTCTAATTGTATAAGGATGTAAATTATTTGCTGGGTTTTGTATCAGTTTCAAAGCCTACTAAGCTTATTTTTTCTTTTGTGATTTTCAAAAGTATTATTATTTTATGAATTCTCATATAGTTTTTGAAGGTCTATGCATAAAGTAAGAGGTTTGTGACTGTTTAAAATTTGTGGTTAAAGTCTACTTATGATTTGGTTCAAGTGCCAATGAAATACGTACATAGACATGCTAAACTACCAGCAAATAAATTTCAATTATTTTATGTACACTTCTGACAATATGTCAAATAATAAATTTTCTTTAAAGTTCAATTAATGTTTTATTTTTCATTTAGCCTTGTAAATACTTTTATTGTTATCCAATGGATTTCTAATTGTATAAGGATGTAGAAAAATAAAATGAGTTCACCTGGATATAAATTATTTGCTGGGTTTTGTATCAGTTTCAAAGCCTACTAAGCTTATTTTTTCTTTTGTGATTTTCAAAAGTATTATTATTTTATGAATTCTCATATAGTTTTTGAAGGTCTATGCATAAAGCAAGAGGTTTGTGACTGTTTAAAATTTGTGGTTAAAGTCTACTACGACCAAATAAATTTCAATTATTTTATATAAAATCTTAATCTTATGAAACACCTTAAATCACCCGTTATCACACAAATTAATGCCAACAAAAAAAATCAGCCGTTCACACAAAATTTATATAAACAAAAAACTTCTAATGTAAACAAAAAACATCAAAGCGCCGCCGAAAATACAAATTTCCAAGAATTTTAAAATTTTGAAATTCTAATTACCCAAGTTAAACAATTTCAGCCACAATTAAACAATTTTAATTATCCCAGAATTGGTAGTTCACTACTACTAAGCTATTTTATTTTTATAAATGTGAAATATTTGAAAGCTGCACCACTGAAAAATATATTTATGGTGCTGCTGCCGTCTTAAAAATTATTAAGTAGCTGGCTACGAGGCAACATTTGTTGCCAGGCACTTGTAGTCGTGTTGCCATGTAGCCTTCTGTGGTCTATGTGTTTAATGGTTAAGACAAGTATTAATACTTTTGTAGAAAATTAAACTCTGACATGTTGAGTTGTCTTTTGATGCAATTTTTGAAAGAGAAATAAAATCACGGAGGTATTTTCGTCAAAAGCATTTTACCTGTATTACAGTCTGAAATAGCATTAATAAATATCTTTTAATCACTATAACATAAGAAAGTGGAATACTTTGTATAAGTATCAATGATTGCAATGACCAAATCGTTTTCTTAAGTAATTAATTCTATGTTAAACAAACTTGACGTGATTTTCCGGGGATTGGTCAACAAATGTTGGAGAGTGCAGTGAAAATTTTAAGCTCATAGAAGCTGTAAAAACTCTGAGTTGACAATTGATTTCCTGGACTTTTGCACTTCCCAGGCAACGCGAATGAACAAATCGCGTCCTGGAAAAAGCTAATTTTCTAAATTAACTACATTTATTAAGTAAAAATTGAAGAAATATCGATTGTGTTATTATTGTAGGCACTCTCTTTAACTAAAAGTTGTGACGGCCAAAGTCCCGAAGCTCGTTTTGGCTCACAAGTCTGTAGCTATGTAGTTATTATTATTATTATTATTATTATTATTATTATTATTATTATTATTATTATTATTATTATTATTATTGATTTTTGTGCATGAAGCAGATTTCTTTTATTTGTATTATTATTATTATTACCTTACCCATTAATAAGCACTGAATCTTATACTTAATTATTATTATTATTTGCAGGGTGACCGATGACATTTTTCAAAAAGTGGCACCAAAAGAGGATTTATCAAAGAAAAGGGGCAAAATTAAAAAAAAACGAGAAAACTACGCTAAAATTTTAATTTTTAATGTATTTTTATATAACTCACTCTAAAAAAATGAAGACAAAAAGTGGCAAGGCAGTTAAAAAAGTGGCAAGGCAGTCGAAAAAGTGGCAATTTGCCACTTTAGTCGGTCAAACGGTCACGCTGATTATTTGTACTCTTATTTTCATTATTACCTTTTGTGCTAACAAGCAAGCAATTGTCTCGTGTATCAGTTATGCAGAGTGAGAGCAAGAGTCATCATATACGCCCTCTGTGCGAAAATTCTGTGTCATATGAAAGAGCATAAACGGTTGATATAGTGCAACCTAAATTAGAGCGTTATGCTAGGAACACAACTGGTATGAACGACGAATTTTTCGGTGCGAACTTTCGTCATAAAAAATAAAACACATTTGTTCATATGAAAATGAACACAACACCGCCGTAGAACGAAATTCGTCCTGCGTGACGAACTCTGAGATAGATTTATTTCTATTTTATACGCCGACGAACGACGAAAAAAACAATTTTCTCTCACTCTCTTTAGATACACAATAAACAGTGTGACCAGATTGTAAAATAAAATTAAGCTAAATCACGTATGTCTTTAATATATTTTTAGAGAATATGCAATTTGGAAAAAAGGCTAAAAAAGCTAAATGCCTTTTTAAAAAAGCTAAAAAAAAGAAGCTGAGAGCTTAATAAAAATTTTAAAGCTAATTACAGAAGAAATAAGCTAAATTTAGCCTAAAATTACCTAATATGGTCACACTGACAATAACCAACTTTATCACATAATAATAATAAAATTAAGCTAAACCACGTATATCTTTAATACATTTTTAAAGAATACGCAATTTGGATTGAAAAAGGCTAAAAAAGCTTAAAAAGTTTTTAAAAAAAGCTAAAGAATAAGTTAAGAGCTAAATAAAAATTTTAAAGCTAAATCCAGAATAAATGGGCTAAATGTAGCCCAAAATTAGCTAATATGGTCACACTGACAATAATCAACTTTATCAATTATAAGAGCTGAATTCGCTGAGTAAATTCGTCGTTATTGTGCTTCAAACGACAAATTTACGCAACGAATTCTTATCGACGAATTCGTCGACCTGGACAAAATTCGTCGTTCGTCCCAATTGTGTTCCTAGCATTAAGCGTTGCGTTAGCAGCAGGGTACGTATTTTTAGTACATTCAAATAATATTTTGTACGTTTAATTGTACTGAAAATCCGCACCCTGCTGTTAACGCAACGGTTAACGCTCTAATTTAGGTTGAGCTCTTAGTCACCACAACAATTGTAAGCACACACACGAGTATGACGCTATCACTGGAATCAGCGTTGCCGTTTTGGTTACTTGTAACCAAAATTGGTTACTTTTTTTTCCAATGTGTACTTGTCTACTTTTTTCCATTTTGGTTACTTTTTTTCAACACAAAAATAACAATTTTTTATACATATACATATGTACATATGTGGTATGTTAAATTTGCACATAACTAATTATCTTGATAAAAGATCACAATTTAAGCGTTTTTAATGCGTTGTAAATACAACACTGGTTAATCAACATAGCGTTTAAAACAAATACATGTCTGTCTCTGAACATAACAAGCCTGCTTTCGAAAATCGGATGCATTCATGGTTGCAAAATCTTTAAACGTCAAACAGTATCAGCCCAATTATGAATATTCCCGGAAAGTTTTCTCCCTTCCTTACCATTTGTTCCCGGGGAATAATCCTCCTCTTCAAAACAGCCGGGGAATAAGAAAATTCGGGAGAGAGTAAAATCTGCATCAGCTGTTTAATGTTTACATATTTTTTGCAATAACGCAAGAGTTCAACAATAGAAGTTTAATAAAAATTTTGTGTTGTCATTGCCAATATGATTGTGTGTTAATATGAATATTTGTTTATGCGTAAATAAAAATTATATAAATCACTAACACTAACCATTCACAGGCATGCATAATAACTTTGTGCTGAGAAAGTGGAGTAAAAACTAAGCCAGGTGCAGATACAAATTGATTAAATTCCGAAGGACTGTGTGTACAAAGGAAATTGTAAATTTTATAAGGTTTTTCTATCGGTCTTGATAATATTAGAAGGAAACAAATCTTTACCTATTATGTGAACTTAAAGGAGGCCTGCAAAATTGAGTAGTTTAGTATTTCTTCTGAATACAGAAGTGGCTTATGTTTTTGAAGTGCATGTGCGCAAGTTAACATCTCTTATTTTAAGATAGTAATAACAAATCCATAAATTCAAATATAACTAAGATAGTAATAAAAGATGATAACAAATCCATAAACTCAAATGTAACTATTCTAAGCTAGAGATAAGACAGACATCATAAATACAACTATTGTAACGATAAGAAACACATTTTTTCCCAAAAAATGTTTTGCTGATAAGAAAGGTACTAGTAACCTAAACAAAGAAAAACATATTAGAACAAAGAAAAACATATTTTGAGTTAGAACAAAGAAACATTAAACATAATTATTATTATAAATAGATATTAAGTAACACTTTGTAAGTTAGTCTTAAGAATATATTTAATAAAGAAACGCACATTTCGGTGCAGAAAAAAAAGAAAATATATTTTTTTTACTCATTTCCTTAAATAGGAAATTAACTGGGGGCTCAAGCCGGTCTAAACTCTTGACCACAGCCAAATATTCTTGACATTCAAGATATTTAAATAAAATTCCACGGCTTTGAAGAAAAGCAAAACCAATCTCTGAAAAAGTGAGAAATTACCACGCTGGACCAACGTCAAAACGGCAGAAAATATTCAATTCCTTACGATCTATGGGAAAAGACAACGACACAATGAATCAAGATATCGCAGCTTTACGAGCACAAATAGAGGTACTCACACAAACTCTACAGAATACCCAATTGAAAGTAAATACACTGGAGGCGGAACGATCTCCCCACACAATCATTACGCAGGAACAACATAGTGACTTCACACCAAATATAACTGATGCAACTCAGATAAATTTAAAAACATTCGAAGCCATACCGTGCTTCAGTGGGGATAAAAACCAATATAGATCCTGGCGGAAAAGGGCATGGACATTCATGGAAAATATCAAACAATTTTCCAACCACCCAAATTACTACACAGCATTCACGATACTGCATTCAAAAATTGTTGGAGAAGCAGCAGACATCCTCATCAACCACAATACCAAGATGAACTTTTATTCTATAATTAACAGGCTTGACTACACCTACGCAGACCAACGACCATTATATGTACTACTCGAGGAAATGAAGAAACATAAACAGGAAGACTCTCAGAATTCCACAGCAAAATCAGCAAAGCACTGAACCTCGCACTTTCGAAGATAGAGATGTCAGGTGATCAGGGATCTGCATCCATGGTGGAATATGCAAATCAGGAAGCAGTCCGTACATTCATCACAGGACTCAACAGCAAATATACAAGCGGTACATTATATAGCCATCATCCAAAGGACCTAGAAACTGCATTTGCAATCGCAAGCACTATATACCATGACAACGCAAATATGCAGTTCGACACACTGGCTACAACACAACTATACAACCAAAAACCAAACTTTGGACCACAACGATACGAAGATAGAAGGAGGTACAATCCCAATGTACAAGCTCAATTTAATCATCAACCACGGCAGTAACCCATGGAAGTGGATAGTTCGCAGCAATTTAGACGTTCAACACAATATTCCCCACAGCAGCAATACAACCCATTCAAAAGGGAGCAACAACCAACAAAAAGGGATAGAATGCCTTCATCAAAAAATTATAATCCGAACAAAGTTCAACGAGTAAACCAGACGAGAGATGAAGATATACAATCACTTGTACCACACACCGAAGATACTTATGAAACCGGCAGCGCTTTTTTAGGCGAATAAACGGATTGCCATGTCTGCAGAGGCACTGCCAAACAACAGGTAAATCCGTTAATATATTAATTGACACAGGTGCGACAAACAATTATATTAGTTCTAAGTGCAACATAGGAAAATCTATTCCAATAAAACCAGTTAAGGTAAAAACGCTTCACGGATACTCTTTAACGAAAGCAAAAAAAAAATTATTACACTATTAGGCCATAATTTAGTATTTTTCGAAACTGAAGCCTTAGAAGAGTTCGATATGCTTCTCGGGGAACATGGTCTCAGAGCCATAAAAGCAGAAATTAACTTATTTGAGTATAAAATCACGTATAAATTTAAAAGAAAAAAAGAAATTAGCGAACAAAAAGTGAATTACACAGTCAATAATGACAAATATAAAAATGAAATTGAAAATATAATGAGAATAAATGACAAAACCAACAAAATTCTGCCCTTTACAACCACTGTACAAGCTACAATTAGGACAAAATCAGAAGATCCTATTTGGGTGAAAGTAGTTGTGAACTGGGCATTCTGTGGCAATTAAAATTGTTAAATTGTTGCTGAAATTGTTAAATTTGGGTAATTAAAATTTGAAAATTGTTAAATTCTTGGAAATTTGTGTTTTCGGCGGCGCTTTGATGTTTTTTGTTTACATTAGGAGTTTTTGTTTACATTAAGTGTATGTCTGTCTGTCCGTCGGTCTGTCTGCCTGACCGTGGATGTTTGTGTGTGGAATATTTTGTGTGAATGTATTAAGGCGGTTCATAGTTTGGCGGTTTTTATGTGTGTATATACAGACGAGGAAAATTATGAAAATGATTTTTTCTAATACCAATGGTGAAATAGTGATTATTAATTTTTCCTAATGTCTACGGCAAAACATGTTTATTAATTTTTCCTAATGCCGACGGCAAAACATGAATATAATTTTTTCAAATGCCGACGGGAAAATGATTTTTCCTAATGACGACGGGAAAACATGATTATTATTATTTTTTTCCTAATGCATACGGCATGCATGATAATTTTTCCTAATGCCTACGGCAATGCATGATAATTTTTTCAAATGCCGACGGCAATACATGATATTTTTTTTTCCTAATGCCGACGGCAATACATACTTATTTTTCCTAATGCCTACGGCAATACATAATTATTTTCAAATGCCGACGGCAATACATGATAATTTTTCCTAATGCCTACGTCAATGCATGATAATTTTTCCTAATGCCGACGGCAAAACATGATTATTTTTTTCAAATGCCGACGGCAAAACATGATTATTATTTTCTAATGCTCCCAGTGTTGCCATACTGTAGAAATTTGTTATCGTAATACTATATCAGTAATATCAGAGAAAGAAGGTTTGATGACTATTAGACGATTCTCATATGAATCGTGGGAATGTGCTTGTGTGATTTCCTCACGCTAATAAATTGTTATACAATAAAATAATTAAATAACTGAATAAAATAATTAAATAAATGAATAAAATAATTAAATAAATGAATAAAATAATTAAATAAATGAATAAAATAATTAAATAAATTATTTTATTTATTTATAAAACGTTCTCATGTATGTGAACACCCCTAATGCTTGTGTGTGGGGGGTCCAGCTTGTTTGTCGCTGGTAAGCTTATATTCTGTTTAAGAAATATATTTGTATGTATGTGTGTATGATGTATGTATGTATGTATGTGTGTATGATGCATGCATGCATGTATGTATGTATGTATGTATGTGTGTATGATGTATGTATGTATGTATGTGTGTATGATGTATGTATGTATGTATGTATGTACGATCGAAAGAACTTGTGCGTGGAATATTTTGTGGCTGTGTAGAATACATTTATATTTTGCAACATAATCATTTTCTTTGTCTACGATTATTTTAAAGCAGCAAAGTTTCAACTAAGTACAGTCATCAGCAGAGAAACAAAAAGTTAAAACTGTGAATGCTGCAAGGATACTGCTACTAATTTTCGTATAAATACGCCAACTTTTCTAACCAACACATCAATACTTTATTGTATTTACAAGTAGTATCATCAGCAATTGTGTTAAAGTTTTATAATAATAAAATAATTAAAAATGAGTTATACAGGTTATCAGTGTAATAGATGCCATAAGTTATACAAATACCAAAAGTCCTTTTTGGATCATGTGAAAAGTCATAGCGTGCAGGATCAAATGGTCGTAAGTCGGGGTACAAATCAAGAGCAACCGCAGACATTTGTTCAAAATCCTCAACAGCAGATAAATTCATTTCATCACCAGCAGCACCCTTCTCTACAGTATCCCCAATATCAACAATACGGTATGCCTAACTGTTACCCTACACCAATGTCATGGAGTAATCAGTTTTTGGCATCAGGAGTACCAATGCAATATGAGTATCCAAGTTACAATTATAATCCCGTCACACCAGTTAATCAAATGGAGCAGTATTCCAATTTGATGCAATGGCAACCTCTTAATTATCATCAACAAGAGCAGCAGCTACAACAACAAGCTCATCAACAAGGTGTGGATATCCTTGGAGGGACTTTATACAACGATGCTATGGACATAAGTTTACCGGAAAGTGATGGAGAAGTAGAAGAAAAAAGAGAAGAAACTCTGCCAGCTGCAATGAGTACTTCGCATGCTAGGAGAGAAGAAGTCGAAGAGAATGTGAGATATTACAAAATATCGAAAGCCTTCAAAAACCATATCGCCACATATGTAATACTAAATAAAAAGGACCAACTTCTCTTGGAAGAATTTATTAAAGAAAACATGAATATTTTTATTGAGAGACTTCAAATGTCTTTGTCTAAGCATACAATAATTAAATTTCATGTGAGTATTGTGGCGGAGTACATCAAAATTGTAGAAGAAGAATTGGAGTTGTGTATTATAACACATGTAGCCAAAATGAGTTTGCTGACGAAGGCAGATAACATTGAAGAATTATTCCGTAAACAGGTTGAGGAGATTTTAACAAAAATGTCCGAATTTGAAGAGCGAGATTCTGGTTGGACTTTGTCACGCATAGTTCGAGCAGAAATCAACATCAACAAATCTTCGCTAGTAAAAGGATCAAGTTGGATATCCACACCTCAAAAATTACAAGGCAGAAAAGCATGCATCAATATTGAAAATAGTGATGAATACTGCTTCAAGTGGTGTATGATTGCTGCCATGGATACGACCAACTATTATGATGCCAGACGTTGCAGTTCTTATAATATTCAGGACATTTCTGCAGAGACGATTGTTACGCGAAATGGTGTAGCGTTAAATTTCAAAAACTTAACTTACCCATTAGCACTAAACAAAATTAAGGAGTTTGAGGTAAATAATCCAGCAATAAGTGTTAATGTGTTTGGGTACGATGAGGGAGCAGATCAAATCATCGGTCCCTATTATGTGACCAAGGATGAAAAAGTAAAGCATGTCAACTTGTTGCTTTTGGAGAATGGTGAAGTTCATCACTACATATTGATAACGAACATATCAAAGTAAGTTAGAAAATTATACTACTACTCTTTAATTTAATGATACATATACTTGTTTTATATATTTTATAATAGAGACATTTTACTTATAAACTTTTATATATTTTTTATTATTCACAGACTTTTACGAAGTCAGATAACTCACCACCATGATAAGCTACATATCTGCAACACCTGTCTCCAATACACACATAACGAAAATGGTATGAGTAGCCATAAGGCGGAATGCGGCAAAATCGTGACAACTATGCCGTCAGGTCCAGATGCAGTTCTAAGTTTTAAGGGACATCAGAGGAAAATGGATGTCCCCTTTGTGGTGTACGCAGACTTCGAAGGCATCCTGGAAGACATTAGTAATAACGTGAGTAGTAAAACCAGTCTTGTCAAAAAGCACACTCCTTGTGCTTTTAGTTACTACATTAAGTGTCTCCATAGCAATAAGTTAGATACATTAAGGGTTTATACAGGGAAAGATGCTTCACAAAAATTTATTTAATTTTTAATTAAAGATTGTGAGGATATTTATAATAATCATTTAGTAAATAATAGGCAAATGGATATTTTATCCCCTTCTGATATTTATAATTTTTATAGTGCGGTGAATTGTCATATTTGTCAAAAATTTCTAGGTAAAGATCATTGTCACATTAGCGGTAAATATAGAGGTACAGCCCACAATAACTGTAATTTGAATTACCAAATTCCCAAGTTTATACCAGTTTACTTTCACAATTACTCAAATTATGATTCACATCTTTTTATTAAAGAACTAGGTGAAATTTCTATGCAACTGAAAGTACTCCCTCTCAAGGAGCTTTATATATCACTCTCGCAATTTACAGAAATGAGCGATGGTCATAATCTTGAAATAAGATTTCTTGATACATTACGCTTTATGGCTGAGAGTTTAGAATCATTAGCCTGCAATTTGTCGGATAATGATTTTAACACTATAAGGTCCTTATTTCAATCAGAAAAAGAATTTCAGCTTATTAAGAAGAAAGGCATTTTCCCCTATGAGTACCTAAATTCATTTCAAAAATTAGACGAGTGCCAGCTGCCTTCACGCAGTGATTTCTTTAATAAGTTGAACAATAAAGAGTGTTCTTTAGAGGAATACTCACATGCTGTAGAGGTATGGAATACTTTTGGGTGCAAAACAATGAAAGATTACATGGAACTTTACTTAAAAACAGATGTCCTCTTACTGACAGATATTTTCGAGAACTTTAGAAAAGTTTGTAAAGGTATTTATGAGCTGGATCCATGTCAATACTATACCGCACCTGGACTTTCCTGGGATGCAATGTTAAAATACACAAAAATTGAACTAGAATTATTTACGGACATAGACATGTACAATTTTATGAAAAAAGGTATACGTGGGGGAATCGTACAGTGTAGCCAAAGATATTCGAAAGCGAATAACAAATATTTGGAAGATTTCGATAAAGAAAAGCCCTCGGAGTTTCTTGTCTATTTAGACGCAAATAACCTTTACGGTTGGGCAATGTCGGAATATCTTCCTCATGGGGGGTTCAGATGGTTATCGCAAGACGAGCTGAATCTGGATCCAAACAGCATATCTGACAATGGAACAGACGGTTATGTTTATGAGGTCACTTTAGATTATCCTTCTCACTTACATGACTTGCATAATGACCTACCTTTTTGCGCTGAAAATAAAAAACCACTGCAAGCGAAGTATAACAAGTTGATAACCGATTTCTCTACAAAGCAATCATACGTGATACACTTTAGAGTTCTTAAACAATGCTTAGAAAATGGCTTAGTTTTAAAGAAAACTCATCGTATTCTAGCATTTAAACAATCTCCATGGTTAAAAGGCTATATTGACCTAAATACTAGACATAGAGCCACTGCTAAAAATGCTTTTGAAAAAAACTTTTTCAAGCTACTTAATAATGCAGTCTATGGTAAAACCATGGAAAATGTGGATAAGAGGAGAGATGTTAAAATTGTCAATAATTGGGAGAGAACGAATTGTAATCGTTTGGGGGCTCAAGATTGGATATCAAAACCAAATTTTCATAGTTTATCTATATTTTCCGAAGATCTGGTAGCAATCGAAATGACTAGAGTCAAAACCTGCTACAATAAACCAATTTACTTAGGATTTTGTGTACTTGAATTGTCCAAATGGAAAATGTATAATTTTCATTACGGGTACATGCAACCTAAGTTTAAGACAAAACTCTCATTGAACTATATGGATACGGACTCTTTTATATATTCAATAAAGACGGATGACTTTTACACTGACATAAAAAATGACATAGAAGAACATTTTGATACATCGGACTATCCCACGGACAATACTTATAATTTCCCATTAATAAATAAAAAAGTTTTAGGCATGATGAAAGATGAAAACTGCGGTAAGATAATGACAGAATTTGTTGGGCTGCGATCAAAAATGTACTCATTCAGTGTACAAAATCAAAATGACGTTAAAAAATCAAAGGGGGTAAAAAGATCCATATTAGATAAATATAGTTTAGCTACTTATAGAAACTGTTTATTCAATAAGACTAATGTATACGATAATATGTTAACATTTAAATCTAAGCTTCACCATATATATACTAGTAAATTAAATAAGGTAGTCTTAAGTTATGGAGACGATAAGAGAAAAATTAGGTCAAATAATATTAACACATATGCATGGTATCATTTTCGTATTAAGGAAACTAACCCTGAATACGAACTTGATATGTTGCTAGATGAAATTGCTAGAATGCAAGAAAATAGCTAAAATTAGTTAATTTTTAGTTAAGTAGTTAATTTTTAAATTGTATATAAAATCTTAGTTATTAAGAAACATTATTGTAAATAAAATCCTATTTATTGTTGTTAAAATGATTTTAAATAAAATCCTATTTATTAAGAAAAATTATTGTACATAAAATCCTATTTATTAAGAAAAATGATTGTAAATAAAATCCTATTTATTAAGAAAAACTATTGTACATATGTATATGAGTTTTTAAGAAAAAATTTGAAATAAAATATTGAAAAAAGAATTAAATGTGTGAATGGCTTTTATTTCTTTATTGGCTTTACTTCGTTGGATAAAAAAAAAATGATATCTTCCATATCGCTTAAACATGCACAGTCTTGATTTCTTTAAGAGGATCTGCACAAGACAAATTGAATTTCACAATATTATGAAATTCCATTAAATTTCATTAGATATTTTCATAAAGAGAAACAATTAAGATAATCGGATAAGTCCTTATATTTTTCACTACATACAAATTTCTCTTAATTTCTAATCGAAAAAGCTTAATCGGTGAGAGTGAGCTGAGTGAATTTTTAATTCAAAATTCCCAATTTCCAATTTGGCAATAACATATAATAATTTTGTATTTTAAATTATAAATAAAAATACATGAAAGAGTTTTGTAAAATATAAATGTTTGTGCTTTTTTATTTAATATTTTCAGTTATTTCATACAGAAATTGAAGACATAAATGACCACAGGTAAATGTATTGAAATTCTGATGTTGATTATAGTTGTATTTTATATTTGTACCAAGATATTTGACTACTTCCGAAGGAGGTTGTAAGTTTCCAAAGCTGTCGAAATATTCTTTTTCATTGTTGTTTTTATAATATGCTACCCAATGTGTACCAGGTCCTGTTGATATGTCTAAATTGATTATTCCACATTCTATTTTCTTTGTTCGTTTTGGTAGAGTATTCAACATGAAAACTCCTCTAAAATATGGAATATTTATAGAGAAACGGTTTAGGTCCTCATCAGATAGTGGTCTGTTGGGTAGCATCTCTAATAGTTTTTTGATTCCTCTTTGAAAACTAAACCATAACCCTTTTTATATGGTTTTAAGTAAAGTCCCTTTCCAACTGCAATAGATTCCATCGCTTTATTATGTCTAGTTGCTTCATCAAGTTGATTTTTTGCATTCTTTGTTGCATTTACAGCTTTAGCTATAGCAGCACCTCCAGTTGTTAGACTACCAATTGCACCCAGAGCAGTTAAAATCGGTATTAGAGACAAAAACCCACCAATTTTTGGGACACGTATTACACGTGGTACTATAATTTGAGATTTTCTTCCTTTGAATGATTTGTTGATAGTTTTTCGGGCAATTTTAATTGCTGAGTTAATATCTAATGGTTTTTCCTTCTTTAGCATTTTTGTTGCAGCTCTAATTGATGTTCTAAACAGTTTTTTATCATTTAGCTTGTTCTTTTTAACATTTTTCTTTTTCTCCACACCCATACCAAATTTTGTTTTGACTTTCATTGCGTTAGTAACCATATAGGCAAATGATTTTTCAGCAATACTACTATCTTTTGATAAAACTCGATCCCAAGCTGAATTTTCAAGTATTTTATCAGCCTTGTGTCTAGTGCTTAAATCCTTATTTTTTGAATAAGCTATATCGTGATCTTTACAAGCAGTGTCCAATAAATTAATTCCTTTATCACCTCGATTTAAACGTTTTTGTAGTTTTGTTCCAGGTCCACAGTACTGATATCCAGGAAGATGAAGTTCAACAGGTAGAGAGTTTATTATTTTATCTACTATACCTCCTCCAACGAAGGTGTTTTTATGACTAAACGTTTTCTGATATCGTATAACCATATTATCTGATTTTTTCTATAATAAGAGGTAACATTTATGAAATGTATTTAGTTACAAAAATGCAGTTAGTGAAACAACATAAAAATATTTTAGTTCGTAATATTGATGAATCATCGAACATCACTTCAAAAATAAAGCATAGCCCCCTCTTACCAAATTCTATTCGTGCTCTAATAGTGGGACCATCAAATTGTGGAAAGACTAATGCTATGATCGGCTTACTAGAAAGTCCTAATGGACTCAAGTTTGAAAACATCTATTTATACTCAAAATCTCTTTATCAACCCAAATATGAGTACTTGAAGAAACTAATTTCACCAATTAAAGGAATGGGATATTATACATTCACCGATAATGAATCAGTTATTCCACCTGACGAAGCTAAAACTAATTCAATTATGATATTTGATGATGTTGCATGTGAAAAGCAGAATAATATACGTACATATTTTTGTATGGGGCGACATAGGGATATTGATTCATTCTACTTGTGTCAAACTTATACTAGAATTCCCAAGCATTTAATAAGAGACAATGCAAATGTTATTATAATGTTTAAGCAAGATGATACAAATATGAAGCATGTTTATAGGGATCATGTGTGCAGCGATATGAGTTATGAAAAGTTCCAAGAAATTTGTAGAGAATGTTGGAAGGATAAATATGACTTTTTAGTGATAAGCAAAGATAATGGAAATAAATGATGGTCGCTACAGAAAGCAATTTGACTTTTTCATAACTATATAAACTACTTCTCATAAAAGATTGACTTTAGTTATTAATCTAACTTTAAACTTGATACATCTATTTGCTATAACCTCATCCGATACCTGATAAGCTGATCTCCAAACTATACCAGCTACCTAAAAACCAGACCAGCTCCTGATAAGGTGATCTAAAAACTAGACCAGGTCCTGATAAGCTGATCTGAAAACCAGACCAGGTCCTGAAAAGCTGATCTGAAAACCAGACCAGGTCCTGAAAAGCTGATCTGAAAACCAGACCAGGTCCTGATAAGCTGATCTAAAAACCAGACCAGGTCCTGATAAGCTGATCTGAAAACCAGACCAGGTCCTGAAAAGCTGATCTGAAAACCAGACCAGGTCCTGATAAGCTGATCTGAAAACCAGACCAGGTCCTGATAAGCTGATCTGAAAACCAGACCAGGTCCTGAAAAGCTGATCTGAAAACCAGACCAGGTCCTGAAAAGCTGATCTGAAAACCAGACCAGGTCCTGAAAAGCTGATCTCATTGCTGATACCTGTTATTTGCCCTTAGCAAACATGGATGAGAAAATTTTAAAACAGTTGGTGTTGACAAGGAATGTGTTGAAGAAAAAGCTTCGTAGTATAAAAACTGGTGAAATAGATACACGTGAACAATTAAGAGATACATTCAAACCTATAACAGAACCTCTTAAAGAATTCATAAATAGTTCTAAAAATTTTAAAAGAATTCGTATGAAAGAAGAAAGTAACATCAAGACAGAAGTTGAAAATAATACAAGTTTAAAGCCTGAAAACCCATCAGTCAAGATAGAGACAAGTACACCAAAAAAACTAGTAGAAGGGACAATTTTTGATAATACCATCTTATTTAATGATGTTAATACTGAAAATGATGATGATGATGATGAAGATGATTTTTACTCACAGACTTCCAATACAGAATATACTTATACTGATTTATCAGTTTTGGAAGGAAGAAATGAGTTAGATACAAACTATGGCCCACATAAAGATTACAATAATGAATGGAAATTTGGTGATAGTAACCTAAAACTGAATGAAGATAAAATAAAAGTTGCTGGTCAAATGGGCTCTAACACCAGGACTATTTTCTCTAATGTTTCATAAAATACCAAAAAATTATGATAAATTTGAACTTGAAATCTATAAAAAGATTTTAATTACTACTAATGCATATAGAAGAGACTTTACTGATGGTCAAATTAAGGGTACTAGAGGATATAAATATAAATATATTATTAAGAAATTTATTGATGAGAAAAACCAGAAGAATTTACCTGAATCAACAGGGTATAAGCCCAAAGGTAGCTATTTAGGTGAGGGAATGATGCAAGTTAACATCAATAATCCCAACTATATATACTGGGACGATCCAAATGAGTTAGTAGATAGACTTCGACTACTGCTCGCATCACAAGGTGCAGGTCATACTAATCACAATAACGAAATTGTATCAATTATTGAAGAACTACGTGAAGCGAATATAATACACTAACTTTAATAAACTAAATAGAGTATGTCTGTTGATAAATTTGGACACTATTTAAACGATACTAGCAGCACAATTTCTTTGAAAAATGCACCTAAACTGCTGGGGTTATTTGTGGATACGAACAATAACATTGATGTCCAAAACAAAAGGATCAAAAATGTTGCAAAAGCTCTGGAGGAAAACGATGTTATCAATAAATTGTTTTTGCGAACTCAAATCGAAAAATTAGAAGAGAAATTATTAACATACTTTAAGGGAGATAAAAACTATAATACGAGAAGATATTGAAATGCAAATTGAGGACCTACAACGCGAAATAAAATTAGATATAGAAGAAAATTATAAAATTGAAAAAGATATTCTACAAATTAAAACATCCTTTGAAGAACAAATTGAACAGCTTAATAAAAAAATTTATAGATCAAGGTCAAGTAGATCACAACACTCTGCAAAAAATCTTTAAAATCAACTTAATGTCTTCAAAAAGAAATTTAGTAAACGAACTCCATAAGCAAACACGAAAACATTTTCTGCGTCGCAGAGTTGTAATGAAAGGAATAGATGATCTTTGGCAAGCTGATTTAGTTGAAATGGGGAACTATTCTAAAGAAAATAGAAATGATCGATTTTTGTTGACTGTAATTGACACATTCTCAAAATTTGCATGGGCAGTACCGCTAAAAACAAAAACAGCACTCGAAACAACCAAGGCAATGGAAGATATTTTTGAATTGGGACGAGTACCAAAAAACTTACAAACAGATGATGGCAAAGAATTTTTCAACAAACACTTTGGAAAATTAATGCATAAATACAACATTAATCACTACTCAACATATAGCATTATGAAAGCATCAATAGTAGAACGATTTAATAGAACATTGAAAGGAATGATGTGGAAAGAATTTAGTTATAATGGTTCATATAAGTGGATTGATATATACAAAGATTTACTCAATGCATACAATAGAAAAGTTCATCGTACCATTAAAATGTCTCCTATTAAAGTCAACTCAACAAATGAGGAAAAGCTGCTAAATACAGTATACAGTCATTTGAAAATGTATAAAATGTCAAAATTTAATGTGGGAGATCATGTTCGCATAAGCAAATATAAGCACACATTTGAAAAAGGTTATACTCCAAATTGGACCACAGAAATTTTCACAATTACAAGAGTTCAAAATACAAATCCTGCAACATACATATTAGAAGACTATCTTGGCAATCCTATTAAAGGTGGCTTCTATACTGAGGAACTTTCAAAAACTAGATTTCCAAATACATATCTAGTTGAAAAGGTTCTTAAAATTAAAGGGAAGGAGGTATATGTTAAATGGCTGGGATTTTCTAATCAACACAATTCTTGGATAAGTAAAGATGAAATATTATAGTTGGAAGAAAAACTAAATTAGAAACGACAACAACATCAAATGCAACAACAACAATAGCATTAATATTAAGAAACTAATGTTAGTTTTAAAATGAGAAAAAGTTTTAAATAAAATATGTAAATCATACTTATAAACCATACTGTGTACTAAACATTATTTAATTGTAATCAGACTGTTATAATGTCAATAACACTTACTCTGAGCTCTAGCTCATCAGAACTATCTGCTAATTACTTTCCTCCTATTGAATTACATGGTGCATATGAGTGTGCTCTAACTGATTTTCATTCATACAACAGTATTCCAAATGTAGACACCTACAACAATATGTTTCATATAGGGGAACATATAATTGAAATACCAATTGGATCTTACGAATTAAATAATATAGTTGATTTTATAGAAGAGGAATACAAACGACTCTGCCCAGCAAATAAGATTTTTATTGAAGCCAATAACAATACAATGCAAGTTAAAGTTAATAGTTCCAAGGATCCTGTATATTTTAATAAAGACAATACAATTGGAAAACTTTTAGGATTCAATAGCAAAATCCTAACACCAAAAAATATTATTATTCAGATCTTCCAGTTAATATTTTTAAAGTGAATCTCTTGCGAATTGAAAGTAGTATCGCTATGAACACATATATGAATAACTCGAAATCGCATACACTTCATGAATTTCCGATTAATGTGCCTCCAGGCTATAAAATAGATGAGGTTCCAAGAAATCTTATCTATTTACCTGTAAACACCAGAGAGATAAGTTCACTAGCGCTGCGCGTACTGGATCAACACGGTGATTTAATTAATTTCCGAGGAGAGGAAATTACAATACGAATACATTTAAGGCCAACTAAATAATGCTAATATACAACACAAATACATTGAAAAATATAGCATCAAGAACAACAACAACAACATTAAAGCGACCAGCTCAACAAAAAGCTCTAAGAACATCAAATAAAAATTTTCTAAAGTCCTTGAATTTTAAATTGAAGACAAAATGAGTTCAATAATAGATGTCTTAGATAAACCCTTGTCTGATGAGAATATAATCAAAAAGGACTATCATACATATGTACCATACTTACAATCTTACAACAATAATGATGAAATTAGAATTTCAATACAAAATCAAGATTTGTATGTGCTACCCAGTGAGAGCTACATTTATGTAGAGGGATTTGTTGTCGATGATAATAAGGCCAAATCTTCTTCTTCTTCTTCTTCTTCGGAGAACTTTTTATTAAAAAACAACTTTGTGGCATATCTATTTGATGAAATTCGCTATGAGCTCAATGGAATTGAAATTGACCATACAAGATATTTAGGAGCCACAAGCACTATAAAAAATTTGGTTTCTCTGTCACCAACACAAAGCAATGTGATGCAAAATGCTGGATGGAACAAAATTGACGATGTCACTCCTGAAAATGGATTTTTCAATTTTTATGTACCTCTAAAAATGCTTCTAGGACTCGCCGAAGACTACAACAAAGTTATACTAAATGGAAAACATGAATTGATACTCTTGTGCAATAAGAATGATGAAGATCTTGTACGCTCGAGTGTTTCTACTAAAAAAGCTATACTTACAATTTCACTCATCTCATGGATAATCCCACATGTACAATTATCCGACTTTAGCAAATTGAATATGATAAAAATTATTAACAATGGTGCTTATATACCTATGGCATTTCGCAGTTGGGATTGTCATGTTAATCCACAATTAAACACAGGTACTAGCCATATTTGGAATGTTAAACTGGCTGCAAATAGAGAACGCCCCCGTTTTGTATTGATTGCTTTTCAACAAGAAAATAAGTTTGTTCATTGTGATTTGACTAATTTAAACGTACATTTAAATTCAGTCTCATATCCATATGATGATCTTAACATAAAGTTCAAAAATGAACGATATGCAATTCTATATGATATGTATCTAAGATTCCAACAAAGCTACTATATGAAAGAATCTCAACCGCTTCTATCTGCATCAGAGTTTAAGACAAAAGCTCCTATTATTGTAGTAGATGTCAGTCATCAGAATGAATCACTCAATAATGGACCGATTGATATAAAAATAGCATTTGAAACAGCAACTAATATTGCAGCAAAGACATCAGCTTACTGCATTCTTATTCATGATCGCATAATAGAATATATACCCATCAAAGGACAAGTTCGAAAAGTCTTATAAATTGAGTAATATGGAAAATAACACAATTCTTATAGACGTACAAGGTTTCAAAAGTAATTCAAATGATTTCATCGCAAAAGGCGTAGTGATTGTTTTCAACAATTATGAATATAACAATTTCATTATAAAACCACCATTTGATTTAAAATGTTTATCAATAAAAAGACAAAGAGAAGCAACGTGGCTTACGAAAAACTATCATCACCTCAGCTGGACTGCCGGCTCAGTTTCTTTTCAAAGCGTTTGCAGTTTTTTAAAAGCCAACGCAAGATGTCCTAAAATTTACGTAAAAGGTGAAGAGAAAAGACGATGGTTGGAAAAAATTGTATGCCGAAAAATTTTTAACGTTGAGGATATAGGCTGTATCAACTTTAAACAAATGGAGATTAAGTATCCAGAATATTTTAATTGTAATTATAATAAACTTGGTGTTTGCGCATTAAAAAATGCTATTTTACTAACAAAAGAAATATCTTGCTTTAAATGAATTTTTACACTCTTTAAAATATTAATGTATTTATTATTATAAAATTTTAAAAAACTTTAAACAATAAATATATAGAAAAATAAAAAATCTACAAGTGTTTTCTTATTTCAAAAACAAACTACATAAAGGAAAGAGAAGGAAGTGGGAAGGAGGAGGAGAAGTTAGCATTTTTGCTAACTTGCAAATTTTTACTTTTTGTTTCTCTGCTTATGACTGTAGTTAGTTGAAACTTTGCTGCTTTAAAATAATCGTAGACAAAGAAAATGATTATGTTGCAAAATATAAATGTATTCTACACAGCCACAAAATATTCCACGCACAAGTTCTTTCGATCGTACATACATACATACATACATACATACATCATACACACATACATACATACATACATCATACACACATACATACAAATATATTTCTTAAACAAATAAACAGAATATAAGCTTACCAGCGACAAACAAGCTGGACCCCCCACACACAAGCATTAGGGGCGTTCACATACATGAGAACGTTTTATAAATAAATAAAATAATTTATTTAATTATTTTATTAATTTATTTAATTATTTTATTTATAAACAATTTATTAGCGTGATGAAATCACACAAGCACATTCCCACGATTCATATGAGAATCGTCTAGTAGTCATCAAACCTATTTTCTCTGATATTACTGATGTAGTATTACGATATCAAATTTCTACAGTCTGGCAACACTGGGAGCATTAGAAAATAATAATCATGTTTTGCCGTCGGCATTTTAAAAAATAATAATCATGTTTTGCCGTAGACATTAGGAAAAATTAATAATCATGTATTGCCGTCGGCATTGGAAAATAATTATGTATTGCCGTAGACATTAGGAGAATATAACAATCATGTTTTGCCGTCGGCATTAGGAAAAAAAATAATCATGTATTGCCGTCGGCATTTGAAAAAATTATCATGCATTGCCGTAGGCATTAGGAAAAATTATCATGCATGCCGTAGGCATTAGGAAAAAAAAGACTTATTGAACCACCCTCGAAAAATATTTAAAGGACTTATCGAACCACCCTCGTAGGTATCAAATTTCAAGAATTTAACAATTTTCAAATTTTAATTACCCAAATTTAACAATTTCAGCAACAATTTAACAATTTTAATTGCCACAGAATGCCCAGTTCACAACTACTGGTGAAACAGTACCCGTATCCAATAGCAGACAATGAATTTATAAATAAAGAAACTCAAACATTATTAGACAACCAAATAATACAACCTAGCAAAAGCCCATACAACTCTCCAGTATGGACCGTTGCGAAAAAAGGCACAGATGAGGAAGGGAAACCAAAAAAACGTATGGTAATAGATTTTCAAAAGCTTAATGCTCTGACTATAACTGACAGGTACCCTATCCCAGATGTAGCAATGACTATTCAAAATTTAGGTAAAGCAAAAGTCTTTACAACACTAGACTTAGAGTCAGGATTTCACCAAATCTCGATAAAAAAAATCAGACAGAGAAAAGACTGCATTCAGTGTGAATGGAGCAAAATACGAATTTCTTAGAATGCCATTCGGCCTAAAGAACGCGCCTTCTACATTTCAGCGATGTATAGATGATATTCTGCGTCCATATATTGGTAAGTTCGCTTACGTTTATATCGACGACGTGCTTATATATTCTTCTTCGCCTGAAGAACACATGGATCACATTCGAATAATAATAAACGCATTACACAATGCAAATATAAAAATTTCTGACGAGAAATCACATTTTTTCCAAGACTCAGTAGAATATCTTGGTCACGTAATCAAACACAATAAAATAACTGTAGATCCTAGTAAGATCCAAACAATAAAGGATTATCCAATACCTAAAAATTTAAAAGAATTAAGGTCATTTTTAGGACTAGCTAGTTATTATAGGAAATTTGTACAAAACTTCGCTTCAATAGTGAAACCTCTTACTACATTCTTACGCGGAGACAATGGCGGTGTAAACAAAAAGCAAAGCACAAAAGTATTAATTAATCTAGATAAACCAGCACTCGAAGCGATAGAGAAAATTAAAGATATGTTACAAGCACAAGTCGAATTATTTCAACCAGATTTCAACAAGCCCTTCGAACTAACGACTGATGCAAGCAACTTTGCAATAGGAGCTGTACTTTCTCAGAATAAGAAACCTATTTCATTTATATCTAGAACCCTTAACCAAACCGAACAAAACTATAGCACAAACGAAAAAGATCTTCTTGCGATCGTTTGGTCACTTCAAAAATTAAGAAATTACCTTTACGGTATAGCAGACTTAACCATTTACACGGACCACCAGTCACTTATTTTTTCTATATCTGATAAAAATCCCAACACAAAATTGCAACGATGGAAAAATTTCATCGAAGAATATGGCGCTAAATTAGTATATAAACCAGGAAATCAAAACGTCGTCGCTGACGCATTGTCACGTCAACAGATTAATAATACTTCGAGTTGTTCACAACATTCAGCACAAAGTTCGCCAATCGAAAAATTGAAACGCGTGAAACAACCATTAAATGCATTTAAGAATCAAATAATTATTCACTATAACACAGATAACTTAGTGCAAATATCTTCACAAAATATTTTCTCAAATGCACGACACACACTTTTCTATTCAACCAAGGACGAATTATTAGACAGATTAAAACAAATAATAAACCCAAAAGTAACAAATGCTATAAAAATAGAGGAAGAAACTCTATTCCACGTCGAAGATAATATCATTTCTTCTTTTCCAAATGTAAAAATTGTAGTAGCTCAGAAAATGACAGAAGATATAGAAAACATAGATAGACAAAAAGAAATCGTAGTACTAGCACATAGACGAGCACACAGAAATTACAAAAATAACGCTCAAGAAATACAGACAACGTATTTTTGGCCAACCATACGCACCATGTGTAAAAAAGAAGCACAAGACTGTGAAATCTGTCTTACAAACAAATACGAAAGAAGACCAAATAAACAACCAATTGGAGCGACACCGATTCCAAATCACGTGGGAGAACACATACGCTTAGATTTATTTTATATGAACGGAAACACATACATCACCACAACTGATAAGTACTCAAAATATTGCTATATACGAGAAATTCCAAATAAGAAAAACATACACAAATACATCGAAGAAATACTATCGCAAATCTATCCAAATGCTAGATTCATAATGACTGACAACGAAGCAGCATTATCAAGTATATGCGTAAAACAGGTTTATGAAAAACTACATATTGAGCATACGTTAACGCCAACATACCATTCAACAACAAACGGTCAAGTGGAACGCACTCATAGCACGCTGATCGAACTCACTAGAGTCCTAGCTCAAGAACACAATTCTTCACCAGGAGACGAAATCTTTAATGCCGTTCGACAATACAACAAAACAATACAATCAGTCATTGGAGAGAAACCCGAGAACGTGTTTTTTAACCGGGGAGCACATCCTGATATTAAAGAAAAAATTTAAATAAACCAACAGAAAATACTTCTATATCACAACAAAAATCGTAAGAACATCACATACCAAGCAGGGGACGTTATATACTCCAAAACGCACCGACGCAATAAAAACGTAAGGAAATACTCAAAACACATTGTAAAGGAAGATAAAGGTAACACAATAATTACAAACAAAAATATTGTTATACATAAGGATAATATACGAGTACAAACATGCAAAGAATAATAATATTATTATATATATCCGTCGCATTCGGTAACAGACTAATAGACTTAAAAGACAAAAAATATATAATGATAGAGACTGACCCTGTATACGTTTTTCAGGACACAGCGTTCTTATACCATATGACAAACCTTTCTAGAATCTTGACACCCTACGAAAATATAGTACGATTTGCATATAATTTAAAACAAAACTCTGCAGAATATTTGTTGATAACTAAAATAGAAAATCTGAAGTCAGAACTACTTCCTAGGATCTCCAGAACTAAACGTTCACTTAAATTTCTAGGATCAGCCCTCAAACTTATTACAGGAACACCTGACCACGATGACCTAATCGAAATCAAGACAGGATTGAATATGCTAATAGAAAATAATAATAAACAAAAGAAAATAAACTCTGAATTTGAAAAAATATTAGAAAGAATTAGCCCCAAATCTATTTCAGAACATTTAATACTTACCGAAGTATACAACGAACTACATTCTATCGCTACAATGATTAATTTCGCAAAAAACGGAAACTTTTATTCCGGAACTTTAAATTTAAAAGATATTCAACAAATAGTGTCTAATGAAGCGTTAGATCTACCTATAATAAATATATTAGAATATGCCGATATTAATGTTTTTTATTTTCATCACACAATTGTAAACACCTATAAATACCCATTATTAAAAACGAAATGTAAGCTATTTAATTTGTATTCACTAGCATTTAAGCACGGAAAACTATTACTAGACTCTAGAATAGCAAAATGCAATAATAAATTTACAAGTATCGAAAAATGTAAAAATTATCTAGGAAACTTTATATGCAGAATTAAGAAACCGGACAACTGTACTATTAATGTACAGGGTGGGCCAAAAGAAACCAAGGGGTGTAAAAGTTTAATAACTTTTTTGTTTATTAATTTTTTTTTATTTTTTCTTTCAGATTATATAGACAACACTTGGAGAATTTATAATGAATGAAAATAATAAATGAAAATCAGAAAATAAGAAATGAATAAATGAAATCAACTTTATTGAAAATTTGATTATGAGTGATGAAGCTCATTTTCATTTGAATGGCTTTGTTAATAAGCAGAACTGTAGGTTCTGGGGTTCTCAAAATCCAAGAGCCATTCATCAACGCCAATTGCATCCCATCAGGTGTACAGTATGGTGTGGGATCACATCTGAAAATGTCATTGGGCCCTACTTCTTCGAGAATGAAGATGGAAGTGCTGTAACCGTAAATGGAGAGCGGTATCGGTTTATGATAGAAAATTTTTTACATCCTGCTCTTGAAAACAGACCTGGTATGTGGTTTCAGCAGGACGGAGCCACTACTGCCCGAGACACAATGGCACTTTTAAGTCAAATTTTTGGAGAGCGAATAATTTCTCGAAATTCGGAAATTATTTGGCCAGCGCGATCGCCAGATTTGACAGCACCCGACTATTTTCTGTGGGGTTTTTTGAAGGAGCGAGTGTATGTGAAGAAGCCAGAGACAATCCTTGAACTCAAGGCAAACATTGTTGCAGAAATTCGAACGCTACAGCCACAAGTTTTGAAAGATGTTATGGAAAATGCTCTAAAAAAAAGCCCATCAGTGCGAAGCTGAAAACGGTGGTCATTTAAGAGACATCATTTTTCATACTTAGTGTAAAAAAATTTCCATTTTGTATATTATATAATCTGAAAGAAAAAATAAAAAAAAGTTAATAAACAAAAAAGTTATTAAACTTTTACACCCCTTGGTTTCTTTTGGCCCACCCTGTATTAGAAAACAGGCCAGCCAAATGCGAAGTGATACATGAAAATAACGCACCGCTACAAGTACTCGAAAGTGGAAACATCATTACAGATTACGAACACACCTGGAATAACGTAAAAATAAATGGACCTAAACTAATACAATTCAATTACTCAACAAATCTAGATGGAAAACAATACTACAACCACCAACAAGCACTCAAAGATGCCATACATAACCAACACGACGAACAATTACAAATAATGCGCATCTTAGAATCTAATGGTAATTACAAATTTAACAATATCCAAGAAATATCAACCTTCCTGATACCCATCGAAGAACATCCAGTCAAATACACATTTTATTTCATATTGGGACTATGTACATTAGCATTACTAACTTATGGTATGATTAAATTCTGCGAATGCTACAGGATAAAGAAAATAGAAACACAAAGGAAAAAAATCGACGAATTATATGAAATAGAACTTCTCAAACTCCGACAGAGACAATATACAGTTTAAAACGAGGACGTTTTTTTTAAGAAGGAGGAGAGTTAACATCTCTTATTTTAAGATAGTAATAACAAATCCATAAATTCAAATATAACTAAGATAGTAATAAAAGATGATAACAAATCCATAAACTCAAATGTAACTATTCTAAGCTAGAGATAAGACAAATATCATAAATACAACTATTGTAACGATAAGAAACACATTTTTTCCCAAAACATGTTTTGCTGATAAGAAAGGTACTAGTAACCTAAACAAAGAAAAACATATTAGAACAAAGAAACACATATTTTGAGTTAGAACAAAGAAACATTAAACATAATTATTATTATAAATAGATATTAAGTAACACTTTGTAAGTTAGTCTTAAGAATATATTTAATAAAGAAACGCACATTTCGGTGCAGAAAAAAAAGAAAATATATTTTTTTTACTCATTTCCTTAAATAGGAAATTAACTCGCAGGGTTTAGATAAAAATACAAAAGGGAAATATAATAATTCGGTATTTATTTAAACTTTTTAATATAAATAAATGCTTATACTATTGTTTTGCAACATTTATTAATATGATTTTTAAATTTTTGCATTGGTTCCCTTCAAAATTTTTGGGGAGAAAACTATCAACAAATTCTCCCTCTCCCTCATATTTAGAATATCTACTTTTTCCCGGGGAGCTTTCTCCCGGGGAAATTTTAATTCATAATAGCAGTGTTGTCAGATATGGCGATATCTCGCCAAACGTAGCAACAAAAATTTGTTTTTGGTGATGAAAATTCTGAAATGGCGATTGGCAATTTACTTGGCGATATTTGAACTCCTTGGCGATATTTTTGGCTATATTTTTATGATTTCAATAAAATAGAATATTGATAAAAATATAAAAATTTTTACGTAAGAAATTTTTTCTACAACATCAAATATTTCGTGCAAAAATTCTAAATGTTGTAACTCTTTCCCTCAAGCAAAATTTTCTGAATTCAAAAAAATTATGGACCATAACATCTCATTTAGTGCTTATGAAAGACATTCCTTTTATAAATTGGAGCCAATATTTTGATAACAAAGCACCAAAAATCTTGCACGAGTTATCGCATAAAGTGTATGATTTCGACGATGCTACTGGTGCTTACCACTTCAAGGATATGACATGTGTACTTAAGCAAATATTTATTTATTAATTCAGTTTAATTTAATTTGTTAATTGAGTTTTATCACAATATTTAAATAATGATTTTGAAGTTGGTGCTTAAGTTCAATATATCCTATTTAGATTGATCTTTTGGAATGTTATTTTTAAGTATTTTCTTTAAGACTTCGCTTAATTTTTAGGTTTTACCATAGTCTTTTCCTACTAAATTTAGCATTTAACAAAATTTTTAATGTAATTACAAAATAAAAATATTTTTTTTTTGTATTAAAATTTAATGTTTTATTATATTGGCGATATTTGGCGATATTCGAAAAGCCATTTGGCGAGGAGGCTCAAAATAAATCTGACAACACTGCATAATAGGAGGAATGGGAAAAGGGAACAAACTCCCGGGGAATTGCTATTCATAATTGGGCTGTATGTAAAAAGTTAAAAAAAAAATTTTTATATTTAAAAGCTCAGTTAGCCGACTGTAATGTAATGTAACTGTAACGCAGAAAACAGCTGATTGATATTTTTATATGAAAAGTAGGTTACCTTCCATTACATCTCTATAACCATTTTCATTACTTTTCACATAACAAAATCGATCAGCTGTTTCTTACTGTTGCAATTACGTTACATTACAGTCGGCTAACTGAGCCTCAAGTTTGAGAGCGTAACAAGCAGGGAACGAAGCCGATCTGCTGTGAGTCGGCTAACAGGCAGATTTTCTAAATTAGGAGTAAGTGCTGATATGGACATAGTTGATTTTTGGGACGCAGTTTCAAAACATACAAATGGATTGAACGGAAAATGTTTTTATGATTTGAATAATTTTGTATATAATTTAATGTCACTGCCACACAGTTCGGCTGCTGCTGAAAGGATATTTTCGCAGCTAGTCAAAACTAAATATAGGAATAAGCTCGATTTTAAGGCTGTAAACTCAATAATGCAATCTAAAGAATTGTGCATCAATCGAAAGAATTCCTATTATGTTTGGTCTGCCAAAGATTTGTTTTAATATTAACAAATTTCATACTTTGTCTATACAGTCTTGTGTTTTGATAACGAATGTATGTAATTAAATTAAGTTATAAGTTTGTAGTGTGTGTCTGTCCGTGCCCACGTACAGGCCAAACGGCTGGACCGATTTTCATTTATTCTTATTATTTCATTATTCTGTTTGAAAGATGACTTGATCGAAAGGGTTCTTAGCTATGTTTGAAGAAAATCAGTACAGCCGTTTAGAAGATATAACATCTTTTCTGAAAAAAGTCGGGGGGTTTTTAAAATTTTTAAATTTTCTTATTAATTATAATAAGATATACTTATAAAACTGAAGTACAAATTTAAATGTAATGGTCCATTTATATTACCTATATATGATTTTGTAATAATACGTATTAATATATGTATGTATATTTTTCAACTGAAGTACAAATAAAACAGTATTTTAAATATATAAAAATTTTGGTTACTTTTTTATGCATTTGGTTACTTTTTTTTGTATTTTGGTTACAAAATTTTTTTGGTCGTGGCAACACTGATTGGAATGTATAACAGAGAAATGGTATAAAAGGCGACTCAATATAGAACAATGGGCAGTTTTCCTTGCAGCGCTCGCTACGGTAAGACAAATATTGGATGACGGTTACTTGTCTAATATTTACTTTCTATAGCCACATTGGAGCAAGATTAGATATTGGAATTCGGCTACAAATCCAATATATACAACCTGCAGTAAACTATCGTGACGGGCTAGTGCTAGGTGTGAAGGGAGGCTACCTTGGTACACGCTTCCAAGGCGAATCTCATCACTAGGAAATTTGCAAGTGAGGGGAGGCTGTCGCTGGTATCCAGGCCACTGGTGCCACGACGAATCCAGGCACTCGTAAATTAGGGCCTTCTGCCACTGTTGCAGTTGAAGTAATTGTATTTGAGTTAAAGTCCAATCGGAGAAATTTTGTAAATTTTATTTAGTAATATAATCTTAGTTTTATTTTCGTAAATTGCATTTGGCAACAGAGTTTTTTTTTTGTAAATAAATTGAATTTTGTAACGTAAAGGAAATCAGGTCGTTTTTTATTTATTTCACACAGATCCTGGACTCCGCTGAGTCTACCCCAGCTAAGAGCGGAATCGTGTCGTTACAAAGTTAATGCAAAAGCACTTCTAAGATAAATTTGTAAAAAATTTCTGGTGAATTCAAGCAAATAGAACATACTTCGCTATTACACAGTATTACCGCAAGTAGTAAAAAATTTTATAATAAGGCTTCAAGATCATTTTATTAAGAATTTTCCTTGCTTGTTTCTCATTATTCTTGAAAAATATCCAGAAAGATTCGTATCGTTAAGTACTATACAAGCAAGTTACAGTACTTTAGTTACGCTGACCATAATTTTTAAATGAAAATACAGAACAAGGAACTATTTAATAAACAGCAACTAAATTACAAACAACCCTTTTTATTTTTTGACAAAGGGAAAATTAACAAAAAAAATTCAAAAAGTAACATGACAAAGTAATCACATACGCTAATCTACATATGTATGTATTTCAAATGCTGCTAGCAGCATTTGTCGCCTTGTATCCGGCTACTTAATTATTTTGGAGACGGCAGCAGCACCACCTGTAGCTGATATTCATGTACAAATACATTTTTTTTTTTTTTTTTTTTTTTTAAACACAAACACAATTCGCAAAGCGATTAGCTTGTCTGCGAAAAACACCCAGGGTCTATGGTGGGAATCGAACCCACGACCTCTGGACTGAGAGGCTAGCATCACTACTACTCAGCCACAGGGGCACCAGTTCAGTATTGCCACTTTTATATATTTTGCATTTATAAAAATTAATTACTCTTTTAAAATGTACTTACTTATCTCACGTAAAAGTACAAAAAGGAATCAATTTATTATTTACATGAATTTTTGGAATTTTTGTTAAAGAAATAGAAATTTGTTTAATTGGACTACTACGACAATATCAACATACACAACAACCTGTAGCCTGTTGCCTTGCTGTCTTCAAAAGAAACATTCTCATATAAACATGTGTATTCTATCCTTGACATTTGGTAGTCGGTAACTTGCTGTGGTGAATGTGTTTAATGCATCAAGTTCATTAATAATGAGAAAGACCTCAGTCATACATATTTTTGGGACTCAATCTGCGTTATATTTATAATCATGATATAAAGTAGCTTGACAATGAACGAAGAAAATCCAGGCTCCTAAAGCGGAGCCTGAGCTTTAAAACATTAGATGTCACTAAAACAGACAAATTTCATATTCATGCATTAAACACATTCACCACAGTAAGCTACCGACTATCAATTGTCAAGGATAGAATACACATGTTTATAGCATTAAACACATTCACCACAGCAAGCTGCCGACTACCAAATGTCTAGGATAGAATACACATGTTTATATGAGAATAATTCTTTTGAAGACAGCAAGGCAACATGGCGGCAGGTTATTGTCTATGCTGATTTTGTCGTTGTAGTCCAATTAAACTAATTTCTATTTCTTTGGCTACAGTGAGAAAATTCAGTATTGCCAGTATAATAGAAAATGTTGAATGAATGAATTTGTACAATTATTTCATATTATTTAACAGAAATAATATCCAAAAATTGATGTTAAGAATAAATTTATTCATTTTCGTACTTTTACGTGAAATAGGTACATTTTAAAAGATTAATTAATTTTTATAAATGCAAAATATATAAAAGTGGCAATACTGAACTATGTATTTGTACTTGAATATCAACTGCAGATGGTACTGCTGCCGTCTCCAAAATAATTAAGTAGCCGGCTACGAGGCGACCAATGCTGCTAGCGGCATTTGAAGTCGTGTGTTCGTGTAGCCTGCTGTGCTGAATGTGTTTAATGCATGACGCTCTCAAGGAAAAATTAAGGAAAAAAACTCATGTTGTTTCTATATTTTTATAGAACTGCGGCATTTGCATAATTCATATATTAAGCAATTTTTCAATGTTGATTAAAACAGTACAGTGCAGAAACTGATTTAATTTTTTAAATGCAGTTTGAGTAATGAAAATACAGAACAAATACTGAACAGTTAATAAAATACAGACCATTTGATCGTTATTTCTTAATGAATAATTTATACAGAACAGGACTCTCAAATAAAGTACTGTTCTGTATAATACAGAACGGATGGGATGGTCACCGTAACTATACTCAGCTGCAACGAATTTTAAATATCATGAGCCACAGTATGTCTAAATGTTTTTAATTTTAATTATTTTATTTCTCCTAAAATATTTCCTTAAGGGGTTTAATAATAGCGTCCACTTATAATAAATTTAAGTATTGTCAACCCAGAGTTTTTACAGCTTCTATGAGCTCAGAATTTTCATTGCACTTTCCAACATTTGTTCACCAATCCCCGAAAAATCACGTCAAGCTTATTAACTATCGAATTAAATACTTAAGAAAACGATTTGATTATTGCAATTTTTGATAATTATACAAAGTATTTCACTTTCGTATGTCATAGTGATTAACAACCTGTTTTTAAAAAACATAACCTCTTTCGTTCTTATGTTTCGTTTATAAACGATAACGTTTAAAATTTGATTTGTATAAAACACTAGCTTAACCCGGTGTGCTTTGCTACACTCTCCCCATATTTCAAAAAAAATAAATAATAATAAATTTCTGGGCGGTCACTTTTCTCCCCCCGCCACAATTTCCATTAGTGAACCTATTCCATATGCAAAAAGAATTTTGAAAATTGGCCCACAAACGAAAGAGTAATGTAATAACCTTTTTTTGCGAGCACATTTAGCCACCCCCAGTTAAAAAAATTTATTGGTCTTCTTCTATATGCAAAAAGCATTTTCAGAATTGGTCGTCAAATGATGAGCCCACTTATTGGCCTACTGACATAAAAAAAATTCCGGATGTTATAGATTTTGGCGTCATAAAAAATATCTCTAGGGATTTAATTCAAGTTCAAGCTTCTCTTGATCTTTCGTCCGATCACTCTCCGACGATCATTACAATTTCTAGTCCCTTAAGAAGTAACTTACCTGACCCATATGTGAAGATGATCAATCGTGTTAATTGGCTGGGGTTCAAAAAATATCTCAGTAGTCATTGTACGGAAAACATTACGCTTAGAACATCCGATGATATTGAATCTAACATTGCCAATCTCAGCGAGAATATTAAACAGGCTGCTGAACATGCCATTATCTCCCATCCGCAGACTGGGTTTAATAAAATTTATTCTACAGACATTGAACGTCTCGTACGTGAAAAAAGAAGAGCTAGAAGGGAATGGCAACAGCACAGATCACCACAAAATAAAACCAGATTTAAAGAGTGCACTAAACTACTCCAAGAGTTGCTTGCGTCTGAAAAAAACTGCAACTCTTAAAAATTATCTAGAAGGTCTTGATGTCACACCAGCGTCTAATTACTCTTTGTTGGGCAAGAAGCGATACTGAAAAAGGTAAAATATTTGCTGAGCACTTAAAATCCGTTTTTACGCCAAACATATGTACTGGTGTTGCTGATTTGCCGAATGTAGTCGCTCTACCCCCTCAACACATAAAGTTTAAGACGCGTGATTTACAAAAATTAATTGCCGAACTCAACCCGAAGAAAGCTCCGGGTATTGATGGAATTAGTAACCAGATGCTTATGAACTTGCCTCGTATTGCAATGAGAATCCTATTATTCATATTTAATGCCATTTTACGACTGGAAAGTTACATTATTTCCCGTAAGTTCACTGTTGTGGAAGGAGACTTTACGAGTAGGCCTGAAACTATTTCATCCGGTGTGCCACAGGGGAGCATACTGGGACCAGTTTTATACTTGATTTATACTTGCGATATGCCTGTGAGCAGTAGTATCCATACTTCCACATTTGCCGACGATACAGCCTGCCTTAGTATGCACGAAAACCCTGATGAGGCATCCCGCAAACTCCAGGAACACATTAGCCAGATGGAGCTTTGGTTAAAGTTATGGAGAATTAAAGTCAATGAACAAAAGTGTGTCCATATAACGTTCACCCTAAGAAGAGATACTTGCTCCCCCATTCGGATTAACAATCAAGTTGTTCCCCAACATTCACATGTGAAATATCTTGGTTTACACCTTGATCGACGACTTACATGGAAACATCACATTGACTCTAAGTTAACTCAAATGAAGCTTAAATAACTCAGGTACATTGGCTGATTGGTAGAAATTCAACACTTAGCCTAGACTGCAAACTTTTAATATACAAGTCGCTTTTAAAGCCAATATGGTGTTACGGAATTCAACTATGGGACACTGCTTCAGCTTCAAATGTAGAGAAAATTCAACGAAGGCAAAATAAAATTTTACGCATGATAACATCGGCTCCATGGTACATCAAAAATTCAAATATACATCGCGATTTGAATATGCCACTAGTGACTGAAGAAATTGTAAAATACGCAGGCAAATATCTAACAAAACTCGAGTCACATCATAATCCGCTTGCTCGTAATATTTTGAACTTTACTGGGCACATCCGCTTAAAAAAGAGAGATACACGGGCTCTAATATTCAACACTCTAGATGATGAAGCAAGCTGCTTGAAAACACTTTTTTCTTTTTGTTGCTTATCACTACTTATGTATTATTAATAACTATCACTAAGCTATGTCCGACATTGGTCGGGCCTAATAATTTTTTTATAGATTTAAGATTTAAATACTTATTGTTAGTTCATATTTGAAGATACAATAAATAAAAAAACATGCATTAAAAAAAATGATGAAATTATTTGATAATCAATTATTTAAGCGGGCAATTTTCAACACCCTTCCCCAATTCCCAATTTCTCATAAGTATAAACGGACCTCTTCCATATCAAACACAAAGTTGGCGAATGACTTGTTATTTGATATTCTCTTTTTAAAGACGGGCACTTTGCTTCCCCCCCTCCCCAAACTATTTAAACAAAAATTATTGGACCTTTTCCATATGAAAAAATAATTTTTGATAACAAAAATATTTGATTGTTAATGTTTGGAGTGCGAATATTCTACCCCCCTCCCAGATTTCAAAAAGAAAAACATTTTAGTGATCCTTTTCCATATGCAAAAATATTTTAAAATTTTTCCAAAAATGACAAATTGATAATCAACTTTTGACGAAATCGGACCTTTTCCGTATGCAAAAGGAATTTTAGAAATTGGTCCACAAACGACAAAGTAATTTAATAATCCATTTTTTTAGCAGGCACATTTCACCTCACCACCATTAGAGCAAAAAAAATTGTGGAACTTTCCATTCAAAATAAATTATTAAAATTGATCCACAAATGACAAAAATGTTTGCTAATCAATTTTTGGGGCTCGCATTTTGCACTCCACTCCGCCCATTCAAAAAAAAACCTATTGTAGTGAACCTTTTCCATATGCCATTTAAATCTTAAAAAATGATTAGAAATTACAAAGTTAATTGGTAATAAATTTTTGGGGTGGACACTTTGCTTTTCTCCTTCCCACAATTTAACAAAATTAGTGAAAATATTCCATATGCAAAAATTTTTTTTGAGAATTGGTCCACAAACGACAAAGCACTTTGATAAAACAGCTTTTGGCGGGCACAACTGGCCCTCTTCTCCCCCTAACAACATTAAAAAAAATTACTGGACCTTTTAAATATGCAAAACGAATTTTGAAAATCGTTCCGCAAACAACAAAGCAATTTCATAATCCATTTTTTCGGCGGGCACATTTGGGAGGGAAACAACATTAAAAAAATTAGTGGACCTTTTCATATGCAAAAAAAATATTAAAATTAGTCCACAAATGGCGAAGTTATGCTAGTTAATATTATCAAATCTGTTAAATACTATATGTACGGACAAACATAATTTAAAAAAGTAGGCGCAAAACTGGTTGTGGTTGAAAAAAAGTAGACTAGAATTCATTCCAGAGTCTTAGTTAAATGTTGCAAAAATCTTAGGAAGATCGGTCTAGAGGTCTGCTGTCCTATAAGGTACAAAGAAACAAATAAACAAAAAAAAACACACATTCTGTTTTATATATGTGACGAGCAAAATAGAAAGGGACCCAAGGGTAAAAACCTGTTTTGTTCAGGAGAGTCATTTTAAAGATTTAAATACGTATATCTTTGGTGTACCATCACTGAGGTGAACCATCTCTGGGAGGGAACACTTTTGGGGCATGGGATCGGTCTCATTCGATGCTCAGATGTAGTCCACATCAAAAAAAAAAAGTGAAAATTTATTTTTTTACCCTTAGGACCCTTTCTCTATGCGCTGTCGCATATATGTATAGATTTTGGTGGCGGGCATTTTGCTTCCACCCACCCCATCATTTAAGAAAAGTTTAATGGACCTTTGCCATATGCAAATAGAATTTTGAAAATTGGTACACAAACGACAATGTAACTTGATAATCCATTTTTTGATAGGCACATTTTGACCCCTCCTCCCCCTCCCAACATTAAAAAACTTGGTAGACCTCTTCCATAAGCAAAATACAAAACCGAGTAATTTGCAACCCCCTAATTACCAAAAAAAAATTTGGTGGAGCTCTTCCGCATGAAAAAAAATTTTGGAAATTGATCCACATATGACGAAGTTATTTGATATTCACTTCTTAAAGGCGGGCACTTTGCTTCCACTTCCCCCTAAAATTTAAAAAAAAATTAGTTGAACCTTTTCCATATGCAAAATGAATAAGTGGACTTTTATTATACAGTAGTTTTGATTTACCTGCCTTTTGTTTAAGTGCACTTTGGACTTAACTGCCTAAAATGATAAATTTCTGTCACTATTCCTTAAAATCTCATACAAATTCGTTTTTTAAGTGCACTTTCTGCAGTTTTAACAAAAGTGCCCTAAAATTTTGGTAATTTTAAAATATTTTCATACAATAAATCAACGTTAGCTGCACACTGACTTAACTGCACAAAATATATTTTTTCTGTAATTATTGTTCAAAATCCTTTTTTAAGTGCACTCTGTATACCTGCGCATTTAAGATATTTTTTGGCAGTTTTAAATTATTTTCATATAAAAATTTTAAGTTAGCTGCACACATTAAATAAATGTTGCTACATAAGTATGCAACCATGTATGTGTATAAAACTGAAGTCAAAAATTGTATACCTGCACATTTAGGCAGGTAAGTGCATTTAAGATAACAGCATTTTTGACTTATCTGCACAAAAAGTCGTGCAAAGTTGATTGTGCAGCTAAGTCAAAATTACTGTATGAAAAAATGGTGGAGTTATGCTCGTTAATATTATAAAACCTGTTAAATACTATGAGGAAGGAGTAACATAATTTAAAAGAGTGGGAGTGGGTTAAAAAAAGTATCATATAATTCAATCCAGAGTCCCAGATAAATGTTGTGTAAATTTCAGGAAGATCGGTCAAGAGGTCTGGTCTGCTATAAGCTACAAACAAAAAAAAAACAAACACACATTCCATTTTATATACATATACATGTAGATAGAAGGTATAAAGATTTCGTTTTGACATAAAAATAGCTTTTTAGGTATAACGAAAAATTCACACTCACAAAATTATTACAGTGAAGGAATACAAAAAATAATATCTATTAAAAAATATTTTCTATGAAAATTTTAAATAAAATTCATTTCAAATTAATTTTAAATTTTATGAATAACGGGGTAAGCAATTTAGTTTTTAATTGATTTTAGCATTCAATTGGATATCAATTTACCTATTAAACCAGGTTTTCATTGCATTTCGTATTTTCCGTTGCTTGTTAGAACTAACTACCCAGCTAAAAAAAAATTATATATGGTCCATATATTTTTAATATATGAATGTAAGTATATAGCTATATATGAATATGTATGAATTCATGTATGGCAATATATGGGATTATACATGGCAAAACTATTATATATGAACTAATATATGGACTAATATATGAAATGTATTATAATATATGAGCTCATATATGGAAATTTAATTATGAATCTGTTCATATGAGGATCCATATATGTGACGCGCAAAATAGAAAGGGACCTAAGGTTAAAAACCTCTTTTGTTCAGGAGAGCCATTTTAAAGATTTAAATACGTGTATCTTTGGTGTACTATCACTGAATAAAACTCGCATATCTCTGGTAGGGAACACTTTTGGGGCATGGGATCGGTCTCATTCCATGCTCAGATGTTGTCCACATCAAAAAAAAAAAAAAAAAGTGAAAATTGAATTTTTTTTACCCTTAGGTCCCTTTCTCTATGCGCTGTCACATATAGAAATACGATTTAATATATAGAGCCATATAAGAATGTATGCATACATGATATCTCACATAAGATCGTTTATGCAATCAAAAAAGTTTGGTATTTTATCATTGGTGAGTTGGAAATCCGTTAGAAAATAGATACGGTATGCAAAGTTTATATGCGTACCCTCAACGTTAAAAAAAGAAAAACTGTTGTTAAAAAAACAATTTCTGTATGATTTTAAACATTGTGGCCCCATTTAATGTATCAAATAATCAAAAGGATAATCCAGTCTAGATAAGAAACAAAGTTCATACATATAACTGCAAAAAATTATATTGAAAACTATTGTTAGACGGATTATTTTTTCTTTTATAATTAATTGCATTAGTTTTTAATCTCATTTCTTAAATTAAATTTTATGTACGAATATGAGTTTTGTGTTTTTTTAAATAATTGATTCACCTTTTGACTTAAAATGAGGAATGAAATGACTTTTAGTTCGTTTTTCATTATTTGTCCAAACAAATGTTTCATTAAATACAACCTCCCTGTTCAAAATTTAAAAATTTATGGGAGCTTCATAATGAAATTTCCATGTATGAGTTCATATATTATAATACATTTCATATATTAGTCCATATATGAGTTCATATATAATAGTTTTGCAATGTATAATCACATATATTTCCATACATGAATTCATACATACTCATATATAGTTATATACACTCATATATTAAAAATATATGGACCATATATAATTTTTTTAGCTGGGTAGAGAAAAAACCATTTAGATTTTTTCGTTTATTTATTTTTTTGTAATTTATAGTAAAAAATAAAAGAAAGAATAGTTTTTCACTGTTTTAAGTCAGTTCACATTCTAACAATAAAAATTAAATAACATATTCGTGAAAGTCAAATGAAAAATATGTAGACTGATTTTTAATAAATTTGTGTTTTTTAAATAACCCAGCTAAAAAAATATTTACGGAGCATATATGATATCCCATATATGGTTCGGATCCGAAAAATGAGGGTATATGGGCATATATGATTGTATATATTCATACATTTTCATACATGTACATATGTGCACAGATTCCCTCTACAGTATGCAAAGTTCTATTCATACATACTTGATTCACAAAAGCTCACTGCTGTGCAATAATTTGATTTACTAAAATTACTTTTTTTTAATTTTGAACAGAGAGGTTTTATTTAATGAAACATTTGTTTGGACAAATAATGAAATACGAACTAAAAGTCATTTCATTCTTCATTTTAAGTCAAAAGGTGAATCAATTATTTAAAAAACACAAAAATCATATTCGTACATAAAATTTATTTTAAGAGATCAGATTAAAAACTAATGCCATTAATTATAAAAGAAAAAATAATCCGTCTAACAATAGTTTTCAATATATATATTGCAGTAATATGAACTTTGTTTCGTATCTAGAGAATTCTGTTATTTTCTATAAAATTAATGACTGGATTATCCTTTTGATTATTTGATACATTAAATAGGGCCACAATGTATAAAATCATACAAAAATGGTTTTTTAACAACAGTTTTTCATTTTTTAACGTTGAGGGTACGCATATAAACTTTGCATACCGTATCTAGTTTCTAATGGAGTTCCAATTAACCAGAGATAAAATCCAAGCTTTTTTGATTGCAAAAACGGTCTTATGTGAGATATCATGTATGCATACATTCTTATATGTCTCCATATATTAAATCGTATTTCTATATATGGATCCCCATATGATGAGATTCATAATTAAATTTCCATATATGAGCTCATATATTATAATACATTTCATATATTAGTCCGTATATTAGTTCATATATAATAGTTTTGCCATGTATAATCCCATATATTTCCACACATGAGTTCATACATATTCATATATAGTTATATACATTGATATATTAAAAATATATGGACCATATATAATTTTTTTTATCTCGGAACTGATTCACCTTTTGACTTAAAATGATAAATAAAATGACTTTTAGTTCGTTTTTCATTATTTGTCCAAACAACTGTTTCATTAAATACAACCTGCCTTATCAAAATCTAAAAACAAGTAAATTTAGTTATTAATTTATTGCACAGCCAGGCGCTTTTGTGAATCAAGAGTATGAATATAAACTTTGCATACTGTGGAGGGAGTATTTGCACATATATACATGTATGAAAATTTATGAATATATATTATCATATATCATATATACACAATACTTTCATTTTTCGGATCTGAACCATATATAGAATATCATATACAGTATACAAAGTTCATAATCGTACACCCTGAATGAAAAAACCCACTGTCTTGTAATATCTTAAATTACTTATTTCTTGCAAGATTTGGTTTAAATAGGTTGTATATAATAAAACATTAATATAAAAATAAATTTTATTAAACATTATTTTAAAGAAAAGCCCAACTTACTATTTTTTAAAAACAAAATTCATATTCGTACACCTTAATTTGAAAAAAAAAATCAGATTAGAAATTGATGTAATTACAAAAGAAAAATTTAATAATTTTTTATACTAAAACTAGTTTTTAAAATAATTTTTAGGATTTTTGTAGTGTACGAACGTTAATTTTGTTTCTTAAGGATATGTAGTGAATTCTGCTGTTTTTTTAATAAAATTATTCTTCGTAATGTCATTTTGATATTTGATTTTTTGAATAGAGCCTCTTTTTATAAATTCGTACAAGAAATATATATATATATATATATATATATATATATATATATATATATATATATATATATATATATATATGTATATGGATCCACATTTGAAGAGCCTCATAATTAAATTTCCATATATGAGCTCATATATTATAATATATTTCAGATATCAGTTCATATATGTATAATACTTTTCCCAATGTATAATCCTATAGATTTCCATATATGAATTCATATATATTCATATATTTAAAATATATGGACCATACATATTTTTTTAGCTGGCTAGTCAGAAATAACAAAAACAAAAAAAACCGCAAACAAAAAGGAAGAACAAACAAAGTGACATTGAGTACCCCAAAAACAAAAACTTGTGTAGTGAGCTCTAACGACAGAAATGCTTATTTTACTCTGAGTTCTGAAGCTCTTTATGAAAACAATAAAAATAAAAAATCTGATGATAGTCTTTTTATAACGGCAAATCCACTTTTTCGTCAGTGATCAACTTCGCTTTGTCCAATGGCAACTAGTGATTTTTTAAGATTACCGTTGCCTAGTACTTCTACATTTAAGTCTGCGATATCATCCACTTCGGGATCGTGATTATCAATTAACCAAGGTACAAAAGTTATCAAAGGTATAAGTAGAAATGGAAAAAAATATAACTGTGGTAAGGCGTGGGCGAAGCCGAAATTCTTCTAAAACTTCGTTCAGCTTGCCAAGGTTAGAATGATTCCAAAGCCGGGCAAAGATCAAGGCCAATTTACTGTCAACGCTGTCAAACCTCTTCGAAAAATTACTTATGATAAAATTGTGCATACCGGATCATCAATTTGGTTTGAGAAGCCAGCATAGTACCACTGAACAAACTCGTAGATTGGTTCAATTTATAAGAGCTTTTGAAGAAGAAGAAATATTGTTATGCCCTGTTTATTTACGTTTCTCAGGCATTTGATAAAGTGTGGTATGAGGGTCTAATTTCAAAATTGAAGAAATGCCTACAAATAAAAATTCTAAATCTTTTGAAAAGGAACATTCTTGCCCGGAAATTCACTGTTGTGGAAGGAGACTTCATGAGTGCGCCCGAAACTAACTCATCCGGTGTACTACAAAGGAGTATAATGGGCCAGTTTTGTATTTGATTTATACTAGCGATATGCCTTTGATCAGTAATATCCACACTTCTACATTTACCGACGATACAGCCTGCCTTAGTATGCATGAAAACCCTCACGAGGCATCCCGATATCTTCAGGAACATATTACCCAGCTGGAACTATGGTTAAAACTATGGAGAATAAAACTAAAAGAACAGAAGTGTGCTCAGGTGTCTTTAACCCTGCGAAAAGATATTCGTTCCTCCATTCGAATTAAAAATCAAATTGTTTCTGAACATTAACGTGTGAAATACCTTGGTATATACCTCGATCGACGACTTCCATGGAAACATCATATTGACTCTAAGCCAACACAAATGAAACTAAAATTAACTCAGGTACATTGGCTAATTGGTATAAATTCAACCCCCAGTCTAGATTGTAAACTTTTAATATACAAGTCGCTTTTGAAACTTATATGTTGCATTTAGCCATGGGGAATTATTTCAGCTTCAAATGTAGAGAATATTCAACGAAGGCAAAACAAAATTTTATGGTTAATAACATCGGCTCAATGGTACATAAAAAAACTCAAATTTACATCGTGATTTAAATATGCCACTAGTGACTCAATAAATTGTAAAATACGCATGCAAATATCTAACAAAACTCGAGTCACATCCTAATCCGCTCGCTCGTAGTATCTTGAACTTTACTGGACACATCCGCTTAAAAAAGGGACACAAAGGCTATAATATTCAACGCTCCAGATGAAACTTTTTGAAAATATTTTTTTTTTTTGCTTAGCACGACTCATGTATAGTATTTATGACACTAGTTGGCCTAATAATTATATTTAGATTTAAGATTTGAATACTCATTGTTAGTTTATTTTGAAGATACAAATAATAAATAAACGTAAAAATGTCTTCACTCACTTTTATAAGTGGCCCGCCAACTTTTCAAGTGTACTACAACGTAACTTTTAGCTTTCAATGTTTGTGTTTCGTTAGAATCGGTCAATTAGAAGCACCTGAAATACATATAATATTAATTTTTGATGGGCATCACCCCGCTCACGGTTTTAAGTACAGGATTATGTGATTTTAAGAGTCCAAACTGTTTGCCTATTTTTATGGGAGTAGGATAGATAGAAGTACATATTATTTAATACTAAACCATAAATTGGAGTGGCTCATTATGTATGCCTAGTTTCATAAGAATCGTTTAATTAGGAGCACGTGATATATAATACTAAACTTTAATGAGCGTGGCTCTGCCAATCTTTTAAGTTAAGAAATTGTCGGCATTATCTATAATGAAAAGCTAGAACGAAGTGATAAAATTAAATTAGGTGTTCACTAGTACCTCCACACAATTTGACATTAAAAATTGGCGCATAATCTAGTTTTAACTCACAATTACAACCTTGCATAATATTTAATGTAAAATTTTTTGGCAAGACTCGATAAGAATATGTTCAATTTCGCTTATGATTGCTTCATGCCGGATTTTCATTTACATTATACAGTGTGGATAAGTAAAAGTACGTTAAATCAAAGTGAAAAATTAAAATTTAATGGGCATGTTCCCGCACACTTTTTCGGGAATGGGATGAAATGGAAGAAGAATTGTTAAAATCGGTCCGAAAATGGCAGATTTGTGCAGAAACATAGATAAATAACTTATACGGATAAGGAAAAATAACTTATTTTCTTTAAAATGAACTAAATAGAAAAATTTTTGTCGAGATATATACATATATCCTGAGAGAAGAATATTTATTCATGCCTGGATGTGCGATACATATACTTATTTATAACTTATCTTACGACTTATTCCATATATTAAACAAAATTTTAAGGTTCTGATTTTTTAAGAAACTAAGTTGTAACAGCCTTATGTTTAAAGTAAAACTTCATACCAGTTAGCATAAGTGGCAAAATTGAACATGGTCTGAACGAGCTTTGCAATACAATTTTACATTTATAATCACGCTATGATTTAATAGTGAATTAAAACGACATTATGCGCCGATTTTTTTTTTGGGTGACATATTTTGGTCATGTAAATGGATGCAATAAACAATAAAACATTTCTATAATTTTAACTAAAATGACGACTTCAACCCACTGCAATCTCTTAATAGTTGAATAGCGGTGATATTTTATCTCTGTTTGTGAAGGAAAGAAACAATAACTCGTTTTACATAAAAACATAAGTATATTATGAAAATTTAACAAGCAAAGTATTACATAATCAAAACAAATAAAAAATGTTACATATCTAAAACTTGAATTGTAAAACGCAATAGAATTTTTGATTACCTATGAATCACACATTTTTACTCCCACTGCCTAAACAACACTATTGATCAATAATATATTATACCTTACTTCATTTTATTTATTTAGTATTAATTTATCTTTATAACTAAAAAAAGTCATTTAAAATATTCTTCTCTGGATAGGAATTTTGTCATCTTGTAAAACGCAATCGACATTTAAAATGTACAAAGCAAGCTGAGGCAGAATATAAGTATAGGGTGTTTTTTTGAGGGGTATAGAACTTCGAATTGAAATAAAACACAAGAAAATCGTTTTAATGTCCATCAATTTGGCTTTATTGGAAGGATAATTTTATGCCATTAATGTTTAAATATGATTTCGGGCATGTGGCCGCCGCGGCTGGCTCGAATAAAGCTAATTCTACAGGTCCAATTTTCAACCACTTTTTCGAGCATATGGGGCCGTATGTTGGCAATAACGCCACAAATGTTGGCTTCCAAGTCCCCTAACGTTTCTGGTTTGTTGGCGTAGACGAGCGACTTCACATATCCCCAAAGAAAATAATCCAATGGTGTCAAATCACACGATCTTGGTGGCCAATTGACAGGTCCATTCCGCGAAATTATGCGCTCATCGAATGTTTCCTTCAATAAATCGATTGTGACGTGCGCTGTGTGGCATGTAGCGCCGTCTTGTTGGAACCACAACTCATCCACATTCATGCCATCCAATTCGGGAACAAAATAGTCGGTTAGTCGGCTCCAATTGCTGTGCACGGTGGCGAATCGATTCATTCGGGTCCTCTTCAACACTTTGCTCTACAGCGGCAATTGTTTCTTCGGTGCGCACTGTTCGATGTCTCTGCGGATGCGTATTATCACATAGAGTAAACGTAGTGCGAAAACGATCCATGGTTAACCGAATTAATTGCTCTGATGGACGATTATGTCGACCATAAAATGGACGGAGCTTGCGGTAAACTTCGCGAACTGAACCATTATTTTCGAAATAAATTTGCACGATTTGCAAGCGTTGTTCTTTTGTCAACCTGTTCATGATGAAATGGCAAACCAAACTAAATATTAATCACTTGACAGCTGACAAAATGACCGCCAGTTAAAAAAGTGATGCCAACTTAAAGTTCTATACCTCAATAAAAAACACCCTTTAGATCTTTTTAGAAAGATAAAGTCTCCTACACACTTAAAGGCTTATATAATTACACTGTCGGAGAATGTGTGTTATTTTAGATGGCAGATTCATCTACTGATGAATTCATCACGCTCGACGAATTTCGTTTTACAGCGGTGTGGTGTTAATTTTCATATAAACAAATTTGTTTTATTGAAAGTTCGCAACGAAAAATTCGTTGTTCCTCCTAGTTGTGTTCCCAGTTTGATTCGTGCGTTTCAGTGCAAAATATGTATGTATGTGTATGTGATGTATAATGCTGTAACAATTCCCATTAAATTATCTTTTTCTTCCCCCAACGTGCATAACGGTATATTTTTTTGTATATTTGCAGTATTATAACTGCAGCATTGTTTTAAACAGAAGCAATTGCTTCATTTTGTTTTGAATAAGAAACCAGTCGATAATTATGTGTGTAGTTTGGAGAGATTATAATATCAAGCACAAACATTTTATGTACTATTTGTTGGTTTTATATATACAATAGAGGTATGTATTTTTTGATTCTCAATGTCCATTATCAATGACGGAATGACGTTTAGAAAAATGATCCACTCGGTTTTACAACCTGTTTTAAATCCTGGTTTTTTTACAATTCGGTTGCCGTTTTTTTACAATTTAAAAACCGGCTGAGTCAAATACTTTTCCATTTGTATATCTTGCAATAAAATTAGTTTTTACTGTGTTAAAACTTGGACCGACGTGTTCTGTTGACTTTCATAAGTATTTTTTTTCAGTGTAAAAGTTCTAGGCGTTTTTAAGCATGGCAACACTTACTGAAACATGAAATTAAAGCGAAATTATTTTATGAGGTGGTAGCATAGGCGAATTAAATTGGCCCTATGGTGTGCAATGGATGTCAAAATCGATTTGTTTTTAGTTTTGTTAACATTTGGCTTCATATTTCATATCGAGGTAGATATCCACGTTGTCCATACAATCATATTAGAGATGTAACGAATGTTCGCATTCGCTTTCGTATTCGCAAATTATTCGCTTACTTTTGCTATTTGCATTTGCTACAAAAAAAAATTGTACTTCTTTTACGAAAACATTTTACCATTAACAAACATCAAAAAGACGAAATTTATTTTAAGCCAGCATGAAAAAATATATATACATACTTACAAGGAAAGCATTCTAATCAAAGCTTTAAAATTTTAGAGGGAAACCAAAATCCAGCGGTGTTTGGAAATATTTTTAATTTTTTGAAACAGATTTGCGCAAAAACATTTTCTACCTGAGACAAGTCAAACTTTTGAAAAATGTTGAGAATCATTTATTACTTCGCACGAAAAATTTTAAATGTAAACACGATTAAATAGTCCTTATATAGAAAACAAAAAATATAAACAAACTATATAGAAGTGTTCATGCAATTTACTTGGAAATAATCTACGTAAAATCAAATGTTGCCGATTTTTATTTGTAGGAGACGAAAGCATGTTTTATTGTTATACAATTGCAAACAGATATGTAGGTATATCAATTCGCACCGAAGTCAATATTGCGCTATTATCTACACATATGTAAATAATTGCAAGGCATAATTTTTAAAACAATAACTGCATTATTTATAAAAAATAACTTATAATTTTAGCGAGCAATTTTCATCACATGTGGTATTATGTCCACGAAAATAAAGTATTGAAAATGAATCAGACTTTAGAGTTTGTGCCCTCCATCCGACTCATTTCTTGCAGTTTGTAAGATTCGTTTAAAAGTCTTCGAAATTTTTTTATGTGTAAACATCTATACGCTAGGGGTTAGAAAAATCTTTTTAACAATACAATCACAAATTTTGAGTAAGATCATCTTACTAAGATGCACACCGCGTTATGAAATCGGTGTGAGTTATGTATGAGTATTAGTGTTTGAAAGAAACCTGTCGGGACTTAAGCTAACTTAAAAGTAACTAATGGTTAATCAGAGACGAGTGACAACTGACTAAAAAGCTAAATCATTTTACATGTTAAACGCTATTCAGTTTTTCAACGTAATGTCTGCATCATTTCACTCACGCTGCATAAGTTTCGAAATAGCTTGTTTCGAGTGAGTTTTTGGCTGATAAGCTGCAAGTGCACTATTAGTTAGCTGCGAACTGAGTAAGTAATGGTTGGCCCATTATGGCTTAGTTTGTGGCGCATCAAAATAGAAGAAAAATGTCTTTCTTTAGCTAACTATTATTTTTAACTTACTAATGATTAACATTTTTAGTCAACATAAATTTGAAAGAATTTAACATTTCTTAGAGACGAGAATTGGTATCGAACCGTGATCACTTTTTTGTCAGCCATCATGCTTAACACTTTGCTATTGCGCCATATAAAATAAAGATGGCACAGAGTTAACATAAACATGAATTATACTTTGACATATTCTAGATAAACTTTGACTCATCTCTGCATCAGCTTTGAGTTAGCTTAAAGTTAGTTCAAAACTTATCGAGGAAATGTTAGTTGTACAAACACAACTCACTAATCTCAGCATCAGTTTTGAGTTAGCTTAAAGTTAGTTCAATACTTATCGGAAAGAAGGCACTTCTACAAAAAGCTACTGAATCACATCTGCATCATTTATAAGTTAGTTCAGAAAGTAGTTGTAAATGAGTTAGCAAAAAGTCACCTATATTTTGAGCTAGCTAATAAAAATCCGACAGAGTATGAACAAACACAAACACGTTGACATGTTCGAGTAATCAAATACAAATGCATACAAAAAAATAATTTTTTTTATTAACAAAACGGAAACATTCCGTCAGATTTTTATTAGCTAGCTCCTTTATTACCAGCTACCGTCCTACAACTTCCCGTTTCAGTGGAGACGTTGTACTGGTTTAGTTGTGAGAACAATCGTTGCAATACTATCGAGATTTCCCTTTATTGGTGCAATGTTTATAATTATTTGCGGCAATGTTTATAATTATTTGCTTATCGATGCGTTACTTTATTGTTTCGCGACTAGGCAATCGCTAATAATGTTTATTAAAATCCACTTATCTACGTTCTACTGTATTGTTTCGCGACTAGGCAATCGCTAACAATGTTTATTAATATTTACTTATCCAGGTTCTACTGTATTGTTTCGCGACTAGGCAATCGCTAACAATATTTATTAATATCTACTTATCTAGGTTCTACTGTATTGTTTCGCGACCAGGCAATCGCTAACAATGTTTATTAATATTTACTTATCCAGGTTCTACTGTATTGTTTCGCGACTAGGCAATCGCTAACAATGTTTATTAATATCTACTTATCTGGACAGAACTGGGCATATAGTAGCACTCTAAATACAAATTCCTGGTTTCCATTAGCAGCTTAGTAAGCTCCTCAGTCCTAATTTTTCTGCCACAAGATAAAATTCGCAGCTTAATAAACTCCTCAGTCCTAATTTTTCTGCCACAAGATAAAATTCGCAAAACTATTGCGAATTTATTTATTAAATCTTTATTTATGTCTTTTTAGGCCTTCCGAGACTAGTGCTAGGTTGCTAAAATGCAAAACTTTGAATTACCTATAAAATAAGTTTGTTGTTACCTACATCAACTGGATCAGGAATATCAATTGCTGTGTTACGTTTTTATTATAACTGCATTATTTCCACTTTATTGATAACTTATGCAGAAACAATCTCACTTTTTCTTAATCCACTTCATTATAAAGTCGTTCACTTACTTTTTTTTTAACAAAACTCATTAAAAAGCTATATTTATAACGTGAATCAGCAGAAATCCAGAAATCAACTAAATCTTTATTACTTATTGATTATTGGCATTTTTAATCAAAAGAAAGCTGTTTAATACATATGTAAACTCTTTAACTCACTAACCAGGAAAATTAAATGTCACGAATATTTAACAACAAAAACATACAATTAGCGCATAAACCCAGACAAGCACTGAACAAACTACACCTATCTCTCGATTTACACGATAGATACGATCATGAGAAAGTCGTGTAAATCGAAATTTTAAATTTGTGTATGAAAAATCGTGTAAATCGAAAATAAAGGCAGAATCGCGTAAAAATTGATTTTATTAGGAAATTATGTATGTATTTCAACTTAGTTCTTAAAATATCAGAAGCGTTTACTCAAACACACACAAAAATAAACCTATTAGATACAATAATATTCAATGAAATACATAAAAATCGTGTAAATGGAAGTATTTCATAAATCTCCCAATTTACACGCAAACCCAAATAATCGTATAAAAGTAAAATCGTTTAAAAAAAAGGATCGTGTAAATCGAGGGATGTGTTTTAAGAAAAATAAAAACACAAATAGATAAACTACAACAAAGCACTATTATTTAAGAATATCATGTAAAGATTGTTAAAAACTTTACATTGGAACGAAGAAAAGATCACTGGAAAAAAGAATGACAGAGCGCAAAGCATACATAAAAAAACAATAAGTACGGCAAAAATGTAAAAATGCAATGAAGGCAATTAACGTCTATAATTAAACTTAATATAAAACATAAAATAAAAGTAGGTGGTGGTAAAACATAAAATAAAAGATAAGCAAAACAACTTGCAAACTATCATTTTAGATCATTTTTCAAAACGCGATATCTCGAAGAATCGGAAAAAGTAGGATGAAGTGAAATAAAGTTTTAAAAGATAACAAATCATACAAAACTAAAATGTTGAAATGAAACTGGATACATTTGGAAATTTTTTTCTTGACGATCAAAAACAAAAAATTTTTCATGTTTTTTTTCATATTTTTTTGATCATATTAACATATTTTTTTATAAATAGTTTTTATTTTTTTGTCAACTATTTTAATAAACAATTTTTCTTTATTATGTCCTTAAAAGTTAAAAAAAATTACTAGAATAGTGCAAATAATGTGCTAACAGCATTAATTTCTTTGGATAATGCGCAAAATCGAAAAGTCCACAAAAAAAACAATAAAAGTTTGAACTTTAAAAGGATGTAGCTTATTCAAAACTTCTTATATTGCAATGAAAACTTGGATTCTTCTTACCTATCATTTGATACATAATTTGTTAGCTTTTATAATCTAAAATTTTTTGATTTATTCCCACTGATTTATTCGCACTGTGCGGATGTAGTTAAATAAACAAAATCTGTAATATAAACAAATTTCTCTTAGGCAGACTTTAACGCGAGACAAATTTAAGCATGAGAAAATATTAAGCAATCTTAAGTATAAAAACATACTAGGATTAGGGAGATCAGATATATGATAGTATTGTCACACACACATACAACACAATGAGAAAAAGACTACAAAATAGAATAAGTTTGCAATGAGTTGCGAGAGATGAGGAGTGTGTATTGAAACATCCAGGAGTGTTCTGTAAATCGCATGTTTTTAAGTCGCCTAATTTCCAGGAAAGATCTCAATTAAAAAGTAGAGATGTGCAAATGTCGTGATTCACGTGATTCGTGATCAAATATTATAACTAATCACGCGTGAGTGCGTGAGCGTGACTGAAAAAAATTTACTCGTGCGTGAGTTTTTTTTAATAATCACGCACGAATTATCACGCTCTCAGGAGATAACATTCCTGCATTTATTATTATTTTATAATAATAAATGCATATACATATGTATAGTAATATATATGGTAGTATGAGCTTACAAACATAATGAATAAATCGTACCTACATGTCGTTACGAATTCGTACCGACTTATCGTGATGAATTCGTACCGACATATCGCTACGATGTCGTACTATTTAATACAAAAATTTTTACGATTTCGGTAATATTTCGGTGCCGAAATCGAAAGATTTTGTCGACCAATCGTTCGAATTCTTTATGAATTCGGAGCATTTTCTATGTATGCATTTATGTTTCTTAGATACCCTGTAGGAAGTATCAATTGAGAAACACTACTGATTCAACAGTGCCTTTGTCAACAATACTACTGACGAATTGTACCGCAGAAAATGTTTTTTGCTTTAGGGGCCGTCCATATATTACGTAATGCTGTAGGGGGGAGGGGTGGGGTTCGAGTTTTGTTATGATTTGTTGCGTAACAGAAAAATTTTAGAAATTTGTATGTTTTCTCATATAATAATGCCTTTCTCATTTATTTGATTATCATTTACTTAATTGATCATACGTCTGCCCAGCAAAAAATTAGACATTACCATCTGAACTACTTGCCATATAATGACTTACTTTTTAGATTGCCAAATTCAAGTACTCGCTTACAAAACACATTACGCAAATTTTTAAAAATAGAAAGCAGAAGTTGAACATATTCTTTGGGTTTTAAAAGAAGACGTGAAAATATTGCCAAAATAAGTAGTTATTTTAAATAAATTATAAATATTTCTAAATTGCCTACTTATTTATTTTAAACTAAAAAATAAGTACTTACATTTTGGAAAATAATTATTTAAATATAAGTAGTTCTAAATAATTTTTTTTTCATTTACGGTTTTAATAAAAGTTCATCAATGAAAGCAAAATATAGTATTTATAAGTAACAGTAGAGACACTGCTTGAGTTTATAAAAGAAATTTTACAAAATGGTGTATTTCGTAGTAAAACAATACCCGATAAACACTCAAAAAATTAAAATTCAAGCACTTGAAATTGAACTGGAAACAAAGTTGAATTCAAGCATTTTTTTCAAGTAATTTTCAAGTTTGAAAATATTTTTAAATAAAAAATCAAACAACATACATATATGCTCAAACCTTGTCAAATACGTAATTGTTATTAAAACTGAAATTGTGGTGAATATATCAAAAACAAATAAATAAAAGTGAATTTGAAAAACAAAGGTGAGTAAAACGTGAAAACAATAGCGAAGGCAGATGTGCAGAAAATAATTATTAGAAAACAAAGGGATTGCATTTTGCTTTCCATTTTAAAAGCCTTGTTTTTGCAGCTTGAATTACACTTGAATTCAATTGTAATACAAGGTTGAATTACAGTGTAACGATGCTTTCTCAAGGCTGGGGTATCACTCGCCGGTGTCCAGGTTTCGTCACAAAAATTTATTTGTTTGGACTGTCGTGAGATGAAAGTGAAACACTCTGCAGGATGTGTTTTTCAGTATTTTATTTATTACAATTCAATGTTCTTATATTACTATATATTTATTTACAACATTACTCAATACTATTACTAAGCGGACGACTAACTTTTCTATACTTAAGTCTGAATGGCTCTCAACGGCTGACTAATTTTTATACAACTTGGACTTAGCCTGAATGGCTCTCAGCGGCTTACTAATTATTATGAAACTTTGACTTAGCCTGAATGGCTCTCAGCGGCCGACTAATTTTTATTAAACTTGGACTTAGTCTGAGTGGCTCTCAGCGGCTGACTAATTTTTATAAAACTTGGACTTAGCCTGAATGGTTAATCAGCGGCTAACTACCAATACCAGAACAGGCTAACTAAACTTAAGTACTATCAGCGGCTAATTAATTTTTATAAAATTTGAACTTAGCATGAATGGTTAATCAGCGGCTAACCACCAATACCAATGCAAGACTAATATCTAATTATTATCAGCGGCTAACCACCAATAATAAAGCTACTAAAATTGCCTACAAAGATAAATTCAATTCAGCGGCTAACCACCAAGTTCATTTATCTTACCTACTCAAGCCCTCGACACTAACTGACTCTTTCATGTGCACAGCAGCTCCTTTTATACTAATTTCATATGACTGATCTCACAGTTGTAACACGTGGGGCGTATATAGTCATAACAGTTGTATATAATTGTATGTTTGTTATCATTTCATGTCATTGGACACTAATTGGTGTCATCATGAAATCCGTTAAGTTTAAATATTTGAATATAATTATTTCAATAGTTATTAATTAAAATAAATCACAAGCAGACATTATCTAGGAGTTTCACTAGTGAAATAGGATTTACGTATGTTTGATTTGATTCTACAAATAAATCGATAATAAGGATGAAATCATAAGAATTCTAATAACAATAATTTGTATAATATTGTGCGATAAAAACGAGGCACTACGTTCCGACTTTTATCGTCACAACAGTATAATTCAAGGCTTAAATTAAACTGTACTACAACTGAATTGTTTGCATTGAGTTCAAGTTCCCTTTTCACTGGAGAATGCTATTGAATTAAAGTGTGAATCAAGCATAATTCAACCCTTGACAATTGATTGTGTGGCTTGAATAACACTTGTTTTACACTTGATTTCAAGCAAAATTGCTTATTGGGTAAGTTTTTTTAAATTATTTAAATTTTTCTTAAAAGTTATTATACATATGTATATTTAATCAAGATGAGTTTTTAACCAAGACCTTCCATTTACTCAAACAATGGCATATTTAAAAAAGGTAGTTCAATCAAGAAAAAAATAACTATTTCCCACAACGAAAAATATAATTAATTCCTACAATAGACAACACAACTACTTCTGAAGAATCGATTATTTTAGTCTCACGCCTTGTTAAAATCATTAAGTTGGTAATCCAGTAAGGAACAGCTTCCACCAAAAATGCTTAATTCCAAACTCGATTACCTTTTTTGAAATTTTTTGCTGGGTACCTTCACATTTATATTATGTATGTATACATACATACATGTGCGGAATGTCAATTTTTGATATACGAGAATACGAATTCGATTATTTAAAATGATATCCGCGAATACGAATTTTTCACACGATATTAAATTAACTTTGTTTTATTTTAATTTACATTGTAAATTTTACAAAAACACGAGCATACATACCCCCCAAACAAAATTTTTCAAATTTTTCTGAAGTCAGACTTGTCGTACCGAATTCGTTAAGACATTTCGGTAGTTTCTCTGAACAATTTGTTTTAAACATTAAAACTTTGATTTTTGAGTACATAAGTAAAAGTCTGTGAACATTTTTTTTTAAATAAATATGTATATGTTGATAAAAAAAAAGGATGTAACAAATATTAAAAAACGTGAGTATGTGCAAATTATTTCGACAATAGCAGCAATATAACGGTGAAGCGGTACTCTGCTATAAAAGCAAAAAAAATCGTACTAACATGTCGTTACGAATTCGTACCGGCTTATCGTAATGAATTCGTACCGACATATCGTTACGAAGTCGTGTCAACCATTTCATACAAAAATTGTTACGATTTCGGTAATATTTCGGTACCGAAATCGGAAGATTTTATCGACCAATCGTTACGATTGGTACATATGTACATAAATATGTACATATATATATGTAAGAACCTATTTTTCAACCCAAAAAAAACATGCAAATTATACTATAAATATACCTTTTCGTGAGCGTGCGTGATTGTGATAAGTTGTAAACCACTCGTGCGTGATTAAAAATATTTCATTCGTGAGCGTGCGTGATCGTGAAAATGTTCAAAATCATTCTTGCGTGAAAGTGCGTGAGTAAAATATTTTTCTGCGTGAGCGTGCGTGTCGTGAGTCAGAAAACACTCACGTGCACATCTCTATTAAAAATGTTGCTTATTGCAGCTTTTTGATTGGTTTTAATGTTTTATATGTGTAAGATATTTTATACGAACTTAACTTTGAATTAGTGCATTCGTCGTCCAATTAGCAGAACACTGATTTCGATTTTTAAAATCGCACGATTTCAAAACACGCGGTTTACAGAATACCCCTGATCATGTTCAACATTCGTGTCGCGGACAAATTAAAATTATAAATTATATAAAATAAAAACTCATTCTCATTATATTGAAATCTGAAATAATATGTATTTTATTTTGAACCCTTACGGCTATCCTATGTTTTGACAATATCAGAACTGGGATTTACTAAACAATGAAAAGAAGAATAAAGTAAAAGAAAACAAAAATGCCTAACATACGCAGTTTAAAAGTTGACCAACTACGTAAAATATGCAAAAAGGACGATTTACCAATGACAGGAAAACGTGCGGAGTTAATCGAAAGGTTGGAAGATCACTTCAACGACGAAACCTTTGAAAGTTTTCATGATGTAGCTGGAAGTAGACTCTCCAAAAGAATTGATTTACTCGAAAGAACGATACTCGATGTACAAAGGGCTAGATTCATTCAATCAACGATGTCATCACCAAAAAAGAGTGTTGTTTTGGATGATGAAATTCAAGGCACTTCTGCTGAAATGGGTACTTATAGTAAAACGAAGTCAACTGTACAGAACGTGGTAAGCAAAGTTTCTGCTGAACGAAAAGATTATGCAGCATTTGTATCAACGGCTAAGAGACACACATACAACGATAACGATACAAACACAGCACATGTTACACAGCAACAAAGTACCATCAGAAACGAATTTAACATAGCTAACGAACGTGCTAATGCACAACGATGTACGCAGCTAGCCGTATATACACAGATGCCAGATGATGTACAACAACAACAAGAATGTTTGAACAGAAAAAACGGCGTTACTACGAACACTGCCAACGAATTTATTAACCATCAGCAATGTATACAACCAACGATCATTTCTTCAGCAAAACACAACGTGCCTTGTCAAAAAAAAAATCAAGAACCAACGTTTCAACATGTATATACGAACACATCTACTTTTGTACCTACTAATGTTTATCAAAATCCAACAATTACAACTGGTGTTTACGAACAACAAAGATATGGTCCATATTCGAAACCAAACATGTCATCTAACGCGCCTAAACATTCAACGTATTTTAATGTGGATACACATGTCCCTCAACATTCAACGTACAATAATGCGATGACAACAAACAATGTATATGGCAAATTAGAGCAACAATATACAAATCTCTATCAACGAGACATGAATCAACAAAATGATTATGCAATATTTTCACATTGTTATGTACAGCGATGTCAACAATTTGTAAATTCGGGAAAGACAAAGTAACTTTTATGAGACCTACAGACGTCAGAAATCATTTTGCAGGAATTACAACTTCAAACACCAATGTAGGTGGGCTTGTGGGTTATCCACCGCCACAGGCAAATAATTTCTCAAATGCAAGGGACGTGGTGTCCTTTCTGCCAGATTTTAATCCATCATCGAAGGACTCCCTAGGTGCCAAACAGTTTATACAACGGGTAGAGGTACTTAAAAACGCCTATCAGTGGAGTGACCAACTGCTTGTATTTTGTGTCCAACAAAAGATGCAGGGTGCTGCCAAACACTGGGTAGATACGCTTCATGAAGGTTTTGTTTCGTGGGAAGCTTTTGCTGAAAAATTGTTGAATGATTTTCCGTGCATTGTAAACGAAGCAGACACACACGTGAGTATGTCGCAAATGAAACGTGCCGGAGGCGAAACCCCTCAAGAGAAAAAGGGGATGTCTCTCGGAAAAGCCCATATGCAAACACACAATTCGCGGAATGAGTGACAACGATATCAGGAAAAAAATATCAAACGATTATGCTTCGTACAATGAACTTTTGCATGACATACTAACATTTTGTCTACATAGCGATTTGGGGAGGCTAACATTGGCAGAAGCAAATACAGATGCACGTAATGTGGACAACAAATACATTGTAAACACCTCATCAGCAACAGTAGGTAAGAATGATTTGAAATGTTTTAATTGCAACAAAATGGGGCACTATGCAAACAAATATCCTGAGCCACAACGTAAAAGTAGATGTGAGATCTGTAAGCGTACCACTCATCAAGCAGATAGCTGTCCACAAAGAAAAACAGAATCTCTTAAAATGGTTGTCAACAAGGTCGATGAACACGTTCAATGTCCATCCGATCTCATTAAAACTGTCAAGGTTAACGCGTTGTTTACAAATTGTTTCGTGGATCCAGGTAGTGGCCGATCATTAATAAAAAAAATCATTTGCCAAAGATGTTGTAGAACCAAGGAAATGTTTGGTTGCGCTAAACGGGTTTGCAGGTGGAAAATGTCAGTGTGACGAGAAATGGAATGTCGATTTATTAATAGATGGATATAAGTTTAGTGTCGATTTATTGGTATTGGCCGATGATTTAATTTGCCAGAATGTTCTTCTTGGACGATGATGATGATGGAAGGAAAAAAATTTGTTATCGAAAAAGACGAATGCTGGTTCGAAAATGTCCTATCAATAAAACTGGACTCTGAAATATCTGATAACGAGCGGGACAAGATACAAACGTTAGTTTCAAAACACTCACAAAGATTTGCGAAATCCGCTAAAGAATTGGGTAAATGTAACGTCGTACAAATGGATATAGAGCTTACAACAGATGTACCCATAAGTGTGAGGCCCTACCGTATACCATTTCCTAGAAGGCCCCATAGTCGACAAATTAGTCCAAGGATTATTAGATAATGATATCATACGCCCGTCAATGTCCCCTTATGCATCAGGCATTGTTTTGGCCCAAAAGAAAAACGACGAATACAGACTTTGTGTGGACTATAGAAAACTCCGTTTCCGATGCCAAAAAAAAAATACGCCGCTTTCGTGACAACGGATGGGCATTATGAATACAATCGAATGCCCTTTGGCCTTGTTAATGCTCCAGCAGTTTTCCAAAAAGTTATGAATCGTCTAGTTGCTCAGATGAAACCAGGAGAGGTTTTGACATACCTAGATGATGTTATCATCCCAAGCAAAACGTTCGAAGAAGGTTTGAAGCAGTGTACGAAAATAAACTGTACATTATTTAATGTAATTTACACAGGGTAAGATATGACATCTATCTACTTTGTGTATGTTTACATATACACTACACGATAAGAATCACAATGATTTTTCAACTCAAGTAATATACCTTATAAAGCACTCTGCTTGACGGCCTATAGCATTGAAATTAAAATTTTTGTGTAAAACTATGTGTAAATACACTATATTTTAGTGTTCTTTGTTAAAGTGTTAGTGCTTCATAAGCAAAGACTGTAAATATATGTACATACATCCATTCATGCATGCATGAATGGATGTTCATATAAAGATGTGCAATTAAAAAAAAATTGTTTTCGTTGGGAGGGAAGTAACTAGGTGAGAAAATTATTGAGAGTATAAAGCAGCACACATTAAAACATCAGTGTTACCGACTTCTGCGATGTTATCTATAAATGGAACAAACCAATTTTTCCTCAACTATATTTGAATTATATATAAATATCTTATGTAATTTTAGTATAATTTCGCTCCAACATTATTGTATCCTCGAATTATTCAGTGGAAAGAATTTTCCAGTTTACACTTTTGATAATCAAGTTGCATATATATTTTGTTCACATTTCGTGTTAAATTGAAATATTATATAAAAGGTATTTTGTTTGTCATTTATATTAAATACATGTAAATCAAAAATTAATGTTTCGCTGAATTAGTAAAGTCGAACACTTAAGTATGGAACTAAACGTGTGGCAAACCTTTAACTGATGGCATAAAATCTTCCACAGGCTCATCAAAATTTCATAAATTACACTTCCACATAAGTAGAATTGTTAAGTTTTCAAATTTTTTATTTTTATACAATTTAGCATTTTTTTAATATTTTGAAATATTGTTTAATACATTTATATTAACCTTTTACAGAGATTTCTTAAACTAATTTCTATAAAAACTTTTATGTTACTTTACGCCACTTTTATTTAAAAACTAATGAATCATTAAGAAGAAGGCTAGATATTTAGTTATGTGTACCTGGCAAAATGTTTTCTTCGTATCAAAAACAAACTTAAAATGTAGACGCTACTTTGACAATCTCGCCAAAAAGTCACCAAAGTAATGGAGAAAATAAGCGATTCTGGGACACTTAACCCGACGCTTCTTTCTTGGTTAAGATTCGAAAAGTACACATGTTGAAAATTCATTATGAATATTTAAAGTAAGTGTGCCATATACAGTTTATGTCCTTTCGTTATTTTGTTGGATAGAAACATAGTAAATTTTTGCAAAAGAAAAAATATTTTACTTAAAACATATGTACAGCAGCTTAAAACATGTGTAGCAGGAGCGAGTTTTTAAACTACGCACTTATTGCAGTGTTTTGGAATTAAATTTTCTTCAAGTAGCAAGTTGTGTTCCTGGCAAATTGTTTTAGTTTGTTCTACTTCTCGGTCTAAGGGCGTTAAAGAGCAGGATGGATCAATATTATTTTTATTATTACTATGATGCTTTATAAAACATAAGATTAAAAATTTAAATTTTCTATTTCTCGCAAATCTACACCAAAATTAACACTATGTTTTTTTCGGGTTTTAATAATTTATAATATTTTTCTAATACCTTTGGGACCTACTCTTAAGCAATAGTGCTCCACCCAGCAATTATTTTTTTAGAATTTTTTAAATTTATCGGCAACGGAAAGTACTACAACTACACAAAGCAATAAAAGGTGCACATTAGGGTCGTTATGGCTGCAAAGGACGAGTTTTGTGCTGTTCCATTCAAGCAAGAAGTTTTTTTCTCATTAGACAATGCAAAGAAATAGTTTTCGAACTCAATCCAATTTTTAATGTAATTTTCAGTAATCATTGAGGGATTTGCTTGTTTTTTACTTCAGATACTAAAGCTGCACGGTGTTATTTGTCAAAAGTCACTGCTATCGTGATTTATATATGTATATACATACAAGTAATGTACATACTTATGTACATACATATGTATATAGGAATAGAGCACCGTAAATATAATTACAAAAAATTTTGTTTATTAATATTTAAAATTTGGATTAGTTTGAAGTTTTATCCCTGTAAAACAGAATTGGGATTCCGGCAACACTGAATAGAATATGAGATTAAACCAACCCAAGAAAATTGCAGACGGACGACGCCATACACTCTATACTTATCTCTTAATAATTTGAAGTCAGGATTGCCAACTTTTAGACATGTAATGTGAAACCGTTCTTCTTGTATTAAGTTTGGCAATAAATTGAGGACAAAAATCTACATCACTTTTTAACTTTTGCAAGTTCATATGTGCGTAATAAAAAAATATGGTTTTTCTTGAATTTACCCTTGGATTTTAGGTTTAATATTGCAATACTTTGGAGTAAAATAATAACATTGTGCTTTACAAACTTATAAGACTTCCAAATTTTTAATGAAAAAATACTTGAAATTCATAATATTGTTTGCTTTGTAACTTCAAATTGCTCAAAATACGCATTTGTATGAGTGGAATTTGACATTTTCCATGGCAAAAATTGGTTAATAATACTTTACACTCTAACCATAATACATATGTAGTAGAAACTGAAACTCGTTAAGAATCCACTGGCCATAATTTGCAAATCCATAGAATTTAATTACATAATTACCGATAAAATCATAGAAAGTCTGAATACAAAAGAGTATGAAAGCAGGATTAATTTTCGTCTTCCCATTTTACCGAACTTGGCAAGAAAAGTATGGGAAAACATTACTTGCGTAAAAGTTGGCAGTCCTGTAGTTAAAAACAATACATACTTAAATATATAGTGTGCAGTGGGCAGTTGCAAGCAAAATAACACCAAAAATTTTTTTTACTTCTATTGTTTTCCGAAAAATAAGGAGCAAAGAGCATACTCGTATTGCAATCAAAGTAATGCAGTATTTTATTAAAAATTACATAATTTGATTTAAAAATTTTCAGCATGCATAAAGAAATTTCAAATTATAAATTTAAAACTAATTTTATTTTATTTTTTTTTTTGCATTTTAAGTTCTAGTTCAAAAGTCATAATTGATAATACACCCTCCTATTGAGATGTTCATAATATGTATAGCCGGCACATATGTATAAGCAAACACAATTTTTAATATCTTTGTGGTTATCTTGGTAATATATGCTACATACAAAATATTTCATGCTTGAAAATATGAAAAAAAGTTTAGTTTTTTAATATTTGTGCAATAAACGAAAATTTTGTAAATTTTACGAAAAGTTTAGCTGGTGCAAGGAAACATATTTCGTAATTATACGAGTTTCGTTGTGTTACAAAAATTATATATAGTACCATATTTTTCGTTTATTTTATTGAATTTAGAAGAAAATAAAACATTTTTATAAACTTGGAAATTTCCAAAAATAAACAAAATATTGAAATATAAAAATAAAAATTGCTGTTTTGTTAAATTTTTTAATTTTTCCTCCATTTCTTTTCATGTCATTGTGCAACTTTTAATAGCCAGTTTGATTCGTGAGTTTTAGTGCAAGATATGTAATGTAATGTATGGGAAATACAGAGGCTGTAACAATTCCACTAAAATTATATTTTTTTATGATTATTACAAACTTCAGTTCCAAGAATTACAGATTATTCTACAAACTTATTTTTCAAATGCAAGACAAAATAATTTCCTTGCAGATTTTAATATTTTAACCTTTTTATACAAAATTTCGTATATAACACGAAATTGTTTTTCATGAGTCATGAATTTCGTTTGTAATATAAACATAATTTTTCGTAAATCTAATAATAAAATATTTGCAAAAATAGAAAATGTTCTTACTTACAAATAAACAAATACCATTTCTCCTATCTACGAAGGATTTTGTAATGTAAAAATGACGAATATATTCGTAAAATGAACCACATTTTTTAATTTATTTTACCTATGATATATATTAACAGCCTTATTCATAAAAAATATTTCAGGTTTATTAAGCGCTTATGTGACATATTTCTATGGGAAATTTGTCAAATAAACCTGTAATAAACCTAAATTATTTTTTATGAATTAGACCGTAAGTGTATATGTATGAGGCTATCAGCGCACCGCACATTAGATTTTTGGTTGCTGATAAATACACAATATATGTTACCAACTATCAAACGAAGTTAGAGTAAACTGCATTTTGGTATTATTAAAAAAATGGAGCTGGAAAATAGTTTTTGTACAGATCATAATTTTGCAAAGTATTAAGCAATTAAATAATCAAAAAGAGCAATTGTTTAAAAAACTAGATGTGGGTTACACCACTTCATGTCTGGTGGATTAAGTAAACCATAAAGTTCTTTAAAGTTAAAAGTTTTATATTTTTCTTCATGTATAGCGAGTGCCAGAGACATCAATATTCAGTTCAATATGTGTAGTTGTGTGCGTTTGTTTTCCAAAAATAGTCACACATATACTATTGGTGTGAATATTTTTTTATAAAAAAAACGCACACAACCACATATTGAAGCTGAATATTGATGTGTCTAGCACCCGCTTATGACTTAAAGTTTTATCAATGATCTCATTAGCATACATATATAAATTTAGACAAAAATTAAAATGGTTCGCTTCCAAAATTTAGAGAGAAAAATTATAATATGTTCCACTGTAATGTTTACAATTTGTTTTGCTTTTTTCTGACTTAAAATTATCAGCCAATAGCAAAACATTACGTCACGCGGTAGTGCATACATAAGTACACACATGCTAGCCAATGATGTCAGATTTATTTGTAGCCTCCTCGCTAAATTAGTTGTCGAATATCGCCAATATAATATTTATATGAGCTAAAAAAATTTACATGTTTTTATTTAACAAATATTGTTAAATTTAAATAAAATAAGTTTTTACATTAACAAAAGTTAATTTATAAGACATACATTAGCTTACCATAACACAAAAATACTGTCGTATAAAACATAATAAAAATTACTTATACCAAAAGATGAATCTTAAGAACAAAAATTAAACTTGAACATCGGGATCAAAATAAATATTGAAGTCTCGTGATAACATACAATTAACATTTACTTAAGAATACATTTAAGTACAAATTGTTGTACTAATCATTATATTCAGCTATTTACATCCTCACTGGTAAACATACGGTATAGAAAATAACTCTCTTTTGCATTAATTATTTTATGTTGTAGAAAAATTTCCTCGCAAAATTTGCTATATTTTAAACACTAACCCATTTTACTGAAATTGCATATATGGATATAGCTAAAAATATCGCCAAGGAATTAAAATATTGCGAAGCAAATTGCCAAAAAGTACTTCAAAATTTTCATCGTTAAAAACGAAGTCTTTAGTAACAAATATCTACATCTGGCAGCACTGGCGGTTGCCACACTCTCTATTTTCTATAATGGGGAACAATGTTGTCAACATTTAGATTTCAAAAAGCAATGCAACCAGGAAAAACACTTGAGTTAAATAAAAAGCTACTAAATATAATATGCCGTATTCATAAAAAATATTTAAGGTTTATTTGACAAATTTCCCATAGGAATATGTCAAATAAATCTTTAATAAACTTTAAATGTATTTTATGAATACGGCAGAATATGTTTTACTTTTATTAAAACTAATCTTATATAAAAAAAAGAAAATCATATACTAAAGAACATATTATTAAAGCACATATGTATATTAAAAAACAAACTTTAAAAAGAACGAACATATCAAATTTTCATTTCATAAAAATATCGCAGTTCCTATACGAAAACAAAATTCATTTAACACACAAATTAATAAAGAGTAACAGCCTTATTTATAAAAATTATTAAGGCTTAATGAAAAGAATTTTGTATGAAAATTTGTTTTAAAAATCCATAATAAAACCTAAACAATAAGTAAGTTTTTATTGAAACAAGGACTTGATTTGTTTAAAACCAGCAGATGTCAGACGCTCTATATAAAAATTTATGTTTGCACTGAAAAATATCACATGCTAGTATTTAAAGGTTTTCAGACTACATGTACCATGTAAAAGTGATATTCCACAAGACAAAAACATATATGTAATTTGAACAGAATTTAACTGCCTGTTTATAGAAGCCATGTAAAAATTCTCGGATGTCTATTTATAATGAAAACAAAAACAAATTTAGAGTGCTTTGTTTTTGTTTTCAATATAAATAGGCAGACGAGAATTTTCACATGGCTTCTATAAACTGGCAGTAAGTAGTTTTACACCTATTATTTAGTATTTTTCTATAATATTTTTAAAAGTATTTTTTCAACTATTCATGTATCATTCAAACCCATACAAAATGTAAGAGAAGATAAAAAACAATTGTATATACATATGTATGTATGAAAAGTTATTTACACGTCATTGCTATTTATATGAAAATCACCATCCTTTGGTATTTCATTGCTTTTACACAACAAATTTTATTGCTTCAGCGTTAAACGTGTGTAAGAATATTGTGGCGTATGTTTTAAACTTAAAGAAATACATAAAAGCCAAATCTCTTTCTATTTTTGCCTTTAAATATGGATGTGACAGAACTTTTTGCTGGTTTGTAAAACAGGCTTATATCAACTCAATCTATATAAGATTTTAATTATTCCTAAAACTCTAAAATGGACTCAAATGTTTCTCAATTGCATTGAGTGAATCATTTTCCATATATTTTCTATAATACAAATTTCGCTATTCGATTCTATTTGGAATGTTGATGACATAATGATTCCCTCTTGTTACACAAAACAATTTTTTACATTAATTAAATTAAATATTAAAGTTAGAGTTTGATAGAGCGCGTATTCCTTGAATCAGTCTTATAATAATACAAACAAATATCTTGAAATGTTCAATTTAAGTTTTTAAATGACAGGATTGCTCGAAATAAAATAGATTTGAAATTTTTAGTTTAGTGCACTTCCACGAAAAAAAAATAGATTTAAAAAGCACTATCTTCATATTTTTCCGCGTTTAAAATTTCAAGAGGTGACAGCATTGCAAGGCGAGTATAATCTGTTACTTTTTAACATCACACACGTACGCTGTGTATGATACTCACGAAGCACATACACTACTAAAGAATAAGATAGTATATGTGTGGACAAAACAGTTCTTAATACATGTTACACTCAAAATGCTGTTAGTAAATTCAAATGAAACATCATTTCAAACAATATGGTACATGACATGTAGAAAGACACATAATGACGTTAGGAGAATTTCCAGGATGTTGCTTGCATTTTGTTAAGTAAACAGTAGCGGCTACAAATGTAACACATAATTTTATAAGCAGCACTTAAAATGTATATATACATGGGCTCTTAAAATTTAACTACCCTTGTGAGTTGAATACAAATTTACCTCCGTTTTGTTGTAGATGTGAACATTTTGATTTACTTTGCACTTACAAATTAACAGCCTTATGTAAATTGGTTAAATTTTAAGGGCTGAAATCGGCCCTACTACGTGGTATGTACCATATGCAGCTTCATAGTGACGTCAATATTACGCCCAAGCCACATACGCACAGGCCTTATTTTTCATATGAAGCGAATGATTTTTTAGTTATTTTTGAATATTAGTTATTTTATTTTCAACACCAACACACACATATTTAAAACTACTGGTTTTAAATCGTTTGTTTCAAAATATTTTTCTTCTAATTTGGAACACATACTGTTAATTTGTGTATTCAAAATGTCAACTTAAGCAGGTGTGGCATATCTTTTAACAGCAGAATTCACATCAAGACAACACGTGAAACGACTCAGAAGCTATCACATACCGTATATAAAACTATAAAAATTGTGTTACACTTATTTTAACGGACAACAAATTACCTACCTGACCAATTTAAACACAAGTTAGTACAATTACAATTGCTTGATTCGAATTTGAAAAAACGACTTCAAATAAATTAGAAATAACTTGTTTTCATTTAGAAGTATTTTAGTTAAACTTTCTTTTCAAATACAACACAACAAGGCTTGTAAATTAAATAAATATAATTTTAAACAATGTTTTTTATAAATCATTTTTATTGTTTATAAATATGTAAAGTACATATTGCTGAGATAATTAGGTAATATGGAAAAAAATATCTGTAAGTAATCTAATAACATAATTTTTTTATATTCGTACAAAATAATAGGAAAACAGATGCTCGTTCCTCATCTTCGTCAAAACAGAGCCCTTAGATGTTAAATATCATGTAACAAAACTTCAAAAACTTTTCGATTTAATAATAAACGACATGTAGTAAAAAATTAACATTTTTATTGAAATTGAGATTTTAGGGGCCAATCCATTGTTTAGAGTTATCAAAATGCCAAAATTCTTGATAACTTTTAACATTCATGTTGTAAAATTGTATTGTAAGGGACAATTCAGGCATGTGAAACATATTTGACTATCGAGCCATATTTGCGATTCTACCGCAAGCGACATGTTATCGAAAATGTGCCTATCCATAGTTTAGAATTATCAAAATGCCAAAATTGTTGATAACTTTTAAGATATAGGTTGTTCAATTTTATCGTAAGCGAACATTTTTTTACGTAAAAAAAAACATATTTGAATATTACAAAAACCTTCTCCTGATAACTTTAATTTTTGTCGCTTACGATAAAACCGAAAATAAGGCCCGATTAAAAAAAATCTAGTAAAAACTTTCGTTTTTGTTGTTTACGATTTAATCGAAAAAAGGCGTATTTCCCATTACTTGTTTTCTACGAAACTTACGTACATATGCACACGCATATGTATACATGCACATATGTTCATACTTAAATACATACATACTTACATGCATATGCCACAACATGATACATACCAATTTCATGTACATATGTAGCTTACCACTTTAATACTTTTATATTCGACAGTAATGAATTTTTACATCCATATACATATGTATTTAAATATGTATGCACATATGTACATATCTATGTTTAAATTTACGCAAAACTATTTTAATTTTTTAAACTACTCGTATACACTTAAGTTTAAATCTAATTTTTTAACATATTGATTAGTTGTTATTAAAATATTTTTGAATTTTACAATGAAAGAAAATAATTTAAAGCAAATAGTATACGGCATGAGAATTTCACATTCGCTCATGGTTCCGATATAATTTTGACGTCACCATGAAGCTAAATTGGCTACATGCCGTGTACTAGTAGCACATTTTAATGTAGAAATTCACGTCTTTACACACGTACTGCTTCTGAAAATGTGCCCGACTAGTCTAAATGTTTTACATTTAGATTTTGGAACAAAAATACTATAAAAATTTAACGTCATGTAGCCACTACTACTTATTTAAAAAAAATTAAACCAACAATCTGAAAATTGTCGTCATGGCACAGCCACATTCGTATGTGTCATTTTACATGTAGTGTACTAATCGCTTAAGTAAAAATTGTACGAAAAATAATTTCAGGTGAAATTGTTTCAGTTTATTAAACAATAAACACAAAGACTTCACATACAAATACATTGGTAAAACTATACCTAACTATAAAATTTACTTTAATTTTAGTTAAGAGAAATTTCTCGTACATTCAGTTATTGTAAAACTTTTTTGAGTGTACATATAGGGTGTTTTTTTAAGAGGTATAGAACTTTGAATTGAAATAAAACACAAGAAAATCGGTTTAATGTCCATCAATTTGGCTTTATTGGAAGGATAATTTTATGCCATTAATGTTTAAATATGATTTCGGGCATGTGGCCGCCGCGGCTGGCTCGAATAAAGCCAATTCTACAGGTCCAATTTTCAACCACTTTTTCGAGCATATGGGGCCGTATGTTGGCAATAACGCCACGAATGTTGGCTTCCAAGTCCCCTAACGTTTCTGGTTTGTTGGCGTAGACGAGCGACTTCACATATCCCCAAAGAAAATAATCCAATGGTGTCAAATCACACGATCTTGGTGGCCAATTGACAGGTCCACTCCGCGAAATTATGCGCTCATCGAATGTTTCCTTCAATAAATCGATTGTGACCTGCGCTGTGTGACATGTAGCGCCGTCTTGTTGGAACCACAACTCATCCACATTCATGCCATCCAATTCGGGAACAAAATAGTCGGTTAGTCGGCTCCAATTGCTGTGCACGGTGGCGAATCGATTCATTCGGGTCCTCTTCAACACTTTGCTCTACAGCGGCAATTGTTTCTTCGGTGCGCACTGTTCGACGTCTCTGCGGATGCGTATTATCACATAGAGTAAACGTAGTGCGAAAACGATCCATGGTTAACCGAATTAATTGCTCTGATGGACGATTATGTCGACCATAAAATGGACGGAGCTTGCGGTAAACTTCGCGAACTGAACCATTATTTTCAAAATAAATTTGCACGATTTGCAAGCGTTGTTCTTTTGTCAACCTGTTTATGATAAAATGGCAAACCAAACTAAATATTAATCAGTTGACAGCTGACAAAATGGCCGCCAGTTAAAAAAGTGATGCCAACTTAAAGTTCTATACCTCAATAAAAAACACCCTTTATATGCATTAAATATACTTTAATAATAATGTACTTAACCTTACGAAACGAAGTGTTGATCATCATCATTTTGAGTAGGTTAACATAATTACTCTTGTTGTGCACAAGTTAACTAAAATTATAAGTACTTATAATTTTAATGTATTCGGTATGCCTACATTATTAGCGCTTGTGTATGTGAGGTTGTACCTTACAGAACATTAAAGTACATTAAATAATGTTTATTTTCGAACACTGGTTTGAAGAGACTTGAATAGTTTCTTAAGGTGTTAAAAGAATACGACCTTACGTTGCGGCTGGGTAAGTGTATATTTTTGGAAAAAGAATTATCTTATCTGAGGCATATTATAAATGAACACGGCATTACACCTGGCAATGAAAAAATAAATGCAGTTCGAAATTTTAAACAACCTGCTAGCCTTACAGAGCTACGAAAATTTCTGGGTTTGACTAGTTTTTTTTCGAAAATTCGTACAAAATTATTCGATAATTTCTAAACCCTTTACGACATTGTTGAAAAAATACCAACAATTTATATGGCGCGAATGTCAACAAAAGCCCTTTGAAGAGCTAATCAACATTTTATGTAACAAAGCTATTTTAGCCCTTTATGACGTAAACGCTTATCATCAAGTACATACCGATGCCAGTGCAATAGGAATTGTGGTATCTTGCTCCAGTCAACGGACGAGAAAAATTGGAAACCGGTATTTTATTATAGCCGACACTGCACACCGACAGAATCGAAATACCACAGCTATGAACTAGAGACGTTAGCTGTGGTCGAGGCGGTTGAGCGATTACGAGTGTATATCTTGGGAGAACACTTTAAGCTAATCACCCCTATTCTGCGTTTCGATTACGTTCCCGCATTCAGTTACGCACGGATCGAAAAGAGGTATTCTGCCAAAAAACTGAATCGAAAGAAAAAGAAGAAGAGAAGAGTATGTTTAAACTTGCTGCTTTGCTATGAAACGGGTGAAATAGGAACAGAAAAATTAAGCAATTTGGCAAAATTTTTAGGAAAAAGTTGAATTTAGTGCAAAAAAAAACAGTGATTTAACACTAAAACAAATAATAATTAAATATTATGAAAATTTTCATTAAATAAACTCTTGCAAATTTACTCTTGCAAACTTTTCCAGTGTGAAGAATTCTGTCGCGCCGGAGGTGATATTTTAATTTTTTACACATAATTGTAACACAAAAATAAAATTTATTTGTTTAAATTTAATTAAATCCGTAGAGAATATCGTTTTTCGTTGCCATTAAATAGGTATGTACATATGTCAACTTTTTATACTGTTCTACCTGTAATGAACGAAATAAAAATCGCATTTCAGTACAGAAACAAACTGTTTAGTTCATTAATTAAACCTTCTTTCATTTAATACTTGCATTATTTATTGAATTAATCACTTTTTAAAGCTAAACAAACAAAACTTACGATCGAAATGCAGAATACATAGAATCGAAAGAGAAATCGAAGAACGGAACGCAGAATACCAAAGTTGCCAAACGGAGAAACTTTGGATTCGAATCGAAACGCAAAATAGGGGTGAATAACAGATTGTTCTGCTATAGCTAAAGCAAATGTGAAAGAGGAACTCACCCCTAAAATGGCTCGATGGTTCCTTAAAATTATGGACTATGATTATGAAATCATTCATCGCCAGGAGTCACAAATGGCCCACATTGATGCCTTAAGCCGTTCGCCAGAACTACAACCCGACGAATGTATTGCCACGGATCGTATAATGAAGGTAACATTACATCACGATGACTAGTTATTGACAATGCTGCTGCAAGATACAACGTTAAAATAAATTGTGTCTGTTCTAAAGAATGAGACGCTCACAGCACAATCAAAACAAATGAAAGGTGATTACAAATTAATAAATGAACGCCTATATCAGAATTGCATAGAGGGGCCCCAGTTTGTCGTGCCGAAATCTGTTAGATGGCGCATAGTAAAGCTATGCCACGACGACATAGGCCATTTTGCTCATGAGAAGACTATACAGCGAATAAAACAAAATTTTTGGTTCCCGAAAATGCGAAAATATGTTAGACTACCTTGCAGCATGCATAGAATGTTGCTTCAATAAAACCAAAGCTGGAAAGACTGAAGGTTGCCTATATGTAAGTGACCCAGAACTGATACCATTCCGGAGGATACACATTGACCATTTGGGTCCGTTTATTAAAAGCAAAAGAGGAAACGTGTTACCTTTTGGCAATATCAGATGCCTTTAGCAAATACTTCATAGTGAAAGCGGTGAAAACGACAAAGTCACAACCAGTTGTAAACATATTAAATGAAATAACGAAGTATTTCGGATTGGCGAAGCAGATCATTAGTGATCGAGGTATAGCGTTTTCGTCGAAGATGTTCCAGGAGTATTGCCAACAAAACAACATTCACCATGTAAGTACAGCAGTGCGCACGCCTCGCGCCAACGGCCAGGTAGAAGGGGCTAATAATACAATTCTTTACTACCTACGAACGTCAACGGAAAATAATAAAGATTGGGACCTCAAACTGAGAGATGTCCAGTGGGCCGTCAACTCTCAGAGGAACGAAAATTCTGGTTTTACTCCTAACGAGGTGGTTTTAGATTTTAAATTCATTGATGTTGTGCAAAATCGAATAGTTGCCGCTATAAGCGCTGATACCCCTAGTAACCATAATTGCACTAGCATGGAGGAAAAACGACTTCTTGCTATGTCCTGTATGGCTAAGGAGAAGCAGAAATGGAAGTTACGTTTTGATGAACGACATGCCACTCCAACTGAATACAATAAGGGTGGCCCAGTTCTGTTGGAGTACGAAGCATCTGCTTTCGGTGAATCACGCAAGCTTGAACTAAAGTACAGAGGATCCTATGTGGTGAGCAAATCGCTGGGTAAGAACAGATTCCTTGTTGAAGACATACCTGGTATGCAGATTTCTTCGCGAAAGTTTAGCTCTGTATATACGTTTGACAAAATGCGACCTTGGTGCAGAAATTCGCTTTTCTTGGATGACCAGGAATGGTCCGAGGACGAAGCAGAGTCAGGAGAGGCCGAGCTGTCACACACACATACAACACAATGAGAAAAAGATTACAAAATAGAATAAGTCTGCAACGAATTGCGAGAGATGAGGAGTGTGTATTGAAACGTCATGTTTAACAGTCGTGTCGCGGCCAAATTAAAAGAAATTAAAATTATAAATTATATAAAATAAAAACTCATTCTCATTACATTGAAATCTTAAATAATATGTATTTTATTTTGAACCCTTATGGCTATCCTATGTTTTGACAGTATTTTATAGTACCAAAGGTCGATATTGAAAACAATTGATTTTTACGTACATATAAATACCAGCGCGAGAAAATCATATACACACAGGCACACAAGCATACACACATACCAGAATTCATCTAAGAAAATCCAAGAAAATTTCAACAACACCCCACCCCGCACAAATCACGGGCAGACATAAATTCTCCCCAGATATACATATACAAATTCCCATGGTAATACATACATATACAATCGATAATCTCAACAACACAAATCATGATCAGTCTTAAACTCCTGCAGACATACATACACACAGATTCCCATGGATACATATTACAACAACACCTCGCTTCTAATAAATCACAATCAGCGTTAAATTCTCACAGATATACATACACAAATACACGCAATCAATCTACCTCAACAACATCCTCACCCACCTCAAATCACGATCAGCCTTAAACTCCTACAGACATACCAACACACAGATTCCTACGAATACATATTACAACAACACCCTCACCTACACCAAATCACGGACAGCCTTAAACTCCTACAAACATATAAACACACAGATCCCCCGCCTCGTCCCTCATAAATCACGATCAGACTTAAATTCTCACAGTCATACATATACACATATACAATCGATTAATATCAATAAAACACATCATGATCAGCATTAAACTCCTACAAACATACAAATTCCCACGGTTACATATTACAAAAACACCTCGCCCCTCATAAATCACAATCAACCTTAAATTCTCACAGACATACATACAAACATATATACACGCAATCGATCTACCTCAACTACACCCCGCCACCTGTCAATCACAGCCTCACTTAAATTCCCACAGACAGACACACCTACAAATCCCCATGGCTAAATATTACGTCAACAACCCCACACACCCAAATCATGGCCAGCCTTAAATTCTCACAGACTAGCAACACCTATATTAGCATTAGAAAAAATAAATTTCATGATTTTCCAGTCGGCATCAGGAAAAACCATTTTCATGATTTTTCCCGTCGGCATATACACACATAAAAACCTCCAAACTATGAACACCCTAATCCATTCGCACAAAATATTCCACGCACAAGTTCCCACGGTCAGCCAGACAGACATACACTTAATATAAACAAAAAACTTTTAATGTAAACAATAAAACTAATGTAAACAAAAAAACACAATTTCTCCAATTTCACACAAGTTTCCAAAAAGAACTTTTTCCAAAAAGTACTTTTTAAAAAAAAAAAAACCTTTTTCAAAATCTACTGTTTAAATAACTAAAAAAATACCTTCTCGAAAAGTTTTATTATCCCAAAAGTACAATTTCAAACATAATATTTTCAAAAATATATTTGCAAAAGGTACCATTTCCCAAAAACACTATTTCAAGAAAGTCTCTTTGCAAAAATAATATTATATGTAACTATTTCTGCAAAGGTAACAAATTAATACATAAAGTAACCTTTTATTAGTAATGATCAAGAACACACTATATCAGTTAATACATGCAATACCGAAGTATATTCAATTGACATTAACAGCCACGATGTCACAATTTAACGTTCTCTAAATTCTATGAGTCACTCACATTCGTGTGCTTGAGCGCCCCAATAATATTCGACTCAAGGCGCATTTATTAGGTGGCAGCACTACACTAGGTGACTAATGTCATTATACCAATCTAAATGTCAAATTTGGATTGTGTAGGTATAAGCCTAAAAGCATGCTTTTGTTTGGGTATGCATAAATATATTTCGAATATTCAGTTTTGTATGGTGTTTGACATTTCCTGTAAGAAACATGCAATGTCACGATGCTACCCCGTTTTGAAAAGTAAGAAGGTAATTTATACCAACAAAGTACATGTGGTTGTTGCTGTTGTAATATTTGTTGTAGAATCGCGGTTACCTGATTGATGTGCCTTGATTCGACTTATCGTTCGCCTGGTTTTACGTTTCTGACGTAAGCCATATAACCTTTGTCAAATATCTATATTGCCACATCAGCGATTTCCCACATTCATCGTCAAATGGGAATAAAAAATCGTTCAAATGTGTAAATTGTGCTTTAAAAAATAAAACTCTGTTCTAATTGAGATTGCAACAAGTGGCAGCCAAAAATATATTAAAAATAAACAAACTTAACAAAACAATTTTTGTTAAAGATAAAAAAGTGTAAAAGTGTACATAATTACTAAAGAGTTTTTAGTAATGTAAATGAAGACAGAAAACACAACAAGCTATGCAAAATTTTCTGAAGAATTACCCAAATGAAATAATGACCAACAGCTCATTTATTTAGGTCATTATTCATTGTCATTTGGGTGATTGTCATTATCTTTAGGCTTTTGAAAAATACCAATAGACCCAGAAAAAGTGTTCTACCTTTCCGGCCTTTGGACGGGTGCAATAATTTTCTCTTCTGTTCATATTTGCATATGTAGGTATGTATGTATATATGTAGAGTAGAAGTATATTTTTTGTTTAGCTGGCCTTCGTCCTATTCTAAGGACTCTCTCCTCTAGGTATGGACAAATGTATATACATATACATATATTATTATTGCATTTATGTATGTATAATATACCGAATACCGGCTCCGCTCAGAAGACTCAGCAAAAAATTACACATTACCATCAGAAGTACTTGCCATATAATGACTTACTTTTCTGATTACCAAATTTCATTACTCGCTTACAAATCACATTACCTAAAATTTAAAAAAATTATGTACAAGTTGCTAAATGAGAAGAATGATTCTTTTAGATTAAATCGATTACGTGAACAAGTTGCCAAACAAAAAAAGTAAGTACTTCTCAGGAATCGATTATTTTAGTCTCACGCCTTGTTAAAATCATTAAGTTGGTAATCCAGTAAGGAACAGCTTCCACCAAAAATGCTTAATTCCAAACCCGATTACCTTTTTTGAAATTTTTGCTGGGGAGTTTTCTATATAGCCGAATAGCTTAAAGATTTTCTCCTGTGTGTATGTAGAACAACTGCTTAGAAGATTATGTATAAGAAAAAACTGGCATGAAGTAAGTGACGACATTCAACTAGGAGCTAACGAGTTCCTCCATACAATTTGACATTAAAAATCAGCGCATAATGTAGTTTTAACCCACTATTAACTCCCACCGTGATTTATGCTAACTTTTTGACCGTTTTTTCTTATACATAAAGCGTGTATGGCTTTGTCAATTGATTAGTTTGACAGTTGTCGAGTTGGTTGAAGAAAAATCAAAAGATTTTGATTTTTCATGTTGACTAGTAAATCTTTCAATTCGATTGTGCTGTGTGTGTTCGAGCCTCTTGATTAGCTGTCAAAATTTATGTCTGTAGCTTTATTTTGTATAGAAAAAGTTAGGTGTTTTTAAAATTTTTTTTTAATTTGATTGAATTCTAAATATTAAATATAAAATGAAAGACTCAATTCACAATTCAATCGAAAGGTGTATGGGGGCTTAAGAGCGATAGTTTTTAACCAACTTTCATTATACATAACTAGCGGAAGTGGTGGTAAGCAGAAAATCTTTACTCATCGAATCTGTTGTCGAAAACACATACATACCTAGAGAAGAGTATCACAAAGACCAGTCTAAGAACGCAAAACCGCTTACTTACAAGCTCAGGCGTGAGGATACCGCCAACGATGGGTAACGCAACAAATCCATTGCCAGTGAAGCCGGTATTATATTTGCTCATTGGCAAAGCAAAATATTTTATTTGTGTAAATAAAAATAAATTTGTTTTATTTCGTCTCAGTCGACAATTAAAATACAAGAGCCGGCTTTTGACATTAGAGTTCGTACAAATGACTGAAAAAAATTTTACTGGGGCACAAATTTGTATTGCATTGATTACGTTATCGTTCGCACTCATTTTCTTTCGACTTGTCGTGCTAAAGGCTTTTAGTGGAACGCAAAACAACTGTTTGTCGTTTAAAATGCTTGCGAACGAAAATGAGTGACATCGTCGGATTGGCTATAAGTCTTTATTTAATTTAAAAATTTTAATTTGAAAATTCTTTTTTTTTCAGAGTTGTTGCTGTAACAAATCATTAGTAGACTTCAACCACACATTTTGAACAGTCACAAACTTCTTATCTTATGCAAAGACTTTCAAAAACTATTTGAAAATTTACAAATAATAATATTTTTGAAAATCACAGAAATAAGCGTAGTAGGCTTAGAGCTAGTTTTTTAACATAAAGATAAACTCTACTTGTCAGTTAACTGTAATTTAAACTTAATATTTTGTTTTTCAGATAAAGGTTATCTAGTTAATAATCTAGGTTTAACCGAGCAACATTACTCAGCTAAACTATAGTTAGAAGTGTCAAATGATAAATATATGAAATATATATTACGCAATTGAAAAAAAAATACAAAAAAGTATAATAAATATATATGTATGTATATTCATATATAAATAAAATGTATGCTTTTTATGACGAAGATTTTAGTGATTGTGAAACCAGAATAACTTGCATAGGACAATTGTGAGAAAAATAAGAGAGATAAAAACACGCCCAAATCATTTTTATGTGCATAATGAATTGAAGTTCTTGAAAAGATTTCGTTTAACGAAGAGGTCTTTGTAGGATGATTTTAGAATTAATTGGAAGAAAGTCTATTTCGTTGCGTTTAAAAATGTATGATCTTTTTTGGTTTTATTTTTGAAGCGTCACTAGTTTTTATGTCCATATCATTTAATTTTTTATTTTACAAAAATTCAGAATTCAGTTATTGAAGTTTTTTTAAATAAATTTAAAGAATTGTCACATCAATTTTTAATTGTTGCCCTATTTATGTACATAAACTATTTTCAAGAATGCCACATCTATATTGAAAACAAAGTATGGCATTTCTAGCTAAATTGACAACTGTTAATCCATCACTGAAAAAGAGCATGGGCGGTTAAATCCCATTTAACTTTGTTTCTTGGTTAACTCAAACGTATGTTAAACTAAGTTTAACTATTTAGTAAGAAACTAGCCCTTATAAACTTATACAAGCCCAGCAAATAATTTATATTCGATATGAATCTATTCTATTTTTCTACCTATTTATACAATTAGAAATCCATTGGATAACAATAAAAGTAATTATAAGGCAAAATAAAAAATAAAACCTAAATTTAACATTTAAGAAATTTATTATTCGACATATTGTCAGAAGTTTGTTTTAAATTTCAAATTAAATTATTCAGTGTTTTTATTATTAAGGCTGTAGCTCCTGTTCGCCACACAAAGATTATATTAGGCACTATGATGACTTTTGGGATACTGCTGAATCCAAATTTAATTTATTTAGATGTGGTTGTTGTAGATTTGTATGGCGAAGAGGAGCTCCAGCGTTAATGACAAAAACCTGGATAATACATAACACTCATCGCGGTGTAATGTGTTGATATGAGGCTAAATGAGATCGAATAGTTTATAAAATTCGGTTTTTATAAAACGAACAATTAATAAACTGGATTAAATAGAAATGACATTATTATTAATGGTCTACCGAAGTACATAAATGGAGTACATGAAGTTGTTATTAAAATTTTCAGCATATTAAAGGTCAAGGTGGATGGTCTTCACATAAATGGCTGCTACTTCATAAACAAAGGTAATTCTGTGCTCGTCAAACTAAATAGCCTTAGCATTAGAGACCAAATTATGCACAATTACTTTAAACAAAAGGATCTTATGCTTTCTACCATCTTGGGCAATGATATCAACAAAAGAGTGTATTTGAATGATAACCTGAGTGATCGTATGGCCAAAGTGTTGTTTCATTGTCGGAAGCTACGAAGAGATGACAAGAGTGATAAGTTTCATCTTATTAACTCGGATAAACCTAAAATAAAAATCATCTTCAGGGATCTCAGCATTAAAGTTTTTGATATACCTGATTTTTACACATTCTTCAATTTATAGAATTCATTTTCATACATTACAAAATTTCCTTTTTCTTATTTTAAATATTAATATTTCTAATATGAATTGTCTTCTATCCCTTAATAAACCATATGTCTCTTATTAAACCATTGGTTCATCTGAAACATTAAAAATAATCTTTATTTTTGTCTTTTCATAACTATTTTATGGTAAAGCTATAAGCATATTAAATTTTTCTATTTAATTCTTTTTGTGAATATTAAAGCCCGTGATTTTATATCTACTTAAGCTTTTATCATATCGTAAATTTTTTCATTTTTTATTTATATATATATATTATATATATATATATATATATATATATATTTTAATTAATGAATATCAATACTCCTTTGCTGGCTAATCTTGGTCCTGTAGTAAATAACAATTAAATATTGAGAAATAATTTTATTGGAAATAACGGTTTAAAACTTGCTCACATTAATATTCAAAGCTTGAAGCCCTCTCTTCGTAATTGCAAATTTGATGAACTCAGTCACATTATTAATGAATCAGGTACATACGTACTCGAAGTATCTGCGACCTGGCTAAAACCCCATGTTTATGATGGATCAGTAGCAATACCATACTAATACATTATTAGGAATGACCGTGTGCATATGAGAGGGGGTGGTGTTGCATTATATGTCCGCAGTAGTATCAAATCGAAAGTAATTTTTATGAATTCGGATCCTTCAAGTACTGAATGTCTTTTTATCGAATTGCTTAATCAGGATTATAAGGCTATGATAGGCGTTGCTTATGTTCCACATGGTAATTTACTTGGCTTAGATGGTATATTGGGTGATTTATGCTGCCAGTATGAATATTCCTTTATTTTAGGTGATTTTAATAATAACATTTTCAATGTCACCAAAGTAACACGGATAAGTGAGATATGTCATGCCAATAACTTGAGATATGTGCATAATAGTACGCCCACTCATTTCGATCTCCAACATTCATCTACTTCGTTAATTGATTATTGTTTTGTTAGTGACCTAGTTCACATAAATTGTTCTGTACAGTTTTTAGTTCCATCTATTTCACATCATGCCTTTATTTTTGCATGTATTGATATGCCAATTGTAAGATCTGACTCCTTTATTGATTACAGGGATTATAATAATATAAACTGGTGTATGTTTCATGATATTGTCTCTGGCAACAATTGGGAAATTATTTACCTCACCAGTAACGTTAATCTTCAATTGAATACTCTCTATGAACTATTAAATAAACTACTTGAAACTGTTCCTATTAAGAAATTCAAAAAGCCTGTAAATAGTAATAGGAGTTTAATGGATATCAAAGAAGTGAAACTTGCTCGTAACTTGAGAGATTTGGCTTTTATGGCTTATAGGGAAAATAGGAGTGATGAAAATTGGAGGATTTATTGTAAATATAGAAATAGAGTTAAAAATGTTTTAAGAAAGTATAAAATTAAATTTTATGAAAATAAGTTTAAAAACTGTAGTAGCATGGATTTTTGAAAAATTATAAACGAAAAGAAAAGGTCCCATACAAATTGCTTTGATGCTCATGATCCAGAGACATTCAATAGATACTTTATCAGCTCACAGGTGGGTGGAAATAATATTGCTCCTAACTTTGATGTTATTCCTCGTTTCGGGCTTAATTTCAGAAATATTAGTGATGATGAACTATATATTGCGTTTTCTAAAGTTAAATCGAATGCGGTGGGATCTGATAATTACCCATTTAAATTTTTCAAGATAATTTTCCCTATATAAGCAAATTGCTCTTACATATATATAACTCAATTATTATGACATCTACATATCCTAATGTTTGGAAAACTTCCAGAGTTGTACCTGTCGCTAAAAAAGGCAACAGCACGTCTCTAGATAATTTTCGTCCCATTAGTATCCTGCCTGGTCTATCTAAGGTGTTTGAAATTATTCTACAGGAACAGATTTATGACTACTTAAATCAAAACAATTTACTTAGTAATTGTCAGTTTGGTTTTCGAGCCGGTAGCAGTACCTCCTCCTTATTATTAAATTTAACTGAAAGTATTCGAGATAACTCTTGACCTTAGAAAAGCATTTGATACTGTTAACTATTCCATTCTAATTGATAAACTTTCCACTGAATTTAAATTCTCTTCACTCTCATGCAAATTGCTATATTCGTATTTGACTGATCGTAAACAGTATGTTGGTGTGGGTTGTTTTAGTGCCTCTGCGTACCCCTGTTTGAGTGGTGTACCTCAAGGATCCATTCTTGGCCCTCTTCTTTTCCTTATGTTCATGAATGATTTTGCTACCTGTGTTCGTGATACCCAGTGTATGCCCTTGCTTTTTGCTGATGACATTAATTTATTGTTCACTTCAGAATTACATTTTCTTCATTGCCATGAGGCCAATATTAACATTACACTGTCGTTAGTGAGCGATTGGGCGGCTTGCAATAAAATCGATTTTAACCATAGTAAAACTAAGGCATTAAATTTTGGACCTAAATGTTCTTCCCGCATCAAAATTACTTTTAATGGTATTAATGTATCCTTTGTTGACTCCATACAATGTTTGGGACTAACACTTGACAATAAGTTATCTTCTGACCTCCATATATCTAATGCCTCTGCTAGAATTAACAATGTACTCAGGTCTTTATACAGCTATAATATTTATTTACCACGGGCCATAAAGTTCAAATTAGCTCAATCCTTATTGTTTACTCATGTTCAGTATTGTTTGGAAATCTATAGTGGTTGCTCTTCCTTTAATCTTTCTCGTTTAAGGATTATATTTAATCGCATTATCACATTCATATTTTGTCTTAAAATTTCTGATCATGTCTCTAATCATGTTAAAAAGTTTTTAAATTTCAATTTTACAGACTATATTAAGATCAAAACACTGCTTAGTTTTTATATCATTTTTAAATCTAATTCCCGATTAAACCAATTATTCCAATTTTCTAGATCCACAAGAAACCCTCAATTAGTTATACCAAGGATTGCTAACGCTACATTTGAAAAATCCTATCTGTTAAGAGTTTGTAGACTTTTATAATTCTCTTCCTATTGAACTCAGACGTTTTGACCATGGTATACCAAGTTTTAAGCAGATGTTGTTTAACATATATAATAACGTGCAATCATAGTAAGTGAAGCCTTCAAGGGACTATATTATATTTACTTTTGATGTAAATATGTTGTATATCTTTCTACTGTTCATATTTTATATATTCTTTATTGTACATATTACTTTAAGTAATTACTATAATCTTTGTTATCGAGCGTTACTTGTATTTTAAATATTAATCATATATGGCCCATTGGGCTCGATTAATTTATTGAATAAATAAATGAAATGAAATGAAATAAAAATATCAGAATTTAACATTTTGAACACAAAAAAATAATTTTTTTTTAAATACATGTATTTATTTATTGTATCTTCATATGTGAACTAACAATAAGTATTCAAATCTTAAATCTATAAACTTAGTGATAGTTATAAATAATACATAAGTAGTGATAATCAAAAAGGAAAAATATATATATATATAATCAAGCAGTCCTATCTGGAGTGTTAAGTATAAGAGCCCTTGTGTCCCTCGTTTTAAGGCGGATGTGTCCAGTAAAGTTCAAAATATTAGGAGCCTTCGTATTTTGCAATTTCTTCAGTCACTAGTGGCATATTTAAATCACGATGTATATTTGAATTTTTTTAATGTACCATGGAGCCGATGTTATTAACCGTAAAATTTTGTTTTGCTTTCGTTGGATTTTCTCGATATTGGAAGCTGAAGCAGTGCCCCATAGTTGAATTCCGTAACACCATATTGATTTCAAAATCGACTTGTATATTAAAAGTTTACAATCTAGACTGAGTGTTGAATTTCTACCAATCAGCCAATGTATCTGAGTTATTTTAAGTTTCATTTGTATTAGCTTTGAGTCAATATGGTGTTTCCATGTAAGCCGACGATCAAGGTGTATACCAAGGTATTTCACATGAGAATATTGAGGAACAACTTGACTGTTGATTCTAATGGGAGGACAAGTATCTTTTCGTAGGATAAAGGTTATATGTACGCACTTCTGTTCGTTTACTTTTATACTCCATAAATTTAACCATAGCTCAAGCTGTGTTATATGTTCCTGAAGATATCGGGATGCCTCATGAGGGTTTTCGTGCATACTTAGGCAGGCTGTATCACCGGCAAATGTAGAAGTATGGATATTACTGTTCACATGCATATCACAAGTATAAATCAAATACAAAACTGGCCCCAATATACTTCCTTGAGGTACACCGGATGAGATAGTTTCGGGCGCACTAATAAATTCTCCTTCCATAACAAAGAACTTCCGGCCTAAAATATAACTTTCCAAAAGTTTTAGAATGTAATTTGGTAGATATGTCTTCAATTTTAAAATTAGGCCATCATGCCAAACTTTATCAAATGCCTGAGAAACATCAATAAATAGGGCAGAACAATACTTCTTTTCTTCGAATGTTTTCCTTATAAATTGAACCAATCTATGCGTTTGTTCAATGGTGCTATGCTTACTTCTAAAACCAAATTCATGGTCCGGTATGCAGATATTATCTGTTAGACAAGGGGACAATTTTGTCATGAGCAGCTTTTCGAAGAGTTTTGACATAGTTGACAGCAAACTTATTGGCCTATATGAGTCTGCTTTGGTAAGATCTTTGCCCGGCTTTGGAATCATTTTGACCTTGGCATGCTTCCAGTGTTGTGGAAAATACTCCAGTCGTAATATGACATTAAAAATAAACAGCAGGATTCTTATTGCAATATGCAACAAGTTCATCAGCATCTTGTTACTAATTCCATCAATAACTGGAGCTTTCTTTGGTTTGAGTTCAGCAATTACTTTTTGTACATCACGCATCTTAAACTTTAAGGGTCGAGGGGGTAGAGCAACTACAATCGGCAAATCAGAAACACCAGTACATGTGTTTGGCGTAAATACAGATTTTAAGTGCTCAGCAAATATTTTACATTTTTCCGTATCGCTTCTTGCAAAATTTCCCGTAGATGTGCGCAGAGGTGTCTTAAACTCAACAGGTATTTTAAGCTTTCTAGCAGCGCGCCACAAAGAGTAATTCGATGCTTGTGCGACATCAAGACCTTCCAGATAGTTTTTAAGAGATGCAGTTTTTTCAGATGCAAGCAACTCTTGGAGTCGTTTAGTACACTTTTTAAATCTGGTTCTATTTTGGGGTGATCTGTGCTGTTGCCATTCCCTTCTAGCTCTTCTTTTTCATACACGAGACGTTCAATATCCCTAGAATAAATTTTATTAAACCCAGTTTGCGGATGGGAGTTAGTGGCATGCTCAGTAGCCTGTTTAATATTTTCATTAATATAGGCAATGCTAGATTCAATATCATTGGGTGTTCTTAGCGTAACATTTTCCGTGCAATGACTACTAAGATATTTTTTGAATCCCAGCCAATTAACACGATTGATCATCTTCATATATGGTTGAGGTAAGTCACTTCTTAGTGGGTTAGATATTGAAGCGATAGTCGGAGAGTGATCGGAGGAGAGATCTAGAGAAGCTTCAACATGAATTAAATCCCTAGAAATGTTTTTCATGACGCCAAAAACTATAACATCCGGAATTGTTTGTACGTCAGTAGGCCAGTAGTGGGCTCCCCACTCGAAATAACATCCAATCCCATTTTTGAAATTGTATTAAACAAAGCTCTACCTCTAGGTGTTACAAGGCGCGGACCCCAGTACGTATGCTTTGCATTGTAGTCTCCAGCTGCCACGAAACAAGATCCAAGCGATTTGTAGAACTTTTCATACTGATCTTCGGTAACTGAAAATCTGGTAGGTGAATAAATTGATGATATGACGAAATTCTAACAAAAATTGTCTACAAAAATATTACTTGCTTGCATATATTCTTCACTAACGTTGTTGTCACCGCGAAGTCGAAACAAAATTCAATCATTTAAACGTTTGTATGCAGATTTGTTAATTCCACTCATTCCTTATTTTCTTTGTATGAGTACAAACAACAAAACATTTTTTGTATGTATATTATATTACTTAATATTCTATACTTTGTATGCGTTCATTTGAAAGTCAAATGAACTAACTGTTGTAAAAACCCGCTATATAAATTCATAATTATTATATTTGAAGAAAACTGTATGCGATTATTCACTTCAGCTTGATAAGTTCAATAACGTGAATGTACAAAATATTTTAAAGCTCCAATTTGGCTTCTAAAATAAATTAGTAACCAAACTTATAAAAGACAGTGTTTTATTTTGAATAAAGAAGCTAGGTGCTTTTGAAATTTGTATTTTATGTCAGTGACATTTCTTTAAAATATTTTGCTTTACTTAAAATTGTGAACAAATACTAAATGGCTGAGACACAAAACGAAAACGACAATAATTGCAAAAAGTGCGCGAGAAAAGATACTGATGAAATGGTACAGTGTGATATCTGTGACACATGGTATCATCTTCAATGTGCAGGAGTTGATCACAATGTGGCCGACGTAAGTTGGTGTTGCGAAAATTGTAGGGGTGCATCATCTACAGTGACCACAAGTTTCCTAACAAATACTTCTACACCTACGTATACAAACGTCGAAAACGGGAACCACCGACAACCACCACATGAAATTCAACTAGGTAATATAGACTTGCCATCGTCTACTACAGAATCGGCTAAGTTAGCACATGCAAACAGAAATGTTGGTAATATTGTAAATCCAATTCCATTTGCAACAGCTATGGCTCCACCGTCTTCTTTACAGACGCTTGCACCACTTCCTTCTGTATATACAGCGCCCATTATGTCGTATCAACCACTCGTATCGTGGCAAAATAGTTACAACCCTATAAGACCCATATATCCACAGTCTGATATGCCAGCTAACTATTCACATCCATCGTCTCATTCACACGCCCAAATTCGAACAACGTATTCAAAATCAAGCAACAATATTAATAATTTTACATTACAGCGGGACCTAGAGCTAAAGAAACTTGAAGAAGAAATGCAATATAGAAAGCAATACCTTGATGCAAAATATAAAATATTATATGAAACGATTGAACCTTCCACATCAAACATACAGAATTTTATGTCCAAGGAGGGACCAACAGCAACAAATACAGGACCAACACCAGAACATATATTAGCAAGGCAATCCTTTCCAAAACAAGTTCCAAGTTTCAAAGGCGATCCAGACGAGTGGCCACTTTTTATCAGCAGTTTTGAAAATAGCACAATGTTGGCAGGTTACACAGATGCTGAAAACTTGGTAAGACTACAAGCAGCTTAAAGGTAAGGCGCGCGAAATGGTAAGGAACAAATTGTTACTACCGAAAATGGTGCCCGAAATTATACGAACACTTCGTTTGTGTTTTGGTAGACCAGAGCATGTCTTAGAGCGAGTCATTAATAAAGCAAAATGTTTTCCACCGATTAAAGATAAACTGGAAATGTTGGTCGAATTTGCAGTCTGCGTTCAAAACATTTGTGCTACAATGGAAGGATGCCAATTGCACTCACATCTAAATAACCCATTGTTAGTCAAAGAATTGGTGGACAAACTTCCGAATAATCACAAGTTGAGCTGGGCGATGTACCTCAAAGATGACCGTGTTCCTGTTGTCAAATCCTTTAGCAATTGGTTGTACCATCTGGCAGAAGCGGCTAGCAGCGTAACACCATTGTACAATAAATCTAGTGCTTCAGTTAATACCCATAGACATGAAGATGAGGTTGAATCGAATGTAAACAACTACAGAGTAAGTACTACTTGTACTATTTGCCATAATGGTAGTCACAAAGTGGCCCTTCGCAACGTTTTTAAAAATATGTCGCTCAACAATAAATGGGAATGCGTAAGAGCTAATTATTTGTGCCGACAATGTCTGGGCAAACATAAGGGTAAATGTAATTCGAATAAAGAATGTTTTATAGACAGCTGTAAATTTAAACATAATCCCTTGCTCCACAAAAGGACAAGTGCTACACGAGACCTCGCCTTGGATTCCGCCGAATCAAATCAACAAAACTCAACTGTCAATCCCCACAGCAACCATTATGATGATATCCAACCACTTTTTAGAATAATAGCTGTGAATATACACGCATCAAATAAAACTAAGAGCGTATTTGCCTTTCTTGATGAAGGGTCTGCTGTCACTCTTATAGAAAAAAGCGTCTTCGATGAAATGGGTTTTACGGGTGAAAATGACCCCCTATGCCTTAAGTGGACAGGTGACACAACACGCATGGAAAGCGACTCTGTAAAAAGGGATATCATTATATCAAATGTTACCAACAAAAAACAATTTAAATTAAATACAGTGCATACAGTTACAAACTTGGGACTCTCAGCACAAACTGTTGATGTAGGTAAAATATCACAAAGATACCCATATTTGGCAAAGTTACCAATAGAGCCTTATCACAATGCGACACCAACTATACTGCTTGGATCGGATAACTGGAATTTAGCAGTCCCTTTGAAAATTATTGAAGGGCCATGGCACCAACCTATTGCTTCTAAGACTCGTCTCGGTTGGACATTACAAGGATACAAGGGCGCCCAAGAGTTCAGAATGAACGTTCATGTTTGCGACTGTCAACAAGAATATAATGAGCTACACAATATGGTCAAAGATTTCCTCAGCGTGGAATCCAGTAAACCAACTCAGCTATTTTCAGCCAATGACAACGAAGCTTTAAGAATGTTGAAAACCACTTGCAAAAAAAGCAACGGTCAGTATGAGGTCGGTTTGTTATGGCGTGACCGAAACATATGTTTACCAGACAGTTATGGCCTCGCATTTAATCGATTGAAGTGCTTGGAGAACAAGTTTAAAAAAACCCATCTTTGAGAACAATTATACAATCACAAATCGATAACCTTTTGCTGAAAGGATATGCCATTAAGCTTAGTCCAGAAGACCTACAAGTACATCACGATAAAACATGATACTTACCAATATTTGTTGTTTCAAACCCAAATAAACCTGAGAAAGTCCGACTTGTTTGGGACGCTGCGGCAAAATCCAACGGTGCGTCACTAAACGATTTTTTAATGGCCGGCCCTGATCTATTAAACTCGCTTTTCGATATTTTATTCAAATTCCGAATTGGGAAAATCGCCATATGTGCAGACATATCGGAGATGTTCCACAGAATATGGGTAAGAGAAGAAGACATGCATGCGCAACGTTTTCTGTGGAACGACGCCGGAGATATACGTTTACCACCAAGCACCTTTGTAATGCGAGCACTAACATTTGGTACTAACTGTGCACCGTGCATAGCACACTACGTTCGTGATAAAAATGCAGAGCCTTTTAAAGATAAATACCCTAGGGCAGTTTTATCTATAAAACAAAACCACTATGTTGACGACTTTATTGATAGCGTTGCTGACGAAGATGAAGCGATAGAACTTGCGAAACAGGTGAAAGAAATTCATGAGTCTGGCGGGTTTAAGATGCACAATTGGGCATCTAACTCAGAAAAGGTTCTTAGTCACCTCCATTCCAATACCTCCCCAGAGCAGACAATTAAGGATTGGGGCTCAACTACGAAAATACTAGGTTTGTATTGGGACCCTACTAATGATGAGTTTAAATATATTTGTAGATTTGCAAGATTGCGCCGAGACATAATGAACGACTCTTTAACACCAACTAAACGCGAAATACTGCAAGTACTGATGTTTATATATGACCCACTAGGGTTTGCTTCATGCTATACTATAGGCCTAAAATACTTCTACAAGAAATATGGCGTTCGGGTATAACATGGGATGAGGAGCTAAATAGGTACGTTAGAGAAAGACTGGTACAGGTGGAAACGATTGCTATATTCGTATTTGACTGATCGTAAACAGTATGTTGGTGTGGGTTGTTTTAGTGCCTCTGCGTACCCCTGTTTGAGTGGTGTACCTCAAGGATCCATTCTTGGCCCTCTTCTTTTCCTTATGTTCATGAATGATTTTGCTACCTGTGTTCGTGATACCCAGTGTATGCCCTTGCTTTTTGCTGATGACATTAATTTATTGTTCACTTCAGAATTACATTTTCTTCATTGCCATGAGGCCAATATTAACATTACACTGTCGTTAGTGAGCGATTGGGCGGCTTGCAATAAAATCGATTTTAACCATAGTAAAACTAAGGCATTAAATTTTGGACCTAAATGTTCTTCCCGCATCAAAATTACTTTTAATGGTATTAATGTATCCTTTGTTGACTCCATACAATGTTTGGGACTAACACTTGACAATAAGTTATCTTCTGACCTCCATATATCTAATGCCTCTGCTAGAATTAACAATGTACTCAGGTCTTTATACAGCTATAATATTTATTTACCACGGGCCATAAAGTTCAAATTAGCTCAATCCTTATTGTTTACTCATGTTCAGTATTGTTTGGAAATCTATAGTGGTTGCTCTTCCTTTAATCTTTCTCGTTTAAGGATTATATTTAATCGCATTATCACATTCATATTTTGTCTTAAAATTTCTGATCATGTCTCTAATCATGTTAAAAAGTTTTTAAATTTCAATTTTACAGACTATATTAAGATCAAAACACTGCTTAGTTTTTATATCATTTTTAAATCTAATTCCCGATTAAACCAATTATTCCAATTTTCTAGATCCACAAGAAACCCTCAATTAGTTATACCAAGGATTGCTAACGCTACATTTGAAAAATCCTATCTGTTAAGAGTTTGTAGACTTTTATAATTCTCTTCCTATTGAACTCAGACGTTTTGACCATGGTATACCAAGTTTTAAGCAGATGTTGTTTAACATATATAATAACGTGCAATCATAGTAAGTGAAGCCTTCAAGGGACTATATTATATTTACTTTTGATGTAAATATGTTGTATATCTTTCTACTGTTCATATTTTATATATTCTTTATTGTACATATTACTTTAAGTAATTACTATAATCTTTGTTATCGAGCGTTACTTGTATTTTAAATATTAATCATATATGGCCCATTGGGCTCGATTAATTTATTGAATAAATAAATGAAATGAAATGAAATAAAAATATCAGAATTTAACATTTTGAACACAAAAAAATAATTTTTTTTTAAATACATGTATTTATTTATTGTATCTTCATATGTGAACTAACAATAAGTATTCAAATCTTAAATCTATAAACTTAGTGATAGTTATAAATAATACATAAGTAGTGATAATCAAAAAGGAAAAATATATATATATATAATCAAGCAGTCCTATCTGGAGTGTTAAGTATAAGAGCCCTTGTGTCCCTCGTTTTAAGGCGGATGTGTCCAGTAAAGTTCAAAATATTAGGAGCCTTCGTATTTTGCAATTTCTTCAGTCACTAGTGGCATATTTAAATCACGATGTATATTTGAATTTTTTTAATGTACCATGGAGCCGATGTTATTAACCGTAAAATTTTGTTTTGCTTTCGTTGGATTTTCTCGATATTGGAAGCTGAAGCAGTGCCCCATAGTTGAATTCCGTAACACCATATTGATTTCAAAATCGACTTGTATATTAAAAGTTTACAATCTAGACTGAGTGTTGAATTTCTACCAATCAGCCAATGTATCTGAGTTATTTTAAGTTTCATTTGTATTAGCTTTGAGTCAATATGGTGTTTCCATGTAAGCCGACGATCAAGGTGTATACCAAGGTATTTCACATGAGAATATTGAGGAACAACTTGACTGTTGATTCTAATGGGAGGACAAGTATCTTTTCGTAGGATAAAGGTTATATGTACGCACTTCTGTTCGTTTACTTTTATACTCCATAAATTTAACCATAGCTCAAGCTGTGTTATATGTTCCTGAAGATATCGGGATGCCTCATGAGGGTTTTCGTGCATACTTAGGCAGGCTGTATCACCGGCAAATGTAGAAGTATGGATATTACTGTTCACATGCATATCACAAGTATAAATCAAATACAAAACTGGCCCCAATATACTTCCTTGAGGTACACCGGATGAGATAGTTTCGGGCGCACTAATAAATTCTCCTTCCATAACAAAGAACTTCCGGCCTAAAATATAACTTTCCAAAAGTTTTAGAATGTAATTTGGTAGATATGTCTTCAATTTTAAAATTAGGCCATCATGCCAAACTTTATCAAATGCCTGAGAAACATCAATAAATAGGGCAGAACAATACTTCTTTTCTTCGAATGTTTTCCTTATAAATTGAACCAATCTATGCGTTTGTTCAATGGTGCTATGCTTACTTCTAAAACCAAATTCATGGTCCGGTATGCAGATATTATCTGTTAGACAAGGGGACAATTTTGTCATGAGCAGCTTTTCGAAGAGTTTTGACATAGTTGACAGCAAACTTATTGGCCTATATGAGTCTGCTTTGGTAAGATCTTTGCCCGGCTTTGGAATCATTTTGACCTTGGCATGCTTCCAGTGTTGTGGAAAATACTCCAGTCGTAATATGACATTAAAAATAAACAGCAGGATTCTTATTGCAATATGCAACAAGTTCATCAGCATCTTGTTACTAATTCCATCAATAACTGGAGCTTTCTTTGGTTTGAGTTCAGCAATTACTTTTTGTACATCACGCATCTTAAACTTTAAGGGTCGAGGGGGTAGAGCAACTACAATCGGCAAATCAGAAACACCAGTACATGTGTTTGGCGTAAATACAGATTTTAAGTGCTCAGCAAATATTTTACATTTTTCCGTATCGCTTCTTGCAAAATTTCCCGTAGATGTGCGCAGAGGTGTCTTAAACTCAACAGGTATTTTAAGCTTTCTAGCAGCGCGCCACAAAGAGTAATTCGATGCTTGTGCGACATCAAGACCTTCCAGATAGTTTTTAAGAGATGCAGTTTTTTCAGATGCAAGCAACTCTTGGAGTCGTTTAGTACACTTTTTAAATCTGGTTCTATTTTGGGGTGATCTGTGCTGTTGCCATTCCCTTCTAGCTCTTCTTTTTCATACACGAGACGTTCAATATCCCTAGAATAAATTTTATTAAACCCAGTTTGCGGATGGGAGTTAGTGGCATGCTCAGTAGCCTGTTTAATATTTTCATTAATATAGGCAATGCTAGATTCAATATCATTGGGTGTTCTTAGCGTAACATTTTCCGTGCAATGACTACTAAGATATTTTTTGAATCCCAGCCAATTAACACGATTGATCATCTTCATATATGGTTGAGGTAAGTCACTTCTTAGTGGGTTAGATATTGAAGCGATAGTCGGAGAGTGATCGGAGGAGAGATCTAGAGAAGCTTCAACATGAATTAAATCCCTAGAAATGTTTTTCATGACGCCAAAAACTATAACATCCGGAATTGTTTGTACGTCAGTAGGCCAGTAGTGGGCTCCCCACTCGAAATAACATCCAATCCCATTTTTGAAATTGTATTAAACAAAGCTCTACCTCTAGGTGTTACAAGGCGCGGACCCCAGTACGTATGCTTTGCATTGTAGTCTCCAGCTGCCACGAAACAAGATCCAAGCGATTTGTAGAACTTTTCATACTGATCTTCGGTAACTGAAAATCTGGTAGGTGAATAAATTGATGATATGACGAAATTCTAACAAAAATTGTCTACAAAAATATTACTTGCTTGCATATATTCTTCACTAACGTTGTTGTCACCGCGAAGTCGAAACAAAATTCAATCATTTAAACGTTTGTATGCAGATTTGTTAATTCCACTCATTCCTTATTTTCTTTGTATGAGTACAAACAACAAAACATTTTTTGTATGTATATTATATTACTTAATATTCTATACTTTGTATGCGTTCATTTGAAAGTCAAATGAACTAACTGTTGTAAAAACCCGCTATATAAATTCATAATTATTATATTTGAAGAAAACTGTATGCGATTATTCACTTCAGCTTGATAAGTTCAATAACGTGAATGTACAAAATATTTTAAAGCTCCAATTTGGCTTCTAAAATAAATTAGTAACCAAACTTATAAAAGACAGTGTTTTATTTTGAATAAAGAAGCTAGGTGCTTTTGAAATTTGTATTTTATGTCAGTGACATTTCTTTAAAATATTTTGCTTTACTTAAAATTGTGAACAAATACTAAATGGCTGAGACACAAAACGAAAACGACAATAATTGCAAAAAGTGCGCGAGAAAAGATACTGATGAAATGGTACAGTGTGATATCTGTGACACATGGTATCATCTTCAATGTGCAGGAGTTGATCACAATGTGGCCGACGTAAGTTGGTGTTGCGAAAATTGTAGGGGTGCATCATCTACAGTGACCACAAGTTTCCTAACAAATACTTCTACACCTACGTATACAAACGTCGAAAACGGGAACCACCGACAACCACCACATGAAATTCAACTAGGTAATATAGACTTGCCATCGTCTACTACAGAATCGGCTAAGTTAGCACATGCAAACAGAAATGTTGGTAATATTGTAAATCCAATTCCATTTGCAACAGCTATGGCTCCACCGTCTTCTTTACAGACGCTTGCACCACTTCCTTCTGTATATACAGCGCCCATTATGTCGTATCAACCACTCGTATCGTGGCAAAATAGTTACAACCCTATAAGACCCATATATCCACAGTCTGATATGCCAGCTAACTATTCACATCCATCGTCTCATTCACACGCCCAAATTCGAACAACGTATTCAAAATCAAGCAACAATATTAATAATTTTACATTACAGCGGGACCTAGAGCTAAAGAAACTTGAAGAAGAAATGCAATATAGAAAGCAATACCTTGATGCAAAATATAAAATATTATATGAAACGATTGAACCTTCCACATCAAACATACAGAATTTTATGTCCAAGGAGGGACCAACAGCAACAAATACAGGACCAACACCAGAACATATATTAGCAAGGCAATCCTTTCCAAAACAAGTTCCAAGTTTCAAAGGCGATCCAGACGAGTGGCCACTTTTTATCAGCAGTTTTGAAAATAGCACAATGTTGGCAGGTTACACAGATGCTGAAAACTTGGTAAGACTACAAGCAGCTTAAAGGTAAGGCGCGCGAAATGGTAAGGAACAAATTGTTACTACCGAAAATGGTGCCCGAAATTATACGAACACTTCGTTTGTGTTTTGGTAGACCAGAGCATGTCTTAGAGCGAGTCATTAATAAAGCAAAATGTTTTCCACCGATTAAAGATAAACTGGAAATGTTGGTCGAATTTGCAGTCTGCGTTCAAAACATTTGTGCTACAATGGAAGGATGCCAATTGCACTCACATCTAAATAACCCATTGTTAGTCAAAGAATTGGTGGACAAACTTCCGAATAATCACAAGTTGAGCTGGGCGATGTACCTCAAAGATGACCGTGTTCCTGTTGTCAAATCCTTTAGCAATTGGTTGTACCATCTGGCAGAAGCGGCTAGCAGCGTAACACCATTGTACAATAAATCTAGTGCTTCAGTTAATACCCATAGACATGAAGATGAGGTTGAATCGAATGTAAACAACTACAGAGTAAGTACTACTTGTACTATTTGCCATAATGGTAGTCACAAAGTGGCCCTTCGCAACGTTTTTAAAAATATGTCGCTCAACAATAAATGGGAATGCGTAAGAGCTAATTATTTGTGCCGACAATGTCTGGGCAAACATAAGGGTATATGTAATTCGAATAAAGAATGTTTTATAGACAGCTGTAAATTTAAACATAATCCCTTGCTCCACAAAAGGACAAGTGCTACACGAGACCTCGCCTTGGATTCCGCCGAATCAAATCAACAAAACTCAACTGTCAATCCCCACAGCAACCATTATGATGATATCCAACCACTTTTTAGAATAATAGCTGTGAATATACACGCATCAAATAAAACTAAGAGCGTATTTGCCTTTCTTGATGAAGGGTCTGCTGTCACTCTTATAGAAAAAAGCGTCTTCGATGAAATGGGTTTTACGGGTGAAAATGACCCCCTATGCCTTAAGTGGACAGGTGACACAACACGCATGGAAAGCGACTCTGTAAAAAGGGATATCATTATATCAAATGTTACCAACAAAAAACAATTTAAATTAAATACAGTGCATACAGTTACAAACTTGGGACTCTCAGCACAAACTGTTGATGTAGGTAAAATATCACAAAGATACCCATATTTGGCAAAGTTACCAATAGAGCCTTATCACAATGCGACACCAACTATACTGCTTGGATCGGATAACTGGAATTTAGCAGTCCCTTTGAAAATTATTGAAGGGCCATGGCACCAACCTATTGCTTCTAAGACTCGTCTCGGTTGGACATTACAAGGATACAAGGGCGCCCAAGAGTTCAGAATGAACGTTCATGTTTGCGACTGTCAACAAGAATATAATGAGCTACACAATATGGTCAAAGATTTCCTCAGCGTGGAATCCAGTAAACCAACTCAGCTATTTTCAGCCAATGACAACGAAGCTTTAAGAATGTTGAAAACCACTTGCAAAAAAAGCAACGGTCAGTATGAGGTCGGTTTGTTATGGCGTGACCGAAACATATGTTTACCAGACAGTTATGGCCTCGCATTTAATCGATTGAAGTGCTTGGAGAACAAGTTTAAAAAAACCCATCTTTGAGAACAATTATACAATCACAAATCGATAACCTTTTGCTGAAAGGATATGCCATTAAGCTTAGTCCAGAAGACCTACAAGTACATCACGATAAAACATGATACTTACCAATATTTGTTGTTTCAAACCCAAATAAACCTGAGAAAGTCCGACTTGTTTGGGACGCTGCGGCAAAATCCAACGGTGCGTCACTAAACGATTTTTTAATGGCCGGCCCTGATCTATTAAACTCGCTTTTCGATATTTTATTCAAATTCCGAATTGGGAAAATCGCCATATGTGCAGACATATCGGAGATGTTCCACAGAATATGGGTAAGAGAAGAAGACATGCATGCGCAACGTTTTCTGTGGAACGACGCCGGAGATATACGTTTACCACCAAGCACCTTTGTAATGCGAGCACTAACATTTGGTACTAACTGTGCACCGTGCATAGCACACTACGTTCGTGATAAAAATGCAGAGCCTTTTAAAGATAAATACCCTAGGGCAGTTTTATCTATAAAACAAAACCACTATGTTGACGACTTTATTGATAGCGTTGCTGACGAAGATGAAGCGATAGAACTTGCGAAACAGGTGAAAGAAATTCATGAGTCTGGCGGGTTTAAGATGCACAATTGGGCATCTAACTCAGAAAAGGTTCTTAGTCACCTCCATTCCAATACCTCCCCAGAGCAGACAATTAAGGATTGGGGCTCAACTACGAAAATACTAGGTTTGTATTGGGACCCTACTAATGATGAGTTTAAATATATTTGTAGATTTGCAAGATTGCGCCGAGACATAATGAACGACTCTTTAACACCAACTAAACGCGAAATACTGCAAGTACTGATGTTTATATATGACCCACTAGGGTTTGCTTCATGCTATACTATAGGCCTAAAATACTTCTACAAGAAATATGGCGTTCGGGTATAACATGGGATGAGGAGCTAAATAGGTACGTTAGAGAAAGACTGGTACAGGTGGAAACATAACGGACATAAGAATTTTTAGATGCTATTCTCCAGTAATGATAGCTGCTGATGAAATACAACTACACACCTTCGTCGATGCTAGTGAGAGCGCTTATGCTGCTGTGTGCTATCTACGTATCAAAAAGGCAAACTTCATCACTGTATCTCTGGTCGCCGCTAAAAGCAAGACTGCGCCATTAACACCGCTCTCAGTCCCCAGACTCGAGTTACAGGCTGCTATACTTGGAACAAGATTAGGGAAGAGGATACAGCAGGTACGTGGCATAGAAATAGACAGTCAGTTTTGGTGGAGCGATTCAAAAACTGTTTTAAGATGGTTGACTATTGATCCGAAAAAATTCCACCAATTTGTTATGCATCGAGTCGGTGAGATTCTCGAAAACACAAACGTAAGTCAATGGAGATGGGTACCATCCAAATAAAATCCCTCCGACCTTGCCACCAAAGTATATGCTCAATCAAACAGCCAATTATGGTTTGATGGACCCCAGTTTTTACGCACCGATACGAATGAATGGCCAAATTGTAGCAATCTTGGGTCTGTGGACAAAACTGAGATGAAACAATGTGTATTAGTGATCAGAAGCAATCGTTATACAAACATTAACATTGAATACTTCTCTAAATGGAAACGTCTTTATCGTGCTGTGGCTACGTTTGTGTTGTATTGTTACCGACTTAAAGAATTAGCGAAATACAAGATCATAAAAGAGTATGTGGAAGTAAATTGCAAAATAATAAAAACTGCTCAAACGTTTTTGATGAAGCATGCTCAGAATTCAGAATATAGTAGCGAAAACAACAGTTTGGCCCATGGTAAGCAAATTCTAAATAATAGCAAATTAATCTCCCATAATATATATTTGGATGAAGATGGTCTTATTAGAGCCCGGGGAAGATTAGAATACCTAAACAATTATGGAGATATTATTATACTGCCTGCAAATCATCATGTGACGTTTCTGTTGGTACGCCACTATCATGAACGATTTTTACACCAGTGTCATGAGACAGTGATTAATTAAATTAAAGGTCAGTATCATATACCAAAACTACGAGTTTTGTACCGCAAAGTCCGCCGATTATGTCAATGGTGCAAAATTAATTATGCTATTCCACAGACTACGCAAATGGCTACATTACCGGTAGGAAGACTCGCAGCGTTCGAGCGCCCCTTCACCTATGTCGGCATAGATTATTTTGGCCCAATAAACGTAGCTGTTGGCAGAAGACGAGAAAAGAGATGGGGCGTACTTTTCACATGCTTGTCGGTCCGAGCTATACACATAGAGATTGCACATACTCTTGACACGAGCTCATGTATAATGACAATAAGAAATTTTATTTCCAGACGCGGAACACCTAAGGAAATTTATTCTGATAATGCAACAAATTTTAAGGCTGCTGAAAAAATCCTTTGCGACCAGCTCAAACAGGTCGACACATCCAAAGTGAAAACATCGTTCGAACAAATAAAATAGAAGTTTAACCCTCCAAGTGCACCGCACATGGGCGGTGCTTGGGAAAGATTAGTGAAATCAGTCAAAATGCTATTATATAGTATATGCCCATCGATGAAATTTAGCGACGAAAGCCTAAAAAATGCTTTATGTGAGGTTGAATTCACCATCAATTGTCGTCCATTGACTTTCGTTTCTATTGAATGCAGCGACGACGTAGCTATTACACCCAACCATTTACTTATCGGCTCGTCTGATGGCTACAAACCAAGCAAGAGTGAAAATATTGATCTCCGACAGAGATGGTACAAAATGCAACAGTTTGCTGATCAATTCTGGCGTAGATGGCTTAAAGAGTATACACCCATAATATCGCGACGAAGTAAATGGTTCACCAAACAACCATCAATAAAAATCGGTGATCTGGTCATTATTGTAGACGCCAACCTACCAAGAAATTGCTGGCCTAAAGGTATAGTAATCGAGGTGGTTCTAGCAAACGACGGCCAAGTTAGACGAGCGACAGTCAAAATCAAAAACGGCATTTTCCAACGACCAGCAACAAAGTTAGCAGTGTTGGACGTAAGCGGCACCTTTGAAAGTAAACTCAACCCGCCAACCTCGTTTACGCAGGAGGGAATTGTCACCGCGAAGTCGAAACAAAATTCAATCATTTAAACGTTTGTATCCAGATTTGTTAATTCCACTCATTCCTTATTTTCTTTGTATGAGTACAAACAACAAAACATTTTTTGTATGTATATTATATTACTTAATATTCTATACTTTGTATGCGTTCATTTGAAAGTCAAATGAACTAACTGTTGTAAAAACCCGCTATATAAATTCATAATTATTATATTTGAAGAAAACTGTATGCGATTATTCACTTCATCTTGATAAGTTCCATAACGTGAATGTACAAAATATTTTAAAGTTCCAATTTGGCTTCTAAAATAAATTAGTAACCAAACTTATAAAAGACAGTGTTTTATTTTGAATAAAGAAGCTAGATGCTTTTGAAATTTGTATTTTCCGTCAGTGACGGTTGTCAAGGACATAGTCCTTGAGTCTTGACTTAATTAGAATTGCAGATCCACCGCATGCTCTCCCTCTAGGGTCCTTTGTGTCATATATAGTGTAGCCATTAATTTTGAAAAAGCTTCTCGAAGTCAAATGAGTCTCAGATACCAACATTATGTCAATATTTTTTTCCGTAAGGAAGTGCTCAAGTTCATTTTTATGTTGGCGAATGCCGTTTGCGTTCCAGAAACATATTGTTAACGCGTTCATGGCTTATTACTTAATGCTTGAAGCAGAGTATTCGGCATTCGCAGCATTTCTTGCATCATGCTAGTCATATTTGTTGTAAAATTGTTGATAGTTTGCACAAGATTTTCAATAGTGGACTCAAGGCGATTAAAATTAAAGTTTGAGTTTGTATTTGTTAAATTATTTTGCGGTCAAACATTTTGTGTTGGAATAGAACTAGCCTTAGCAGCATCAGCATACGATACACGTGAAGTAACTGGTTGGCTCATTTAAGCAAGATTGGCGGAGTAAGCGTTTACTGATTGGACTGGAGCTAATTTTGGTTTTTGTCCCATAGTTTGTTTAACGAAAGAATATACAGGACGTCCTCTGTAGTTAGCGGTGTGATTACCTCCACAGTTACTGCATTTTTTATCACTTTGATCTTTTGGCTTATTGCAACTAGCAGTGCCGTGTAATTCGCCACACACAACACAAACAGAGGGTAAATTGCAGTATGTTTTTGTATTGCCATATTCTTGGCAATTATGGCACTGTACAGGACCTGAACGCTTATGTGGCTCTTCAACTGTGAGTTTTCGGTACAAGAGGTATTTCAAATTATAAATTGGATGCGTCTCATTTTTTTTCAATTTTATATCATTAGGCTCAAGTTCAACACGAAATAGGGGTTGGGGAATCTTCTCTCAGTTTATTATATTGGACACATTTTTTACCTTAAACCCCTGGAGGACGAGTGCATCTTTTATTTGTTCGGGAACAACATAAGAATCTATGCCCTTCAATACGATCTGCATGCCTTTAGCGCTCTTAAGCTGGTATGTGTAGAAGCTTGTTTTATTTTTTTCAAATTCAGCAACCATTTTGCGGAAATCTTTTTCGTCATAAATTTGGATTTTAGTTTTATCGATGTTGCCACGTTTTATTGGAACAATGTGAAATTTATTCTCACCAATGACCGAAATTAATTTTTTAATAAGGGCATTTGAATTTTTTTGTCTCAAATAGATTGGTGGCGGCTTGGATATTTTATTCGAGGATACCTCGGGTTTGTCGTTGTCATCTTGCAAAATTTTAAAGCGGTTTTGGCGATTAGTTGAGACTGCGCTGTTATCCCTAGACATTTTTGGAGCAGATGAAATTTTTGAAGAATTCGGGCTTAGCCCACGCTTTACCACGGTTATATATCTGTCCATTCCGACTTGTACCTTGAGTTTCGAGCCGCTGTTATCTGTAGTGATAACTTTGTTAAGTGATGAACACGAGCCTGAAGGGGATAATATAACCGGCTTATATGAAGAAGTACTAGGCAACGTAATGTTAATGAATCACTACTATTTGACATTGGACAGAGTGAAATTGATCGCTGACGAAAAATTGACTCTGCCGTTAAAAAAAGACTTTCATCACGTTTATTATTTATATTTTTTTCATTAAGAGATTCAGAACTCACAGTAAAATAAGCATTTCTGCCGTTTGAACTCACTTCAAATTTTTTTGTTTTTGTTATTTATGATAGTTTGTTTGTTTTGAGGTACTCATACGAGTATTCCTCACTTTGTCACTTTGTTTATGTTTTTTTTTTTTGCGGTTTTTTTTTGTTTCTGTTATTTCTACTATGTAAACAATATTAGCAAAGCATAAAGCTTATTTATTAAAGACAGTATGTACCTATTACGAATAATATGTACTACGAATATTTTTTTGTATAATTTTTTTATTTTTGTTTTTTAAGTATGTAAGCAAAATTCAGCTAATCGACTGTTCGCTATGAAGGTACCACGAGAACTCAAAAAAAAATCATAACACAACAAAAAACCTACTCTAAAAATGCAATACTAAAAAAAGTTTCCATATATATTAAATTTAGAAAAATCGTCATTCCTTTACCTAAAGTCGTCACTAGTATTTTGAGAGGTGAAAATCGTCGAAATGCAGAGAAATCGTCAATTCTGGCAACAGTGAACACGATATGTATGTGTAATTACTCTCAGAGCAAAATTGTCTCTCTCTATATACTTGGCTGCGCCACAAAACACATAACGAACGTCCGAACCAGGGTTACCGTTCATATGACTAAAGTCGCAATTTGATGCTTTTTTAGCGGTCTGCGACTTTTTATGAGACTTTTTTTATTACCGACTTTTGCGAATTTTTTGGATTTTCTTGGGACTTTTTACCCTTTTTTGTAAAGATTCTCACAAAAAACATTAAAATTGCAGTAAATTAAAATTTAAAGGCAATTCACAGATTATTGTTGATTTGGAAGCACTTTTATTATTTTATATTATATTACTTTATTGCAACCTTCTCATGTTTACAGTGTATTTAAGAAATTTGTTCCAAATTTTGACTAAAATTTTCAAAGAATAGTGTTAGCAAAAAAAAAAAAAACTTTTAATATAAAAATTCTGCTTAGGCAGTGCTTATTTTAAAAAATTATTTTTAGCTGCCGAGTCAATGAAAGAAAAAGTTGTCGTAGAACATACAAGTGTGTACTAATATGTGAACATTTTGAAATTAGCTTTGCTTAAAAGAAAAAAACATGCAACTCAGTGCTGTCAGCTTTAAATTTAATAGACAAAGACATAGAAGAGTGGATTCCAAAAAAGTAATATTTATGTTGAAGTATAAATACATTCACCCAAAAAATAGGATATATGGCGCCAAGATCAAAGTAATAGAATTGAAGTAAAGAGCTCACGGGGTTTTGGTTCGAAATGTTAGAATTTTGTAAAAAAATATCTTGACCTCGGCAGCATACGACAGCCAAATTTATTAAACTTAAGTAGATTTCTTCAGTATGCATACAAGAAAATATGTATTGAAGCACATAAAATAATGCAACTGTATATGTTATGAAATATGCAATAAGCTTTTTGTTTTGATTCAATTATATTTTTTAATAAAAAAGCGTTTAAAAAGCTGTGCAAGTTTTATTTTCTCACGCGACTTTATTTTTATAAAACGACCTTTTGTGCGACTTTTCAAAAATTCCCAGCGGTAACTCTGGTCCGAACGCACATCTGCCCATTATGTATTTGTTTCTACAGTGTTTTTTTTTTCATATGTTTGTATTACAATATATATTTTTTAGTAAAAACAGATACCAACAATCAGGGAAGGAAAATGATTTCTTGGCTTTTGTACCAACTATGAAAATAAAATGTACTTTTTAGACCATGACGGTACCAATTTTTAATATATATTAATAAAAACAAAAATGTAAAAAAATTAGTATAAAAATTCAAAAGTTTACAATAAAAAACAGAAACTTAACACAAATCTGTATAAAAATTCAGTATACAATAAAATATAACAAAAAAATATTAAATATTACATTCATAAAGGTACACTCGTAGATTCAACTATTATATTAGAGATTAAAAAAAACAAAAAAATTTAAGAGAATATAGGCAAAATTAATGCTACCAGTGAAACATTGACATTTTGAAATTGTACCAAGTAACCCGCGGTAGTACCACTGTACCAACAAGGTCAAAAATTTACCATAAAAAGTACAATTATACCATGATTTCCATCCGTGCAAACAATAGCTCAGCAGCAATACAATAAGCACTTGTTATCAGTTTTTAATTGTATTGTAATTTGGAAAAGCACACACACACAATAAGTCTTATAAAGGGTCCGCCAGATAAGTTTTTTTTTTTGGAAAATGCTATAAAAAAACTGAATATTTTTTCAAATTTCTTTTTTTATTTGAAAATACAATCATTCCGGTCAATAATGAAAAATAATTTCATTCAAATGGCTTCCTCGGCTGGCCATGCAGTAGCCTACACGATCGGTCCAATTTTTAAGCACATTATCGATTGTGTGCAGCTGTATTTTACCAATTGCTTCACGAATATTGTCCTTTAAAGCGCCAATTGTCTCTGGCTTGTCGGCGTAACACTTATCTTTGACAGCACCCCACAAATAATAGTCCAACGGTGTCAAATCGCAGCTCCAAGGTGGCCAAACGACATCAGCTCTGCGGCTGATAATGCGATCTTCAAAAACAGGGCGCAAAACATCGAGTGTAGCTTCGGCTGTGTGGCACGTAGCGCCGTCCTGTTGAAACCAAATGTTGCCAATATCCTCCTCTTCAATTTTTGTGAACAAAAATTCGTTCAACATGGCCCGATAACTATCGCCATTGATTGTAACGGCCACTCCTTGCTCATTTTCGAAAAAAAAATAGCCTAATTATGCCTCTGGACCAAAATCCGCACCAAACAGTGACTCGTTTTGGGTGCGTCGGCTTTTCAATGTATGCGTGCGATGAGCTTCATCTGAAAAGATGATTTTTTTGGCAAAATCGACATCTTCTGTAAGTCGATCGCAAGCCCACTTGTTCAAGCGTATTCGTTCAGCGGACGGATAAAAGTAATTATCTGTCAAATCAGACTTGAGCTAAGTGTTAACATTCACGAAATAAGCACTAGTTGAAGAAAAACGATAGATGGCTGACCCTTTACTAGTTTTGTCGCTCACACTAGAATTATATGGTACATACCATGGTATATTTGTTTTGGCTATACAAACAAGTATACAAATGCAACCCTTTAGTTGCTACAAAATTTGTGATTGCATTGTGAAAAAGATTTTTACCCCCTAGCGTATATATGTTTACACATCAAAATTGCGCGAGCTGTGGATTAGGAACAAAAATTAACTCAAAAGTTCTCTCCAGAGCAAATGGGAGCATATACCTCCCAATATTACCAAAACCCAGTTCTTTCTATGAGAATAATGTATTAAGTCTATGGTACACGGCATGTAAAAAGCCACATTCGTATGTTCAATGACGTCACGGGAATTTTCAGCATGTTAGTTGCATATTTTAAAATTACTAGTAGTGGCTATATGCCGTAAAATTTTGATAGTATTTTTGTTCCAAAATACAAATGTGTCACATGTAGCCGAGTCGAACACCTTTTCTGAGGCAGCACATCTGTAAGCATGTGAATACCTACATGAAAATATGTTACCTAGGGTTTACACGTGCAAGTGCAAGTTCTAAAAACTCAATACACTCAAACTCTTTTACTAACACAACTACACTTTCATCACTTGCAGTCTACTTCCAACTCAACTGCCAAGGATTTTTACAAGACAGTGACTTGTTTCACTTGCAGCAAATAAATGGAAAGTTAGCTAACAGTGTTGCCCATTAACACTTTAGTAGAAATTAACTGGATCTCAGTGTAATGTTATATGAGTTTTACTAATTTTAAATACATTTAAAATCTAATCTAGTATTTATTTTATTAAATATTCATAAATCAAGCGGTTAATGAATTTTTTAGACATAAATAACATTAAAATAACACGAGTTAAGTTCAATACTATCTGGTTCCCTCAAAATTAAACTTTTTTATGTTATGGACAACTCTGCAATAAAAGGCAAACATGCAAGTTGCAAGACAGTCGGGAATTTGTATGAAATTTTCGTTGATAATACGTACACAGAGCTTGCATGCAAGGTACTTGCATGTGTAAACGCAGGGTTACCCTCATACCTAAAGCCGCGTTCAGACTATTATACTTTGTATTTATACTTGTCAAAAATTCAAATAATACGTGCAAGTGTGATAGTCTGAACGCAAAATGTCATCAAAGTGGCAAATAATACGATACAAATTTTGACATCCCATAAGACTTTTTCGTTTTTAGAAAATTTTCTAAACCATAATACTTTTCATTAGATCAGGGTTGCATTTTCACACAAACCAATCTTCCAAGTCGGCTGTTTCGCCGCCGATAGCGTGTCGTCATTGATGTAATGTTTTGTCATATGTATATCGGCTCAAAATTTTGAATAAGTGAATCGTATGGAAGTATATTTCGTTGACGTAATTTTTTAACGTTTTTGTAATATATTTTCTTAAATTTTTTTCTGTTATTTACATAGAATATTTTTAACTGCTGAATTTTTTCAAGTGTCGGCACGTCCCCGCCTGCATGAAGCCGTTTTGCCGCCGCTAGTAAATGAATAGCGCAGACATTTTCATTGAACAGCTGTTTTATTTTCTACTTGTATTACACATTTGATTTGAAGTGTGATGGTCTGAGCACAGTATGCGATTTTACGTTAGATTTTTTTGACAGTCGCAACGAATGTATTTAGATTTCTGTATCGTAAAATGTGATGAAAGTATTAATACTTGTATAATAGTCTGAATGGGGCTTAAATAAAAGCGGCAAGCGTTGCGTAAGCAACAGGTATGCGTTTTTAGTACATTTAGGTATGGGGGTAACTTCAACACGGCATGTACCAAATGTAGCTTCGTGATGACGTCAAAATTACGTCAGAACCACATGCGCATGTGGTTTTTTACATGCCGTATACTATAGGCTTTAGATGGTAGACGTAACCAAATTTAGTTTTAATTTTTAGTGTACAAGTTTTTTTGCATTTGAAAATTGTGTTATTTTATGTTATACTATTTTTTAGCACTAAAATAAATTTGTTAATAAAATGGAAGATTTTCATAGAAAACTGATTAATTTGCATTTAAACTGCTTTTGGTTTTAGCTTAAAAGTTTAAAAAGCAACAGGGATACTTTGATTAGAAGAGCGGAGTGTGCTGTAACATTTTTTTTTTTTTTGTTAACTGTATTTAAAAAAAGATATGAAAAGTTCAGAGCCCTATAACTTGGAAAAACGCGTCGTAACAAACTTTTTGGTTTAATATTTTTTCTTGTTTTGAAATTTTTTATTCACACAGGCTACTTTTTATTTAGTTTGGAGCTGCTTCACTAAACCAAAGACTATAAATCTATAAAGATGTTCTACGTCCATACATTGTACTGCCAGTGCTTAATTTGCTGGTGGATTTTCTACTAAATCCATTTGTTTCAAAGAGAGTAATTTATTTTCTCAGAGCACTTATTATTCTCATGTCTTCGCTGTTCATCTGCATACGCATGCATGTGTGTGTGCCTTTGCATGCGTAAGTATGAATGGATGTGTGTATTTAACTTAAAGCAAAGAAAAAAATTACACAAACAAAAAGAACTTGTGTTTTCGCACATATGCATATGTGTATGGACATAAGCTACATAAAATTTAATGTTACCGATTGTCTATTTGTATGGCAAAAATATGTATTTTATTGTTGTACTTTTGCAAATACATGGATTCGCACCGAATATAAATTTACCGTTATTTGAATTTAATATTGAGTTCCAAACAATTTTAGCAGATACTCAAAGATGTGGAAGTACAGCAAAAAGTAGTCGCACACCTGACGTTAATGTAACAAACATATTCGATGAAAATGAAGATTATTTTAATGAAGATGCAGATTGTTTTAAGTTTTCGACTCGTATGTTTTTCTTTATGCTTGTCAAAATTGGTTAATTTACATAAGGTTTATAATTGTTGGTCACAAACGTACATGTAGTATCACTTCTTCTTTTTCAGTACATAAATATCCACATAGTTTGTTTTATAAATGGCTTGCAGCCGTCGAAATATTTTTGGTTCCGTCGCTGTAGTACTGGCGACGCAAATTTGCTTTTTTAATTTTTTCTTTTTTAAACAAGACGTTGAGGTTGTATCTAAAAATCTATACATTTTTGGACTCATTTTAATAAAACGACAACGTTAAATTAAAGAAAAATATATAATTAATTTGTCTTGCAAAATACTTCATTCAGACGGCTAATGATAGTGCACATAATCAACCGCCGACGAATTTTTTCGCATGACATAGACATTTGGAGCTGTATGCTTAACATAAGAAAATAGAGCACGCTCTATTTCAAAAAATGTCTTATGTTTTTCGTCATGTTTTTTACACAAGCAATGTTTTAAGGGTAACACACGACATGTTTTCGTTTACATATGTAAATTCTAGCACATACAATGTGAAAAACATGTCGTCTGTTGGTACCTTAAGCATGCATGCGTGTGTGCCTTTGCATGCGTAAGTATGAATGGATGTGTGTATTTAACTTAAAGCAAAGATAAAATTTACACAAACAAAAAGAACTTGTGTTTTCGCACATATGCATATGTGTATGGACATAAGCTACATAAAATTTAATGTTACCGATTGTCTATTTGTATGGCAAAAATATGTATTTTATTGTTGTACCTTTGCAAATACATGGATTCGCACCGAATATAAATTTACCGTTATTTGAATTTAATATATTTAGAGTTTACGTTGGAAACTATTTATTTAACTTTACTTCAGTATCGCTTTCGTCGTGAGTTACAAGTGCTTGAAAATATAATCTAGTGTGAAATTAAAAAAATTTTAATAATAATATAAATAAATAATATCATAATGAGTGAACTAATTGAAATTACTTCCGTAGTAAAACAAAAGAAGTTATCGCTTAAAGCAGGCAATAAGTGTTGTTTGCCTCATTGTGGCAGATCCAAAAGAAGTTTTCCAAGCTTAAAAATCTTTCGATTCCCATATTGCAATGACATATTACTTAAAGCGTGGATAGAAGAGTGCAACTTTGATGAAAGCTTTTTGGAAAAATCGCGGACATTATATATATGTGAAAGACACTTTTCGTCGGAAAATATAGGAAAGAAATACTTGAAGCGCGACGCAGTACCAACCTTAAATTTGACTGATGACTCAAGTATAGAAAAGTGTTTATTAAGTGACGATGTTGCCTTACCCTTGTTTTCTCAAAGTATATTTTATAGATCAACATCCACGTACTTGTTCTTAAGAAATATATTGAAATTGAACCTTCCGAGTCCTTCATTCCTTAGTAGATGGAGTAGCATTAAAAATTTGCAGCCAGGTAACAATTCATGTATATACAATGCGCTCACAGAAACTGTTAAAAAGATGCAACCTTTTGAAAAAGAATGCATTTTAATTTTTGATGAAGTATCTATAAGAAAAAATTTTACTTATAATAAATGTGCAGATGTTATAGATGGAGTTGTCGATTTAGGATATGAACGAGTGAATCAAATGGGGTCCCAAGTTTGCGTTTTTATGATAAGAGGAGTTGTAAAAAATTGGAAGTTCGTTTTAAATTATTTTGTTACTTCCAGTTCAATAAAAGGTGATGTACTAAAAAAACTTGTAGAGTCAAACTTGGACATTTTAAGAGAAATGGGACTAAATGTGCGTGGGCTTACGTGTGATAAAGGACCCAATAATAGAAAATGCTATGATATGCTAGGCGGATCTTGTGAAAAACCTTATTTTATTTATAAAAATGCAAAAATTTACTTTAAAAATTTATTTTAACGATGCAAAGCCCCTGAAGCGTGGCCTGAAGCCGAAAAGCACAACTTGGCAATTACTCGAAGAGCTAATTACCTATATGAAATAGGTTGAATACGCAGGAAATAAAATATTTTCAATCGATGGCCTAATTCAAACTACGAGAGCTATTTTATCGTTATCGTCAGAATTGTTTGCGGAAAACTCAAATTTGATATGCATTTTAACGAGCCATTTTAATCAAGATCCATTGGAAAACTTGTTTTCATATATACGTGCCAAGGGCGGACACTGCAAAAATCCTTCGGTCTATGATTTAAATGTCGCAGTAGCTAAACTGCTATCTCCTAAAATAACGCAATTTAGTACCTCTTCAAATTGTGCAAACGACGATGCGATATTTTTACCTATTGAGTTCCAAACAATTTTAGAAGATACTCAAAGAAGTGGAAGTACAGCAGAAAGTAGTCGCACACCTGACGTTAATGTAACAAACATATTCGATGAAAATGAAGATTATTTTAATGAAGATGCAGATTGTTTTAACTCTAATAATGTTCCGATAGAGTTAACATCAAGCCGATATTTTGTTGGTTATATAGCTCAACGAATTACTTGAGCTAAATGTCGTGTGGATATAATTAAACCAGCACAAGTTTTGTCATATCCTTCAGAAATGTTTGTTCACGCTAAAAATTATGATAAAGAAACAGATTTTGGAAGTTTGTGTGCTCCATCAGACTTATTTTTTGCAATGTGTAAGATTCACATAAAAGTTTTCGAAAATGTTTTTACTAATTCTAAAGAAATAAAAAACATAAAAAAACTATTGTTGAACAATGCGTAAATTGTACCAAAAATACAATATATTCCACTTGGTTTGACGAGAGCTACGTATGCTTTAAGCACAGGATGGAGATGCTCCATTTATTAGTTCTCACACTGCTACGAAAACATTCGTCGTGGGAAACATACATATATGTAAATTCAAATCAACAAGCACTGAAAAACTCAAAATTTTAAAGCAATAAATAAAACCTATTCTTTTGTAAACAAAAATAAATAATCATGGTTTGCAAACTTATGTAAGTCCACGTTTTATTTATTTTATACATATATATATGTATAATATATATATATATATATATATATATATATATATATATATGTATGTATATAATTGAAATTTCTAAATAAAATAATTATAGTTCGGTGCGAATCAACTTATTTTTAATTTTACAACAATAAAACACGTATTTTTACCCTACAATAACACAATCGGTCGCATTTGATTTTCGTGATTTATTTGCACATGAATATATCAAAACAAGAAATTTCTTTTTGTTATTTCATATTTTTGCTCCTACTTGACTGCGCTTTAAACAAGAAATATAACACACACACAACTAAATTTCTCTATAAGCTTCAATTTTTGTGTGCACACATTGTATGCCATACAACATTACTACATACATATTTATATAAGTGTGCATGCTCAAAAATTGTGTGCTCTCTTTGTGGTTTCGTTCAAATAACAAACAATATATTTTTCCCTTGTTACTTCCCCCACAGCATCAATAAACGCAAACAATTTTAGTTTTCATTTAATGTTCTACGTGGAACATCTTTATATATTTATGTATAGTCTTTGACTAACCTAGGGTTTACACGTCCAAGTGCAAATTCGAAAAACTCAATACACTCAAACTCTTTTACTAAAACACATCTACACTTTCGGCACTTGCAGTCTACTTCCAACCAGCGTGACCGTTTGACCGACTAAAGTGGCAATTTGCCACTTTTTCGACTGATTTTCCCCTTTTTCGACTGCCTTGCCACTTTTTGAACCGCTTTATTTAGGGTGAGTTATATGAAAATACATTAAAATTAAAAACTTTAGTGCAGTTTTCTCGTATTTTTTGTAATTTTGCTCCTTTTCTTTGATAAATCCCCTATTTGGTGCCACTTTTTGAAAAATGTCATCGGTCACAATGCTTCCAACTGAACTGCCAAGGAATTTTACAAGACAGTGACTTGTTGAACTTGTAGCAAGTAAATGGAAAGTTAGCTAACAGTGTTGCCCTATTAATAGTTTAGCACAAATTAACTGGATTTCAGTGTAATGTTATATGAGTTTTTACTCATTTTAAATATATTTAAAATCCAATTTAATAATTTTTTTTTTCTTAAATATTCATAAATCGAACAGTTTATTAATTTTTTAGACATAAATAACATTGAAACAATACGAATAAAGTTCAACACTATCTGGTTCCCTTAAAATTAAAATTTTTTGTGTTATGGACAACTGTGTACTAAAAGGCAAATATATATGAAAGTTGCAAGACAGTCGGGGATTTGTGCGAAATTTTCGTTGGTAATACGTACACAGAGCTTGCATGCAAGGCACTTGCACGTGTAAACGCAGGGTAAACTGCATTTGTTCCAAAATAAACATAGCACAATCAGCGTGACCGTTTGTGCTACTAAAGTATCAATTTGCTACTCTATTACATTTTTGATACTTTTAGTGACACTTTTTTAAAATCAGCTAAATCTGCTACTTTTTGTTACGATTTGACTGTTTTTGCCCCTTTTTAGAAATACCATTACTTGATTTAATTTTTTCGCACAATATGCTTGTGTATTAGTATTATTTCTTATGACAGATAGCGTTGTCAACTCGTACCGTTTTTAGTGCTTTTTGAAATTTTCGACGCGAAAAATTTTGAAGTTAGTGCTCGGAGCTTTTTGAAGTGTAAGTATCTATACGCTAAAAAAAAATCTTTTTCACAATACAATCACAAATTTTGAGTGAGATACACACAGCGTTGTCAAATCGGTGTGAGCTATGTATGAGTGTATTAGTGTTTGAAAGAAGCAATACAAACTTATTTAAAATATTGTAAATACATAGGAATTTGTTGGTTTTTGTTGGTTTTATTTAAGTTGATAATTGCTTTATTAGGGTTCCGTACACCAAAGGTGAAAATGATAATTGCTTTATTAGGGTTCCGTACACCAAAGGTGAAAATGAACCCTATTGTTTTCGCTACGCAGTCCGTCCGTCACAGGATATTTTCTCGAGAACCGTAAGAGCTACTGACCTGAAATTCGGACACAGTGTGTGGTCATTTCGCCGCTACAACAACAAATACATGAGAGTTAAATATTAAAGGGTGTTCCAAAACGAGCAACGAAAAATTTTAAAATCCCATGTAATATACATACAATTGTATGTACATATATTCACTTGAAATTTATAAAGTTAGTGTATTTTTATACAGACTACAACAATTAACACTAAATTTAAAATATTTAAATTAAGGGTGTTTCATCAGTTAATCCAATTTTGATAACTTGCTGTATCTTTGAAACCGTAAGAGCAAAACTCTTGAAATTTTCAAAAACGGTAAAACTAAAAAATCAAAATATTATAAAATCGCCAAATCTAAAAAATCGCCGAAAACAAAAAAATCGCCAAAACGAAAAAAGCACCAAATTACAAAAATTTCTAGGACTAAAATAAATCGCGAAAAACCGGAAAAATCGCCGATATGAAAAAAATCACCAAAGTGAAAAAAACCGTTGAACAAAAAATTGCCAAAATGAAATAATAGCCTAAATAAAAAACCCAAAAAACAGAAAAAAATCACCAAAATGAAAAAAATCGCCAAAATAAAAAAACCCCAAAAACAGAAAAAAATCACCAAAATGAAAAAAATCGCCAAAATAAAAAAACCCCAAAAACAGAAAATAATCGCAAAATGAAAAAAAATCGCCAAAATGAAAAAATTGCAAAAATGAAAAAACCCCAAACAGATAAAAAAACGCCAAAACGAGAAAAAAAGCGTCAAAACTGAAAAAATCATTTAAACTGGAAAAACTTAAAAAAGAAAAAAATCCACATCAAAAAAATGCTCAAACCCGAATGTGCGGAACCCTTTGTGTGCGAGTCAAACTCGCACTTTACTGAATTTATTTTAATTGCAATGCGTACACAACAACAAGAACAGCAACAACTAAACAAACGACGGGAATTAAAAAGTAAAAGTATAGGAATTTACCATAAATGAGCAGTGCTGTACCACTAAAATTTCAGTAAAAATAATAAAAAAAATTTAACCAGTAAATATTTACTGGTTACTAAATTTTTTTCTACAATTTTTATAAAGTGCCTAAATGATTTATTTTATGATGAGGTGCATTGAATTTTCAGTAATCAGTATTGCCCATATTCATAATGAAATTCTACCAAGTGGCTAAAAGTTTGTCATACATAAGTTTCAAAATTTTAATGAAAAAACTTTGCCACTTGCTACAATTTTATTATGAATATGGCCATACCATTTTGCAGGTAATGCAAATTAAATTTCATTAGCAGTAAAAATTTACTGAATTTTTTCAGTAATCAGTAAATTTACTGCTTACTGCAATTTTTAACGCAGTACATATACAATGCAGTGTGCCCATTTACTAACCAAATAAGTTTAGTAATACAAACAAAAACCAACAAAGTCCTATGTATTTACAATATTGAAAGTTTTGATACTTTTAATTAATTAATAAAAAAAAAATATACTAAAAGCATAAGTACTTAAAACTTAAAAAAAATCTCAGTACTAGATGTTTACACATCTCCGCTGTGGTCGGACTGAAATTGCTTTTTTTAACTAATTTTTGGTGCTTTGTATTTCTTGGCGGTGACACTAAACCCAAATTTCAAAAAGAATTTTCCTTATATAATATATATATATATATTTTTTTTTTTTGAAGAAGTCTAACATTTAAAAAACAAAAGCACTGAAGTTAAATGGAACATTTCAAAATATGCTAATAAAATTCTACAAAACTGCTGCTATTAATATTGCGTTTGCTGTGAAATAATGTTTCCACAGCATTGTTTAATAAAAATCAAATTTTTAGTCTTGATTCTAAAAAAAATTAACTACTACTCCCATCGAGTTCAAAATCTAAACAGCAGGTCAAATAGACTTGCCAATTGCTGCAAATTTGACTAATTTCAGGTGATTTGTTTCTTCATTGACGAAAAAAACTAAATTTTTTATAATAATTTAAAAATGTTTCGTCAAATTGATTTTAGAATTCACTGATTCTCATAGAATCAAAATGTGTATCGGATGCTTTAAATTTGAAGTTTCAGGGATAAAATGCAAGGTCAACCGATTTCTTTATTTTTTATATACAAATTTTTTTTATAAAACAAAAAATTTTAATTTATTGCTTTTTTACTTAAATTACGCGGTTTTTCCTGGTTTCAGTGCTTTTTGAAATTTAAAAGTTGACAACGCTGATGACAGACTATATTTTTATGTCAAGCTATACGAAAGCTGACATTTTTGTAACAAAGTTTGAGTTGATTAGGAGAAATAAGCAACTGTCTATGATTAAATTTGTTGGAAGTTTGTTACGGAAAGTTAGCGTCCAGATCTTGTCAAGAAATATATAACCACATTTTCAAAAAATTGAAACAGAAAATTTTTCATATATTATTTATTTAAAGTACAACAGTTTCTGATTATATTATACATACATATCATTACCTTTATATTTAAGGACCCTAACTCAATTTTTTTTAAATTGAGTTTCTTTTATATTTCGATAGAACAATTATGTTCGAAAAAATGCAGAAATCTCCATTTGAAAAAAAAATGAGTTAGGGACTTTCTATATTAAGGTAACGATATGTATGTACTACATGCTTATTGTTTCGATTAAGCAACGTCTATATTGGTTTCTTTCCTGCTAAAGAAAATCATCAGTAGATTTCAACCCGAACATTTTTGAAATGAACTAAAAAACTTGATATGTCACACTAAATAATAAACAGTAAAATAAATATGTGTGATGCTCTTTTTTCTGACGGAGTTTTCTTTAATTTGGAAAGGTTTTCGTCAAATAAATATACTTTGGTATTTCTTATACATATAAGATATTCATGAATTGTTAACTATAAATTGTTAATGTTTTTGTTATGTTTTTTAATTATTACTTGTAAATAAAATATAATCTATGAAAAAATTAACAAAACTAACTCAAAATCTTGTTTTTAGTTTGAATTTTTGTTTCTAAAATAGTTGCGCCTTCTTTGAAAAAAAAAATCGCCTTTTTGTGCCACTTTTATTTCTTAAATCCCCATTTTGTGCTACTTTTCGAAATTTCTCAACGGTCACACTGAGCACAATGTTTCGCAAGTATATGGAATCAGTGATGGGAAAAACGTGGGACAATTGTGCCATTTTTGGCACTAATGGACGTTGTCTGGCACTGTCGCTCATTTTCTGGCACTTTTTGTCCATTAAACATGGAAACTTTTCTTATTGCAATAACAAGTACTCTTCTCGCACTTTTAACGTTTTTAAGTAATGAAAATCTAGTAGGATTTCAGGCTGACAACTGTTCGGTTCTGATAGTTAAAAGTAACGGTTTGCACAGAGACTTTCACGATCTATTAAAATTAATATATAAATTTGTTTGTAACAGCTCATGTCGTAGAGATGATTTTATAAATTTTTAGAAATATTTCAACTCTGAAATTTATGAAGTTCTCAATTATTCCCCAAACCGTTGGTTGTCTCGTGAAGATTGTTGCAGATAGAGTCTTTGAACACTGTGAGTCTTGAAATATTTCTTCACATTATAAAATTTTCAGTCATAACGCAATGATAAAATTTTATTCACATTAAATAGTTTAACGGATAATATAACCAAGATGCATTTTTATTTTTATCTTATGTCCTTGTAATAGTAAATTGTCGAAACGCAATCTAAAAATGTAAGACTACATTTAATTTTAAATTGGCTTTTTTATTTCGTCATTTACGTCAAAACTTTTTGAACAAAATATATATTGATGATCTTCATGTTGACAATATAGATCGAAATTGGCGAGAATTTCGATACAATGGAAGAAAGTTGTTGCGGTACTGAAATTGAACTATTAATAATCAAAAACTAATTTTGCCAGCATAAAGTTGTAGAATTCAAAAATAGAATTTAAGTCTTCTTAATGTATTTCTTTTGTGTCATATATGAAAACTAAATATGACTTCCAGGACTTTTATTTGAATTGCTTTCCAAAGTGTGCGCCAGAATACATATATTCTAATTGTAGATACAAATAATACTATTCCTTTTGATACAAATAATGCTTCTAAACGAAAGTAAATACGTGAAAAAAATAAAAGTGACTACATATCCATATTAGACTTTGAAAATCTGAACAATTCAAAAGCTTAAATGTGAGTGAGTTTTTGAAAGACATGGAGGCGTAAACAACCCAGCAAAAAATTAGACATTACCATCTGAACTACTTGCCATATAATGACTTACTTTTTAGATTTCCAAATTCAAGTACTCGCTTACAAAACACATTACGCAAAATTTTAAAAATAGGAAGCAGAAGTTGAACATATTCTTTGGGTTTTAAAAGAAGACGTGAAAATATTGTCAAAGTAAGTAGTTATTTTAAATAAATTATAAATATTTCTAAATTGCCTACTTATTTATTTTAAACTAAAAAATAAGTACTTACATTTTGGAAAATAATCATTTAAATATAAGTAGTTCTAAATATTTTTTTTTCATTTACGGTTTTAATAAAAGTTCATCAATGAAAGCAATTGAAATTTGTCTAAATATAGTATTTATAAGTAACAATAGAGGCACGATACGAATAAAATATAACCCACTTGAATTGAGTTTATAAAAGAAATTTTACAAAATGGTGTATTTCGTAGTAAAATAATAGGTTTTTTTTAAATTTATTTAAATTTTTCTTAAAAGAAGTTATTAGATATTAAATCAAACTGAGTTTTTAACCAAGAACTTCCATTTACTCAAACAACGGCATATTTAAAAAAAAGTAGTTCAATCAAGAAAAAAAATAACTATTTCCCACAACGGAAAATATAATTAATTCTACAATAAACAACATAACTACTTCTCAAGAATCGATTATTTTAGTCTCACGCCTTGTTAAAATCATTAAGTTGGTAATCCAGTAAGGAACAGTTTCAACCAAAAATGCTTAATTCCAAACTCGATTACCTTTTTTGAAATTTTTTGCTGGGAAGTTTTAATGAAAAATTTTCAAGTAATATTTATCGAATCGTTCAAGGTATCCTTTTTATTTTCTACTCTTCATCAAGCGTTGAAAGTATATTTTTAGTTCGAAATTTGATCAAAAGTAAAATTTTAAATGGACTGCAATTATAAACTTTAGCATCTTTAATACATGGTAAAGATTTTTGAAGTCTAACACTATATCTTTTATATAATCGTGATACATATAAAATGATGAACCAAAAAAGCAATACAAATTCTACTATACAGGCAGAATCTTTGTTTGGTTAAAATAAATAGCTAGCAATTATTATTATTTTTAACGAGCACGAATTTGTACAACTCGACAGTATATAAATCATAAAAAAAGCACAAACTGTAATTATATAATTGTCACTAAGTACGAGTATATACATCTAATAAGAAAAAGTTATTTTATCATTTAAATTAGTTTAGGGTTATTATAATTTTTAAGTATGTCCTTTAGAATTATTACTATTACGCAAAAAATGTTTTTATAACTAAAAAGTTAATTTTGTACTACATGTCATTCACGATTAAATTAATGTATATATACAACTAATTTTAGACCGTGTTTTTTGTGATATTCGTAAATTTTTCTAGTTATGAACACAATAAATTATCATTCAAGAACCATAGTTTAAATGAACATCAAGTGCCAACATTAAAATTATATAAAAAAGTGGTTTGGCACTATTCGAGAGATTTTGGCACTATTTAAAAGCCGATTTGGCACAAAATGAAGATTTCCCATTCCCATCACTGTATGAATTACATAAAGATACATACATATAATAAGCACAAATATGTTTGACAGCAAACGAAACTCTATTCCAGTTACTATTTTTTTTACATATTTGAACTTGAAATTTTAGTTTGTTTAAACATATGTATTTATTTATGTATGTATGTACGTATGTACATATATTTTTGCATGTGATAAATATGAGTGATGAGTAGGTATCGCTTTCTATTTACCGTCTTTATAAAGTGTTTAAATTTAGTTATGCACAGTAATAAGATTTTTAATCAGTTTTATTGTGTTAATTCCACAACTTTTACTGTTTAGTTTTTTTAAATCGAATTTCTTAATAGTTACACACTTCTTAATTAACCAGATTACAACTCTTGTTATTTTAGTACAAAAACGCGTTAACAACGTCCACCTCTTAAAGACTCGTTTCCGTAACTAAGCATTTATTGGAACGTGTGCTACTTCGAAGCAATAGAGCAGTGGTGTCAAAAATAAAACTATAGTTGTATGTGTGAGAAAACCTGTCTCAAGGTAGAATTAGTAAAATCGTATCATTCTACTTTACAGCTTGCCGTATCGTTCAACTTTGTGCACAAGTTATAGAAAATGTAACAGTTTACACAGAACATTTTTTTTTGTTTGGCATTAAATACGGCGTTTTTGACATTCGCTACAGAAAAATCTGTTTTCTGCAGATTCCTACGTCAGCAGTGCTACCACCACATATTTTATTACTAGTAACATGCATTGTATATGGTACGGTTTTTGTCAGCTGACACGCAACATCACGATACGATTTTACTAATTCTACCTTCATTCGTCTCTGAGGTACATCGAAAAAAAGAAATATTTGCAACAAATGGAGTTTTGTGAAGCAGCTCAAAATTTATAAAGAGGAGTCTATATGATAGAAAATTAAAAAATAAGGTATAAAAATTAAATAAAAAAGTTGCGGGCGACCCATATTTTCCGAGTTACGGTGCTGTAAACTTTTCATAGGAAACTGTGAAGAAATTCCAAAAATAAATTTCTAAAACTTATCTGATAGAAACTTGAAAAATAAGAAGAAAAAATTAAACAAAAAAATTGGCTGCGACCAATAGTTTCCAAGTTATTAGTCTTTTAAGTTTTGATATTAAATGCAGTTTAGTAACGCTGCTCCAAAAAAAACCAAAATGACTTTTTAATATATATTTATTTCTTTCCTTAAAAGCTTTGTAACATAAAATACATTGAATGTCGCAAAAAGCACAGAATGATTTTCGCATACCACTTTTTTTCTTTCACTGTATCTATAAAGAATATAATACAGCCGCTGCGTTATCGTCGCTGTTTCATTGACGACTAAATGGAAGAGACTAAAGGCTCAGTTAGTCGACTGTAATGTAATGTAACTGCAACAGTAAGAAACGGCTGATCGATTTTGTTATGCGAAAAGTAATGTAAATGGTTATAGAGATTTAATGTAACGTAACCTACTCTTCATATAAAAATATCGATCAGCTGTTTTCTACGTTACAGTTACTTTACATTACAGTTGGCTAACTGAGCCTTTAGCCGACTGTTATGAAATGTACTGTAACGTAGAAAACAACTGATCGATATTTTTATATGAAAAGTAGGTTACGTTACATTACATCTCTATTACCATTTTCATTACTTTTAAGATAACAAAATCGATCAGCTGTTTACTACTGTTGCAGTTACTTTACATTACTGTCGGCTAAGTGAGCCTTTAGCCGACTGTAATGTAAAGTAACTGCAACAACAATTGAAACAACAGATATAAAAAATTGATATGGTCAAATGAAAAAACTTAAAGCTTAAATTAGACGTGACATAGCCATAACACCATAAACATAACCAAACCAAAATTCAATTGGTTTTTATGGTGAGAGTTATTGCTAGGAACACAATTGGGACGAACGACGAATTTCGTCCACATCGACGAAATCGTCGATAAGAATTCGCTGCGTAAATTTGTCGTGTGAAGCACAATAACGACGAATTTACTCAGCGAACTCAGCTCTTAAGGTAGAATTAGTAAAATCGTATCGTGATGTTGCGTGTCAGCTGACAAAACCCGTACCATATGCAATGCATGTTACTAGTTATAAAATATGTGATGGTAACACTTGTCACGTATGAATCTACAGAAAACAGATTTTTCTGTAGCAAATGTCAAAAAAAGAAGCATAACAAGCCAAACAACAATAGCGTGCTGTGAAGTTTGTTTTAAATAATATTAAAAAAAATGGATGACGGAAAATTAATTTACTTGGTGCAGGAAAACGAGGAAATATTTAATAAACGCAGCCCTTATTACAAGTTTCCTGACAGAAAGAAAGCGATTTGGCTAAAAATTGCAAAAGAACTGGGTACAACAGGTATGTATAGTAAATGTGCAATTTTATTCCGAATTAATTTTGGAAACATGCTTTTTTACAGATGAACAGTGTATAAGGCGATGGTCTTCTTTGCGAGACCGCTACACTAAGGAGTGCCGGCAAATAATTCAGCCATCTGGCAGTGGGACATCGATGAGATCAACATGGTCCCTTTTTGAGGCAATGCAATTTCTAAAACCTCATATTACTTCACGCCCGTAAGCTTCTAATTTATTTATGTATATGCAAATTTTTAATGTAGTCTCAAATTATTTCAGAACTCGTTGCTCAATGAATCCTGCTTTCGATCCACAACTATCTTCGCCTGTTGAAACTACACTACTTTCTTCAAACTCGTCCTCATCTATTAGCTCACCAATAGCGCCATTGTCACCTGTAGCATCTCCAAAAATGTCACATCAGTCGTCAAAATCAGTAAAAACTTGATGTTGACACAGTGTTTTACGAAGCGGTAGAGTCCTTCAAAAAGAGAGAGAATTAAAGAACCCCAACCCGTCAGTGCAAGCATTTGGAGACATGATAGTGGGTACCATATGCGACATGAATAGTGCATATCAGATTCGTGCAATGAGGGAAGCGACTGACTTAGTAATGGGATTAAAATTAGAGCATGATAGCATAGAATTTTTACCCAACTTCTAGAATCCAATGGTATTGGAATTTAATTTGAAAACGTGCCCAAAATATTTTGGTGCAATGAGTTCCACAATTATGGATTTTAAGTTCCATCCGCAAAACTCGAACCTAAAACTAGTAAAACTGGAATTAATTATACCAAGGTATTTCATTGGTCGTTTTCAAATCCAATTACGATACCGTGGGATTCTATGACAACACCATATCTCTTCGCCTCAAACCACAACACAGATTTAAAATCGCTTTATTTATTGTTTTTGTTATGTTTCAAAAAAAGTACAAAATAATACTAGAGATGTAAAAGAATGATTCACATTTTAATTCAATATGAAACTGAATGCATTCAATTTGCCTACAACTTATATTGAATTTAAAGAATATGAATGCATTTGTATTGAGTTAAAGTTTATTTTAATATTTTATTTATATTTTTACGCGAGTCAAAATGAATACGTATTTAAAAAACAATTTTTCATTACTTAGCACGTCTAGATGCATTATGTTGCTGCTCAAAAAACACATCAGTAGATTTCAACAATAATTAAAAAAATTGTTTCAAAACTCCAACGCTTATTGGCAAATCAATAGATTATTGAGAGCGTACCTAAAAGCATTAGGGTTTTGAAACTTTTTTGGAATTGTGGTTAAAGTTCACTCGTGTGCTGCTTGAGAAGCAAGGAAATGCATCCAAACGTGCTTAGGCAACAACAAATAAATTTTTTTAATTAAAATTCACTTGAATTTTAATTTGTTCGCTAACTTGAATGGACTGCTTAGCTTAAGTTTCGTATTGTAATATCATTTTCATGTAAAGACATATTTTTATTGAATCAAAATTTATTTGAAAAATTATTACCTATTTTTATAAATCACGACACCAACGTGAAATTTAGAAGGAAAACAATAACAAAAGTTCAGGTTTAAAAGAAAATCAGAAAGCACAGCAATGCCTTATTAAAAAACATATTTCAGGTATATTAAGCGCTTATTTGACATATTTCTATGGGAAATTTGTCAAATAAACCTGTAATAAACCTAAAATATTTTTATGAATTAGACCAATATAGTTTAGTTCGTTGAATGATTTGTATGAAAAATAAAAATCCTTTTTTAAACTAGAAATTTTGTTATTGTGTTCCATTAAATTTTCATTTTGATGACGGGATTTATACACGTTAAATTGAGTTTTTATTTAATATGCACTGTAATTTGCTACATATGTACATATGTAAGTATTTTTTTAAGTCTATTAATTTAAAATATTTCCTTAAACGGAAATGGCACATTGTTATTGATTGAACTTCCGTGATAACAAACAAAAATATTTGGTTATTATTACATGCATAAAATGTTCTTGTTTTGTTAAATAAAATTGAATTGTTTTCTTTTTAAATAAATTGTTTTATTTTTTTTTTCATTATAAGAACGGAAATTAATGTTTAAATGCAATTCATATGTAAGTAAAAATAAATAAATATAATTCAATTTCCAAATATAAAATAGAATGAAAGAAAATATTAATGGAAATAGAACGAAATATTTATTTAATAGGGTCCATGAATTGTAAGATCTCTCTCATCTTGGAAAGGTATAGCTCCTTCATTTGCAAAATATTGTGCAAGATTGTCCCTCAGTTGAAAGGCTGATATTGCCGCCCTGCGTGCAAAAGTCCTCATTGAAGATAAAGGTCCACCAGCTTCTAATAAGTCTTGTCTCCAATTTCCCTTATGTAAAATATTATCCGGCCCTTCCCAATCTACATAAGACTCGGGACAATACCAACGTTGAACATCGTTCAACATTATAAAATTGTGCAAAGCAATGCAAGCTAAAACAATTTTCTCGCAATTTTCGGGTGCACATTCAATGACGTTGCGTAGGACACGCCAACGGACCGTTAAAATACCAAAACTATTTTCAATTACTCGGCGTGCTCGGGATAGCCTATAATTAAAAATTCGTTTTGTTTCGTCTAAAAATTGACCAGGATATGGACGCATTAAGTGTTTTTTTAGCGGGAATGCTGCATCACCAACAAAAAAAAATGAGGAAATGGCTCGGGAGATTCTTTAGATAGGGATACATTTGGAGGTAACGGCAATTTATGTTCCATTAATGCTTGTCCAAATTTTGAGGTACGAAAAATTCCTTTAAAAAATTTATATTATTGTTAGAAACTTCACATTGGTATGTACAAGTACATACATATGTATGGGCTACATATGTATGTAGTATGTAAGTGAATTAACCTTACCTCCGTCACTCTCGCTGCCATAGCTTCCAACGCTAACTGAGGTGAACGTATATTTTGCGTCACATGTAGCCATTAGGACAATACTAAAAAATTTCTTGTAATTGTAAAATAATGATCCAGAATTTGGAGGGCATTTGATATTGACATGCTTCCCATCAATAGCTCCTACGCAGTTAGGGACGTTCCACATTCTCTTAAAATCTGCTGCAATATCTTCATATTGAGATTCCGTTGGCTCGCTTACATAGATGGGTGATAGCAAGTTCCATAACACATCGCAGGTCTCCAAAATAATATTTCGGGTCGTGGTCTTGCCCAGCTTATAACTCCATGCTATGCTTTGAAGAGAAACTCCATGACCTAAGTATCTATGTACATATATTCAACATGTATGAAAACCTGTTTCATTAAATTAAATCTAAATACGAATTATTAAAAATATAACTTACAAGAGCGTTATAGAAAGTCTCTCTTCCGGACCAATTCGTTGCCAAAATTTGCTTTAAGATTTTTCTACAATACTGACTAAAAGATCATAGACTGGACGACTCATCCGTGTATGCAAAAAAAGATGATCCGGATCAATGTTTTTTATGGGCAAAAAATGTTTGTGAAAGTATCCAGCTTCTACTCGATTTTGATTCACTGGGCGCACCTGCCATCTTCGTTTATGATGCCGTCTTTTACACACTTTGTACATTTCGCACAAATTAATAAACATTTTATTAATAGAATGCATTTTTACAATTTTGTTTATTTTTATTTTATAAGACAAATATCTATGTATACAATAAACAGCTGACACATTTATTTGAAGTGTTACGTTTTCTATAACTTGTACACAAAATTGAACGATACGGCAAGCTGTAAAGTAGAACAATGCGATTTTACTAATTCTACCTTTATAAATGATAAAGTTGGTTATTGTCAGTGTGACCATATTAGCTAATTTTGGGCTAAATTTAGCTTATTTCTTCTGGATTTAGCTTTAAAATTTTTATTAAGTTCTTCGCTTCTTTTTTAGCTTTTTTAAAAATGGATTTAGATATTTTAGCCTTTTTAAATCCAAATTGCATATTCTCTAAAAATATATTAAAGACATACGTGATCAGCGTTGCCACGACCAAAAAAATTTTGTAACCACAATACAAAAAAAAATTAACCAAATGCAAAAAAAGTAACCAAAATTTTTATATATTTAAAATAATGTTTTATTTGTACTTCAGTTGAAAAATATACATGCATATATTAATATATGAAATGGTATAATATAAATAGACCATTACATTTAAATTTGTACTTCACGTATGTATGTATGTATGTATTTATATATAGTTTATTAACTTACTGCCAGTTTATATAAGCCATGCAAAAATTCTCGGCTGTCTATTTATAAGGAAAACAAAAACAAATTTTGAGTGCTTTGTTTTTGTTTTCAATATAAATAGCCAGACGAGAATTTTTACATGGCTTCTATGAACTGGCAGTTAATGTATGTAGTTAATCAACACATGTGATATTTTTTTGCTTGAATTATTGAATTTGCTAAATATTGTAAAATAGATTGCAAATAAAAGTGGAACAAAAAAACAAGTTTTAAAAGTATATCGTATTATAATTAACAATCAATAAAATCAATTTTGTAAAAAAAATACTTCAGGTAAATTATTAGAAATTTTAAAAATTGGCTTGTTTTTATGGTTAAGCAATTGTGTATATGCATTTTGTTCCCGCTTGTAGAACTCGTCAGTAGACTTCAACCCAAAAAAATTTTTGAATTTAGTTAACAAACTGCGTATGTTTATAGTAAGACTCTTAATACTATATTGAGCATCACAATATACAAACATAATAAGTTTAAAAACCTCAAACAAAAATCTTTACAAAACAAGCATCTTTATTCAACTGTGCATCTATTTTATTTATTAGAAATTCCAAACCAAAATATTTTTAGTAACAACAAAGAATATGTAATTTAATTACGTTCGTTATCAAAACACAAGACTGTATAGATGAAGTATTAAGCAGCAGCCAAACTGTGTGGCAGTGACATTAAATTTTACATTAAATTAATTAAATCATAAAAACATTTTTCGTTCAATCCATTTGTATGTTTTGAAACTGCGTCCCAAAATTCAACTATGTCCATATCATCACTTACTTCTAATTTAGAAAATTTTCCAGCGGCGGCTGTTAGCCGACTCACAGCAAATCGGCTTCGTTCCCTGCTAGTTACGCTCTCAAACTTGAGGCTCAGTTAGCCGACTGTAATGTAACGTAATTGCAACAGTAAGAAACAGCTGATCGATGTTGTTATGTGAAAAGTAATGAAAATGGTTATAGAGATGTAATGGAAGGTAACCTACTTTTCATATAAAAATATCAATCAGCTGTTTTCTACGTTACAGTTACATTACATTACAGTCGGCTAACTGAGCTTTTAAATATAAAAAATTTTTCTTTTAACTTTTTACATACAGCCCAATTATGAATAGCAATTCCCCGGGAGTTTGTTCCCTTTTCCCATTCCTCCTATTATGCAGTGTTGTCGCCAAATATCGCCAATATAATAAAACATTAAATTTTAATACAAAAATAAAAAATATTTTTATTTTGTAAACATTAAAAATTTTGTTAAATGCTAAATTTAGTAGGAAACGACTAAGGTAAAACCTAAAAATTAAGCGAAGTCTTAAAGAAAATACTTAAAAATAACATTCCAAAAGATCAATCTAAACATGATATATTGAACTTAAGCACCAATTTTAAAATCATTATTTAAATAGTGTGATAAAACTCAATTAACAAATTAAATTAAACTGAATTAATAAATAAATATTTGCTTAAGTACATATCCTTGAAGTGGTAAGCACCAGCAGCATCGCTGTAATCATACACTTTATGCGATAACTCGTGCAGGATTTTTGGTGCTTTATTATCAAAATATTGGCTCCAATTTATAAAAGGAATATCTTTCACAAGCACTAAATGAGATGTTATGGTCCATCATTTTTTTGAATTCAGAAAATTTTGCTTGAGGGAAAGAGTTACAACATTTAGAATTTTTGCACGAAATATTTGATGTTGTAGAAAAAATTCTTACGCAAAAATGTTTATATTTTTATCAATATTCTATTTTATTGAAATCATAAAAATATGGCCAAAAATATCGCCAAAACCAAATTTTTGTTGCCACGTTTGGCGAGATATCGCCATATCTGACAACACTGCTATTATGAATTAAAATTTCCCCGGGAGAAAGCTACCCGGGAAAAAGTAGGTATTCTAAATATGAGGGAGAAGCAGAATTTGTTGATAGTTTTCTCCCCAAAAATGTTTAAGGAAACTAATGCAAAAATTTAAAAATCATATTAATAAATGTTGCAAAACAATAGTATAAGCATTTATTTATAATAAAAAGTTTAAATAAATACCGAATTATTGTATTTCCCTTTTGTATTTTTGCATTTTTATCTAAACCCTGCGCACATGCACTTCAAAAACATAAGCCACTTCTGTATTCAGAAGAAATACTAAACCACTCAATTTTGCAGGCCTCCTTTAAGTTCATATAATAGGTAAAGATTTGTTTACTTCTAATATTATCAAGACCGATTAGAAAAATTTTATAAAATTTACAATTTCCTTTGTACACACAGTCCTTCGGAATTTAATCAATTTGCATCTGCACCTGGCTCAGTTTTCACTCCACTTTCTCAGCACAAAGTTATTATGCATGCCTGTGAATGGTTAGTGTTAGTGATTTATATAATTTTTATTTACGCATAAACAAATATTCATATTAACACACAATCTTATTAGCAATGACAACATAAAATTTTTATTAAACTTCTATTGTTGAACTCTTTCGTTATTGCAAAATATATGTAAACATTAAACAGCTGATGCAGATTTTACTCTCTCCCGTATTTTCTTATTCCCCGTCTGTTTTGAACAGGAGGATTATTCCCCGGGAACAAATGGTAAGGAAGGGAGAAAACTTTCCGGGAATATTCATAATTGGGCTGATACTGTTTGACGTTTAAAGATTTTGCAACCATGCATCCGATTTTTGAAAGCAGGCTTGTTATGTTCAGAGACAGACATGTATTTGTTTTAAACGCTATGTTGATTAACCAGTGTTGTATTCACAACGCATTAAAAACGCTTAAATTGTGATCTTTTATCAAGATAATTAGTTATGTGCAAATTTAACATACCACATATGTACATATGTATATGCATAAAAATGGTTATTTTTGTGTTGAAAAAAAGTAACCAAAATGGAAAAAAAGTACACAAGTACACATTGGGAAAAAAAAGTAACCAAAACGGCAACGCTGTACGTGATTTAGCTTAATTTTATTTTAAAATCTGGTAACACTGTTTATTGTGTATGTAAAGAGAGTGATAGAAAATTGGCTTTTTCGTCGTTCGTCGGCGCACAAAATACAGGGTGACCGTTAGACCGACTAAGTGGCAAATTGCCACTTTTTCAACTGCCTTTCCCCTTTTTCGACTGCCTTGCCACTTTTTGTCCCCCTTTTTTTTTTGGGTGCGTTATATGAAAATACATTAAAAATAGAAAGTTTAGTGTAGTTTTCTCGTTTTTTTTTTAATTTTGCCCCTTTTTTTTTTGATAAATCCCATATTTGGTGCCACTTTTTGAAAAATGTCATCGGTCACTCTGACAAAATAGAAATAATTCTAATTCTGTTCATTTTCATATGAACAAATGTGTTTTATTTTTTATGACAAAAGTTCGCACCGAAAATTTCAACGTTTGCCCTAGTTGTGTTCCTGGCATATGGCGTTATGACGAGTCACGTATAATCGAATACAGTGTTGCCCTTTAGTTTGGTTCGAACGGGTGCTCTCTATGGCTATGGTTATGTCACGTCTGATTGAGCCTTAAAAGAGATATGAGTAATTATTGAAAACTATATTTGCTTAAGTGGATTATAAATATGAAAATAATTGCTTAGGCATTAAAGAAATTTGCTTAAGCCACGTGCAGACTATTATACTTTGTATTTATACTTGTCAAAAATTCAAATAATACGTGCAAGTATGATAGTCTGAATGCAAAATGTCATCAAAGTGGCAAATAATACGATAAAAATTTTAACATCCCATAAGACTTTTACTTTTTTAGAAAATTTTCTAAACGATAAAGGCAGAATTAACCGACTGTAAATGTAGAACTGTAAATGTAAATGTGTCAGCTGATCGAATCTGTTGCATGAAAAGCTATGCAAACGCTTACCTGACTGAAATGGCACGTAAATGTAACGTCTGAACCGGCAGAAAATAGAATTTCATGACGACGTTATGTGACATTTGTAGACAGTGATGGGATGTATGTATATTGAATGAGAGTGTGGCACAATAGCCCTGATTTGGTACTTTTGTTTCTTTTAATAATTTAAGCTTTTGAGTGGTTAATTTGTATACGTACATGGTATATTTAATAAATTTAGTTTTCTAAAAAAGTTTTTTTATAAAATCTAACCAGAGTTTGCCAATCGTATGTGTTTATTTATTTTTAATATACATACATATGTATGAATTTGTAAAATATACATACATATGTGCAAACAAACATACATTCAAGCGTACAAAAAACTATTTTTATTTAAAAATAATATCAATAAAAATAAAAATAGGTACGTATAATCATAATAATTATAATGATAATAAAAATATAAATATTTTTTATAATTCTAATACGTTGTAATGTAAATGTGTATAAACGGTTATGAAGCTTAAATTGTAATTTCACTAAATGTCAAAGTCATTACAATGTTTAAGTATAAAATAATGATTTGATACCATTTAAATAATTTTGGTAATTTTACATGCAATCAAAAATAATGTGAAGAAGTTGAACTCTCATCAATGTTTCGAACAGCTGTTTTCCATTTTATGTGATTTTTTTATACTGATAAACACCCAGCAAACAAAAAGTCCTGTATATGTACATATGTATGTATTTTTGTTAAAAACTATACTATATGGTTTGTAGATAAAACTAAATTATTATGAGTAGGTACGAACATTAATAAGAAAAGGATAAAATGAGAAAATAAAGATTTTATTGAGGTGCTACTGCAAGCATACACATTCTTGGAAATTAAAGAGCTAAGTACTTCGTCTTTCCGATAAAGTTGCTCAAAATCTGTTCTGGGAATGTACAATGACAAATATTACGGTTGAGCGTTACAGCTGTTATTAAAATTATTATAATTGGCGCATTTTCGTTCTAAAAGGTGTTATTTCAAAAACTCAATTAGTATTTTCCAACAGGCTAAATCTTGCCATAAAAAGAAAGTAAATTAAAATAGTTTCAGCGAAATTATTAAAAAATCTTGGATTAATTAAAACATTACTATTTTATATATTATTTACTTATAAGTTCTAATACATACATGCATACTCCTGTGTATGTCCGTATACATATGTATGTAAATTTCAATCAAAATGAATTTCATGAATTTAAATATTATACATAAGTATATGAACTTTCGCGTTTGACTTCAAATAACTCGCAATTTAAAATCAAAAATGCGTGTTTGCTGGGCACAATGCAATTAGTATGTATGTGTGTGCACAAAGAAGTTTTTTTTTTGTCGAAAACACATGACCCTTTTTTAAGTTTCTATAAGCGCTCAAACGTTTACATTTACATTACATTTACCTTACATCTGCGATTTCTACAGTCGGGTAACGGAGCCTTAATATTTTTCATTAGATCTGGGTTGCATTTTCACAAAACCAAAATTCCAAGTCGGCTGTTTCGCCGCCGATAGCGTGTCGTCATTGATGTAATGTTTTGTCATATGTATATCTGCTCAAAATTTTGAATAAGTGAATCGTATGAAAGTATATTTCGTTGACGTAATTTCTTCACATTTTTGTAACATCTTTTCTTAAATTTTTTTCTGTTATTTACATAGAATATTTTTAACTGCTGAATTTTTTCAAGTGTCGGCACGTCCCCGCCTGCATGAAACCGCTTTGCCACCGATAGTACACAGACATTTTCATTGAACATCTGTTTTGTGTTCTACTTGTATTACACATTTGATTTAAAGTGTGATCACAGAATACACAGAAGTGAAGAAAGTGACAGGTAAAAAAAGCTCCAATCAGGTTTTTGTTAAAATTCGTGGAAAAAATAGAAAAGCATAGTGTATTTGATACTGTAGTGTATTACTACTTATCAATTAACACAGCTAATAAAAATTGATTGCACTAGAAAGACGTAGCAAAACAAAAACGACGACAAAATTTGAGGGAAAACGAGACAAACAGAAAAATACCCGTATGTTCCGTCTCGTGACATTTCTGTATGTTTTGTGGTGTGATGGTCTGAACACAATATGTGATTTTACGTTAGATTTTTTGACAGTCGCAACTAATGTATTTAGATTTCTGTATCATAAAATGTGATGAAAGTATTAATACTTGTATAACAGTCTGAACGGGGCTTTAGGAATTAAAGGGTTGCATTTGTATACTCGTTTGTATAGCCAAAACAAATATACCATGATGGACAGATGTATGTGCGGACGTTCGTTATGTTATTTTGTGGTGCAGCCAATTGTAGAGAGAGAGAGAGACAATTTTGCTCTGAGAGTAATTACACATGCATATCGTGTGTCATTTTTTTGTATTTACAACTCATGTGTTTCATGTACATGCAGTGCTGCCAGAATGATGATTTTATTATATTTTTGATGATTTTTGGACCAAAATATCATTTCAAGATTATTTTTCTCGAATGATGATTTTTAATTTTGCAAATAATGATTTTTACTTTCAATACATATTTATGTTCAATTTTCTTTGCTGTTGTTCTACAATGTTTATAAATAGCTATATACCTATAGGGAAAACAGTTTTGTCCTAGCGAAAATATTCGCCTACCTGGAAACAGGTTGGTAAGGTAGAGAGACCACAATTCTCCCGCTCCGGGGTCGTTTGAAAAAAAGAATACGAAAACGTGACTTTACATACAAAATAAAAAGAAAAAAGTTCTTTTAGAGAAGTGACGAAAAATCGGTCAGAAATATACTCAACTCTTGGAAAAATCTATACCAAGTTTAAAAGAAGTCCTTCCTCGCCAAGGAAAAGCAGTTTGCCTCTAAAGCAACTGTACATCATATAAAATATATGATAAGAATATTAGCAATCTCAAATACTTTTATTGTTTGAATTTTTAAACTTATTTTTTATTAAATGAAATTTTTATATTAGTTACGTTAATGATCTCATTTTTTATTAAATACACTTTGAAGGTCCTCAATAAAATGCTTTCCAAGTTCTTTTTATAAAATAAGATAGTTAATATGTCACGTTGTTCCTTTTTAGGGTTCCGTACACCAAAGGTGAAAAAGAACCCTATTGTTTTCGCTACGCTGTCCGTCTGTCCGTCACACCGTATTTTCTCAGGAACCGTAAGAGCTACGGACCTGAAATTTGGACACAGTATGTAGAACCTTGGCCGCTACAACAACAAATACATGAGAATTAAAAATTAGAGGGTGTTCCAAAACGAGCAACGAAAAATGTTAAAATCCCATGTAATATACATACAATTGTATGAACATATGTATATTGAAACTTGAAATTTGTAAAATTAGTGTATTTTTATACAGACTACAACAAAAACACTAAAATTTAAAAAAATTAAAATTAACGGGTGGTCCATCAGTTAATGCAATTTTGACTATGTAATTTTGACAATTTGCTATATCTTGGAAACCGTAAGAGGCAAACACTTGACATTTTAAAAAACGGTAAAAGTAAAAAAACTGACAGTTATAAAATTGCCAAACCAAAAAAAAATCGCCAAAAATTAAAAAAAAATCGCCAAAACGAAAAAAATCGCCAAAATTAAAAAAAAATTTCTAACATTAAAATAAATCGCCAAAATGAAAAAAACGTCAAAATGAAATAAAATGCCAAAAATCGAAAAAAAATCGCCAAAACTAAAAAAAAATTTAATAAAAAAAAATCGCAAAAATTAAAAAAATCGTCAAAATGAAAAAACGCCAAAAACCGAAAAAAATCGCCAAAACAAGAAAATAAAGTGTCAAAACTAAAAAAGGAGCCACAACTGAAAAAAATCGCCAAAAGCTTGAAATTTTCAAAAACGGTAAAACTAAAAAAACCAAAAATTATAAAATCGCCAAACCAAAAAGAAATCGCCAAAAATTAAAAAAAAATCGCCAAAATTAAAAACCATTCTAGCACTAAAATAAGTCGCCGAATTCGAAAAAATCGCCAAAATGAAAAAAGCGCCAAAATGAAAAAAAAAAACGCCAAAAACGGCAAAAAATCGCCAAAACGCGAAAATATCGCATAAACTAAAAAAAAATTAAATAAAAAAAATCGCAAAAATGAAAAAAGTCGCCAAAAATAAAAAAATCGCCAAAATGAAAAAACGTCAAAAACCGAAAAAAATCACCAAAACAAGAAAATAAAGTGTCAAAACTAAAACCAAGAGCCAAAACTTAAAAAAATTGCCAAAACCGAAAAAACGCAAAAGCCGCCAAAACAAAAAAACCGAAAAGACCCCAAAAACGAAAAAAATGCCAAAACTATATATTTTGTAGGATGAAGTTTGTATTAAATTACATATCTAGTGTTCGTACGGAACCCTTCGTAACAAATGTAGGTATGTCTTTATGCTTTAAGCACCCCATACACATTTCAATTCAGTTGTGAATTGAGCCTTTCAATTGAATTGGTTCTTGCCACACACTTCATAAACTGAATTGAAAGATTTTCATTCAACTGCCAAATTTATATTTTTTTCACAATTACAAATTTAAAAATTTAAAACTTCTATTGCATTCATTCATCACTTTCTAAATTTTTTATCTAAATTTCAATGAAATAAAATACAATTTTAAAAATACATATCTTTTTCTATACAAAATAAAGCTAAAAACATAAATTTTGACACCTAATCACGAAACTCGAGCACACACAGCACAATCGAATTGAACGATTTACTAGTCAACATGAAAAATCAAAATCTTTTGATTTTTCTACAAGCAACTCGACAACTGCCAAACTAATCAATTGACAAAGCCATACACGCTTTGATTTGAACAACAACCGACTCAATTGAAAATTGAATTGAATAGTGTATGGGGTGCTTAAGATGTATTTGATGATGCTAAAGTTAATCAAATTGAAAAATCTGAAACAATTAAACAATGTAAAATGTTGAATGTATAAAGAATTGTGTGATCAAACTTTAATAAGATTTGGCTTCGAAGAAAAAATCAACGCCTTTAGTTTAATTGATACCAACTATTGTATTATAGAAGATAAAAGTTCTATCTGCGATATTATAAAATAGTTTCACACTCTTTGGAGAATGTAAAAGATAAACAATTGAGTCTGATTTTATATAATTAAACTACGGTTGTTATCCGTCCTCTTTTTCCCGGACAATGTTCTCTTTTTGATATCTATGTCGTCGGAAAAAATAAGCGTCCGGGAAAGTCCTGCTTTTTTGCTCTTAAATTGCTTAACAAATGGTATTTATCAAAAACCAAGCTAAAAAGGGAAATAATTAGTATAGGATGTCAGGCTTATCTTATACAGTAGTTTTCGCTTATAGTCACATTTAAAATTGCACAGAAATTGTGGACTATATCGCTAATGTGACTATAAGCCTAATTTTTTATATGCCACGCAGAGGTATATAACCCTTCGTCTACACATGATATATTTTTATCATGACAAATTCTATATAGCACAAAAACCTAACATAAAAAAAATATTTTTCAATATAAAGTTTGACTTTTGTCATGATAAAAATATATCAGGTATAGACGTAGGGTAAAAGAATTTCCATCCAATCCAATTATGTCAATTACAAAACAATGTTGTATTTAAAAGGCACATTTGTATGGCCTTTTATGCAACAATGTTTTATTCTAAAGATATTTTCTTCTACTAAACAGTAGATGGAGGTTGAAATTTAGATTTACTTTTGGGTTTATGACTTAAATAAATAACTAAAAAAAAATCTGCTGAAAATTTTTGTGACTATAACGCGAATTGTTTGCATACTATTTGGATTTCGACTACCACAAAGTTGGTGCATATATGTATGTCAAATATGGCTATATAGTAAATGGACTATATCGTCAACTTTTTGAATGAAATTAGGTTCAAAAGTCACAAAAAACATTAAATATGGACTATATCATAAATGTGACAATAAGCGGTAGTGACTATGAACGAAAACTACTGTAAATAACATTGCTCATGATGTTTTGTTATTTTAAATGTAAATGTTATTTTAAAATATAGAATTATTAACATTTATTTTAAATATCGATGGAGTTACGTAAAAAGGGTCAAAATTATAAAGCTTAGCTTTAAGAAAGGGTTCAAAATCTTTATTTTATGATTAAATAAGACATTTTAACCAAACAATGAAAGTTTATTTAAGGTCGGTACTTTTTAATGAATTCTTGTAAATACTATAATCAATTTTTAAAAAAGGTATAAAAGGCAAAAATGTAAGTTTAAGAAATGTTTCCAACATTTTAAACGTTATTTGAAGTGCTATTTCTGTGCATTTATGTACGAAATTATTCTCAAGATCCAACATTGTGCGAGATTGACCCTTTTCACGCAACACCATCGATATGTATTTAGGACTTTATTGAAAACTTAATTTCGTTCCATTTTTAAGTCCTACTGTTTTAAGCAAACGACCGGGTTTTTTCCCGCTGCCGTCCTCTTTTTATAAATCACGCGATAACAACCCTAAATAAACTAGCATTTTCCTGAGACTTATTTCACACCCAGAAAAAACTAAGTAGACTTTAAACTGTATTTATATCAAATTTATCAAAAAAAAACAGAAAAAATACCAACAGCACAAATTTTTTCCCTTTTCGCTGTTCCGTGCAAATTTTTTAATTTTTTTCATCATTCTTCTCCAGACAATATCAAATAAAACAAAAAGGAGGGAATCGGTCCAGCCATTTACGGGTGACGCCGTCACAAAGGAAAAGGGATTCATTCATATATAGTACATAAATTGGAATTTTTTTCCCTGAGACATAATTAAAAATTTTATATATTTGAAAAAAGAAACTCTAGATTCTACTTTTTACGTTAACTAATTTAAAAAAAAATTATTTTTAAGCTCATTTAAAAATTGATCATTTTATTTTTTCACTTGAAAGTAGTAACTGATGGAAAGTTTCAGTGGCGATATATGCGGTACTTTTTCAAGGTCTTACAAATGTGTAATAATGTGCCATCAATTATATAGGGTGTTTTTTTTAGAGCTATAGAACTTCGAATTGAAATAAAACACAAGAAAATCATTTTAATGCAATCAATTTGGCTTTATTGGAAGGATAATTTTATGCCATTAATGTTTAAATATGAATTAGGGCATGTGGCCGCCGCGGCTGGCTCGAATAAAGCCAATTCTACAGGTCCAATTTTCAACCACTTTTTCGAGCATATGGGGCCGTATGTTGGCAATAACGCCACGAATGTTGGCTTCCAAGTCCCCTAACGTTTCTGGTTTGTTGGCGTAGACGAGCGACTTCACATATCCCCAAAGAAAATAATCCAATGGTGTCAAATCACACGATCTTGGTGGCCAATTGACAGGTCCATTCCGCGAAATTATGCGATGGACGATTATGTCGACCATAAAATGGACGGAGCTTGCGGTAAACTTCGCGAACTGAACCATTATTTTCGAAATAAATTTGCACGATTTGCAAGCGTTGTTCTTTTGTCAACCTGTTCATGATGAAATGGCAAACCAAATTAAATATTAATCACTTGACAGCTGACAAAATGGCCGCCAGTTAAAAAAGTGATGCCAACTTAAAGTTCTATACCTCAATAAAAAACACCCTTTATATATCATATATTCCGGTCCTTCATTGCCACTTAGTCATATATCAAAAAAATAAAATAAAATGAAACTTTAAAATTTTAAAAATTTTAGGAACTATGTATATGACTGTTATTAATTTATTAAAGCTTGAATTTGGTGTGTATTAAGATATGTTTCTAAAAAAAATGCACACGTAAAGAATATTAGTTCATTTTTTGATTAAGAACTTATAAATTTAATTTTTTTAGGATGTGACTAATACCTCATTTACATTTAACTTTTTTTTCATGAAATTAGTTGCATGCAAATTTTTTATATGTCAATAGGAAACCTGGAGGAGCAACCTATACCAAAAAAGTTGCCAAAGCTGCATCAGGGATTCATTCTACGTTCTTTTTTATGTAACATTATCTTAACATTATCTTTAATAGCCCTGAAATTAGCGAAAAAAAAACATTTTCGTGCAACAAAAACAATAATAAAACTTAACAAAATGCATTAAAAGTTTTAAAAATTTTAGGAACTATGTATATGACTGTTATCAATTTATTAAAGCTTGAATTTGGTGTGTATTAAGATATGTTTCTAACAAAACATGCACACATAAAGAATATTAGTTCATTTTTTAACCCCCGACCAAAAAAAGGGGTGTTATAAGTTTGTAGTGTGTGTCTGTGTATCTAACTATCTGTGTGTCTGTCCGTGTCCACGTACAGGCCAAACGGCTGGACCGATTTTCATTAAGTTTTTTCTGTTTAAAAGATGACTTGATCGAGAGGGTTCTTGGCTATGTTTGAAGAAAATCGGTCCAGCCGTTTACAAGATATAACATCTTTTCTGAAAAAAGTCGGGGGTTTTTAAAATTTTTAATTTTTGTTATTGATTAAGAACTTATAAATTTAATTTTTTTAGGATGTGACTAATACCTCATTTACATTTAACATTTTTTTGTGTTTTTTTTATTTTTGACGTTTTTGGATAATTATATTGAGGATTTCGACGATTTTTCGCAAGTCCATCTGGCAACTATGATAGAGTAGTTTAAGCACAACAACAAAACACACTTGTCAGGGTTGTCAGATTTTTTCCGAGCTATTTTGCCAAATTGATTTTAAAAATCGCCAAAACTCAGTTTTATGTAGTTTTTCTTAGTCAATATTTGATAATAAATTTGTTTTTATATTACACTTTTTTAATATAACTTTTATAAAATTATCGTATCAAAATTTATCAGAAAATCGCCAAAATTGGGAATTAAATCGCCAAAAATCATTTCTTGTAAATTTTTCTCGTCCAAATTTGAAGCGCATTAATTATTGTTACCTCGTTTATACGTAGTAGTCTCCTGCATAAGACATCTTATAATAACTTTCAAGACATGAGGGATTTTTCAAATGCTTTACTACAGCGAAATCTTATAAAATAAACGTTAACAACATTGTTTGCAAGAAATTTGTTTGAGTATTGTAGGTATAAGAGTAAAGAAGAAAACACTTCGTGACGGAAGAATTTGTGATACTTGCTTCTTTCTACGCATGAGCGCGTGTACAAACGTCATGCATGTATGTGTATGATTTTTTTATTTTTCTGCGCACGTGCAAAGGCACACACATGCATTAACATTAGTTGTATGCGGTTAACCACATAATAGCTTACCAGCTAGATATTACAGACACACTCAAACATACAATATGAAAAATAACAAGCATACTCAAATCAACAGTACTTCTTTTGAGTGTTTGTTACAAACAAGCTGTCTTGCGACATCGCTTGTTACAACTGATATATACATACACCAATACATCCATCGTGCTTCGCTTATAGTACGACAGCATTTATCATTGGTTTAGTATAATACATGCGACGTGAATACATTTAAAAATCATGACGTTTTTACATTTCAAGACTATTTACGCAGCTCTCTAATACGTAGATAGAATAAAGGCTCAGTTAGCCGACTGTAATGTAAAGTAACTGCAACGTAGAAAACAGCTGATCGATATTTTTATATGAAAAGTAGGTTACGTTACATTACATCACTATAACCATTTTCATTACTTTTCACATAACAAAATCGATCAGCTGTTTCTTACTGTTGCAGTTACATTACATTACAGTCGGCTAACTGAGCCTTAAATTACTATCACTGAATGATATTGCCACACATTGTTAAATGTGTATTACATTTCTTACAAACATTTTACACCTTATAGGCTTTTTACATGACACACATTTCAGTGAAACGCATGGAAGATGTAAGAAATGTGAAACATGCGTTTACATTGACAACATCTAACATTTACCATCATCTCACATGTCAAAAAGACAACGCGTACTGCATAGATTTTGTTAATAAGGAAATTATAAAAAATAGATTTTGATGTAAAATTAATAATTGGATTAGTTGTTGCTTTGCAAGAACAAACCCAGTTAAAATGCAGTACATGGAAATTATAAAAGATTTGCAAGAATAAGAAGAACATTTTTTTAAAGGTACATATATGTACTATGTATATACGTATGTCGTTTTTTCTTATAGCCTTTTCACACTTACTCACATCTTTCATCAATTTGGCAAGATGATAACATCTTCCCATAAGAATTATACAGGGCTGAATGTTCAACATCTTTCAACATCTTCAAAAGATGTTCCTATCTCACTTTGTTCCATTCAACATCTTTCGATTATTTTAGTGTCATCACTAGAAAAAATGTATACAACTATATACATACATGCGTACATACTATAAAAATTTATACATATGTACGTATGTATGTATGTATATCTACATATGCATGCAAATATGTACATAAATACATTCAAAACTACATTTTGGAATATTCTTCTCAAAAAAAGATCCGTAATTACTCTAAGATTTTATTATATACATATATATGTATATGTATGCATATAATAATATCTGTTATATATATTTCCAAATCGAAATAAATTACATAAAAATAGTAGCAAATGTCTACGCAAAATCTTTGCGGATAAAATTTGCAATATTTCTTCATCAACATTGTCCGCTGGCATATAGTATTATAGTACATGTCAGATGAAAGATGTTGTAATGTGAACAGGTTTTTTCAATTTTCAACATATTCCATACATTCCTCAAAGATGTGAGTGAGTGTGAAAAGGGTATTAGTTTTTGATCAGCGTTGCCACTAGTGGAAAATGGAATTACAAAGTCGCAATTCTAAAATAATGCAAAACCGAATGACAGTGCAAAAAAATCTAGAAAAATTTTTACTCTTATTAGTTTATTAAAATTTTATATGAGCTAATTTTTTAATATTTGAAAAACTTTCAACAAAATTAAAAATATAAAAAAAATCACTAATTCGTAAGTATTTACTTCAACGAAGAATAATTTACCACTTTCCTCTTAACATTTTGTCTAAATTTCATAAAATATTCTTTAAACCAGGCGTTTGAGAAGTGGGCTATCAACCTTTTCTTTTCTTAATTTAAACTCATTTAACTAGAAGTACTGAGCGACGCTTATATACTCTTTGGTTGTTTGAAGCATATGTATATATTTACACTAAACTATTTTTTCCAATTTCTTTTTATAATTTTAAGCTAAAAATTTGCAACACAATTTTAAAGTTGACGCTACTGTATTAGCTAATAACTCATTTTTAATTTATTTTAATTAAGATCAGTTAACTTTAAAAAAAATCTCTCAACAGAGGCGTTTAAGGATGGTAATACCAAAACTTTTAAATTTGGAAAGAAAATATCGCCAGGACAGTTTTTCATATGGGAAATTTTAGGCCAGTAAATTTCAAAACATCCAATTTATCGTATATATTAAGGTCCTTGTGGTGTAAAAGTGCATAATCACGCGACACATTGTCCAATTTTTGAAAAATCTAGCTTAACAAATAGAAATAGATTTTTATTTCGATGGTTGTGCAAATTTAAATTCTACTACATCAATAAAAATTATAAATTTTTTAATTTGTGATATTATTTCAAAATGATATTATTTCGGAACAGTATTTAGTATTTCAATTAATTAAAATTAATATAAATTCCACTTTTGCTGATTTTTATTGGTAAACTAAAAACAAAAAATAAAAGCTTTTATGTAATTAGACAAAAAAAAATTGGCTCAACATTGATTACTTCAACTTTTAACTTGTATAAAAGCAGAAAATATGCAGGAAACTGCAAATAATATTTTGTAGATGTTTCATCTAAAGCAGAAAGAATTGATTTAGTTATTTTTGAATGATCTTCAAAAACTTGCAGTCTTCGATACAATCTCAATACTTTATATTGTTCAAGAGCACTTTCAATGCAACAAGCTGTTTGCATTACATTTATAATAGGATCCAAGATTTCTTAGCAAATCTTCTAAATGTTTTTAGCATAATTTGGGCCGTTTTAAAAATTTTATTGGACATAAGTCAAATAGTGCAAAATTACACAAAAAATTAATGGTGCAAAAATACTGCGAAGAAATTTAAATATTACCGATTTTGCACTATTACAGAAAGTGGCAACGTTGTTTTTGATACAACAATGTAATTTTGCTAGTGATGGCACTAAAATTAATGAAAGATGTTAGATGAAACAAAATGAGATAGGAACATCTTTTAATGATGTAGAAAGATGTTGGTTTTTAGTACTGTGTATTTATTATGGGAAGATGTTAACATTTTCGCAAATTGATGCTAGATGTTTGATGTGCGTCAGTGTAAAAAGCCTATTACTTGCAAATAGTGCGTTCATGATACAATTAAAACAGGTACATACACAAGCCCAGCTTGTTAATGTATACAATGCAAATAGTTGTCAAACTTTGTTTACAAGCTGCAAAAATGTTAGTGTATGTGTGTGAATAAAATGATTACAGTGTTGCCAATGAATTTACGCATGGCTGTGTCTCCAATTACACATTGAAGAAAATTACACTGCACATATTTTGTGTCGGTTAAAATTAAAACAAAAATAAATAAAAATCACACACAAAGTAGAATTGCACCCAGATTATACAAGAATTTAATTACATGGCCTACACATGTGAGTAGAAATTACACACTGTCTAACTACACACAGATTGGGAACACTGAATAACTATAATCATGCAGGAATGCCGCGTCTGCAATTGTACTTTAGTTACCCTGTAATTGTTTTTTTTTTTAAACAAAAGGCATCTGTTTCTGACAATTATTCGTTAGTTTATACCAACAAAATGAATGTATTTTTTGGTGTTGTAATTTTGTTGTAGTCGTGCATGTACCTAGTATAATTGTACCATGGTGTAATAATACAGGTGACTGCGTAAAGTGCCCAGGAGACGTACAAAAAACGCCATCAATTTTGTGTTCGTTGTGTGCGATGGCATATATGTCTTCATCGGATGATAATTTTTTTGTTATTAGCGGCATTAAAACTTTATGAAATTTTTGTATAAAAAAGCACATTAAACAAATATACAGAGTTAAATAATAATTTTTCTATCTTCCACTCCACTTTTTCATCTATTATTATTATTATTATTATTATTATTATTATTATTATTATTATTATTATTATTATTATTATTATTATTATTATTATTATTATTATTATTATTATTATTATTATTATTATTATTATTATTATTATTATTATTATTATTATTATTATTATTATTATTATTATTATTATTATTATTATTATTATTATTATTATTATTATTATTATTATTATTATTATTATTATTATTATTATTATTATTATTATTATTATTATTATTATTATTATTATTATTATTATTATTATTATTATTATTATTATTATTATTATTATTATTATTATTATTATTATTATTATTATTATTATTATTATTATTATTATTATTATTATTATTATTATTATTATTATTATTATTATTATTATTATTATTATTATTATTATTATTATTATTATTATTATTATTATTATTATTATTATTATTATTATTATTATTATTATTATTATTATTATTATTATTATTATTATTATTATTATTATTATTATTATTATTATTATTATTATTATTATTATTATTATTATTATTATTATTATTATTATTATTATTATTATTATTATTATTATTATTATTATTATTATTATTATTATTATTATTATTATTATTATTATTATTATTATTATTATTATTATTATTATTATTATTATTATTATTATTATTATTATTATTATTATTATTATTATTATTATTATTATTATTATTATTATTATTATTATTATTATTATTATTATTATTATTATTATTATTATTATTATTATTATTATTATTATTATTATTATTATTATTATTATTATTATTATTATTATTATTATTATTATTATTATTATTATTATTATTATTATTATTATTATTATTATTATTATTATTATTATTATTATTATTATTATTATTATTATTATTATTATTATTATTATTATTATTATTATTATTATTATTATTATTATTATTATTATTATTATTATTATTATTATTATTATTATTATTATTATTATTATTATTATTATTATTATTATTATTATTATTATTATTATTATTATTATTATTATTATTATTATTATTATTATTATTATTATTATTATTATTATTATTATTATTATTATTATTATTATTATTATTATTATTATTATTATTATTATTATTATTATTATTATTATTATTATTATTATTATTATTATTATTATTATTATTATTATTATTATTATTATTATTATTATTATTATTATTATTATTATTATTATTATTATTATTATTATTATTATTATTATTATTATTATTATTATTATTATTATTATTATTATTATTATTATTATTATTATTATTATTATTATTATTATTATTATTATTATTATTATTATTATTATTATTATTATTATTATTATTATTATTATTATTATTATTATTATTATTATTATTATTATTATTATTATTATTATTATTATTATTATTATTATTATTATTATTATTATTATTATTATTATTATTATTATTATTATTATTATTATTATTATTATTATTATTATTATTATTATTATTATTATTATTATTATTATTATTATTATTATTATTATTATTATTATTATTATTATTATTATTATTATTATTATTATTATTATTATTATTATTATTATTATTATTATTATTATTATTATTATTATTATTATTATTATTATTATTATTATTATTATTATTATTATTATTATTATTATTATTATTATTATTATTATTATTATTATTATTATTATTATTATTATTATTATTATTATTATTATTATTATTATTATTATTATTATTATTATTATTATTATTATTATTATTATTATTATTATTATTATTATTATTATTATTATTATTATTATTATTATTATTATTATTATTATTATTATTATTATTATTATTATTATTATTATTATTATTATTATTATTATTATTATTATTATTATTATTATTATTATTATTATTATTATTATTATTATTATTATTATTATTATTATTATTATTATTATTATTATTATTATTATTATTATTATTATTATTATTATTATTATTATTATTATTATTATTATTATTATTATTATTATTATTATTATTATTATTATTATTATTATTATTATTATTATTATTATTATTATTATTATTATTATTATTATTATTATTATTATTATTATTATTATTATTATTATTATTATTATTATTATTATTATTATTATTATTATTATTATTATTATTATTATTATTATTATTATTATTATTATTATTATTATTATTATTATTATTATTATTATTATTATTATTATTATTATTATTATTATTATTATTATTATTATTATTATTATTATTATTATTATTATTATTATTATTATTATTATTATTATTATTATTATTATTATTATTATTATTATTATTATTATTATTATTATTATTATTATTATTATTATTATTATTATTATTATTATTATTATTATTATTATTATTATTATTATTATTATTATTATTATTATTATTATTATTATTATTATTATTATTATTATTATTATTATTATTATTATTATTATTATTATTATTATTATTATTATTATTATTATTATTATTATTATTATTATTATTATTATTATTATTATTATTATTATTATTATTATTATTATTATTATTATTATTATTATTATTATTATTATTATTATTATTATTATTATTATTATTATTATTATTATTATTATTATTATTATTATTATTATTATTATTATTATTATTATTATTATTATTATTATTATTATTATTATTATTATTATTATTATTATTATTATTATTATTATTATTATTATTATTATTATTATTATTATTATTATTATTATTATTATTATTATTATTATTATTATTATTATTATTATTATTATTATTATTATTATTATTATTATTATTATTATTATTATTATTATTATTATTATTATTATTATTATTATTATTATTATTATTATTATTATTATTATTATTATTATTATTATTATTATTATTATTATTATTATTATTATTATTATTATTATTATTATTATTATTATTATTATTATTATTATTATTATTATTATTATTATTATTATTATTATTATTATTATTATTATTATTATTATTATTATTATTATTATTATTATTATTATTATTATTATTATTATTATTATTATTATTATTATTATTATTATTATTATTATTATTATTATTATTATTATTATTATTATTATTATTATTATTATTATTATTATTATTATTATTATTATTATTATTATTATTATTATTATTATTATTATTATTATTATTATTATTATTATTATTATTATTATTATTATTATTATTATTATTATTATTATTATTATTATTATTATTATTATTATTATTATTATTATTATTATTATTATTATTATTATTATTATTATTATTATTATTATTATTATTATTATTATTATTATTATTATTATTATTATTATTATTATTATTATTATTATTATTATTATTATTATTATTATTATTATTATTATTATTATTATTATTATTATTATTATTATTATTATTATTATTATTATTATTATTATTATTATTATTATTATTATTATTATTATTATTATTATTATTATTATTATTATTATTATTATTATTATTATTATTATTATTATTATTATTATTATTATTATTATTATTATTATTATTATTATTATTATTATTATTATTATTATTATTATTATTATTATTATTATTATTATTATTATTATTATTATTATTATTATTATTATTATTATTATTATTATTATTATTATTATTATTATTATTATTATTATTATTATTATTATTATTATTATTATTATTATTATTATTATTATTATTATTATTATTATTATTATTATTATTATTATTATTATTATTATTATTATTATTATTATTATTATTATTATTATTATTATTATTATTATTATTATTATTATTATTATTATTATTATTATTATTATTATTATTATTATTATTATTATTATTATTATTATTATTATTATTATTATTATTATTATTATTATTATTATTATTATTATTATTATTATTATTATTATTATTATTATTATTATTATTATTATTATTATTATTATTATTATTATTATTATTATTATTATTATTATTATTATTATTATTATTATTATTATTATTATTATTATTATTATTATTATTATTATTATTATTATTATTATTATTATTATTATTATTATTATTATTATTATTATTATTATTATTATTATTATTATTATTATTATTATTATTATTATTATTATTATTATTATTATTATTATTATTATTATTATTATTATTATTATTATTATTATTATTATTATTATTATTATTATTATTATTATTATTATTATTATTATTATTATTATTATTATTATTATTATTATTATTATTATTATTATTATTATTATTATTATTATTATTATTATTATTATTATTATTATTATTATTATTATTATTATTATTATTATTATTATTATTATTATTATTATTATTATTATTATTATTATTATTATTATTATTATTATTATTATTATTATTATTATTATTATTATTATTATTATTATTATTATTATTATTATTATTATTATTATTATTATTATTATTATTATTATTATTATTATTATTATTATTATTATTATTATTATTATTATTATTATTATTATTATTATTATTATTATTATTATTATTATTATTATTATTATTATTATTATTATTATTATTATTATTATTATTATTATTATTATTATTATTATTATTATTATTATTATTATTATTATTATTATTATTATTATTATTATTATTATTATTATTATTATTATTATTATTATTATTATTATTATTATTATTATTATTATTATTATTATTATTATTATTATTATTATTATTATTATTATTATTATTATTATTATTATTATTATTATTATTATTATTATTATTATTATTATTATTATTATTATTATTATTATTATTATTATTATTATTATTATTATTATTATTATTATTATTATTATTATTATTATTATTATTATTATTATTATTATTATTATTATTATTATTATTATTATTATTATTATTATTATTATTATTATTATTATTATTATTATTATTATTATTATTATTATTATTATTATTATTATTATTATTATTATTATTATTATTATTATTATTATTATTATTATTATTATTATTATTATTATTATTATTATTATTATTATTATTATTATTATTATTATTATTATTATTATTATTATTATTATTATTATTATTATTATTATTATTATTATTATTATTATTATTATTATTATTATTATTATTATTATTATTATTATTATTATTATTATTATTATTATTATTATTATTATTATTATTATTATTATTATTATTATTATTATTATTATTATTATTATTATTATTATTATTATTATTATTATTATTATTATTATTATTATTATTATTATTATTATTATTATTATTATTATTATTATTATTATTATTATTATTATTATTATTATTATTATTATTATTATTATTATTATTATTATTATTATTATTATTATTATTATTATTATTATTATTATTATTATTATTATTATTATTATTATTATTATTATTATTATTATTATTATTATTATTATTATTATTATTATTATTATTATTATTATTATTATTATTATTATTATTATTATTATTATTATTATTATTATTTATTATTATTATTATTATTATTATTATTATTATTATTATTATTATTATTATTATTATTATTATTATTATTATTATTATTATTATTATTATTATATTATTATTTATTATTATGTATTATTATTATTATTATTATTATTATTATTATTATTATTATTATTATTATTATATTTATTATTATTATTATTATATTATTATTATTATTATTATTATTATTATATTATTATTATTATTATTATTATTATTATTATTATTATTATTATTATTATTTTATTATTATTATTATTATTATTATTATTATTATTATTATTATTATTTTTATTATTATTATTATTATATTATTATTATTATTATTATTATTATTATTATTATTATTATTATTATTATTATATTATTATTATTATTATTATTATTATTATTATTATTATTATTATTATTATTATTATTATTATTATTATTATTATTATTATTATTATTATTATTATTATTATTATTATTTTATTATT